>JAREIS010000142.1:3775364-4375728 GCA_030060385.1 Muscicapa striata striata
GAGAAATGCTCTTAATCTTACCCCTTGTGCCAGAAATACAATCTGGAATGAGTCTGTGAAAATAAATAACACATTGATATGGTTCATGCAGTGACTTCTGAGTACCCTGCTTGGGCAGCATCTGTCATTGTGATCATTCCTGTCTCGCCTTGTTGGGACCCTTCAGATTATCTTTCTTGGACTTCAGCTGGTAAGAGCTGCCATTTAGCAAATCAGTCCATGTGGTTAAGAGGTACTGCTCTCTGATAATACTCAGTGCAGCTTACACTTGTCAGACTCTGGAATCTATTTACTGAATTCTTTTCAGACAAGTCGTTTTTGGCACTTTACAAAGTTTCCTTCCATGTGTCCTCACTGGCTGAATGCTAATTTATTCAGAAAGGCTGAGCTCCAAATGCACGAGACAGTATTTTCAATGTTTCCTACTGTCTGGACAGCACTGCATTTGGAGGATTCATGCCTCCTCTCTCTTTTGTGTCTTTAATTTCCTTTGCTAAATGTGTGATGATGTGACATAGACACTTTATATACTTACATTAAATGACATTGTGTTGTAATGGGAGAATGGATCTCCACTCATAGCCTCTTCATTGGGAAACACCCAATAAGCTCATTGTATCTATACAATAAATTCACTTGAAGTGCCTTTGATAAATGACATCTCTGAATTTTCTGGTCTTTAGTGATTTCTCTAGCCTGGAGGATACAATGAATTAGCTGATCTAAGCTGAATTGTCCTAAATATCCTGATTATTTCTACTGTCTGAACCGATAGTGGAAACACAGGAAAATTGTAAGGAGAAAGGGTTAGAAATTATAGGGCATGTGAAAAGAGAGATTGTCAGGTCTGAAGGGCAGTTGTTTCCATTTAGTCTGACCTTGTGTATAAAAAGTAGCTGTAGACCTACTTGAGTGATGTTTGAAACATATAATCACTTAGTCCAAGCTTTGGGATGGGATTTTGCTCTCAGTTCCAATTCCATAAGCAGCTCAGATATCCATCTGTGTGCCTCTCAGCATTGCAGCACCCGATTATTCATGGTGGATTAATGAGATGCAGAAATTAAACCAAGGAAGTGCTTTTGATCTTCTTTACAATCTAGGAAATAAGGCACAGTGTCCCTTGCTCCCTTTCCCCTGGGAACTGCTTAGTTTGAGTGAGAGCCACATTAAAACGTGTGTAAGCACCAGGAAGGGCTTATATGCTCTGCCAGCACAGAGCTCTGTCCTGCCCTGGCACTGATGTGCTTCACATTGTGACTCACCCACATGGCCTGGATTCAGGCTGTGTTTTCCAGGGCATCTCAGCTGCTTTGCAGCAGCACGTGCTCAATGCCACTGCCCTTGTGGCTGGGTCAGGAAGCTCAGTGCTGATCTCATGCCTGGACATGCTGCAGTGGCTTATGAACTGCATGTTCTTAGACCTAATTCTCCACAGGTCTGATCAGTGAGGTGATCTCTGGGTGTGCCAGTCAGTCATGTACAAATGAACAGCAGGAACAGTGTGCATGTGAGCTCTTGTGCCCCCTCTTTAATTGTAAAAAATAATTAAAAAGTGGTTAGAGGAGGTCATGCCTGGCTTTGTTGGGGTTAGGATTCTGGGATTGGGGCTCATGGGCAATCGCATGGAAGAACCTTGTTAAAGCCTTAATGTTTTCTCTTTCATGGTGTAGATTTTGCTTTTTTGTTGGCTTTTTTTTTTTTTTTTTTTTTTTTTTTAAATGAGGGGAAAGCTAGATGCATCCTATTAATTAGCTGTGGATGTTTCATTCATCTGATCTGATTCATGCTTCTTTAGCCCACATTTGAGACCTTTGGTTAAGACAAGATCTTATTTCTTGGGAATTGGATCATTTGGGTCAGTTAGAAAAGGAAGCAAAACAAAGCTTTTGAATTGAAGGAACTCCTCCAGCAGTGCCTTGTTTTTAACTGGGCAGTGTTTTAGCAAGGCAAGGTGTTACTAAATCTGTCTCTTGGGTTTGGAAATCTTTGTGAGATGCTACTAGTCAACCAGGTTTGAGTTTGAAGAAAAACAGGCAATTAAGTGGGGAGGCATCAGTTTCACCTGCCTACCACGAAGAGCCAGCTGATGTCCCAGTAAATTACAGCTTTCAGGAGGCAGTGATTCATCTCTGCAAGCAGCACAACAAGTGAGAGAGCAGTTGTTTGGTGAAAGCAATGTTCAGGCCTCTTAGCACACTTACTATTTTCCTGTAGAAACTTGGGGACGGATTAGCACATGGTGTTCTTCCTGGAGCCTCTTGAGAAGCCTTTCAGAGGGAAACAGGAATATCGTGTTTTTCCTCCCTTTCCCTTGGCTGTGGCCATGCTTTCTCACCGTGCCCTTGTGCTGATGCCACTGTTGGCATGGGTGGATGGTCACACAGGTTGTTGACAGATCAAACGGACTGGTGCCGTTGAAAGCAAGCGCTTTGTGCTACACTCCCAGGTTGGTTTTTTATGCAGTAGCCCAGTGTGGAAGTGAACTTGAGACATCATCTGGTCCTGTATTTCATGGGAATAGGAGACTGGATGAGCTTATCTATTTAGTACCCTGCATGCTCACATCTTGAAAACCTCCAAGAGCATGGACTCTCCCACATCCCTGGGAGGCTGCTTTCTTAAGTTGCGTCATATCCCTCCCTGGTTTGCTGATGGAGCAGCTGCATGGCCATGGCACATGGATGGGAGTGCAAAACCATACAAGCACAACACCATGGTGGCATTTATTCTGCTTGTCTTAATCTTGCTTCTGCTCTCAGCTCTGCCATGGGTTTGTTGAGTGGCCTCGGGCATTCACTGTAATCCCGTCACAGGTTTCTCCATGACAGGGCTAATGCTAGTGACCTGTGTGGAGCAGAGGGATGTATCCAGCTTTAGGTAATCCAGTTTAGCATATGGATTAATAAGGGCTGAGAGCTGAGCCCAGTTTGTTGGTGAAATACTTGTTTCTTATCTCCTCATGGCTCTGGGGACATGGTGGAGCCCACATCTGTGTGGCATGTATATTTACATTATATCCCAGTGTGAGGACTGATGAAAGCTGAAACAGCCTGGGCTGTCCCTACAGGGGACCCAGGGCACAGGATTGTTTGAATGGTGTGCAATGATGAGAAGGACATCATGGAAACCCTACCTGACTGTGAAAGTAAGTGTGGCTGCTGTGAAAATAGACACAACAAATTGGATTATTCTTAAGAGGAAAATGCTCTTATTCACTGGTGAGTGATGAGCAAAGTGACTTTTGGGCTGTGAACATCATGATAGGATTTATTAGTAATCACATCCATAGTAGTTTTCATCTATAGATCTAAAGTGGCAATTAGTATGAAGGCACAAAAATATTGTTCTTACTTCATTGAGGCACAAAACCCTCAAACGACCTACTGCAGGGCATTTAATGAGTCAGTGGGGTTAGGCATGATTTCTGCTTTAGGGAGGATAGTTTTCCTATGATTGGTTTGTGTCTGTTGATGCCAGTTCTGTATGTGATTTGATTAATAATTGTGAATGTGACTTGAAATGTTAAGGACTTGTTTGCTGATGGTGGGTCGGAGTGTTGCCAGGACTTGCTGACAGTAGAGTTTAATTCATCCTAATCTGTAGTCTTGGTATGGTTTAATCCAATTAATCTCGAGTAACATGTTTCTCCTTTTAAATCCTAGTGCTCCTTTCTATTGCTTTAGTTAACAAGTAGATACCTGCATGTTTTAATGGGAAATACAAAAAAACCTTCAAGCCTTGAGAGCTCTGTAGGTGTCCTAGTTGCTCTTAGTTTGCTTCTTTCTTGAAGTTGGAGCTGGTTTTCCTCCTTCTCCAATTAAGCCAGATAATTAAATCTCCCTTTTTTAGTCATAGCCAGCATTTTTAATTCTGTAGCTCAGCCTGCCAGAGGAAGTCCTCTACATTTCTCAGCGCAGCAAATCCCTAGTAAACATGGCATTAAATCCAATCCCATGCTGCTTTTCTCTATTTGTCTGTCTTTTCTTGACCTGGTGCTTTTATGCTGTGTGTTTCCTGTGCTAATGGTTATTTTATTTAAATGCCAGATGCATTGTGATTATACTTTTAGCTCAAAGTATAGGGAGGATTTTTTTAGGTGTTAGATTTAGTTACATGTACTTGATATTTACAGTACAAGCACAAAGATGTTTTGAATAAAGCTGCCTAGACCCCATTTGACAATCAAATAAAAAGCTGGAGGTTTCAACAACATGTCTTCAGCAATACTAATTGCTTCCTCACTTCTGTATTCATTGCATGTCCTTTGTTTGATGGTGAAAGCTTTTAAATCAGCTATTGCATCTTACCTGAAGGGTGCTTTGCAGTTGCTAAGTGTAAGTGTAGGGGATGATGATGTGACGAGAAGCTGAGTTGAAGAACTTGAAGTCTTGTGGGGCTTTATACTGATGCTTGATAACTTCGATGTAACAAACAAAATTTGAAGGCACTACAAGTAATGCTTCAGTTAATGGACAAAGAAAAGCAGACATCTCTTCCCACAATGCAGACATCTCTTACCACTTGGATGCTGTCTTTTTTCAGGACTTCTGAGTTGTTTCCTTTCTCTGTACCTTTTCCTCATGGAAGCTGCTTTTGGAACTAGATTCTAATAGTTGTTTACTAGTTTCATTTTCAGTTAAACTTGGATTTGCTGTGTAAAAGACATGAAGATATATGCAAGAGACTACTCAAATGGAGATGTGCAAGAAAACCCAGTGCAATATTTGGATTGCTTTATGGCACTTGAAAATGAAGACTTGCATTCTGTAGCTGCAGTATCTTGGCCCTTTGCATTGTGTGTCTCGCACAATTTTATGCTTCTTTTATGGGACTAAGGACTAGATTTACTTTCCTACTAAGCTGTGGCCTGAGGCAGCAGAATAAGTGATGCTGTGGGCAAGTCCATACACTTGTGATTGGAGTTTTCAAAGCCAGCTTGGACACTTCAGCCTGCACACAAGTGCATCCAAGATCTCTTATCATAGTGCTTCCAGCTCCCGTTTGTGTTGTCGAGGTGCCTTTTAGACAAAAGGCTGTGATGTACAGGGTTTGTGTATGTTTATTACATCTCATTGATTACTGTCTCTACTGAAGACAGATTAATAATTAGTAAAACAAATTGCTGGGGAGGGGCTGTGTTTAAGGAGTGGTGCTGTCTGTTGTGATGTCTGGAAGAGATCCAACAAGGCATACAGCTGTCAGCCATATAGATAGAATGAGGTTGGGTCAGTGGTGCAAAGTGAGACTTCTTGTCTAGGAAAGGAAAAAAAAATGAGGGTTTAGAACAAGGAAAGAAGTATAAATAAGAAAGCAAAAGAATCGCCCATTTTTTGGGACGTTGTTCCAAATGGGCAGTACTGTGAAAGTAAGAGTTGGCTACTGTGTTATGTGTATTGGGAGAGAGCTTTCAAACAACTGCCTCGGTATCTCATGCTCTTCCTTTCCAGAATTTTACTTTTTTTTTTTCCAAAGGAATGTTTTATTTTTCCTCTTTGCTTATTAACTGTTTTCTGTGAGGAAAAACCTCAGTGCGAATCAGTAGCTCAATTTAAAAAAAATAAACCTTTGAAAACCTGTAATTTTAAGGGTTTGGGTAGTGGGTATTAGCTTTTGCTTCCCACCTAAAGTGATTTCAGGGCTTTTGCAGGCTGGATGTACACCTTGGGCCTACCATGGTCCTCCAGTCTGGGGAAATCCTGATACCTGGTTATTCAAGGATGCAGGGAAGAGCACACCTGGGAGAGCCTTGTCTGTGTGTGTGCCACTGCAGTTGTGCTTCTTTCAGGTGCCTCTAGAAATGACACTGCACTGATGGGGGATTAGTTGGTCTATAGAAGTGAAAATTTCTGGAGCTGGAATGTACCGTGAAGGAGGGAGTAGACAGAGAACTCCACAGGGGCTTTTTTCTACCCTGCATTTTCTACAAGAATAAAGCAGACCTGAAGCATAGCTGCAACTAATGGGATCCTGAGCTGAACTTTGCAGCTTTCCCCTGTGACCGTGGCAGACTGACCGAAGCTCTGCTCTTGGATCTGGCTGATTTCAGGGTGTGTCATTGATTTGTTCTGGATGGTGGCAATTCCTCTGACTTCACTGCAGTTTTTAAAAAAGGAGATGTTTGTGTTTTTCATCCATTGGAAAATTGTGTTGACTGCACTGTCCCTGAAATATACCCTGAAATATAAATAATATATGCCGCTGATTTTTGTTGAGGAGAAAGCCAATCCAGCTTTAGTTCAGGCACTGCTAACTTGCTATCTTTTTATTCTCCACAAAAAAATTCTCCAGTTCTGATTTCACAGAATTGGAAGCAAAATTTAGTTCTAATTTTAGAGCTAAAATTCTACCGTTTTAGTTATACAGGCACTGTTCATATCATGCTATAAAGAAAATGCAAGAACTTGAGTGTGCCTCTGTAGTTATTAGATGTTTGCCATTGTGGATAAAATTGGAGGGAGGAGGAAAAGCCAGGCTGAGCCAGAGGGTGATCAAAAGTCCAAAAGGTCTCAGAAGCCAGTGTGTCTGGGAGAGTTTAAAAATGGGACACTGATGTCAAAGCCGTTTTGGTGCTTTCAGATGTGCCATCCTCGGAGTTCAAGGACCCCGAAGCCAAAATGAATATCGTGGGTTGGGAACAGTTTATAACTTCGAATTGTCACTTAATTTTCTTGTTGTTATTGTCATGCAATTAAAGTCATGGCCATTGAGCAAAAAGATGAGGGGTTTTGATTGGATTTTTGAGTCTGTAATCGTTGCTGTGATGTGGCTGCCTGGAGGCAAGGACTTGCAAACTGATCTTTCCAATAGGAGGATTATAGCTGAGGAGGGACTGCTGGGTTTAGAGAAAGAAAAGTTTAGAGCTGTCATATAGTGGTTTCCGCTCAGATGAAAAAGAAGAGGATTATAAGGCTTTTGTAAAAAATAAAAAAAGCAAAAAAAATAGCATTGTTAAAGGACTGACAATGGGAAAATCGCTCTTAGGGAAAAAAATGCTCTTGGGACTTACATTTTGAAAGGATGATTCCCCACAAGTAGAGGGTGAAGCAAGCTCCCAAAAGGCATGACAGGCAGCTCTCAGGGCTATGCATTTCTGAAATTCTGCTCCTGAGAGAATTTTTCTCATCTAAACTGGCGGCTGAGTTGTTGTTGTACAGGGCTACTCTCAGCAATGTAGCCCCTCTAATCTGACTCTGTGGCTGGGGACTTCAAATATTTTGTAGGTTATCTTTTCTGCCACTGAATTTTGGACCCTCACACTTCACGTAAAAACATCTCTCCTTCTATCCTTGTTGAGGCTTGAAGGTACTTTTTGCAGATAGAGGGGATGTCAGGCTGCCTCTGGGAGGTTGCTGGGCACAGGGGACTCATGGCTAGGGTGGAGAAGTGATGAAATAAGGTACCGAATGTGGAAACACAGAGCCATTTGACGAATGAGGGGAAATACCTTCCTTCTTTCTGTGTTTGCTTGATGCTGCCTTAAGCCATTGGGTCAGTAAAGGATTCAAATGTTCATTTCAGACCCTTGATACACTGTCAAGTTGTCCCAGGTAGTCAGGCTACTTAGGTACCTGAGATGTGTAAACCTCGATTTGTTTCCATGTTCTTTTTGTGTGATTTACCCAGGATTATTTGTGTTTTTTACCCAGCTTTCTAAAGATCAGTGGTATTGCAGAATCTGAAGATTTTTCACTGTTGTGCTCCTTTGGGTCTCTGAGTAGCCTATGCTTGACTTGAATCAAAACATAGAACAGTGTCACAGGCTTCAATACTCTCTGGTAAGGGCCAATGTATTTAGTCATGGCAAGTGTGAGACATCTCCCTTTCATGATTAAATTTCTTTTCTGTGCATGGTAGTATTTTAAAATATCGCCTTCATAATAACGGCTTCTTTCTCGAGCATGCGTGCATCAACTGGAAGCGTAATAGCTGTAATATTAATTGTTACAGAAATAAATACTTTTTCACTTATTAGCAGAAATCAGTTAGATGAGATAAAGCTGGGTCACACTACTGCACAGCATGTGTGAGACCAGGCTATAACCCTTGGCTAAAACACACACATTGACATTTGGTTTTAAGATGCAAAACTAGAAGTTAAATGCCTTTCTAATTTTTTGACAATGCTAATTGAATTACTGGGGCTTTGTGAAAACCTGTGGAAAGACTGTGTGGAAAGAAAGCAGCTTGGCTCAAGGATCTAAGCTGACTGGCATTGCTGGGGTTTGGTATTTCAGGAGCAGGTGGAGTTGCCAGAAGTTTGCAGACACTGTACTGAACATGGCTAAGGGACCAGGTTAGCATGGGAATCCTGCCTGGCTGACAGCCACAGGGACATGCAGGGTGCTCTTTGAGCTAATGTGGGCCAGGTAATGGAGAAGGCTGCTAAAATCCGTGAAGCTACAGGAAAGGTCAGGTCTATCCGTGCCTTCCTGATGATGGTGAGGAAACAGAAACACTGACCCAAGCAAATCAAACCCTACAGTTTGCTTCACACCAGGGATCACTGCTGTACATCTGGCTGTGGTTCTCTCTCTTTGTATTTGGCTTTTAAAATTCAAATGCTTTGGCCAGAAACGTTATAGCACAAGTCTGTGTCTCAGAGGGCATTAGTTTGTAGAGACACTTGGCAGGACCACAGAATATCTGAATGTGGAGCAACTTGCTTTTTCATTTTGTAAACCCTTATGTAAACACATTGTTTGGATCACTGGAAGTTGATTGTTTAACTTTTCTCTCTACAGTTTGAAAAGTAACAGCAACAACAACAAAAAAAAAAAAAAAGGAAAAAGGAACAAAACACTACTCATTTCCCTGGTGTGCTCATGTAACACTTTCCAAATGTAAAAGCCTCTTAGGATATGGAAAACCAGCAACAGTATTTATACTGCCTTTATGAAAAGACTGATCAAAGGAGCACAACTGTGCTTGGCTTTATTTAGTGTTGATGACTACATTAAGGTCAGGGTGCTTATTATTTTATTGAATTTAAAAGTTTTGGGCTCTGCAAAGCATGAAGTTGGCTGAGGCTCTTGTGTGTGCTCGATTTATATTGTATTATGTGCCATGTTATCACAACATTTTTTGTGCTCTGATGTCTGCATTTTTTTGTCAGTCATTTGGAAAGTCTACCTTGTGTTTGGGGCTTGTCTGTCTCTCTCTCTCTCCCTCTTTTTAAATTTTTTTTTCACTTAAACCTTGCTGAAGGGTGTTGAGAATTAGAAAGGTTTGACCTTTCTGGGAACGCATGAGTTTTTCTCCATGGGAGAGAACTAATCCCAGCTGTGTTCAGCTGAGCAGCCAATACCCTCAGTGCACAGGTGCAGAGGGGTTAAAAGAATTAATGTGCCCTGACTCATCCTGCCCAGCTGCTGTGGTCAAGCAGCTTTCTTGGCTACTAGCAAGGCTCTGAAGAGATCTGTGGAGTAAAAATAGGCATACAGAAAAGCCCAAAGACATGAGATGAGGGCAGTTTTCTGCTGATTTCCCATATAGAAATGATACCTTGTACCAAAATGTTTTCATGTGTTGTACAGATACGGGACAGAGTGTGGGGTTAGTGCTCTTCTTGGGGTTAGGGAAGAAGTGCTCAGATGGATAATTCAAAGGGTTAATGTTAAAATGGTGGTATGCCAACTGACTGCACAGCTGATTAAAGCTTTAAGGGGTGGATCAGATCCCAGACCAGAAATCTCACTAAAAAGCTTTGCATGCCTTTTTATGGGAGCTATTGTCTCTTTTTCTGCATACAGGGTAGTGACACAGCTTTTGTTCTGTCCTGCGGACAGTGGCAGTGAGCAGGCAACACAGTCCAGCTCTGAATATTGCTGGCGTGGGACAGCAGTCTTTTGGCATGGCATAGTTCATCATTTTATTGTTGAGATTTCTCCTTTTGTAACTTCTGGTCACGTTGGTGGTGAAAGCAGTGCAGCTTTTAATGCAGACAAAAGCAATTCTTATGTGCTAGGCAAGTTTGAGATAGTCAGGTTTTCCCATGTTGTCTGGACTCCAGAGGTTGGCTGTGATTCCTGCTCCCCCCCCCTCCTCCTCCAGTGGTCCCATTTCTCACTTTATGGATAAGTTACTGTTTTTATTGCCTTCATTTAGTTTCTAGGGAAGTTCCATCTCCTTTTTTTTCTTTTCTTTAATTGCCTTTTCACTAGTTGTAGTTTGACCTTACCACCTGCTTGGCAGTAAAGATGATATGTGACCCTGAAAATGGAAGGTGAATCACTCTTTCCAAGTCTGCTCTTGTGCTACAGGCACATTTAGGCAGCAGGGGCCATGGTGAGTCTCCTGCCTGCAGTCCTTGTTGGCTGCCTGGCAGAGCTCTCCTGCTGCTGGATTTGGTCAGGGCAGAGCCCAGCTGATCCACAGCCTGCCTACTTTAGCCCTGGTCAGATGAGCACCTGGAGGTGCTTTAGAGCTTCTCATTTCCAAACACTGAAGACTTTGGTCAGACTAGAACTGGCAGCTGCTCTGGTAACACTTCACATGGCATGTGGGATCTGGGAGTTTTCCCCCAATCACTTGGAAGGAGGGCTGGTAGTCAGGACCTTGGCAGAACTGCAGCTGTCCCTGTGGTTTTTCTGTCACATCTTTGCATCTGTGCATCTCTGCACATCTTTGAGTACCAGAGCTGCACTGACACCTTGCCTGCCCTCCTGTGAGAAAATTAAAGGTCAGCCCTGGGTTCTGGGAGCTACAGGTCTGCTTCTGATGCTCCTGTCATGGTGTCAAAGACAAAAGATGGAGCTGGGTTGCAGGGATGCAGGTTGTGTGTGGTCCTGACTGCTGCAGAGTGGAGCACATTCAAAAGCTGGGCTTGCCCTCAGTGTCTGCAGGGGGAGGGATTCACAGCAAGTGCCTGTAGAGCTCTGGTCTTGCAGCTATATCCTTGCACAGCTTTGGTGTAAGAGATTAATGCATTTTCAATGCTGTGAGGTCATGATTTGATTTAATTTATTTCACATTGAACTCATTAACTGCTTGCTGTCATGCATATTTTTGACCAGCAGTGAGCAAACTGTGATGTGGGTGCCAAGGATATGTTAGCAGACACTGAGCAGTGTGTAAAAGGGTACAATGGGATGAGTGGGGAGACACTTGCCAGCTCCTGACTTCCACTCAGTTTCCTCAGCAGGCTTCACTGCTCATCTGGGGATGAAATGCATGGTCTGGCACTCAGTCTGCAGGGGTGCTTGACCCATCTTGGAGGTGTCATTAATGATGTAAAGCAGGTATTCAACTGCGGCCATCATTTCCTTAGGTTAAGAACCTCAGTTTTGAATTCTTTGTGACAGGATCTGTAAAGGTACAAAAGAAATTAATAAACTGAGTAAATCGATAAGTCAGTAAATCTAATAGGGATTTAAGGTCTGCCCTCCTTTCACTGGATTTGAGTAATGGTGATTATATATGAGTTTCAACTGCCAAGTTTGGACTTGTATCCAGACTGCTACTTCAAGCCTTATGTCTTGGCTTTTAGCTTCTGGACCAGATCCAGTACGTTAGGATTAATATATGTATATTGGCACATGTAAATAGACCTTAAAATATGGTAGATATTAGTGTGCTCTGTTCACAGCTCTCTTTTGAATATATGCACCAAGGTCTTGATTTTTAGATAAAAGTGAATAAACTGAAAGAGGTGACAAGTTTTTATGTGCAACAAGTGGCTTTTGTGACCCATTTTGGAGAGAGCTGGAAGTTTTATGCTGGCAGCTGCTGGGCAATACTGGCCTTCTGTCCAAAGAACTGGCTTAGAAACGTAAGTAGAATGTATTAAATAAGTTGAAAAATTAAAGTGAAATGGCACAAAAATATATTAAAAACTTTGGTGTGATAGCTCCTTTCTTTATAGGAATTCAATTATTAGGTAAGTCAGATGAAGGCAAGTCTCTCTAGGTGGTAAGTTGTCCTTAGTCCCTCCAAGTTTTAGATATGTTTTTTATTTCTCAGATGGTGAAAGCAATCCCTTTTGCAAACTGAATTTTGCCTGTGGCAACTCCTCTAAGGCATCAACTTCAAGCATGGTCCAAAGCTAATTAGATCAAAGACTATTGATCAAATAGTTGGCCTCATGCTTTGGCTTTGCATTCTCCTTGCTTGAACAAGGAGCTGCCTTGAAATCCTGACATCTGCTAATGTGTTTAGAACTAGGGAGGGAGAGAAGAACTTGTGCCTCTATTCCCTTGCAGAAAAAAGTGAAAATGTTGGGGGGACTGAGGAGAAAAACACATGGAGAAGAGGGCTAGCCTCTAAACTGGGATATAGGCTGGGTTTTTTAAGGCCCAGGGGCATGTGAAGAGCTCACAGCATTTTTCTCTTCTGTTAGCCAGCACATTTCCATAGGGTCCTTGCCAAAAACTTCCCCAAAGTGAGGGACTTTAGTCATAGCCACTACAAGAAGGGCTTTGTGAGTACAGTGCTGCCCCTTGTCCCTTCTTGCTTTCTATGTCAAGGCAGCTTAGGCCAGCTCTAGTTTTGGGAACATATAGTGTCTTATATGAAAAATGCAGAAACAGCTGTAGCAGGGTTGTTTGGTCAAATGAAACAGAAGTTTGCAAACAGCATGATGAGAAGACAGAGCTAGTACTGGCTCAGTGCTTTCAAAGTAGTAAAGAGCTTTCTGTTTATCTCCATGAAGTATGTGTGGTTTGTGTATGTACAAGAAAAGCGGAAAATCCAGTAGAATGCATCAGATTTAATCAAACTTTTAGAGTTTGATAATAATTTTGATGAATGTAATGGTTAGGATAACAATTTTGTTCGACTTTAAAATATCCTATAACTTTTATTAATATCTTTATCGTTGTCATGCATTTAATGCCAAGCTTTACGTCCTGTAGTATTTTACATACAACATGTGTTGTGTTAATTGTCCAGACCCCAGACTTTGAGCTGGCACACCTGAACTGCTGATAACCAAATCAATTGCCCAGCACACTGTAGAATTTTTTATGGGTAGGTGTTTCTATATTTGATCAATGTGAGAGCACATCTCCCATTAACAATTTTTCTTTGTCTGGGGTAGCAACTGCCACAATATTTCAGAGTGAAGGCTGAAGCAGCCTAATTTTAAGATTTTGTATAGAACAGATGATGCTGTTAATAGCATCTTGGCATCAAGATAATACCAAAGAAAAAGGAGATAATCAACAGGTGCCCATCCTTTGGTTTCGGTATTTTCCATTTTTTGTTTTTCTGCATTCCTAATGCATAATAGGGGTGGGGCCATTGTTGTTATGGAAATGAGGCACAATGGCGATTAAAATGGATGTCTTTTGGTTTTGGGGTGCATGTGGTTGCTGAAGTGTCTTTTCTTGTGCTCAGTGGTAATTTGCTGAGATTATCTGATGTGTGCAAATTCCACAAGCCTGGTCAGTGGAGACCATGTATTTTGGTGCTTCTCATCTGAGTAAACACCAACAGATAGGACCCACAAATCGATTTTATCATTGAACACAAAAGCCTTGGGGAAGTGGTGGTGGTGCTGGAAATTTCTGTCTTCAGATAAGTTGGTATAATGCTGCATTGCATTAATTTTGGCTGGTAGGGAGGGCGTGGACCCAAAACCTCCTTGCTGCAGAAGGTTGATATTAAGTGAGAAGAAAGTGGAAGCTGGAAGTCCCTGGGGCAGTTGTTGCTGTGCTGGGTGTCAGGGCTGAGAGCTCCTGTCCTGGCTAGGAAGGAGAGTCTTGTGCCTCCTGATGAATGATGGATGTGTCTCTAAAGAAAGACACTATGCTCTTCTAGGCAAAGCTTTTCGAAGGGCTGTGAAGGAGCAGCAGTGGCTCTAAGCCATTACTATGCTCCAGGAAGGAAATCCTGGTCTTACAGGGTAGGTGGCAAAAAGCCCTGACTTTTGGGGGAGAGGGTGAGGGTTTGTCAGGGTTACTGCTAGAGCTGGGGGTGGATGAGGACAGAGGGCAGCCTTAGGGCTGCTGTAGAGTTGCAGTGGCCGGAGAGGATTGAAAATAGCACTATGTTGATGTGCCCATGGCAGAGCTACTTGGCATAGACATGTACAGTCTCAGCTTTGCATGTGGGCTATCTTAATGCCCTTCTGTGTTGCTAAACGAGCAGAAATATCCTGCTACAAGGATGTGATCCAGCCCCCTGCTTGTTCAACAAAGAAATTCTTGTTGCTAAACAAAAGGCTTTCTTAGGAAATATATAGATGCCCAGAGTTTGAATTTATGCCTTTCTCTGTGGAATGAGTCATTTCACTGGTTTTTAATAGAGCCCCTCTGGATTTATGTAGCTGCTGCTCAGATTAAACTCTGATCCTGGTGTGTGAAATAAGGTTCAGTAGTTGTTGTGCTCTGCTTATGTCCTACACTTGCAGAGAATTGCTGGTTAAAGTCTGCTTCTGGCATTTTCTGTGCAGATAGCAGTTACTAAATACATTACAGAGCATCCTCCTTCCAGGTGACACTGGCTGTCTGCACGTGTTGCACCTTGATGGTTTTTTTAAGCAAACATCGAATACCTGCTGGCTTGTTGGTTGCATTTCATTTAATTGAATTCAGTCTTATGTGAGAACATGCTGACAAGTCCAATCAATACAATCAGTGAAACTGTAGGAAGAGGAGAGGAAGGAAATCAGCTATATGACATGTTATAAACTAATAACGAAGTTGTTGTGATGATTTGTAATGGTAATTTTTAGTTCCCCTTACCCTCTGTCAGAACTTGCCTTTTTTTTTTTTCCTCCCCTTAGTTGCTGCCAGGTTCTGCCCTGAAATTCATAATTATGATTTGTCACACCTTTGGAGCAAGCAGTGTGATTCCCTTGGGGAGGGGAAGTAAGCTGGAAGAGCTGGTGGAAAAGCTGGATGCTTTGGGTGGGGCAGCGAGCAGAGGAGGAGCAGGAGAGGAAGGGGGATTGGGGTTGTAGGGAGTGCCAGTGGTGCTGAGCCCTCAGATGCATCCCTGCTGGTCTCTGCTGTAAGTAAACCTGCCTGTAAAGCAGATAAATGGAAGTCAGAAAAAAGGGAGATTTCTTTTCTTATGATGCTATTGCCTTTGACTTTCTTTTCTTTTTTGAATTTTTTTTTTTTTTTAAGAACCAAAAGCTTATCTGCCAAGTAAACCCGCTCTTTAAGAGGCAGGGATGGGCAGGAACTCTTGGAATTAAAATCTGTGAGCCTTGCAGTCTGCTTCTCTGCCCTTTGCATATCTTGTGAGGGTTTGTAAACTTTGTTTTGCTTGACAGCGTATCTGGATCTATGAGGGAGGGTTTGCCTCTGGCTAGTGTGCCCTTTGCATTAAATTAAGCAATCCCCACTTCTCTGTCCTGTGAAATTTGAACTGGAACAGCTGTACAGCTCGTCTGTAGTAAAGCAACTATTTTTTCACCCTCTTTACTTTTTTTACTGCAGCTTTTGTTTTTGTTTTCTGCGTCTTCTCTTGTGTGTCTGTCTTCCATCCCCTTGTGCTGTCACTGTTGAATATTCAAACTCTTGATCTGCACATGGGCTAAAAATCATTATTGCTTTGAACTTACAAATGAATTAAGTGAATTCCCACATCCACTGCAGGAAAGGAAAATATTCCGTTTGAAATATAATTTGGAGCCTATAGGAAAATGCATCTGATGAAATTTGTGCTAATTCTATAGCTTCAGTACCAAAGCACCAGCTCTGTTATCATCAAGAGTATTGAGTGTAAGCTCTGTATTTTCACAGTAACTCAGTATGGCTAATTAGTTTTAAGGCTCTTTGAAGAAGCCGATGTATTGACTAAATAAGCTCTTATTTTTCAAAGCAACTAAAGGCATTCTTAATTTACAGAGCAGATAGTTGTAAAACCGCCTTTGATTTGCATACTAGGAGCCAGTGTGAAGCCTGAGTATGCTTGGAGTCAAGCTTACTCCTGTGCTGTCTGCCAGAGTTGGTGTCAGTGTGCTCGAGGGAGGTTTCTGGGTCTTTGGCACAGTAGCACAGCATAAATGTGTGCCACTGGAGTGGATGTACCCAGGAGGAGGATGGGATGTAATGACTGCCTCTGCATTGTTGAAATCGGGGGCAGTATTACCAGTCTGTTCCCTGTTTGCAGGCAGGTTGGATCCAATAATGAAGAGCAGCTTTGAGTTTCTAACCAGATGACATGGCTAATCCTAAGGCATGTATGAAGCGGCCATAGTTATTAGGAGATTTGTGGCTTTGAAAGTTCGGATTCCCTTAGTGCAGTTTGTTAATGGCAAGGATTTGCGGTAAGTGAATAATAGATGAAAGTCATCAAAAGGCTTACAGGGGATTTCTTGTGACGTGGTGCTGGTCTGTCTCATGCCAGAGCTGCAGATTTCTGGGCGGATCGTAAAATCTAAAAAAAGGAGAAAAAAAGAAAGGGAAAATTAAAAAAGGAGGGCAGTCATTCCTGTTTTGTGTCACTTTGGATGATCAAGTTGATGGTGTGATGCATTGGGAAATACAGACACAGTGCAGAGTGCTGTGTGCATAATTCCCTTGCCTCTGGCTTTTCCATGGACTGGCAATGCCCCAGCAGCAAAACAGACCCTTCATAGCCCCAGGGTCTGGCAGCTGGTGAGGAAGGGTGCCCCTGGCCATCTTCCCTTCTGCACTGTGCAGGGTGAGCAGGGCTGATGCTGCACCTCTTCACCATCTGGCAGAGCTCTTGCCTGGGCTCCCAGGAGTATTTCCACCTGTAATGCCTCTGGTACCACAGTGCCAAGCATTTCCTACAAGCCAGGAGCTGCTGGGCAGCAGCCCCAGTGGGGTCTGCAGTTCTGGGTGATGCCTGTCTCATGGGACTGTCCCCCTCTGCTTGGGCAGGAGGGTGTCCCAGTGCTTGTGCCAGGGATTTTGCTCAGCTGGGGTGGTGTACAGTGATGCCTGCCCTTACCTGCTTCTGTGCTCATAGATTTGGTCCTTGGTCACTGGGCTGATGCATCTGCCTTTTGGATCAGCCCCTGCTCAGAGCCCAGGTCAGGGTTGCAGGCAGCTCCTGCTGAGTCCATGAGGAACACAAATGAGTGAACAACTCTCCCTGTTGTCATGGTTTAATAGAGGTGTGAGGCAGAAAAGAGTTGGGCAGAAAAGCTGTGGGGTGGTATCCTGATGTGGAATGAAGTGTGAGAGCTTGTGATCTCCATTTGTTTTAATTAAAAAAAAAAAAAAAAGGCATTTAACTGTGCTGTCATGTTCCAAGTTGAATTGCACCTGTGTTGTATTTGGCAGCGTCTAATGAAACTACAACTTGGGGCAAATCCTGATGGGTTTTGGTTGCAGAAGCAGCTGGGGAAGATTGATTTGATGCTGGGAAAAGCCACAGTTATGGGAATAGCTGTCCTATCCACCCTCCTGACTGTTGAAATAATCTTCACTTCCAGGGGTGTTGGTGAGGAGTGTTGCAAAGCAGTTTCTATGATTTTAGTCCCCATCATGTCCTGCCAGAGGGATGCTCGTGTGTTTTGTAGCTGGAAGCGTTGTTACAACAGCCAGCAAAATCTGTATTAAATCCAGAAACTCTACTATGTGCAAAGCATTTGTTGGGAACTTGAAGTCATCTGCAAGCTCTAATCCATGGGCCCTCTGAGGAGGGCATGTCTGTCTTGTTTGTGTTGCAAAATCAAGTGAAAGCTGGGAAATGTTTATGGCTACTGCCATGTGTGTTCCTTAATTCTTTTCCCTTTTGGCTTCATTCAAACTCACTGTGTTAAAAACAGAAAGTGAGGATGTAATTAGAAGCTGGTTTATGTGAGGATCCATGGAAAGAAGGAAACTCCCTATGAGCAGATAGGCACATTTGTATCTGGCATAGTTCAATTCCTGCCTTGCAGGCTGTTTTGTTGCAGAGACCTGCTGCAGTTCCTAAGTTTACTTGGGCATTTGATTTTAGGGATGTGCAGTGTCTGTGCAGGTGTCATCCTGGGGGCAGTTATCACCTGAGCAGGTGTGACACCTGGGTCAGTGACAGCCTCAACAACTTGGTAGATACTGCTCTTTTGCTGGTGATCTGCTTCCAGCTGGAAATCCTGAGCATCCATTGGTGAAGTGCCTGAATTCAAAGCACTTGCCTGGGCAGAAGTAACCTCAGCCCCATCACTGGGCAGCTCACTGCGAAATGTTTGTTCTCACGGGGAATTGTAAAACTGAATGAGTGTCAGCACAGTTTGCTTGTTTTAGAGAGGGGGAGTCCTTTATTCTGGCCAAACGTCAGAAATATCAAAGATGTGTTTAGGCAGTGGGAGAGAGAAGGGGTTTGGTGTGACTGACGGAAACTGTTGAGCAAGAGATGGTGCTTTGTGCAGGGTTATTATGGTTGGAAACCTGTCGCAGCACGCAGGGGAAGCACGGTTCAGCAAGCCCATAGTCAAAGCCCAAAGCAGTTCATCCCCAGGATTTACTGTGTGCGCAGCCAGTCCCCACCACAGAGAGCAAAACAGCGATGTTAAATAGCTAAATAAACCTCCTGTCCCTGCGGGCAATGGCCTTCAAAAGGCAAAATTATTCTTTGCAAGAGTGGGTGCAAATGAAAGGAGACACTGATGGGCTGGCAGGGAGCACTCAGTCTGGGCAGCCTGTAAGCGTTGTGGTGACGGCATCACCGGGCATGTTGAGAGTCTCACTGCTTCTGGAAAATTCACTCCTTTTCCCCTCTTCCTTGGGCCTAGCTGTCCTAGGCATACCCAGAAAGTAATGTGTGTAGGGGTACATTTGTATGAGTTAAGGTTTCTTGCAATGTTCTCAGATCATACTTTCCAACTTTTCCCCTGCTCTGAGCAAGGGTTCGGTTTTCCATTTTGCTGTTAGTGAAGAGCTGAATTTCTCATCTCAAGTACATGTTTCTGGGTTTGTGGTCAAATTGCAAGATCTAGGGATGCTGAATAACAGATATTGCTCCCCCCCAGAAAAGAGGAAGCAGTTGATTTAAGTAGCTAACATTTTCAGTATTAGGAAGAGTCCTGGAAAATGCTCAAAGCCAAGCGATCTTCTGAAGGCGAATAGCCCTTGCTGCTAGAATTGGCCCCTTCAAATAAATCTGAGAGCTGTGAATTTGTTCCTTCCCTATCTGCCCCCCAGCAGTTGCAGGGTTATTTGAAGCCTGGCCTCTCTCTGGTAATAGGGCTCCTCTCAGGAGCTCAAGTGAGCCTGCAATAGCATTGAAAATAAGTCTCTTCTAACCCAGCATACTGCTTCCTGCTGTAAAATAGACTTGATTAAATTTTCTGGCTCTCATTTTCATTGCTTGCAGACATCCAAACCTTCACTTCTCAGTGGAAAGAGGTACGTTGGGAATTACAACTAATGTTAAAACCTAAATAATGTGATTTGCCAAAACAATGTTGCAGAGATTGTTATTTTGTTTTGTTTCATATTTTTTTATTTCTCCCCCAGTTTAAAATACCACCGTGAAATGTTTCTGCTGGAATAAAAGGTATTTCAGTGAGATGTGTTTGTTCTCTTACCTTTTGGGAATTTGTGCTAATTTCTGCATGGGGAAAAATAAGCAGTTTTATTCCAAATGGGTGATCTCACCTCCCAGAAGCAGCCTGCGTCTGCCACTAGCACTTCCCTGTGCTGCTGTAGCAGCACTGGCTGGGGGCAGATTCAGACCCCGTGGTCTTGCAGCCCTCCCACCAGTAAGCTTGGCACCAGGGAGTTATCAAAGTCACACATGGAAATTTTTGTGGCATCCTCCCTGGCAGCTCTGTCTGTGCAAAAATCCTGGATTATGGTAAAGAATATGGTCTGTGCTGAACTTCTCATTCAATTTTGGGTACTAACCATTTCTCTCCAGTTAAATCTATTCCTGGCTGTCACTGCTTCCTGGTGTGATTTGAAACCGGGGGCAGAATTAGATAAAAGATTTGCAGGGAGGAAGAGGGAAGGATGTGAGCTGGATGCTTAGAAAGAGGTTGTTTTAGAGGGGTGATCCTAAAATAGCGTGGAGGAAAGGCAGGAAGCCCTGGAAATAGGGTGGCGAGGTGTAAACACAGTGACAAGGTTTGAGAATTCAGGGTGAAGTGGCAGCAGCATCACACACTGGAGGTACTTTGTACATGGGTCATGCATGGATGGCTTTTACCCTCTTCCTCCTTCTTTCATGAGAGGCATGTGTGCTTTCCAGCTGGGTCGTTTGTTTTGGACACTGCTCTCAGGCACATGGTGTGATTCTTGGGTTTGTGTCCTGTGCAGGACCAGGAGTTTTACTTGAGGATTCACGTTGGATCCTTTTCAGCTCAGAAAGTTGGGAAATTCCAACTCAGAGTGTTCTGTGATTCTGCTCCATGTTTTGCAAATGAGGACTTGTTTGAACTTTCCAGTATGGAGTGAGTCTTACACATTGGTAGGAACAATATGTAATGCAGGAAAGAGCTCATCCAACTCTGGGCTTCCAGAGGAAGTGAAATTGATGCCTTCATTGGTAAAAGCATAGAAAAGGTGTAAAACTCAACCTGCCTCTTAAGTGCTCAGTGAAACATCAGTTGTACAGGGAGCCATTGGAAATTGGGAGCAGTTGCACAGGACAACGTTTGGAGCTTCCAGGATCTTGTATTCTGAAGGAAGTTATTGTGGTGGGGGAGACTGTCTGAACAGCAGTATCACAGCTTGGGTCACTTAGTAAACACAGGTGATAATATCCATGTGAAACTTGGTATCATTTTGGCCTGTTAACACCAGAAGTTTTTGTAGTTTTTGAACTGTTAACTAGCCACTTTAAATTGTTTACTGTATTGTAACTGGAAGTTATATTTGAGAATGTGGCTGCATATCCAGCAAAATGTCTGTTTGCAGCAGAGCTATGAACTAACAAGTTGGATCCAGGATGGTTTTTAGGTTAGCCCATTTCGGTTTGCATACTCTGCCACTAACCAAGGAACAAAGAAAATTTGGCTTCTTAACACCCAATTAGTCTGTCTCTAGGACTCAAACCCAAAAAACACCATGTGTTTCTGTCTATTATGACTTGTAAATGCAGATATGGGAGTTATATGTTCAGTAAGATCAGGACCTCTGTAAAGCTTAAGTCCAAAATCTCTGCTGTCTAAATGCAGCGTCACTGCTCTGCTCTGCCAGCACAGCCATACATCAGCAAATCCCAAAGGATTTTATGATGCCTGCAGTTGCAAAATCTGCTAGGTTTGGGATGTCCATTAGAGCTTTGGGGGATCCTCAGATGTGGAGAATTCACATTTACATCTTTTGTCCATATGCAGTATAATTTGGAGGTTCCCCAAGTGCTCTGCTTGTTGCTCTCCCAAAGCCCTGGATGCTTTCGAAGCATGTCAACAATGTGCAGGGCAGAAGTGTGTGTTTTGTGCTGTGCCAGCATGATTGAAATCATCCAGCCTGTCTTCTCTCCGCACCTCTGGTGGGGACGTGATTCAGCTGGGCTTCCTTGTGTGTGGAGAGGGTGGCTGTCCTTTGGGTTTCAGAACTGGAAGGTGTGAATGCCATGCAGCCAAAGCCAGACACTGCTCCTGCCTGTGTGGTGTGCAAGTCCCTTGCCCTGGGCTGTGGCTGCATGCGTCTCTCAGCCCTGTTTAGGTGAGAGCTGTTGGTGGCAGTGGAAGTGTGGTCCCCTGCCACTGCCATTCTTCTGTCTCTGCCTCTGCACTGCTGGGACCAGATGAGGGTGTCAGCTGTGCTTAAAAACCTCATCTTGAGGACAGAATTTTAAAAAGTTTGCTGTGGCTGGGTTATTTTCAAGCTGGATCAGTTCCCTCCTTAGGTTCATTTGTACTGTTGCCCGTATGACTGTGCCAGCACCTGAGCAGACAGGATATGGGGTGGGAGGAAAGCTCTGGTATCATTTGGTGTAGGTTGATCCCAGATATAAGGTGATTGTGAAACTGCAATATTTAAATCCAGTGGCTTCACCACCTCAGACGTTACAGCAACTCTGTGGGATGCTGTGTTGTTGGCCCTATCTTTCCATGGAAAGACTTGGCTAGGGTGCTGTCAGGGATGTGGAGCACAGGAAGAGGAAAGGAATTCAGTCTTCCTAATTTCAAAGCCACATCATTGCGTTAATACTGGGTGGAGTGAGGTATCTCACTGAGCTTTGTCTTGGTCCTGTGTCACAATTCCATTTCAGAAAAAGCTGTAGGCAGGCATGAAGTCCATGAAAGCATAGCAGCAATCTCCCTCCACTCACTTTCCACCACTTCTGGGAGTTCAGGATTTCACAGGGTGCAAGGTCTTGCCCAAGGCCTCTTGCCAGCCTTACCAAATATACCTTGAAATGTAACTTCTAAAGTTGTCTTTTTCTTCAAATTTTTGCTAAATCTAGTTGTGTTCTTTGCTATAAATTTAATTGTGAAAAACATGCCATAGACAAAACCACTGGATTCAGAGTTATGTTCTTCAGAAAGCTGCCCATTTGACTATCCTGAGAAAAACACAGAGTGCCACGGAGAGCCGTGGCCTCTGTGAGACTTAGGGGTGTTGCTTCCTAACCTTGGCCACAAGCTGAGGGCTGAGGGTTGCTCATTCTGAAAAGGGAGATGGGAGCAACTTCTGTCTTCCCTGTTTGAATGCTCTCCCTGGGTGTGATTAGTAGCTGAGCTCCATGACTGACTTCTCCTTTGCCCTTTCTGCCTTTCCTCATGTTTATTAAGGGAGGCAGAGAACATTGTGTCCCTTGTGTGTGCCATTGCCTGCAGAGCCTGGGGCAGGAAAGGGCTTGTTGATGTTGAGATTTTGGATTGATGCTCATTCCTGGTGTGCCTCAGCTCTGTGCCCAAGACTATGTTGAAGTAACAGCCAGGTTTACTGACGCCATTGCTTTCTGCTAAGATAAATTATAGCTGCAGATCTTCAGGGAGGTGGATGAGAGGGCTGGTCATCAGGTGTCCTTGCAGATCTCAGGAAGTGGAACCTCTTGCATGCTTGGATGCAGCAAGGTTTGCCCAGGTCTTTGTAGATCAATGTTCCCTTTTGCCTGCAGACCTTAAGACAGGCTTGACTCCTGACTTGAGACGTGGCAATCTGTGGAAAATTGCCACTGGCGCTTGCCAAAATCAGTCCTTAGTGGGGTGGATGTTCTTGCACAGTGATGGCAGTGAGGTAAGGGTTTCATCAGGATCCATCAGTCACTATCTGTTAGTCATTAATTTGCCTTACCTGAAAAGCAAGTTAGTTCATTTGCAGGTGTTGTGGAGAAATGTTAAGTTTAGCTTTTAAAATCCCCCTTGGGGCTGGAGGCTTCAGTTCTGCGAGGTTCTGCACTGCCCTTCGTCTTTCCAGCCTGAAGAAGATTGAGTTTCAAGACATTTTACCATGCCAAAGTCCTTCAGAGAAGAGCATAAAAATTAGTAGTCTGTCTGTCCTGCAAAGGACATTATAGGTCCCAGGAGGGCTAGGCAGGGGCTCTGCAAGTGGTCGTCTCGACTGAGGTTTCTACTTGGTGAGCGGCTGGCTGATGAGATGTCAGTGATGCTCTGTGTGTATCATTTCCAAAGCACTTTCTGATCTGTCAGGATGAAGGTTTCTGGAGAAATGCTCAATAGTATTATTAGTGTAAAATAAACATACTTCAATATTTCTGACCCTAAAGTGGATCCAGATGCTTTCTTACGGCTGCTGGATCTGCTTTGATTTTTCCATGGCTCAGTGTGGCTGTCTGTATTTGTTCAAGTGAGATAGGATGTGACAGAGAGCTTGTCACAGCATGCTCTTGTCAAGTCAGTAAGCCTTTATATTTATACATGCACATACTCAAATATACACATATATACACATATATATACATATATATATATATATATATGTGAAAAAAACCAAAATTACTGTCTTAGTCTAAGACACTATTTCCGAGTCTGTCACTTCACATGTGTGCCAAGGAAGTTGATAAAGTTGATAAACTCAGTGAGTTGATCAGTTTTTATGATCACAGCAGTCAGTTCAGCTGTGTAGGGAAGAAATGGGATTTGGCTGAATAACTCCAAATAGTCTCCCAAGGAAGTGAACGTGTGTCTCTGTCTTTATAGCTCCAATACAAAAAGGGTATTAAATATCCCTTGATACCAGCTACAGGTTGCATTTTCCAGCCTGTGGTTGAGCTTTGCAAGAGATAACTTTCCAGCTCTGTTTCAAGTGTAGAACGATTTTCCTCTGGTTTAAGGAATATTACCATTTTCATGGTTTCTCTACAGCAGAGAAGAGCAAGTCTTCCCCACTGCCTAAGGGTTACCTTTTATATGGCTTGGGGTTTTATCAGCACTGGTGCCAGGGTGAGATCAAAGCAGGAGAAGCAGCTGGGTGGTCTTTCCTTCTGCCAGTGGAAAATATTTCCAAGCCTATATTTCAGTGATTTTTTTTTTTGGATCCTGTTTGTGGAGATGATGCTGCAGTGTCTGAGGGGACTCTGAGATGTGCTAGGGAGATTTGGCACTACTGTGCAAAGACTGGAAAATACAGAAAGTGTGGGTGGGTGTTCTGCTGGTAAAATGTTTTGATTTGGTAACTGATACTAACAGATGTATGGTCAGCTAGTAAAATCTCTAGCATTCTTAAAATCAGTAATAATAGGATTTGTTATGTGATTCATAATTTGTTGTGATTCAGTGGCAGCTGGAGTATCTGCTCAAGGTTTCTTAGCTGGTATTTGAGATCCAACACTTTCACCAAAACTTATTCCATCCCTTGCAAACCAAAGTGAGAAACAGAGAGTCTCACTTTTCAATAAATTTAGATAAATCAAAGCTGAATTAGGGATGTTTTTTGTCCACACACCTTCTCCATCCAAACTGAGGTTTGTGTTCAAACTGAGTGACAATTGGAGGTTGCAGCTGATTCCCCACATCTGTGCTGAGAGCTGCTGCATATGCTCATCAGCTCTGATCCTGCCCTGCCTGAGACACTCTTGTGTATTGATTGCAAAAATCTCTGGGAGTGCTCTACAGAGACCAAAAAAAAAAAATTTTTTTTTGTATTGCACACATTAAAGCCCTTGAGAAGGGGGATTTGATGTTCTGTCAATCTTGTTGCAGTTTTCTGCTATCCAGAGACTGTATAATTACATTTTAGTGAGTCTATCCCACTACTCCTTTCTGGCATGGGATGCTCCTGAATTTAAAATTGGAAAGTTCTCATTTGTTTAATACAACCTTACCTGTTCTTTGTATGGTGTTTGAGAGCTTGCTATGCTTCCCTGGTGGGGACTTTTTGCTTTTTACTTAAATAGGAAAGAAAGGCAAAGGAAAAGGAAGCCAGCTAAGTGGCTGACATGTACTTAGCAGAAATTGCAGGTGGCTCAGGCCCCTTGGCTATCATCCCTACCTTCGAATGGCAATACAATGAAGTGACCACAAGTTCTTAGTATGTTAATTTCAGCTTGTCTCCTATCTTGTGGTGTGATTTCAGTGTTCTGTGAGTGCTGGTTTTCCCGGTCTTTGGTTTGAAACAAACCCTTGAGATAATGATGCCACTTACTGCATCACTGGTCCCAGCAGGAGTTAGCCTGTCCGGAAATACCTGGCTTGATCCAGTGTATGCAGTGACTTGCTGCTGCCATGCAAAGGTAACTGCTCACTGACCCAGAGAATACTTTTTTTTTTTTTTTTTTTTTTTTTTTTTTTTTGGTGGGAACTTACTGTGCTCTTTGAATTTCTGGGAAGTACTCAAGAAGACCTAAGCCTGTGAGTTACTACAGGCTGCACTCCTGGAACATGCAGGCCATGTCAACATATGGAGTAAATCAGCACAGCTCTGCTGACTTCAGTGCAGCTGCATCTATAACCACTTGCTATAACCCAGCTCCAGACTGGAGGGATGGTTGTGTATGAAGAGTGGAAAGGGAAAAAAACCTTCCTTTTTTCTTACAGCTTTACACTTTATGAGCAGAATAAATGGGCCATGAGTGGAGGTGAAATAGTAAATTATTTTTGCCTCTCTGGAATTACTTTATTTGGACATATGCTAAGTTCCCTCTTTCTGCCTGTACTTCCTAAATCAAGTAGTTGATATGCATGTACTTGGTTGCTGGCACTAAAACAAACATCAATAATTAGTTCAGAGATTGGTGTTTCAAAAAGCCCCATATGCATGCACCTGCATAGAAACAAATCAGGAAAACTCTTCCTGACACTGTGTAAAGACAGGGTGGGCAGCACCCACATAAGCCACACAACTATGGGAAGGGGAGCTGCTTTCCTGTGTCCAGGAGAAGCAGTGCTATCAGGCTTATGTGTGATGGATCAGAGTGCAGTGATATTGCTGCAAGCAAAAGCCATGAATTTTAATCAACTTTACTGGCTGCCTTGAAATTTGAGTTGAAAGATAAATGTGAAAAACAGGCAGCCCATATTGTTTCTGGAACAGAACTGCCCCTTTTCAGTTGATTAAAAGAATTCTTCTTTTAACTTGATAATCAAAAATACTTCCATGTTAGCTCAGGATTTTTTTTCTATACTAAGCCTTCAGGTCCTGCCAGCTTCATGTGTCTCCCAGAGCCAAGTGTCACCTTGTGGCCACCCAGACAGTTGACCTTTGCTGCAGAGGCTTCCCAACTGAAGGGGCTTGTTGGCTGTCTGCTTTCAGCCATTTGGAAAACGATGGTCTTAGGGCTTTATTTAAATATTCTTTATGTCTGGGGAAGAAAAAAGGGATTGCCTGGTGAAAACTGAAAGGACTGTCCAGGGAGTTGGAGTTCAATTTATATTCATTGGGAACTTTGGCACAGCAAGTCTACTTGTCCTTCCTATCTGTGGCTCCAGGGCTGCTTTTAAGATTATTTAGTTGTGGTATTCATTTGAATATCAGTCCTCCTAATTAAATATAAGTGGTTTGAATGCCGATGTTGTCTGTGGGGGACATCGAAGCTTTGCGGAGCAGTGGAGTGAAAATACCAGCTCTTGTCCCCGAACAGAAAAGCACACCCATCATGTTACTTCCAGCCATTGCCAGGCTGGTCGGGCTTACTTTGAGTAGTTGAGCATGCTTTCCTCGCTCCTTTGCTTCAGGGGTTATCATAGCTGCTTTTCCTGTTTTGCCATTAAGTCACCTCTGTGCAGGATTAAGTTTGAAGGATTTATTTCACAGCCAAACAGCTTTTAAGAAGGGGAAACGGAAAATTTGCCTACAAGCAGCAGGGAGGGAAAAAGACTTGGTGGCAGACTCCTGAGTGGTTCTTCCTTTCTCAAGCAGAAGTACTGTGCTATTTTCTCTTATGATCTGTGGTTCAACCCCACACCTAGTTTCTTATCTCTAAAAGCTGTAGTTTCAGCAACTGCTCTGTATTAGTGAAGAGTTCATTTTGTTGCAGCTGCAGCAGAGGCTTATTTGATGCTCTTGGAAATACATGCTGCCTTCACTAAGGAGAAATGCAGTATAGTTTTGGGGCCTAAATTCGTGTGAAAGGGCACATACAAACCTGCTACATACAAATTCCAACTTGTTTGTACTCTCAGTTGGTTACACCCTTGGCTCAGAACCCAAATATTTCAAGAATTTGGGTTGAGGTATATTCTTTCCTAAAAGAAGCATGAAGTTAGATTCCCCTTTTTCATCAGTGGGTGCAGTTTCTGTAAGGTTGCAGAGGGTTTGTTTGGAGCAGAAATGTTAATTCCTTCAAGGCATATCCAGAGACTTTGGGAGGAGAGGTGGTGCTTTGCTCTGGTAGGAGAACCTGGGGGCTGCTCCTTGAACAACTGAGATGACTTGGCCCCTGTTTTGATTGGAATATGCTTACTATGAAGGAAACTCACCTGATTTCCATGTCCCTGCAAAATAGCTGGGATGCCTTGTAGTGCCATGCTTTGCTGTACTGGGGCTATTGGTGCTGTGCCTGCTTACCCTAGTGGCTGATTTTTTGTTTTCCTGGTGGCCTTCAAAGCATGTATGTATGCTGAAGCAGAAGATTAGTTCACTGAGGGAGTCTCATTTCAGATGCAGATGCTTTATGTTGCTCTGCACAAATAAAACTTGCCTGATTCTCAATTTTATTTAGAAAATATTTCTTTATTTTAATATTCTGCTGGAAACATTCTCTGCTCTGCTTTCCTTACTCCACCTTTACATGTTGCTGTGCTGCAGATATGGAGGTCAGGGCATGTGACCTGGTTGCATTTACCAGCTGTTATGCTGTGGTGGGATCAGCCTGGGTGGCTGGTAGGGCTGTTAATTATTCCTGGTATTTTCTTCTGATACCGAGGAAAGAGAGTGTTTGCCAATGCCTCGAGTTATCCTAACGTATCCATACACCAGGTAATCAGCTGGCTGAGATAGCGTATGAACGTCATGGGGCAAAGCAAGTTGGGGTGTTGGGATGTGGGCACTGCAGGGCGAGTGGTCAGTGATCCTCACTTGTCCCTTTCCTTGCAGTTACCTGGCCGAGCAGTGCTGGAATGGCGGCTTTGTCTACCTGATCATGTTGCGCCGCATCAAGCGCAAAGCGCCGCTGCCTCCCTCCAACGGCAACAACAGCAACAGCTGCGACCCCAAAGCCAAGCCCAGCCCCGAGCCTGGAGACAGAGCTGCTCAGAATGGGAAAAGGACCAGGAAGTTCGGGGTCATCACCAGGACACCGGGCAGCAAAGACAGCAAGGAGAAGCTGGGCTCGGAGCACGGGAACGGGCACTGCACTCCGATGGAGGTGGAGGTTGCTCAGCCAGAGACCTCTGAAGCAGAGAGCAACGGGGAGGAGCAGCACCAGGGCACGGGAGCACCGTACCAGGGCCGGCTGTCAGATGCTGGCATGCCAGACATTGGGGACCAGGCTGCCCAGGTATGTTTGCTTTGGTTCTTCTAGAGAAGAAAGCAGCAAGTGTGCAAGCAAATTAGGTTGATTTCTCAAGCAATTCTCTGGTTTCAATACTCTGACCTTGGGCTGAGCCTGTAGGTGTCAAGACAAGCTGTAGGGCACTTGGCTGTGGGATGGGGTCAAAAAAAAAGGGGCAGGAGGATTGGAGAGTTAAATAACAGTTGTTGGAAACCTCTGTCATACTCCATCTCTGATGGAGGGTAGGTTCTTCTATCTCCTGACCTTTCAGGATTTTTTGTTGAGACAACCAATGACCCTACAACACTGGAGCAGGAGGTGTCAGTAGAAGATGGTAATTTTGGCCTTTGGAGCTTCATATTTAGCTCTGCCTGAATTGATGTCACCTTACAGTTCATGTTAACATTGGGATTGAAGCTTCCCTTTTTGATGCACCAGAACCACGTTGCATGTATTTGTGTTACAAAACTTGTTTGGCCAGTGTCTGGGAACCGCATGGAAGTAATTGTGTATTTTGCTCAGAGTTGATGAGATGGACAATTTGTTAATGTTTGGGATGACAGTGGGATTGGGGCTTTCATTGCTTCTCTCTTCATCCTAATGGAGATCTTGGGGTTTGTTGTCTGTCTAGAATTGCAGCCTTGCTGCGTGGAGGAAAATAACCCAAGCCTTGATCAGGTTTCCGTATGCATCTATCACCTGAAGCACTGTCTGCCAATCTTTCCAGAGGCACTGATAGTATAAACAGATGAAGGCTGCTTTGCTGGGCTTGGGGCTGGCTGCAGCAGCTGGTTTTGGTTTTAAGACTTCAAAGCTGGTAACAAAGCACTGTGAGTGGACATCTCATCACTAAATTCTGTTGAGAAAAGCAGAGGATTAAATGCACCCTCTGAATTAGTGCTCCTCGGCACTACTCCAGGGTAGTGGTGATTGTGGTTGTAAAGTTACAGTAATTTAATTTAAAGTACTTTGTAGGAGCTAAAAGCAATTTTAAAGACCCCTCTGCTTTTTAAAGAAAGGTAATTGCAAAAACTTGCTCTTCGCATCAGACATGTTGGATTTTATGGTGCAACGGAAAGAGTAGGGTGTTTGTGTCTTGCAGGCCTCATAACTGTAGTCATCCTGAAAAAAACACATTAAAAGATCAAAAATAAATAAATGAATCATTTGGTATTTTCAAAGTTCTGGTCCATATAAAGGCTTCTTGAATCTGTTCTGAAGATGTCTAATTAAACACATGTTATAAATGAAGTTGATCAGACTTTTTTTGAAGTGGAAAGCCAAAAATATATATTTAAAAAAAAGAAACTCTTGATCCAGAGCCATCTCATGCTAGTACTACCTTGATGTGTTGAATAATTTTGTTCTGAGGAGTAAATTCTTAAATTCAGAACATATATGTATCAATGTGAGCAATAAATACATTTTTAATGCAAAGCATATATAGCATGGCTTTGTAAAACATGGAAGCATAGCTGAGGCACTGGAAAAATTCAAGAGCTGTAATCTGTTCAGTTGTGGTGTAGTGTCATTTATTAAAATTGCCTTTTTTTTTTTTTTTTTTTTTTTTTTTTAAATTCCTTCACCCCCCCAATATTTTGCTTGGGAATATGGCCTCTGTCTGTGTCAGTACTAATTACATTTTCCTGACATTTGAATGAGGAGAAATGTGAATAGCTGGAGCCTGAGTAGCACGCCTAGCTAATCCTTTGCTTTTTAAAGACCAGGGGGCCTTATAGTGGCCCATCACTTACAGCATATGTGGGTAGCTGCTATCAGAGTAATGTGTGGCTTAATTAATTTTCTTAATAAGTATTGAATAGAGACGGTGAATAAAATATTCAAAATTATTTTTTTCCTGTTAAAAAAAAAAAAAAAAAGGCAAGGAATATATACACTTGGGAGCCTCAGATCTCACTTCCAGCTCCATTTTCAAAGCATGACCTAGTACTGAGGCATGTGAGATCCAGTCGAGTCAGGAGCCTTTTGAAAACGGCATCCAAGATGTCCTGTCAGAAGTTGCAGCCTCCTTCCAGGTTTCAAAGCGTGAGCCAAACCTCCTGTTGGAGGAGTTATCTCCTCCCAAGCAGGGACGGGGTGCATTGGCAGGGCACCTTGTGCATGGGGAAAGCAGCTCAGTACCCGCTGCCTGCCCCAGGCTCAGCATCTCCTCCACATGCTCACTAGTTGAATATCCAGAGCTGCCTTTGGGGAGCACTGTATTTGCTTTCGGGGGGAGACCCAGCCTGTGGCAGACTAGAGGTTGGCTGCAGGTGGAAGGAAAGGCTTTGGGAAGCCGCTCAGGGACCAGCATGGATGTGGGAGGACCTTGCTGGTCCTCTTCACTATTCTTTTCTCATCCCAGGAGACACACTGGAGCTTTACTGAAATTGAAATCCACAGTCCAGGGAAATTCCTTTTTTTTCTCTCTGTAGAAAGTTAGTTTGAAGTTGTTGTAGCCAAAATAGGGGAGAAGAGGTTGAGTTGATCTGCATGTCTTCAGGCACTGCTGTGCTGATCCCAATGGCCAGCTCATGGCCAGTGTCTAAAGGATGTTGTGCTGGGAGAGCTTTTGAGGCATCTACATGCCAATTCAGTGCCTTTTGCTTTCAAGGCGCGTCTTCCGCTGACAACCCCATGGTTGTTCTGCCATTTTCTCTCCCATTTTCTCTGTGCATGCTGCTCATAACAGCAACGCTGGATCGTGAAACGACAGGCAAGATGAATACTGTTTGTCGAGTGAACCTGCCAGGAGATTCCTGTGTTACTGGTTTGTGTGTGTATGCCAGTCCCCTTCTTCAGGCTGGCTTTCATCTCTCAGATCTTGATCTGTCTCTCCTTGCACTTGGCATTGCTATCCCTGTGTATAAACAAATCTGCTAGGCTGTCTGCTGGTATGTAACCCTCAGTAAATATTGTACCTGTCAATTAGCAGGCAGCATTTAATGTTTACAGGTGGTTAAGTTATGCTGCAATATTTTTAGGATTAACCTAAGTGACTTTTAAAAATGTGGAGATTCAAAGCAGCAAAGCTGTGTATCTGCCTGACAGGAAGATCTCAAAGATCTGGAAAACAGGCTGGCAGCAGTGGGAGTCAAGGGCAGTGATTTAAGATTAGGCAGTCTCTGAGCTGGAGTAATGACCCTTCACATCCTGTGAAGACTGGGGAGCTTAAACACAGATATCAAAGTTTACTTCTTTTATTCAGTGGCCTGAGATGGTGTGTAGTTTTGCAGGGTAATTATACAGGCACAGATGGAAAAGGAGTGTGGGAAGGCGCTGCTGGAGTCCACTAAAAATGAAAAGAAAAGGAAAATGTGAGCTTTGCTTACAATATACCAGTCCTGTGATTTCACTGTGTTGATTGGTAGGACAGAATTCCTCAGTTTTGCTCTCAGCTTCTCTATCCTGGTCTTTTTGGAAGATCTGTGGGCTGCTTCTGTAGTTGTTCAGCCTCAAAGGAGTGCCCAGAGATGGCCAGATACAACTGGCCTGGGCAGGATCAGAAGTAGGACTGAGGTTTGCAAAGACCAGATTAGGAGCATGAGGGATTGGAGCCTGGCTGTCAAAGGGGACTTAAACTGATCCAGGTTTGGCAGGCATGATGAGAAGTTTGGCTTTCAGGTTTGGCCAGGTTTGGCTTTCACTGATGAAGCCAGAGGAAGCTTGGACAAAGATGAGTTGTACCAGAACAGACTAGAGACCTTGGCTTCCTCTGGCCCCAGCAGGATGCTTTGAAAGCCTTAAAAACCCAGCTGTTAAAAGCAAGAACAAGACACCCCTAGAATGCCCTTGAATTCTCTTACTTCTTTATAAGCATCCAAATTATTAAGGTCTTGAAATCCAGATCCAAATTTATCAGTGACTGGTGGAAACTGTGTAAAGGACATTGGGCAGAATGGAAATGCTTTAATAGTTAAGGGAGGCAGGCTGGGGCTATGCATTTCAGTATTTCTCCAGTGGCAAAGCACATGGCATGGGAGGAGTTCAGAGTGTCCTAGGTGGTGGTGGCACTGTGGGGTGGGGTTGTGGTGGGATGCCTTTCTAGGATGGAAACAAATCAGCATCTGGTGGTTCTGCAAATTGTATGTGATGCTTTTCTGAAGTCAGTGTACCATCCATTAACAAAAGGAGGGAAAGGGGAAGGCAATGGAATATTAATGCCTTGCCTCCTGGAGGTTTTTGGGCAGATCTGGGTTACAGGAGTGCTTCAGGATCTTGGCTCCTTGCTGTTAATCCCATTGCTCTGGTCTCAGCCCCCAGGGCAGTGTGCCTGCCTAGCCAGCTTTACTCTTACAGCCCAGCTGAGCTCAGCTTGCATGGACCACAATCATCTCCAGATGTATGGGCCTGTGCACAGGTGCACACAGACATGTCTGTATGTAGAGAACCAGCCAGGACATGCTTTTGTACTGCATGGTACATTTTATCAGCAGCTCTCTTCATTCTTCAGGCCCATTATTGCTTTCTTACTGACATGGCTCATCTTGGGTGGGGATGAATGCTTTTGAATTGCATTTTACTTTGCAGTTAGGAAGGGCTGACAGCCTTTCTACAGCAGTGCTTGCCAATTAGTGTTGGTAAATGCCAGCATTACCTTGACTTTTGGTTAGTGGAAAATGTTCCTTATCTTGCCAAGCAGAAGAGGAATGCTAATAGCACATTACAGGAATCAAAACATGAGGCTTGAGATAATGTAATGGCTTTAAGCATTTTGCTATTTTGTTAAACTTGATGGGAAAAAAAAAAAAATTCTCACCCTTTTGCTGTACCAAAATGTAAAACTTGCTGTGAGCAAGGTAGGCCAGTGAAGCTATTGAAGCTAAGTTGCTTTACATCAATTTTTTTGGCAACCTAAGCAGTAATTACTGTTTCATCAAGGCTTTTATGGGTTTCTTATGATGCACGGTTTAGACATAAATAACACTGTTTTTTAGGTGTTAATGTAGATACTTTTAGTTATGTAAAGGCCTTGCTCAGAATCTGATTCAGTTCTTAACGTCTTTTTATCTATTGTGTTTTCTCCCAACTTTCATTAACATGGATCCTGGGGCTATCTACTGTCTTGAAGTTTTAATGTGCACTTTGATAAGCATGTCTTCCCTCTTTGTTGCCTGTTTTGGGTTGTAAACTCTCTTAGGGACAAGGGCTGTCTTTTAATTGTAGCTGTACAACGCTGACAAAACTTGGCCTTGTTTTTGCTTGGGGTTTTACGAAGTGCTTTGATGTAACTAGCAGTGAAATTACAGTTAATATGCTTTGCTGCCAGTTATGTTCCACCTTGCCATAAAACAACAATCATCACAATTTTCTGGGGTTAAGTTGCTTGCTGCCAAATTTTTTCAACTGACTTAAGATTCTGCCTCCCTTTGCTGTGATTTAAGTGATAGCTGCAGCTGTGGTGCTGTACACTTTATTTTGAGTAGCAAAATTTTATCCTTTTATCTTGTTTTTGTACTGAACTTTCCAAGGGTGCTTAGATGTAGAGATAGTCTGGTAATGGATAAGTTACAATGTGTTGGTTTTACCGTGTCACCTTGAAACGAGGTCTTCACTCTTGGAAATGAGCTATCCCCAAAGGCAGCACAAGAATGTTCAAGGTTCTGTTGCAGGAGGTCTCAGATATACTCAGCTGTTGTAAACTATAGGTAAAAGCACCCGTATGAAAGCATTTTCCACCTACACAGAAAGTGGGTGTTTGGGCCTTTTTTCTTAATATTTTGTGTGCTATATTAAAGATACAGCAAACCCACAACTGAAATGCAAATGACTAGCTTTAGCTGAAATTCAAGTTCACACCATTTTTTGTTTCAATCATTAACTGTGAATAGTTGAAACCAAGTGGACATGCCTAAAAATAGAGTATGTTGTCTGCTTAGGTGCTGTAATGTTTCAGGCATTTGTTGAAATTATACAGCTACCTACACTTAATATTTTGAGGCAGAGTGCTGAAAGCACTGAGCAAACCCAGAAGATTCCTGCTGTGGACAGATGTAGTACCAGTCCCCATGAGACACTCCTCTTTAGCTGACAACAGTGTGTGGTGACCAGCCCTAGGCTGGATTTTAATCTGCTGCAGGCTGCAAGGGTGTTTTCTAAGAAACTTTAGTCTAACCAACGAGCTACTCCCAAAACTCTACCAAGAGCATGAGACTGGATGAGGTATCCGGTGGAGTGCAAACACCTGTAGCCCTTAAAAGCCTGATCTCCTCAGGGGCATTTTCCAGGCAGAAACCCCCCAGGGTCAGAGGAGAAAATCCTTTGTCTGATCTCTCAATAATGATTTAGCTGATGGCAAGAGTGGAACAGCTCAGAACTGAGCAATCCAGATGGTGTTGGTTCAGGATGACAAATGATTCCAGCAGATTTTTGTAAGGGGTGATGGTATAGTTCAGGTGCTTGCACTGGCTGATAAAATGTTTAAAGCCCTTGCCAAGGAAATGATGTCAACAAGCAGTCTGTCTCAGGAGATAGATCCCTGGGCGACAGTCTTGCTTAAAGTCGTGGAATTTTCATCCACACTGCTGTGCTGCCTGTTTTGTGTATTTTAATTATGTGTTTGTGTTTGGGAGAGGATATGTTTTTGCTTTTTACTGTTCCCCAGGCTTCATCCCCTAGGACACTTCTCTTTTCATGGGGAAAATACTCACATTTTAGTGAAAAGATGCCAAGCATCTGGCAGCTGTTTGTCCAAACAAGGGGACTTGTGAGATCAGGAGCTGATACTTGAATGCAATCACAGTTGTGTCTGTGCTTCTGGCTCCTGCTTTCAGGACATTCAGAATTTATATCATCAATACTGTGTGGCCCCTGTTGGATTTGGGTTCCTTTTAAGTAGTGTAAGAGACACACTGTATAGCTTGCATCAACCAGAGGTAGAAGCCAAAGGCTTTGTGGTTCAGCATTAAGAAACTTTCATAGGCAGCAAGGATGGACAAAGAACTCCTGTCTTGAATAGTTTATTGATAAAGAATTTTAAGATTATTTTCCTCCCCTGCTTTTGATTTATCTTGGAGTTGTTTAGCATGCTTTGTGCAACAATGAAAACAAAACCCAGGGTAGTAGATGAAAGAAAGCATTAGTCCTGCTTTCAGATCAGCCTTAAAAATAACGTGGCTAAGATCAGATAAAAAATACACTCATTATCCACTAATGAAATAATTGCTTTGTTATGAATCTGCAAAAATCACATTTTGGTGTGATTTTCTGGTACTGAGTCATTCACATTAATATCTGTGATGTGAAGAGTGATGGCTTTTGACTGTATCTTAAGACTGATGTGTTCAAGCTGCTCACCTGGTATGTGATGGTGCAATTCCCCAGCTACTGATCTGTCTGTCCCAGCTGCCTGCTGTGGAATGGGGAATAGTGGGAGGAGGCATGATGTGATCCAAGGTGGAAAAGGGAGCTGGGGGTAGTGCTTTTAATTTATCCCATATCAGTGGAGGATTCTGGGCAGTGGTATGTGCTGATATGGCCATCCCAATGTTCTTCCTGTTCATGTAGAGAAGGTTGTTGCACTACAGGTCTAAATGTCATGCATTTCAGTTTGGGGCATTTTGTGCTAGTTTTCAGCTCTATGTTATCAGCATGCTGGTTGCCAGCTGCTGTAAAGTTTATTGAATTAAATTTTTATAATGCATAGAGCTTGGAACTTTCTCTTAAGTTGTGTTTCCAGAGCAGCTTCATGGCTGGTGAAGAAGATCTCACTGCTTGCTTCTGCTGCTCCTCATGGGAAACCCTGTGAAGTCTGTAAGTGGAAACTGGTAACTGCAGACAGACAGTGAAAATCCACGTTGAATTGTGGATGGAGGAGATATCCCTTGGGCTGCATTCAGGTCCATGTCAGTCAGTCACTGTGTGCATACAGACTTTGCATGGTTATTGATATTCTTATCAGGGCTTATCTTTGTTTTTGTTTTAAAATTGTTACATATTTACATCAGCTTTGTCTGAATTGCTGCTGTGACAGAAAGTGCTTTTTCATAGAAAGCTATTTTACATTTTCCATTTTACTGTCTGGCTTTTTAACTACTTACGGTGTTTCTGTTTTCCATTTGTTTACATGTTGCTACTGCCAAGCTTGTCTTTTATTAAAGATTTCAAAGCAATTTTTTGCGTTTGTATATACAGATTTGCAGCTTCTTGAACACGGCACAATCAAAATAAGTCAAACCCCTTTAAAATCCCCTGCAATTAGCTAGTGAAGGGGAAGCAGGGGAAAGAATGGCTCCTATGTCTTTTGCTCATTTATTTATTTATTTTCCTCAACACACGGAGGAAAAACGTTCCTTTTTGTTTTATTAATGATGTGCTTATGAAATGGAGCGTTTGATGGTGTGCACTCTGAGCAGGCGGAAGGCGAGCTTCCCCACGTCGCGCTGGCAGTGCGCTCCCTTTCTGATCTGCAGCACTCCTAGTTTATTCCAGATGTAGGCTCGCTCTCAGAGGAGGCTGCCTGATATACAATGGCTTCACGGTGGAGAAAAAATGGCCTGTGGGGACCCACTGGAAGCTGCCAGTTGTATTCTCTATTCTCACTTGCGGTCTGTTACATAAGATGACCTTTACCCCGTGGGCCCCCCACTTTGCAATTAATCCAAGTAGAATATTCGTACTGTCTTTTAAAACATTTAAATTATTTGTAACCTAGGCATTTTGAAGTTGATCAGATTCAAGTGGAAAAATCTGGTCCAAAGGGCTGCCTGCTTGAAAGAGCCAAGTGGGAGGAAAGTTGAGTCCCTAAGAGTGATGTAACTGCAGAGAACAGAAATTACCCATTACTGCAGCTGCAGCCTGGCTTGACCATTTGTATTTCTGCTTGCTGTGTGAGGGAAGTCAAAAAATGCAAGCCTGGAAGGGATTTCAAGAGATGACCCAATCTCATCTCCTCCTCCGTGACTGACTTTGACATATGTTGGTTCATCATGTCCATGAAATCCTTTGTTGGGAGGAATCCATGTAGGCAGGGCTGCTGCTGCCTGGGATGACAAGCAAAGTCCATGGGGTGGATCTGGGCAGAGTTAAGGTTACTTCAAGTCCCTGACAATGAATTTTTGCTTCTTACTGCTTTGAAACTCTCAAGGCAAGCATGTGTTTCTGAGTGTCCTTCTTGGCCAAGTCTCAGGTGAATTGCATGGTATTTTTTGGGTTGTCATATACAAGTATTCATCTCATTGTGAGAAACAAAGCCTACTCCTCAAAATTTTAAGAGTTTAATTAAGGATAATAAAGGACAGATCAATAAAGCAAAAGTAACAGCGCTGGGTGCATGGCAACAGCCAGAGACACGTCCAATTCTTCAGCACACAGTCCTTCATACTGTTGCAGTTGCATTACTTCCTCAAGTCACTGCACATTCTTGGAACCCATTTTCCACAACTTTACCAGCATTGAAGAAGCCCACAGCTTCAGTCTCCAAGGCTCCATCAGAAAGACAGTCTGAGGTGGTCTTCTGGTGCCACTTTAGACTTGATATTCTTCTTTTATGGTCTTTTGTTCTCTGCCTGTGCTGTCTTGGTTATGCGTTTTGCAAGAGTAGTTATATCTTGTGATACATCTTTTGCAAGCACACTTAGATCTTGTGATAGCCTTGCCTTATACACAATTTTAGTTACACTGTCCACAAAAGCAATTACAATTTGCACAGTATCTACAGAAGTAGTTACAATTTGTAATAATTTGCAAAAGCATATACATAGTAATGAAAGCCATTTGTTGCAATTGCAGGTTGTATCATGTTGTCATGAGCCTGTTCTCAAGTGCTGCCCCCAGTGCTTGTGATCTGCCTTTGGCTAAAGGATACAGTTTAGTCTCCTAAGAAGTAACTACGGCTGGATATCGCCTGGTCCTTGGCTGCATTAGGGGCTGGTAGTGCCTCCCTCTCTGTCCTTAATGAGGATTTTTGGAGTTTGAGACTGAGCTGGTATCAGCACATCTGTGCTTTGTGCTTGAAGTGCTTTTGCACCAAGTGCTGAGTGCGCGTGTACAGATTTCTTGTGTCACTGGTGAACAAAGCTGGGGGGGGGTGGTATTCTGAGTTATTTTTAAGTGGAGCTGTGAAAATTATTCTGAGAGGATGGGAAAATTCAGATGTTAATAGAAATTTGGAACTGGCAGCAGGCAAGCAGCAACTGGAATCGTGCAGCTGATCAAAGAAGAGTGGTCAGCATTTAAACTCATCCTCTGGGCAGGGATTAAGCAGGCTCCAAGGGCAGTGACATCATACCTGCAAAATGCCAAATCTAACTACTCTTGGGGTTTCCTTTGGGTATTGCAAGTCTCTGGAGTGGAGTGAATGCACTAGAATCCTAGGTTTCATTTAAAGACTAAGTAAGATTGTAGTCTTTTTGTTCATGAAGGAAAGCTTGAAAATAGGATACTTCAAAAATTTTCAAAAACAAACATATTCTTTACTGCTTTCTTTTTTCTTATTTTTTAAAGCATTTAAGCTTTGTAGTTGAACCTGTGAGTCCCCAGTAACTAAAAAAAACAGCTCCAAGTAAAATTTAAATGGATTTACAAATTCTTGGAATTGGCACAGAGCTTTACTATTAAGACTTTCCTGTGATGGACTCACATATGATGCATGTTTGAAGCAGCACCATTTTTGGCCAGCTGTGAAGTATCCCATGCTGCTGTGTACAAAAGACAGAGCAGCTTCATGCAGAGGGAAAGGGATTTCTGCTGGACACCCCCTTTCTCCAGCAACCTTGAGGAAAGGCTGGCAGTGTGCTCTTTAATACATAGCTTTCAAAATCTGGGAGTGACATCCTTCAGAGGTATGTGTGTGTTGGTGGGGGGCATTTGCTTTCAGTGCATGGTTAAGTGAAGAGCTATGAATGTTTTATGAAGAAAAGGGAAGAACAGTGAGGGGTTCTGATTTCCAGCTGACGACCCTGAGTCGTTTATTCCCAATGAAATGCCTGTAGCTGACCAAGGACTGAAGGGACTGCCTTTTATACACAGGAATTGGTGACAGTGGCATTTGAAAAATTAGTGAAAGAAATACATGTTTGGGCATATGCCAGGTGGTTTTGTTGTCTTCATTGTGGATGTGTTTTTCTGCCCATGTTTGGACTGAGTAGTGCTTTACTTTGCAAGTGCTTTTGTTTAATTTGCAAGGGCTTTTGATTTTAGTGGGCATTCAAAGGGAGTAAGATCAGTGCTTGCATCAAGAGCAATTGCCATTTGCTCTTGTTAAGTGCTCTGTATATGAATATTTGAGCGTTGGTCAGTTAAGAATAAATTTGGGAATTTTTGTAATAAAATATGTGATAGTGAAGAGTGCCAAAGAGGGCAAGCTGGCTCATCATGGGCCTTGGTGTGACTTAGATTCCAAAAAGATTTTTCAAGTCATTAAAGGCAATTTTATGGCTGCATTGTTAAACTTTATTGGAAAGTCTTCCAAACTGAATTTAACGATGAGATATTCAAAGTGGCATATTATGAAGAGAATGGGTGGTCATCCTTTGAGCTTGGGCTTGGTTGTGGGAGGCAGAGATTGTATTTCTCTGTTGTATTCACTTCATTATGTGTGCAAGGTACTTCATAGCAATAAAACTTCTCTGGAGCATTTTCATGCTGCAATTCAGTTCTGTTTTTTTAAGCAGATAAATATAGTTGACTCTTGCCCCTACATTTAACACAGTGTCTCATGTGTCACTCTAATTTATTTTAAAGCATCTTCTGTCCTGACATGTCCTGTTATTCAGCAGGAGACTGGGCTTTTATGAATGCACTGAAGATCCCAGTTAACCTGCTGGGACATTGCCCATCTGCAAGGCTTTCAAGTTAACAAGTTACCTACAGTTGTATGTTTTCCAGCTCAAACTTTTGGGTCACCTCTTATGGAATCTGGTTTGGTTTTCCTGTTTTTCCTACCTGTGGACTAAGGGCTGGGGTTCATTAATATCATAGTTGCTATTATTAATATTAATGTTTACGTTAGTAATGTTAGTATTGATAATTATTAATTATTCTTGTTATTTTTCACTTTGTTCTTAAGATATTGTTGTAGATACTGACCTCTTTGTTCCTTTATCTGAAAAAGTATTTTAAAAGTTTCAGGGTTCAAAAAGCTCCACATTTTCTTCACTTTATACTCTGATAAACAACAGTGGCCTAAAATCTGCAGGTTGCTGCCACAACCCTTGGGTTTGCCAATATATTTAGCAGTTCTCCTTCTCAGAAACAAGCAGCGATTTGTGCATGCTCTTCACAGTTTGCTATGAAATTTTAATCATCTTTGCTACTTGGGCGTTTGGGTACTGTGAGAATGTTACTTGTGTGCATAACACACCCTGTCAGAAATAGCTGACCTGATGCCTGGTGGCTACAACACATGGCTTAAAAATTGCCTCTGAATGTGCATTTTGCTGTCTTAGAAGCTTGAAAACTTCCAAGGGTATTTAATAATTCTGTAGTCCTAGTTCTTCCCCTCTCTGACAGCATCCTGACAACGGCCTTACTTTTCTTGCTTGCTTGTTTATCTTTCCTTTTTTGCTCTGCTGATACTGTCACACTTGTGTTTCCTTGAGCCCAGTCCTGCCATTAGCATTTGTGGGAGCTAGCTTCCATTTTGCATTTCATATTGCTCTGGAGTTTGTAATGCTTTTTGGCTAAATCTTTATAACAATTAAAAATAACCAAAACCAATAAAGGTGTCCTGAACATTGCTTATTACTTTGCTCATACTGAAAATTTTTCTTCACAGTGGGTAAATTTATTATTTGCAATCTGTGTGACAGCTGCCCAGTAAGAAATACTTGATTTGCAGCTGATAATTTGAAGTTGGTAGTTCTTTTTCCTATATCTCCAATTCTACAAACCCCTTTGCAGAGGGAAGCACTGCTGTGTGATACAGGTCTGGTCCTTGCTGCAACAGCAGCTGCACCACTTGATGTTCAATGTCCCCCTTGAACCACATCTTGCTCCTCTGCAGCCCGGCATGGCTCATCCTTGAGTTTTGGTGAAGGGGTTTGAGGCTGCTGGTTGCTCTAGCAGGGATCTGCGTGGCTCGGAAAAACTGCAAACACCCCTGCAAGGAAACTTCTGCGTGCTGACCCTGCTCTGTGCTGCCTTCTCCTTTCTGCCTCCTTCGCTTGGACCACAGCTAACATAGCAAAGCTCAGCAGGAACACCGGTATAGCTTGGGCTATACAGGTGTGTGGTGATGGGCAGCAAGGTGCTAAATAGCTCCCTCCCATACCCTCCCAGCCCTCTCCTGGTGTTCCAAATCCAAATTGAAGGACTTTCTGCACATTTTCTCTCAGCGAGAAGGTTGCCGCATATGGAAGATGCACATCCTGAAGGGCACGGATGGGCTGGGAATCCAGATAACGGGAGGCAGAGGGTCGAAGCGGTCCCCTCACAGCATCATCGTCACCCACGTGGAGGAAGGCGGCTCTGCACACAGGTGAGGAGACTGTGGTGCCTTCATGGTGGTGGATGTGATGGATTATCGTATTAGGGATTTTCCCCTCTCCTGGTATGAGGGAATATGGCATTGTCAGACTAAAAAATTATTTTTGTGTTTAATCACTGAAGCTTCTTCCAGAAGGTTTTGTCCAAGCTGTAGACAGATCAAATACTTCCTTGGTGGTGGAGGGAAAACCAAGGAGCCTGATGGCTTGTAGGTCTTTTCCCCCAAGTCCCATTTTGGAAGATGTGTCTTTCCAATGGGATTGGTTGCGCAGCCCCAGGGTGCTCACTGACAGCCCTGTTCCTGATGGGTTGGAGATGGGGCTTGCTGCTGTTCCCTGACCTAATCCAGTGAGTCACAGAGAAGACTTGTGGAGTCTCAGCCCTCCAAAGAGGGTGAAATGCCCCTAGTTATAACAATGATTTCTTGTGGGCACCTTTCTGAGCCCCTTTTTCTAGAGACTAACACTGCACTGATCAGTGCGAGCTTAGCTTAGTGAGATCATACGTTGCCCATGCTTCCACATCCCACCACGCTCCACAGCAGCCTGGCACTGTGTAGAACCACCCTGCAGCTCCTGTTCCCACTCTGTTTCTGCAGGGATGGCAGGCTGATGGCTGGTGACGAGCTCCTCATGATCAACGGGCAGTCGCTGGTGGGGCTCTCCCACCAGGACGCCGTGGCCCTACTCCGCTCGGCCGCTGGCCTGGTGCAGCTGGTGGTCTCTAGCAAGGTACAGACATCTCCTGGGTGGTCTCACAAATGTACATCCACAAATTTGTGCTTGTGCTGCGTGAGAAGGGTGGATTTTCCATAGGGAATCACGTGTGTGTGTTTGCTGCTCTAAATTTAATGCACAGCAAGGGGAAATATATCAGTGGCTGCCATAAATCTGTGGCAAATCAGCACAGTATAGGCCAAATTAATGATTTGCTTGTACTGTCACTGTCACTTAGTGTGCAGATGAGTGTTTATTCATGCAGACGTTACCTAAGATTCGGCCAAAAACATTTTCTTAAAATTATATGCTAAGTAAAGCAGGCTGTTCTGAGCCTCTTCTGCTTCCTGCCTGCACAGCCTGTGTACCTCTCATCTCTGTCCTATCTCTGTGCCTGAGATTTCTTGAAAATGATCTCTTGGCTTGAGTTCCTTATTTTGTCCTTGTTAATAGCATGGAGTAGAGCTCTTATAGATAAAGAAACATAAGATTTCAGGGAAATGAGAGTGGAACTCATTTATCAGTTGGACTCTTCATTCTGCCTTGATCACAGAAGAGGTTGAGGGGAAATTGCATAACATTTTTCTTGTTTGTTTGAGGAAAACCTGCTCACCTCTATTTGCTCTTCTCCATGGATCATTTCCTGCTACCCCTGGACCTGGGTTTCTGCAGTTGTTTGTTGGATGGCCAATTGACTCCTAAAAGCACCCAGGGATCTCAAATTAGGACTTGCCTGCATGGTGGGGGTCACCAGGGCCTTTGAGATGGTGACAGGAACATCTCGGCCCAAACAGAATGCTCATATACCTGCATTTCCAGGGAGTCAGCAAGCCAGTGTCACTATTTTAAATTCTTTTCTTAGCCTCACCTTCAGATTCCCCCAGCCATCCCAGTACAGGTTTCTGTGGCTTTAATGACTGCATGCTCTTAAGGCTTCCCTGGATGCTGCATGCACATGTTTTCAAGGGGTTCTATTCCACCATATTCAAAGTGAAGAGCCTGTGACTTCTCTGACATTTTTGTTAGACATTGAAGTTCATTGCAGACCTTCTTCAGGGTCACAGTCTGGCATTAACCCCACAAGTGTTTATTCTGGAAACACCACACTTTGACCCAACATAGGTACATTTTGTGTTTCCTTTAGACAGCTGGAGTCTGCCAAAGCACAAGGCAGTAGACTGCATTTATTTATCTTTAAAATTAAGTGCTTGTTCCTATGGTGACCTCATAAAAAAAATCATCATGCACAAGCTTAGGGCATAAAACTTCACTTTCCTCATCAGGCAGTGAATCTGCTTGTCCTGTGCTCTGTACAGTGGGACAGTTTTCGTTCCCTGGAAGGGGGACTTGGAAAGGCAAGCAGGAGGGAGTATAGCCAGTGCTGTATTTCTGGCAGCCCCAGAAAAGGTATAGGTGTGTAAAGTGTTCCCTAGCAGCTCCCTCCGGGCATTATTTGTTAGTATAGGAATGCAGCTTTGCCTTTTGGTCTGGTGAGTGATCAGTAACACAGAATTTGTTCTGAAAGCAGTGAACCTGTCTGGCCACCACTTCTGGCTGAGGCACATGTTTGCCTGCCAGAAAGCATGGCAAAGAGCAGAAGCAGATGATTGAGCATCAGGACTGAGTTGGTAGAGGATTGGTGGGTCAGTTTTCATTGTATTGTCCTAAGTAGGGTTGTCAGTGTATTATTCTTATGCGTGTAGGTAGATAAACATGTGAAGGGAGCATCCATAGGGAGGGAACAGAAGCACAGGGTGTGATTTGGGATTCAATGGAATGAGTAATGAGGTCTGTCAACTCTCAGTTCACTCTCAATGATGTTTACTAAACCTGAAGTGGGGAGGAGCAGGCTGCTGAAGAAGCATTTATTTTAAATTCTTCTTTATGAAATCCAAATGTTTTAAATGTGTTTTGGCCTTTATTTACTATATATACACTTTAAAACCAAGCCTACTTTTTATAACCAGACCATTAAAAGTTTGAGCACATGGAAGTGTGTAACACAGGGAGGATTACCAGGGAGCTCACACTGGGAAGGTGAAATGGAGCAGTTTTTCTGTTACACTGGTGTTTTTCTGCATGTGATGTAATATACTGTGTTGTCTCTCGAGTAGGAATCTTCTGAAGGGGATCTTCTGAAGTATCCATCTACCAGTTTGCCAGACTTGCTTAGCACTTGCTCAGTCCAAGACTCTGTCTCTTGCACTGACAATAAGGAAAATGAACAGCCGGAAGAAGAAGATGTGAAAGGAGTGAATGTGTCTCCTGAAAAACTGGTTGCTGTAAGTGTGGTTTTGGTGTGAACATTTTTGCTCTCTCTCTCAAAGCCCATTTGCATCTGTCACATTCTTCTGCAGCCTGACAGAGAGCAGGTCCTTGGGACCAGGCAATCCCATCCCACCCAGCCCTTCTCTGCACAGGATGTGGAGGAGAAGCTGGAAAGGGAATGGCATTTACCACAGCCCCTGCCATCTCTGAACTGCAGCAAGGCAGCAGCACAGGGAGCAGGAGCTCTTGAGGCTTCCAGCCTATGTTGCAATCATGGTTTTGTTTTTCTCTTCGATTGTTTTCCACCCACTTCCACTGCTTTTGTTGGATCTGATGCAAAGTCTCTTGTCATGCTTATGCAGTTACATGCTCTTCTTTCCCCTCCTTTTTGTAACAAAGCTTCTTTAACAGTTTATGATCCAAGTCTTGACATTTGTATTTGCTCTATTGAAGCCAACAGACACTTTGGAGGAGGGGTAGAAATTTCTGGCTGTGAACCATAGTTGAAGTTCTGCTGAATAAATGCTGCCGGTTAATAATCTCACTTGCATTTCCTTCAGGGCTGCATTAAGAAGAGATTAAGTGGGTTATTGTTATTTATTTGTAATGCTGTAGCTCTATGAAACTTCATAGGTCTTCTGGGCCTCTCTTGTATGGTACAGACAAAAAATAAAATTATGTTTCTAATCTAAAGAGCTCGTGGACTGGTTTTCCAGCGAGGGGAGGCAGGTGGATTCACTTGAAGCTTTTATCTGTTTATTTTCCCTTCTTCTCTTCCCCTCCCACTCATTTCTGTGACAGTTAAAATAAATCAGTTAAACCTTTGGATGGCTCAGGTATGATGCTGGTTTGGTGATTTGTTTTGATTTTATATTCTTACACTTACACCTGAGGAAAAAGGCTGCTCCCCAGGATGAGTCTCATGATGCTGGTGTTCACTTCCTACCTGCCTGTCATCTTTGACTTACTTTGAGTCAATGTTTATAACAGTCCTCACTTTAACACATCTCAGTACTCTGACAAATTTTGTTATTTCTTCACTGTCTTCTCTTCTATGTGCCAAGGTGCCTTTTTCACGGGATGAAGGGAAAACCAAATAAACATGGGATGCTTAGCATGCTGATGTTGGTGTAGTGATTGTGTGCAAACTTGAGTGAGCATCTAAGCATTCTTTTGACTATCGAAATGCTTTGAATTCTTCTACGTATCATGCTTCCCGTTCTGGTAATTTTTAATAAGGCTACGGCTCAGCAGCACTTAAATATAAAAATCAATTTTGACAAAATTTAATTATATGTGGCTTCAGAATTAAGCTCCCTGGCATTCCAGTGACTTTCAGTACATGCTAGGAGGTATTTGTCACGTGGTTTGCTCATGTCTATTCCAACAAGGCTCTGCCTGGTTGCCAGTGATGGCTTTTTTATCAAGTGTTTCCTTTCTAGATTAACATAGTGCTCAGGGAAGCTCAAGATGGTTGGAGGTGCACGTGACCATGGGGACACAGCTGCATGAGCCTGCCAGAGCTCTTCAGCTTGAGCTTGAGTTTAGAGCCTGCCCTGATGTCCATCCCAGTGCCAGTGCAGCTGGCAGTGGTGGTGGCCACTAACTCAGAGCCAACTGGATCTGCCTGCCTGTCAGGCGCTCTCACCCCTGATGGCAATAGCTCTTTGCTTTCAGAATGCATCACTGGAAGGTTGAGGGGCAATCACAGAAATCTGGGCTTAATAAACACTTGAGAAGAGTAGCAGTAGGATTTTTTCATTGTCTTTTCTGCTTCTATTAATTTGTTTTGTTGAAAGGATGTAATTTAAAGAAATGTAATAAGTTACTGGTGACTTCCAGGACCTCTTCTGTTTTTGCTTGATCTGCAGATGAAATCACTGCTTTTCTGATCCAAAGCACAGAATGTGTTTGTGTTCGCCTTGCAATTGCTGTGTCAGCCTCAGAGTGCAGACAGGGCTTTCTGCAGCCTGGGGTGGGCAGTCTGTACTGTGTAAACCTCTCAGCTTTACCTTCATCCTCATCCCTCCCACTCAGATCTGGGCAGCCTGAGCCCAGCTGGGCTGTAAAAATACTGCATACCACCAGGCAGGACAGAGGAAGGTAAATGTACGGAAAAGATAAAATTCATGTGGCTTTTTTCCACCTGGCAATACATGGTGGTGGGGGGGGGGCAGTTTCATACCAAAGCTTAGAAGCTGATTTCAAGGCCAGTATGAAATCAAAGCATCACAGGATTTTATTTTTTAATATATATAAATGTATAGTCCAATAGATTATCGCAAAATTGCTTTGGAAATCACTGCTCTTTGCTGCTTTCATGCTTTTGATGATACATATGTGTCTTCTCTTTCTCTCACATATATTCCATTGTATCTGTACTGTAGATAAGGGATGACAGTGTGACTGAGGATTAAAGCAGGAGCTAAGCTGGACTATTTTTAATCAGCGCAAATGTAATTGTATTAGACTTTCAGGATGGGTGGTACTCAAGGTCTGGACCAGGTAATTGAGACTGTGATCTCAGTCTAAGAGTTGGATGTCTTAGATTTGAAGCTGACTGTCAACTCAGCCCTGTCCAGGAGTTACCTTTCTTACCTCTGACAAGAGGCTAATGGATTTTCTTGTTTACTCTGTGGGGCTTTGGAGGGACTTAAAGGTGCTGGGTGGTTAAGTCATAATGAGTAATTCAGAGTGGTTTTTTGTCTGCTGAGGCTTCACTGTCCCTTTTCTGACCCAGAAAAATGTCTATATAATTCTTAAACAAGTCTAGAAGATACTAAAAAACATGCAGAAGCTTCTAGGTTTGTCAAAGGTATTCTGTCATTAACTTCTCTGTGAATATAATTCACTGCTGATTATTCAGAGCCATAATTAATAGACCTGATGGACTGCTGCTTTAGCACCTGCTTGCCTGAAGGTTGAACCAGGCAGAAAAAACAATCACTTGGAATGAAGGTATGTGTTCAAGTCTTCATCCTTGTAGCTACTTAGAACTCAGCTGGACCAGGCTCTTGAGGAAACTGATTTAAGTTGTCACTGTTTTGAAATAGGATGAAAAAAATAGTAAAAATGAAAATTATCTTTTCTAGATGCTGGTGGTTAAAAAATTTCCACATGAGCAGTTGTTTTTTTCAACTCTTAAATTCTGCTCCAGCATTTTCAGACAGGGAAATAGAGTTTGAGCTAGTCAGCTTCTGCAGGACACAATGGAAGTATTTAGTGACAGTTGAAAATTGTAATTTAAGAAAAGGATCATTTTATGTCTTACTTGAAATTCCACTTGTGAAATTTCATTAATAAAAATCACATCACACAATTTAAATGGAGTTCTGCTTTAATGGTGTCCTTACATAAAGCCCTGTTTAACATGAAACATACCTGCAAGTTTTAACTTTATTAAGAGTTGTGCTGCCAGGCAGAAAAAGGTTTGCATTAATATCCTTAAAGTGCATTTTTTTTAGGAGTAGTTTGCCCAAAGCGTTCCTTACTTCAGACAAGAAACACGGGATTAGAGAGTTGTGTTGTCCTAAACAGTCCTGAGATATTTTGGGGATTTTAAACTCCTCCACCCCAATCTGTATTTTGCCATGTGCAGTTGACACTGCTATTCTAAAATGTCACTATTTATGTACAAGTGTGAAATAGGATAATATGATAGTATTTGCCTTGTATGATTTATTTTTAATTCTAATTCACTTTTACTAGTGTTTCTGTTGCTTGGATCTGTCACTGCGTTGCTGGCTGGTGGAGCAACCTGGGAGGTGAAGTCTAAAGAGAAAGCTCATCTACCAAGAGTTTGCAAAGTGTCCAATGAATTTGTGGGATTTTTGGTCCCTAGACAGAAGCATGTGCCATTCTTAGTTGCTTCAAAAGTTGCTTGCCTTTGTGTGGTTCAATATCTGATGGTCTGAGTATTTTTTAAATGTTCAGCTTCAGTGACTAGCATCATATTAATGGTTTGAAATTCCCACAGGTTAGCAAACACAGCAAGAGGAGAAGAAGATTTGGATCTGTAGTTGCTGGAGGCAGGGATGGAAGGCTGGGAACTGCTCCTCTGTACTTAAATCTTGTGTTCTCCCCTGGGCACCTGCCATTCCTGATGCTAGAGGCGGAACCCTAAGCTGAGTCTGTTCCATGCAGAATAGAACTGTACAAAAGAGAAAAGGAAGTCACCTCTTCCTTTTGAGGGAAGGGTGTTTCCTGGGAAGGGAATTTGCCTCCCTGTGCCCAATCTCACTATGCAGGCCAGCCCTGGGGACACGGCCTCTGGCAGCACCCCCAGCTGCGTGACCCTCTGCTATGGGGTATCGGTGCATTCTACTCGTATTTAATCATTTTGAGATGACCTGAAGTGTGTAATGTGTGCCTTTACGTCAGTGCTGGGCCCATTGCATGTGGAGACAGCCATGACCTGCAAGATCTTTGCCCTCCTACCAGCAACAGAAACAGGATGTCTCCTGTTAAAGGTTCCTTGCGTGATCCAGGTTACCTGATCCCTGCCAAAACCCACTTGTGGTTTTCATGCAAGACATGCAGTTGAAACCTTTTCAGTGAATGTGAAGAATTGCATTTGTTTAACTCTGCTCCCTCTCCATTTTAATTTTTTTTTCCTGTGCTGTAGGACTAGTTGTTTTCTGCCATGAGCCTTTCTGTCTTACCAGGGAATCCACGCATAATTACCTGTAGCTATGCAAGCATAATGAAGAACAGGATAACAATGCCAAAACTTTGAAAACAGTCTTGGGGTCAAAAGTTCTTCTGGAAACACTGAGAGAGAATTTCAGAGAAAGCATTAGCTTTGAGTAGGAACAGGAAGCATAACTCAACAATTAAATGTGTGCAGGGCGTGGAGAGGGGCCCTCGTTACTTTGAGTACTGGCGTGTTTGTTCCCATTAGGGCACTGCAGTCTCAGCACAGGCTGCAGAAACGTGGCTCTTTCCTCAAACGGCACTGCACGGCTGTGAGAAAAGCAAGAAAAAGATTTTCCTGGGAGAAATTTGCTTAGCAATGAAAGGCTTTTACTTAGGGTGGGGGGAAGGGGAAGGAATTGAAAAGCCTGATGCGGGGCTTGTAGATGTACAGGGAAGGGTTCAACAACTCTTTTCCTCTTGGTGGTGGCAGATGGCAGTGTTTACAGATCCTGCCCTGTGCCACATCACCCTTGGAAGGGGCAGGCAAGGGCAGGGTCCAGCTGCACCTTGGCATGGCTCAGAGCTGCTGCCCAGCTGTAAATGCTGAATTTGTTGAAAGTCTGGCTGTACCTTTCTGAGGTACAGTCTTGTCCAGCATATGATGGGTCTGTGCCCATGCAGTGCCCTTCATTTGTGCTGTGGCTGATGAGACACACTGGGTCCTACAGTGACTCCAGAAGCAGGTTTTCAGAGTAAATATAGTTAGGAATTTAGGCAAGAGAAAATGACAAAATACTTGGAGACCAAATCTTGTTCAACCAGTGTGTGTTTCTAGAAGCCCTGTCACATTAAAATAAGCAATTGCAGTTGGACTTGTTGAGGGGGGGGTTGCTCAGTAGTGGGCTGGTTGTGGTGGTGTGACACTGGTCAGGGCTAGGGGAAGGTGTTGGCACACATCACATGAGCTGGGGGAGGAGGAAGAGTGCTGAAAGGCCTTCAGGGGTGCAGTGTCACTGAATTACTGTTTTTCACACATTGTAAAATTCACCTGTCAAGGTGACATTAACATGAGTGTGTTCTTCGTGTCAGGAGGGAGCTCCTCAGAGCACTTGCATCGTTCCCTGTGCCTGAATCCCAGCCCTTCTGGGCCTTTTCCTACTGCCTCCATCTTAAAGGCAAGACCAGATAAAAGTGTTTCACCCAGAGGCCAGGACTTGAAGGGTTTTCTGTAGATGTGATGCAGTCTACAAATCATGAAATACCTCCTGTTGCTTGGGCTGGTGGAAGATAACCTTTCTTACTTGACCATAAATAACAATGTAGACAATGCACAGAGTTAAAATTTTTGCTCTTCCCGTGTGATATATTTGAAAGCCGAGTCAGCAGAGTAATAGAAGCACAAGTTTATCTATGGTACAGATTCTGCATGGTCTTTGTTTTTGTGAATGAGGGCTTTTCCCATAAAGCATCAGATACAGTACAGCCTGTCTCTCCTTTGGCTGTTTGGATAACTGCCCGGTTTTGAAGGAGATGAACTGCCTTTAACAAGCTAAAAATAACACCCTCATGGCACTGGAACAAGAGAAATGCTGTCACAGCCAGGCAGTTCACATACATTAGCAGAAGGATGATACAGGCTCTAGAATTTTTGAGTTAGTGTGAATGTCTCAGTACCACATCTGCAAATTTTTTTACGGTGTACACTGTCCAGTGGTTGGGAACAGGTAAAACTCATCTGAGATGTGCTGTGCAGCATCTATAATGTATGAGGCTTCAGATCCTTGAAGATGCAGGTATGAAATACACTTCATACAGGTGTGAAAGACACTTAATTCTTACGTATTCCATATCTTCATGTATACTTAGGATGTTATAAAATGCCAGTTTGGAGCTGAAATCCAAAGCTCTCACCAGTGGTGTCGTGGGAATGCTCTCTGCAGCTGTTGGTTGATGTTGGTATTAAGAAGGTCTTGTTTCGTTCTCAGGAGAGCTGTTTATTTTGAGGAGTGATTATTACATATTTTGTCCCTCACTGGGAATTAAAAGATTGTCATTAAAAAAAAAAAAAAACAAAAAACAATTTATTGTTTGTTCTGATGTAAAGGCTCCAGATTTTTGCTAAGCCATGAACTGAGCGCGTATTAAACAAAATAATGGAGTAGCTGAAACAGCTTTACACTGCTTGAGTTCCATGTTTGTCATATATTCATGGAATCCCTTAGGTCTCTGCTGTTTACTAAGACTGGTCTTCTGGGATCTCTCTGCAGCACATAGAGACATCTCGTGGGCAGTGACTAAACTGCATGGAAAGCATGCGTCCTGCTATTTTGATGTTTGGAAGGGAAAAAGGAATAAGCATAAAAAAGAGAGCAGCAGGGATCTGTTTGTGTGCATTTGATTTTCTTTAGCTCAAAAGCTGTTTCTAGTGAAAATCATAATGTACTGCAGAAGAAGAGTAATCTGGTCCAAAAAGAATTGGGAACTGTTTAGCTGGGAGCATCTTACTGTTTCCAAGGCATGTGTTGTCTGCGATATGTGTTTCTTGGAAAACTTGGCTGTGTTAGCCATTTCCTGCATTTTTTCCTGTTAAAAAAGGATATTTTTTAGGAGTTTTTTCTCTTCAAAACATTATTAATAATTTTAGTGACTCTTTGGATATCTGAAAATGGAGTGTGCTTTCTTAGCTGCAGCTCTGACCAATGAGTCATTGGAGGCAGCACAGCTGGGACCCTGCTTCATTAAGAACCTGCCAGAATCCTCTAAACAGTGGTCAACACTGGCTCCTGGTGTCAAAGACATTCAATAAGGTTTTGGAGAGTCTTGTAAAAAATAAATAAAACATTGCCAAAGATGAGAGTAGATCAGCTCTGCCATAGTGCGTTTTCAATCTGTTTACAGAGTGAGCATGGGCAGATAGTGCTTCTGTCTCTCTGCTGGTGAATGCCAGGTTTTGTTTCTTGTGCAGGTTTGTGTGTGACTACTCCGTAGATTTTGAGAAGAGACGCAAAGATAACTGTTGGGGGTTTGTGCCTCCTGAAATGAATAGTGATTCCCTGTCTAGCAACTACTGCATTATACTGAAGGCTTAGGGTCACTTTTGAGTGCAGCCATTTGGTAAAGTGGCAGACTAGACACCACTTTAAAAGCTTTTGTTATGTTTATTTGGCATTTCCACCTATTCAGAAAGCTGGGCAGCTCCAGTTCTTGACTGTTTATCAGATTTCCTGATCTCTTGCTGGACACGAACCAAGAGTTTTCCAACACTTTCTTTAAAATTAAGTAAAGGAGAGCTTGGGCTCCCATTCCCTTTGGTTGAGCAGGAGGAAGTATGGGCTGCACCTGGTGGTGCTAGCACATGTAGCTCCCAGGTGAGCTTCTGGGGAAGGTGGTGGAGGCTTCATTTCACCAGTGCTGCTGAACACAGCCCAAATTCGAGCCCTCCAAGGCCTCCCTGGTGAATGTGCAGAACTGCTCTCTGCCCTGTCAGCTTTGCACTAGGGAAGCAGCCAAGGCACTGGTTTATATAGAGGTGCCGGTTCAAGACACTGAATTAGTGCTGATGTGGAGGTGATGTTCCTTCTCTTTTCCTCCATCCCTGGCTCGAAGTGGGTTCCCTGCTTTTGTGTCATTAGAGAGAGGAGCAGCAATGCAAGTCCCCTTTGGAAGAGGGGAGTCCTCTTGCTTGCACCAAAAATTGCTAAGTTTGGATTTAATTCTTGTGAGCCCCGTGGTTCAGTTCAGGGAGCTCCCTGGGCTTTGGAACGTGCTGTGTTTTGGAAAAATGCCTCTGAATGCTGCAGCTCCTGATGCAGCGTGTCCCCCCTCGTTAGCCTCCTTCTAGGATCTGTGCAGCTTTGTACATATCCTAAAACAGAGCAGTAAGGCATATAAAACTCAGTGCTGTCCAAGATTAGAAAATCCATGTCCTCTGCATCATGTGCAATGTTAATTCTCATAAATTATAGTGCTGCGGTTTGTAATTTATCTGAGATGGATTCAATTAAAGTGAAAAAGAGCTAATTTAAAAGTGAAGGTATTTTACTTTCTGTGCAAGGCAAAGGGGCATGTGGAGTTCCCTGCCTAGCAGATACATTTAAGGCTTAAAGCATGCTGTGCCCCATAAAGCAATAAGTAATTGCACAAATAACTGAAACAGCTAGAATTACTCCAGTTTGTGGAAAAGAAATCTTGAAAGTTTTTTGAAAGGTTAAAGGCTTTAAGGCTTCAGCTTGTCTCAGGGGAATAGGTGAAGGTTTGCATTGGGCGTTTGGGCGTTGCTGGCTCCTCGTGGAGACCTGTTGGGTTCCTCCTGATGGCTGCCCCAGAGACAGCAGTGTTGGGACAATTCATGGTACAACATTTGGGATAGTGCTGCTTAAGGAAAAATGGTCATGGCTTGGAGACCAGGACAGAGTGTGAATGGGACCAGAGAAGATGTGGAATTTTCACATAGAGGTTGTGCTGGTGCACATTTCTCTTTCACATGGCTGTTCTGAAGAAAGGCAGTAGTCTTGCTGGAGGACTTGCTTTGCCAGTGCAGGTAGGACAGAATTTTTTATGCTGCAGACTCCTCAGCCTGGTTCTTGCTGCTTCATTCCAAAAGCACCAGGATAAACTGGTCTGCATGCTGCTAGCACTCCTCAGCAGAGCCAGCCGGGCTGTGCCGTGGAGAGTCAAGTGGGCTCACTGATGGGAAGGGCAGCAGCTGAGGAGCTCTGCAAGGGCAGCAGAAAAGCAGTTTGCTTATTAAATTGTATCAACCTCTGTGCGCCCTCTTGTTTTTGTAGATCGGCAAGGGATTGCCAAGCTGTTTGTGGTTAAACAGTGCAGACTGTCATAATCTTGCTCCTCATCTCGCCTAATTAAGAGCCTGGTCACGCTGGAGCTTTGCCGAGACAAGGACTCCGAGGGCAGTTGTTCGTTCTGGTGCAGTGCCAGGGCCGCATGTCCCTGATAGTGCTGTTTCCTTTGAAATCAATTGAGATGTCACCGTCACTTGATCCCAGAGCTACTTAATGAACTGGCAAAATGGGCTCTATTTTTAGATCTCCCTTCAAACTACTGTGCTTGTTAAAGCTCCCCTTGTCCTTAATGCTGGGACGGCATTGGGAGGGATTTATTGGTTTAGTTTAATAAGAGACCTACAGGACTGAAATAATAAGCTTCATTTCCTTGAAAGTGAGGAAAATGAAAATGGTATGGTTAAATCTGGGCAGCCACCTCGAGACAGTAAAGCGATACGTTCATGGCCAGGAGAATAAGGTGGAGCTGGGTTTTTCTTCTTGTCTAGGTTATGAGAGAGCCAAAGATTACACACAGCACGCCTTTGGGGAGTTCTTGCAAGCTTTGTAGATCAGATTTCTAAGTGGTTTCTGAATAGGATAAAACTCCTGGTAGTTTATTAGGCAAGCTGAACAATTTAATATCCACTTCATTGCAAATGCTGGTGTGTCTTCCCCTATGTGTTTATAATTAGTGTCAGAAAAATACTTATGCTAAAATAAAAAAAAAAAAAAAACCCACTGAACAAAAAATCTCATAGATAATTTAATTGTTTTGAATGACACAGATAATTTACATGTTTTTACTTCTTAATTGTAGTCTGAAGCCTAGTTGGATAAACTATAATTTCAGGAAGCTGTTGAGAATGTCTTGAGGCTTTCCCTAGCATTGGTGTTTGCACACATGTGACCTTCTGTGGATCATACATGGGGTTTGGGAGTTTGGTATCTGTAGGCTCACAGGCACCAGGATTGCCATGAGGGGAAGGTAGCTTGGGGTGCACAGTTTGAATACAAGTGGCAATTGTGTCCTGTTTTTCTTCTCACACCACTATATGAAAATGTTTGTGATTGAAGAATGCATTGGTGCTTTTCTCCTGTGGCACAATCAAAATAAAAATCAGCAAAAACCCCAACGTATCAGCAACAAACCAAACTAAACCCCATGTAGTAGAGGCATAAGATGCACTGAATAGTTCACCCTTGAGCCTGGGCTCAGAGTGGAAATTGGCCCTGACAGAGATTATTTCAGCATCTCTTTGTACTATTTTTTCTCTCCTCCTCTGAGCTGGAGGAAATGGTCCAGCTTTGGGCTGGGAGCTGTGTGGTCTTATCAGGTCCAACTGCCCATATCCATGCAGACTGCAGAAATCAAACAGCTCTACAGCTCCAGACTTGATCTGTGTTGTTCTCAGCTCTGGAAAAGTCAGATTGGACCCATCCCTGTCTGCTCGGATAGTTAAACAGCACACCAGCAAAACCTGCTGCTTTAGGGAGACGTTTGTCTTGTTTTTCTTCATCTCTGTGTTTTACATGTTTCCTCACCACAGAGTTAGCACTGGCCCTGTGCACCAAATGGTTTGTACACCTGTGAGACTACCATGTGATTTTTGTGTGTGTGCAAATGATTTCTGTCTTTCTACGGGGGAGGCATCCTCACTTCATAAAGGAAGTTACCACTTTTATGATAAATTTCAATGTACCTTTGTGAGATCCATGAGATCCTGTCTCATTTCCATATGCTTCTGCTCTCTTCTGGGTATCTCAGAAATCTCTTGGAAGGAGAGCTTGTGATACTTTGGCTGTGGCCTAATTGCTGATGCTTTGAGTTTCTTAGGCAGGGTTTTTAATCTGGTTGTCTTATGTATTTTCTGGAATGAGGCCTTTTTCAGGATAACCAAATCACAAGTGCTGGTTTTTTTCAGACTGATGAATGAATCAGATGGTTCTAAGTTTGTATGGAGCTGTGAGCTGCAAAGCATTTGATGCGGAAAGTGGACTCTAAAGTAGTTGCTGCAGTGTCTTGAAAAATCAACAACTACTAGCTAGGATGTACAAACTGTGTGTAAATTAAGTGTAACTGTTCATGTTGAAGGGGAAAGAATAAAAAGCAGTTTCCATTCCAGCTTCCTGTTTCTGCCAGTTTTATGTTTTCCTGAAGTTTCTACTGTTCAAACTAAAATCACGAAGTCTAGACTTTGCACAAAAGATAAACTTTAGCTTTGTTGGCTTGAGTATAAGAGGGACTGGGGGATGGGAGGCAGGTTGTGGGAAAGACTGACGTTTTTAAGATTGAATAGCAGAGGCAGAAATTATTTTTACAGGAAAGTGTTTGGTTACTTGGGTGGGGTTTTTTTAAACTGACTTCCAGCAGTTCACCAGCACCTTCCAAAATGCAGGGGCTGGGCAGAGCCTGCCCATGGGCAGCTCTGCTGGTCCCTGAGCACAGGAGAGCAGGAGGCAGAGGACATGTGGCCGTGCTGCTCACCTTGTTACTTGGCATCCGGGCAAACACAGTCGGTAAACAGACTCCTCCTGTCCTGGTGCATTTACTCAGGGTGATGGGGTTGTGATTCCACCTGAAAACTTTAATTGCACATTTCCAGGCTTTTTAAGTGCTTAGCTGTCATAACTTTTTGTTAAATAAGCTTTTCATCATCAAGCTTTGGATTGGTGCTCAGCAGACACTAACAGTAAAATAACACTTTTAAAAAGTGGTTTTTCTATAAATATGTGATGTCTCTGGAAGCCTGCAGACCAGCACAAATGGGAATAAAAGCTACAATTTTGTTCAAATACATGCAGAAGCACCTGAGAGAGGTGCCATGGAGGTCTGGAAGCATTCTAGGGGCATTAGTGTGATGTCTTGCAGAGGATGCCTGACCATAATATCCAAAGGCATTGCTAAAAATTACTTAGAGAAAATGTATGCTGACTTAATACAATGACATGTTTTGAAAACAAAGATAATAGATACGCAATGTAATTTTTTGTCCTATAATGACAGTGAGAAAAATGTCATCAACATCTCTGGTTTACAAGAGTTTTTTAAAATTTTATTTCTTTTAGGTGATGGAAACTGAGAAGCCACAAGATCCAGCTTGTGCAGAAGTGTCCAAAGGAAACAATCAGAGTTCAACTCTGGCAAGTGGCATACTGAAATACAGAAGTCGATCTCAAGGTAAAGCTGCACTGATAGAAGATACCAATCGTAGATTTTTTAATGTAGTGTGTTTACTTTAACTCTCTAAAAGTGAGATAAGATTTCTTTGAAATCATACTAGTTTATTTTGGAAGGAAAATCCCATCTATAAGATAGCTGCATTCAGCCTCCTGAGCTGAACTATTGTAGGAACAGAAATATTATGCAAAACTTCAGAAGTGTCTTTCTTTTTTGTTTGTTCGTTTCTTTATCTTTTTATTTTTTGTTGTCGTTGTTGTTGTTGGTTTTGTTTTTTGATTATTTGCATTGTCTGTGTATTTCAGTGTGCTCTGATCAAAATGCCCATTATGGTGACTAATCCTCAGATTTTCTGTTGCTGTATCCCCAAGTCTTAACAGTAACCTGCGTGCAGAGCTTGATCATGTTCTTTCATGTGCTTTCTGAAGCTCCCTCCCCCCTGTATTCACCCTGATTTCCGATTACTGAGGTATTTTTAGCAAACTCTATGGGGCTCCTCTGCCTGTAGCCCCTGAGGCTGTGAGTTGGTGGCTCACTGGGGATCCACACCCTGTTGCCCTGAGTGCTGATGCCCTTGGGCTGTGGGTGAGTGAGCCTGGAGCATCTGCCAGCCTGGACTGCAGCATGAGAAAGTAAAATGCATTTGGAGATGGGCAGAAAACACAGAATTACAACTGTTCTCCTGAAGAGAGGGAGAAGTGATGGGAAAGGGTTAGTTGTGGGTGCCAGGGAATCAAAGAATGCCAGGATGCTGGTCCTGCCAAGATTGCTATCCTGTCTGTGTGCAGCAGCAGCAGCCTGTGTGCTGGGGGAAGGGGAGTTGAAAGGCAGAGATCCTAATTTCAGATCCTGAAGCAGGGAGCAGGTTTAAATTGCACTCTAGGCAGTGGGTACAAATTCTGCCTCTGGATGCATCAGCAGAATTGCTTTCATGCTGAGTGAAAAAAAGCAGCTGCCCCAGCTCTGTGCTCAATCCCTCCCTGGCACTGGCAGCAATGCTCACACAGACTCCAGGCAGGGAGAAGGTGGCAGAAAATGTGTTTGGGGCTCTCCTGGGGGCAGATTTTCAGTGCATGTACCTCAGCCCATGACACCCTGTTCCTCGGGTACAGACTGTGAGGATGAAAGGAAATCAAGGCTGTTGCTCTCTGTGGCAACTCCAACATACTGCTGGTTTTAAAGTAATCTGAAATCCTTGTCATGAAATCCAGCTTGTGCAAATTTGGTGTGTGTCTTGGGTTTTCATCTGTAAAATAGGGGTTAATGGTCCTTCCCTATGCAGTGTGGAAATGACAAGGATAAATGTGTGGGAACTGCTGTGACTGGGGATTCTGCAGGGACCTTGGAGAAAATGAGAATTGGAGGAGCCCTGGTGTGAGGAGTAGGATACTCTGTGGCTAATTACAGGATGTCCTTCAAGACAAATAATTCTGTTTCTTACATGAACTCTGCACTCCTCTCTTTAAGACAACTAGAATTGTTGTCAAACTGAAAGAAAATAGCATTTTTTTGGGGGCACATTTTTACTTTCTCCATTCCAGAAAAAAATTCCCTCAAAGTGACATGACACCTCAAGAAATGAATACTGCTGCAGTGTCAGGTCTTTTAATTTTAAATACATGAAGCTTGAGAGCTTAGTGCACTGGCAAGTGCCACTGGGTGTGAACAGATGAATTTCTTTCCAGTCCCTGAGCTACTGACTCAATTATCTTCTGCTTTTCCTTAATGCCACAAGTTCAGTATCACTGAAAGATTGCAGAAAACCTATGACAGGAGGAAAAGTTCTTGGTTGAATGTGATCAAAACTGGTTTCTAACTGCCTGGCTGGGAACTGCGCAGCATTGTTTTGAGGCGCATTAATTTGGGATTTGCAGGAGGTGGTTATTGCCTCCTGGTGAGAGAGGCTAAAGCAACTCTCAGGTGTTTGCAGGATGCATTTCTGTGATTTTTCTTAGGTGCTGGATCCCGCTTGGAGTCTGTGGGAGAAGACGATGAGCTGACAGTGGAAAATGGTGAATCAAATTATGAAATAGCAGTAAAATATTCCCGGGGTGGAAGAAAGCACTCTCTGCCCCAGCAGCTGGAGTCAGCAGGAGCCAGACAGGTGAGTGGAAAGGCAGAGCTGGCTGTGAGCACCTCACTGTGCTTGGTCCTATGGCATCTGCCTGGAGCTCATAGAAGTGGTCATGAAACAGGATCACATAAGTACATCATGGGACTGAATCCAGATCTGGACACCAAAATGGGAAGTGTTGGCCACCTGTGAACTTCTTTGAGTGCTGTAAAGAAGAGTACTGCTTGGTTGTGGCCACAAGGTCCTAAGGCTGTTTGTCTTAGGTGTTGCAGTTCTAGAGATCAGACAACTTTAACAAAAAAAAATAAAAATCCTAATACTCTTTATTTTAATTATTTTAAAATGTAGACCTCTCTCTTCTCCTTTCATTTCTCCTTTTTTTTTCTTTTTTAACAAGTAAAGACTTGAGTATGTAATGAGATTATCTTTAATCCTTTTAATTTAAATTGTGACTGATATATTTCAAAATGATTACTGTGCGAGATGTGGGAAAATTACTGTGGCAAGATTCACTTTGATTGTAGTGAGCTGGAGTTTCATCCCTCTGAATATATCTCTAAGATACTGCATCCCTCTTCCCCAACACATGCAATTTTCCCAGTATGACATCGCCAGTATCTGTGCCAAGCAATCAGAGCAATTATCCTTGTTTGTTGATGTTAGGACTACCATATCGTGAAGAAATCTACCCGTTCCTTCAGCGCTGCCCAAGTGGAATCTCCATGGAGACTTACCCAGCCGTCCATCATTTCCAACATTGTCCTGATGAAAGGGCAAGGCAAGGTGAGGATTTCTGCATGTTTCTCACTTGTAGCAAGAGCTGGCATTTAAAGTATCTCCTGTACTTACAGCTGCTCTCAGGGTAGCTGATAGTAGTGCTAGTGATAAACGAATCCCATTTCCAAACGTAAATGCCAAAGTTACACCTGCAGAATACAGGGGATGTGATGTTCGTGTTGTCCACTTGACACAGGAGTGCTTTCATTTTAGTTTGGTGCATCTCATCATTCCTGAGATATCAAATATTTATAATGAATCCTAAATATGTATGTTTATGCAAAGTCAATGCAGCTACAGAACAATAGCTGTTCACATGTGTATTTATACACACATGGGACAAGCATATTTTCCCTCTGTGAATCTGGATGCATTTAAAAAAAAAAATACTGCAAATTAAGCATTAAACCTGAAGACAGATTACTGGCTGATTGCTTCTCCGAGAGCACTGAATGCCATGGGTCAAAAAGTCCTCTTCTCTCCCTCAATAATGTGTTTACACACTTGCTAGATACCAGCTGGCTGAATGCTAAGAAAAAAATAGATCAACATTAATCTAGGTATATATTGTTTTCCCTAATCAAATCCACACTAGTATTGAAGCTGTCATTTAAATATGCTAAAAATAAACATGTCCTTTTGTGAAATAGTCTTTAAAGTCATCAGATGGATTTGTTTTGGACTAAGAAGACTTGTTTTGACTTTCAAGCTCAAATGCACAACTTTATGTTTATGTGCTTTATGTTTAGCAAAGAATTAGAAATAGTTACTTCTGTGGGTAGACTGGCTTGCAGTTGCTTTAACTTTCCTTGGTTTAGGAGCTGTGAGTCTTTGATGATGAGCAAATATTTCTTCATTTTTTATGTACTTATTTTTTGACTCTGTTTTTCTCATGAAATTAGATTATTTCTCCCTCTGGGGTAAGCCACGCGCTCCTGCCTTTCTGCACTTAGCTCCAAGGTTTTAGGAAGCAGCTGGGAGAATGCAGAACCTAGTGACCATGAACCACCTAAAGAAGCTGCCATTTTGTGTGCCTTCCACCTACCTCTTGGGTGATCTCCTCTGTTAGGGATTGCACCTTGTACAATTTGTGCAATAGTGCTTACTTTATTATCCCTGTGCAGACCTGGAACTTGAAACATTTCTCCGTGGAGTTGTGGTATTGGTGGCAGAGAGCCAAGTGTTTGACTTTAGGTTTTTATCCATAGGGAGGTCTGCAAGGGGTGGTTTCCTGCTGTGGAGTAGCAGTGCTTGTCTGGGAAGGTGGGCTAGTGTAGGAACTGCTGTACTTTGCAGTCATATTTCTCCCAACGACCCATGGATCTGTGGGAACACCTCCTGTCTCCAGGCATGGGAGTGCCAGGAGCCTCCTGCTTTCTGTAGGTTGATTTGCAGTTGGTAATTGCACAGGGTTGAACAGTTAGTGGAGTTATTTTGTTTTGCAAAAGGGAGCTAAGTTACTTCCTTTCCAGAAATCAGTAATATCAAATTACTAGAAGGTTATAACTGTGGTAGCCTGTTCTGTATTCATGCAGTGAAACAAAAGATCTGATTGTTGTGTTGGACTGTAAACTCAGTGCTGGCCCTGGCAGCATCCCTCAGCTGGAGAGCACTGCCCAAGGCAATAATAATGTCCATAGCTTCAGATCACTAAAGCACAACAGTTCTCCACATCCCTTGTCCACCTGGTCGGTGACTTTTCTCTTTGTTCTGTAAAATATATGAACAGCAGTGACAAGAGGGGAAATATGGGAAAGGGTTGTGGATCAAGGAAGTGATTGGTCTGGGAAATAACTCAGCAGAAGGGGGAGAGGTTCATTCTGTGTTCATCAGTTCTCAGGTCAGCTTTGCAAGATGGTCCCATAGCCTGCTGGGGTACTGCAGGGGTAAGAGCTAATGGATGGAGCCCTGGGGAATCTATTGATCTAGATTTATTTCAATACAACGTGATATATGTCTCCAGAATAATTAAAAATGTACATGTGAGTGGTAGCTCCCACATGCCATTCTCCTTTCAGCTACATTCCTGACATTGCAGCACTGACCTTATGTCGTGTTCTGAAGCTTTTCTTCTTCCTGAGGAAATGTAGGATCTGTGACATAAGAGAAACCTATAGTTAATCCTGGATATAGATCTCAGGGGTAGGAATTGACTATCTGTTAATTCAAAATGAATGTGTTACTGTTTTTAAAATGGGACAGCTATGGTGTTTTGAAAAAACCCAAAATAATCTCAGAGTTTTTTCTCTAACAGCTTAGAGTGCCAGCTGCTGTTTTTTGGGCTGATGAGTGTGCTGATAATAGAATGAAAGTAAATAGGAAATGGAAGGAGAGAGTAAGTTGGCAGTGCAGTTCATTGGAAGGTTTTAGGTTTTCATCTTTCCCTTGTACATTACTGGCAGGCTTTCTCACACAGATGATAATAGAGTAAGGTGCCAGCTGTGTGTCTTCTCCTCTTTTCTCTGTAGGGTCTTGGATTCAGCATTGTGGGAGGTCAAGATTCTGCTCGTGGGCGCATGGGGATTTTTGTGAAGACTATATTCCCAAATGGAGCAGCAGCTGCTGATGGAAGACTTAAAGAAGGTATGGTAGAGAGAATCCAGCTTCACACAAAGGACCGCAGCAGGATATTATTTCAGTCCAGAAGGAAAATTCAAGTACAGTTATGTTTAGGCACTTGGCCAGCAGCAAGAAATTATGGAAAATGTAAAATGCCATGTTTGTTCATCCTGTGGAAGATCATTCATTAACTTGACTGTATTTCATATTGAGAAGAGGGAACTACAGAATAGTGGTGGCCACTTTGTTTCCCCCTTACTCTTTTATGAACTTTGCCCAAACAGCAAGCTGCAATTCTTCAGTTGGAGAGGGTCAGTGACAGCAGGAAAATATAGATAGCCAATAACATCTGGCTTAAAGATGCTGGTCTGAGAAGGCATTACATATATGGACATATCTGGGAGAGGCTGTTTTGAGCCCTTGAGTCTCTAAGCCTCCTGGTATGATTTTGACAGGATAAGAATCATAACCAGAAAAAGAAAAAAATGAAGAATGGGATTGGCAGTAAGATCACCTTGGTTAGAGAAGGAGATATAGCCAGATTTTGTTACTGCTTTTCCAGTCTTGCTGTCTGAGCTGAATGAAATGCCTGCTCTATGAGTGCTGCACCATGATCTAGTGCTGTGTCAGACAGACAGAGACTTAGTGTTGAAAATACAAAGTGACCATGAGTTTGGAGTGGTGGTTTACAGTCCTTCTGCAGCAGTTGTGTTACTTTGCTTCCACGGAAAGCTGCTGCTATGTTACTTCTTTCAAGCTGCTCCTGTGTTACTTCTCTCCTCATATCATCATTCCCCTCTTTCTGTCTTATCACACTTGTTGTATTTGAGGTTGCTTTTGGTGCCAACACTCACACTTGCTGCCAGAGGGAAGCTTGCATCCCTGCATCATAGGCTGTGCACTTGCCGTGGGAAGCCAGTAAGTAGCAGCTGTCCCATAAACTCAGGAATCATTTGCAGGCTATTTACAGCTTGCAAACTCATCTTTTTTTTTTTTTTTTTTTTTTTTTTCTTTACTGAGGCTAGGAGAGGAGAGGAGGGGTAGACTTAGCTGATGATATTGCCCCATGTAATTTTGCACAAGTAAAACTGCAGTAAGTGGATCTGGATCATGCTGACCCTCCTTTTAATAAAATGAAGGTAGCACAGCTGGGTGTAAGTAGTAAGACCCAGAGCCTGGAAGCTGGTAGAAATCTGACAGGACATGTTCCTTGAGGTGAAAAAGACATTTGTTGTCACAGCGTGTGGGCTGCTACATGCTTCTCTGTCCACAGGCATTCAGTAGAGGAACACATTTGCTTTCTGCACATGGATGCAAGGTTTGTTTTCTCTGAACAGGCTTTTAAGTGATGTGCTGTAGTGTTTCACTTAGTTCCTTGTTTCTCCTGTTAATACTTACAAAAGAAAGACAGTTTTATAGTACCTTTGGACTTCATGTCATAATCATTTTCAGACTTCAGGTAAGATCCATAGCATTTTCAGCTTGTTTGTGAGAACGGGAATGCCAAGTTGAGGATCTCTGCTGAAGAAAAGTTTTTACTTTGGTAATTCATCACTAGTACCTTGTAGAGACATTAGAACAAGTGAAAATAAATTGAGAACCATAAAAGGCTTTTTATGGAATAGTTAACTGAAATCCTTGTTGTAGTGGATCACATATTCAGGAAAGATATTTTAAATCTTTATAGTCTCTATACTGCTAACCTCATTTTTTGTATCTGTTTACCAGGGGATGAGATTCTGGAAGTTAATGGAGAGTCTCTACAAGGACTGACCCATCAGGAGGCCATCCAGAGGTTTAAGGTAACATGGACATGGCGCTGAAGAGATTCACGCTCCTCTTCACCCATTGCCACCTCCTGCCCTCAGCTTGATACTCTTGCACTGCCAGGAGTTACAGCGTGCAGGTGTAGTGACAAATGTCGGTCACCCCATGGTTCTGTGCTGTCCCTGCAGCAACTCAAGAAGGGCGTGGTGACGCTGACAGTGCGCACACGGCTGCGCAGCCCCAGCCTCACGCCCTGCGTGACCCCCACCCTGCTGAGCCGCTCCAGCTCGCCCAGCGCCAGCGGCAGCGTGTCCGTCCCCGGCCTCGAGGAGCCCGACGGCTCCTCCTCCTCCAGCCGCAAAGGACCTGGCCCTAAGGACAGGATCGTCATGGATGTGACACTCAATAAAGGTGAGGCTCCATTGAAATGGTCTGGGAGAACAAATCTCTCCTTCTCCGGGGAGTTTTTGGGAATAGGTTTGAGGCTCTTATGTCTGGTGCACCCACGTGTGCCCATTTGACCTTGAACTGCAGGATGAGAGGGAAAAGTACCCTCTAATGCAAAAACTTCTGAAGAGTTCCCCTTTCTTCATTTTCCTGTCCAGAATCAGAAATCTCTTTTGGGTAGCAGCCAGTGAAAGAGGGAGGCTATGAGGTACCAGGCAAAATGTAAATCAGCCTCATGGCAGCCCAAGAGGCTGTGCCCTTCTCTTAAAGAGCATCTCCAGGGAAGGCAAAGCTGCAGTGTTGAAGGGTTCCCAGATGACCTGCTCGAACTCCTCCATGAGGGTTGCTCTCATTATTAATAATTGCTCGTTATAAACTTAAAGTATATGTTATATGTGCTAGACAAATATGCCTATTTTTAAGACTTATAATATAGTGATTTTAAAGATTGGATTCAAAAATTTGAGAGACAATGTAAGACATCCAGTAATCCTTACAGCAGGGATGTTGTTACCTCAAAGAAAGTAAAGGTGAAAGTGGATGGAGGTGACCACTGAACCAGAGATAATGCCTCACCTTCCTTTGTGCTTCTTTGCTGAGGAATGTCATACAGATGTTTAACAAAAGAGAGCAATACAATTGTCAGCATTTTCTGTGCTCTGTTTTCTGCAGTAATTTTAAGTGACATCTTGATTGGATTGCTGCCCCTACTCCTTTGTGCCTTGGACCAGATCAGACCTTGTGTGACGTTTCCAGGAGGTTCCCACGGCACACAGAGTATTTTCTGAGACTGATGAATCTCAAAAACCAGTCAGGATCAGCTATTTTCAATCCTGATTTCCACTTGTTGGTCTTAGCTTCCTGAGTGACTGCACCTAAGGCCAGCCCTGAAACAATGGCATGAGTTCTGAACTCAGATGGGATGTGGGAACACAAACACTTGTGTGTCCTGTGCGATTATGATCTGCCACATTTCTTTGTACTTGTTTTTCACAGAGCCAGGAGTTGGGCTCGGCATTGGTGCTTGTTGTCTCACGCTGGAAAACAGTTCTCCCGGGATATACATTCACAGCCTGGCCCCAGGATCAGTGGCTAAAATGGATGGCAGATTAAGGTTGGTTAAAGCAGAAACATTCTGGAGTGGTTTTGCAATAAAATCAATTGAGACTTTGTTTTCACCAATTGGTTGATGTAGCAGGGAAGAATTTATACTTAAGAGTTCACCTAAAAGAAAACATTTAAGTTAAGACATTCCAAAATAGTATTAAATACCCAGAAAATGTTATTCTGTGTTCTGGAAACAGCATGATCATTAAGGTCTGAGTTGTTTAGTTTGTTTTTTTTTAAATTCTCTCTACAGAAAGCTGACCCTAATAGCACCCTTTGAAAGAGGGGAACAGCAAGAAGTGCAGTGTCATGCTCGTTTGTGAGAGCTGCAGCCAGAGACCCCAGACTGGGAGGAAATTTGCAGAGCTCTGCTAAAAGCCCAGTCACCTGAAATTCTCTTAAAAAGAGCTCGGGTAGATGTTTCTGCAGCTGCCGTGCCTGCAGTGGTGTTTTTCTGCTCTTACTCTCAGTCTGGCAGGCTTGCTGCAGGCTGACCAGCCTGACTCACTTTGTCATGGAGTTGGGATGTCATTAGGAAGCAATCATTCCCAGGGTTCCCTTGTGCCTTATATTGGATTAAGGGACAGAAACCTTCTTGCTTTTCCTCTCATGGAGGCTTAATTTTTGAAAAATGGGACAAAACCCTGCCACTTCCTGCATTCCTCCATAAATGCTGGTGGGTGCTGGGAGCATGGCTCCAGAGGGGAGACTATGCTGAAGAGGTGCTAGGACTGTGTAACTCACTTTGAGCGTGTGGTGCAGAGAGGCTGAGCAAAAACCTTGCTTTCACATGGCTAGAGAGTGCCTTCTGTTTCCTGGCTCACCAGGAAAACTGCCATATAAATTTGATTTCTTGGAATAAGGGAAGAAGATAATTTTATGATGGCATTGCTGCCAAAACCCTTGGAAGTTCCTATCATATAGAAATGTCTACAGGAGACAGCATTTAATGGTAACTTGTTTTCTTGCAGGCCCCTTTGGAAAACATTGTATTGCTGGTTACGTGTGTATGTTACAGCTGTATTGCTTATTAAGTTTACGTGATTGATTACATCCAGGCACACTTCCCAGATTTTTAGCTTGCTTCTTTGAGACATTTCTTCTCTTGTCCCATCAGCGATTTATGGCTTCATAGGCCAAGACTTACAGGATGGTTTTGATTTTTGGAAAGTGTTGTTAATCAAATGCTGGCTTTGCAATGCCAGGGAGGTTTGAATCCAGCTCCTCTATATCTAAGCTCCCTCTCTCAGTCATGTGGCTATGTAAGTGACTCCATTTGTGCAAGTCTAAAGGATGGGCAGTGCAGTGGGATGATTGCACAACTTACAGGGTCACCCTTTACTCTCCTGAGCCTATACCAGAAGTGCAAGTTACTGAATTGCAATTGGTATTTTGCCTTTGGTTTCTGTACTCATAGTGTAAACACAGTACTTGATTGTCACAAGTAGCCCAACATAAGCCAGCAGTAGTGGATTCTTTGAGTGTCTATTCAAAGCAAATGTTTCAGGAATTATGGAGGATGCTTTAATGATACCCTAGTTGGTGATATTTTGTTTTGAATGATTCCAGATGTCTGAGCACCATAAGCAAGAGTTACAGAACTGAGAAAACAGAACTAAATAGCCATAGAATTATGGAATGGTTTGGGTTGGAAGAGATGTTAAAGATCATCTTGTTTCAAATCCCCTGCCATGGGCAGGGAACCTTTTGCTAGATCACGTTACTCATCCATTGTGGTCTCAAATATGTCCAGAGCTTCTCTGGGCAGCCTGTTCCAGTGTCTCACCACCCTGACAGTAAAGAATTTCTTCCTGATCTAATCCTGCACTCTTTCAGTTTAAAGCCATACTCTAACACAGTGTGTTTTCCTTTCAGGACAGTTTTGGTTTTTCTTTTCCCTTTTTAATGGGTTCTATAAGTTAATTTTTAGCAAATACAGGCTTACCAAGCTCAATTTTTTCTGAAGTAGTTTCATAAACTCATATCTAAATCATTAATTTCTTATCAGTGTTGCTGCTAAGTAATTCAATATGGTGTGAAGAGACAGCCCATCTGAATCTCATTTTTCCTCTTCTGTGCTCAATAAATATCTGGAACTGAAGCTTGCTTTCACCCTGGTCTGAATGCAGATAGTTTTCTTGGTTGATATAATAGAGATTTTTGCACTGACATTAAGAGCAGAAGGGAGTTCAAGAGGGCATAAACCATTCACATCACTGGGAGCAGCACTTTCTTTGAAAGTCACTGTGTCTTTGAAAAATCTTGGCCATCAATTGAAAGCACAATTTTTTTTTGCGTGGAAGGTGGTTGTGATTAGGTGACTTTGTGTCTCTGTGCAGCCGGGGTGACCAGATTCTGGAGGCGGATTCTGTGAGCTTGCGTCACGCAGCATTGAGCGAAGCCTACGCAATCCTGAGTGAGTGTGGACCAGGCCCGGTCAGCCTAATCATTAGTCGTCATCCTAACCCAAAGGTGAGGAGAAAACGAGTGAGTGTTTCTGGGTTGTTTTCGTCTGGCAGTGTAATTTGAGTCTTGCTATCAGAAAAGCAGAAAATGAAGAAAATGGCTTTTTCGCGCTATGGCGTGTATTGTGCAAGACGTCAGGATTGTGATGATGCTTCCCTGTTTTGTAAGTCACAGCAATGCTGGGCTGTCGCTGGTGCTTTTCACTTAGTCACCCACTGATCAATTGCATTTTCCTGGAACTGCTTGAATGAAGTTTTCCCATCTTTCTTGGTACTTGGATGAAGTAGCAACCCAAATACAGCACAAGACCTTTTCCTCTTAAAAGTTATTCTGCAATTACTTTGTCTTTGAGTGGAATATAATTTAGGGCCAGGAATATATGTATCAACAGCTTGAATTGATCAACTATAATAAAGTAAAATCTATCCAAAGATCAAAGTTTTCCTTCAGGATTTAAAACGTGAGAATATGGAGTGCACTGCTACTGAATCCGTGCAAGGTCAATTTGGAAATAAGGCTGTATTTACAAAGTAAGTGTTCTCAAGCATTTTTTAAAAATTGATGATAGAAGATGAAAGCATATTAGCCAAGCTATAGGGAATAACAGCTTCTTTTATTTCAATATCAAAGAATTTCATGAGTGTATGAAACCTTCCTGTTTAAACAGGAATGAAGCTATAAAAATATTTGCATTAGTGGGTCAAGAAAGCTCTGACTTTTGAACTCATAACACAAATAGGGGCCTTAATAAAGCCATATCTAGGAGAACTCAGGTTTCTTATTTTGTAATTAATAGTGTATTTTCTGCTAAGTCAAATATACAGTCAACAAATATGGCCTATTTGCCAGAGTTTATTATCTTTGCTGGAAAGCCTTGTGCTGCTAGAAAGAAAGAGGCTGTGGTTCTGTTAAAGGTAAGCACAGCAAGGGTAAGAATTGGGCTTATAGCCTAAGATAACAGTATTTCTGGTGGGTCTGTGTGCTGTGCTGAACCAAAACAATGGTTCAATGTGACTGCATTATCAAGGCATATAGACATTCAGAGCATCTGTAAGTAGCATGAAATAAGAATACTGTGCTGTGGAGTCTGCCCTTCTCATCTGTCCCTCTTCTTGCTGTGGTGGAGTCTTGAAAGCTGATGAGTGACCTAACCTGGTGTCTGCTGAAAGGATGAACTGAGTTAAGCTAATTGCTTGGTATTACTCAGTAACAGAGGGAAACTATTAAGTGGCTCCTATTACAGTTTTCCATAAGTGATATTTAAGATGACAACAAATCCTTTGCCAAGAAATGTATGAAAAGCTAAAAGTTGAGCTGGAGAGACCCTAAAGCATTTTTCCAGTACTGAGTCCATAATCCTGGCAGTGTTGAATCCATAATCGCTCATAGCTGGATCTCTGGAGGAGTGTCCATAGGGGAATCCATATTTATTGTTATGTTACTGCCACCCATTTTCTGAAAGCACTGGGGGATCAATATATAAGTGTGGGCATTTTATTTTATTTTATTTGCTCTTAATAATACCCCAGCATGCAGACTGGAGTTAGGAATTAGCTTGTTCCTTTCCATTTTGAGCTGCCTGAGCCATAAAGGATGCTAAACATCAAAGTTGGCAGAGTTTGCAGAAGCATGGATTTTTTATTAACTTTAAAAATGTACTGCAGTGTGCCTGAGACCCATTTTAACTCTAGGGATATGTTTTACCTAGAGGTTTGTTTTAAGGCCATGGGTCATAGTCTAAGGATCTGGTCCATGTCCGTGTGCCCCAGGAGCCCAGGGACTTTTGGTTTGCTGTAAGATCATGACACAGGCGGGAAACAGAGATGTGTTTTTACAAAGGTTCATGTTGTTTTGAACAGTTTTATACTTAATTTCTTATTTTATAACACAAAAGATCCACAGTACATTTTTCTGCTGAATATGTTTGCTTTGGTGTTTTCATGTACTTCCAAAAGAAATACCACAAAATTTTCTGTCTGCTTGTTATTCTAAGTGAATATGGCATTTATACTGTGTTTAAACTGCTGAGTTCGCTTCGGAATCTCTCAAATCTTCATGGTTCAGGAAGACTCAAGTTTGTAGTCTCTATTTATGCTGAATTTTAATTCATGTAAAGCAGTGTGTATAGAAAGTATTTTTGACAGAATTCATTTGCTTTCTGTTCTTAAACAGATATTCCTGCAGACTAGTTGTTCCTGTATAAAATCATATGTTTTCCAGTAATAAGAATTAAATGTATGGCAGTAATTAAAGGCTAAATTAGCAAATATGGTAAACCAGTATTTATTCTTAAACCAGAGAAACACTAATTATCAATTACTGATTTAGGTTTTCTTTTTAAAAGCAAAGAGAAATTAAAAAGACACTAATATTATGGGAAGTCTGGTATTCTTCTGGTAGATTGTGTAGAATAGCTTAAATTTCTGATGTATGCTTGCACAAAGCAGTCTTTGTCTATTTTAAAGTCATATTTTCTCAACGAATCAATATGCAGCTTTTAATTGAGTTAAAACTAGGCTGTAATAGCTCCATTTGATTTCTTTAAGTCCAGGGATGTTTTATTTGTTTATATTGTGTGTCACTTTATGCAGTCTTTATGCAGCTGGCAGACTTCTGCTTCCTGGTTTTTGCAGGAAAATGGCATCGAGAGAGTCTGAGTCAGGGGACAGGGACTTAGGAGCCCTCAACTAGGTCTTCTTTATTGCATCTTTAAAAATAGTGGCTTACGTGAAATGAATCATGTACTTGTGATAAGTGGTAAGACTCTTGTAATTTCTTGTACCCTGTTTGAGCTTTGTCTTCCACCTACTTCAGGTTTCAGAGCAGGAGATGGATGAAGCAATTGCACGTACTACCCACCGAGAGAGCAAGGATGCCAGCTCCTCTCACGTCACAGGTAGCAACATGTTCTCTTCTCTAGTGTGTGTTCTCTCACAGATACAGGAACATTTAAGGGCGTGCTCTGAAATTGCCCAGCATTAATATTTTGAGAGCCCTCAAGACAGCAGAACAGTGTAGGAAGTGTAATTACTCTGTCCACTGCAGAAATTTTAGCACAAACATCCAGTTCAGATGGATCAGCTCGGCAGCTTATATAACTTGCTTTCTTTCACTAGGCTGCCATGGCCTGAAAGTAGGGTTGTCAAGAGGTAGCTGTTCTGAACTTTTTTCAGGATGAGGGGAAGCGCAGTGTTCCAGTAGGGAAAGAACAGGAAAGATCTACTCTATCTATATATGCTTGTCCTTAATGGCAAAAAAACCCACAAAGTATTGTGAGCATTTGGAAAAGTCCAGGTGTTGCATACTGTACTATATGTTTTAACACTATTTTGGTCTTTAAAGTCATGGCAAAATATGTACTCTGACATCTCTGTGATGTGTTTGAACTCCAGCAGTTCTTAAAGTCTAGCAGATGAAAGCAAACTTTTGGCAATGGCAGAGTGACCAGTAAGGTGATGTTCAGACAAAAATGTTAGATTTGTTATGATCCCCTTTTTATGTATGTCAGCTAAGATATGCTTTGAGGGTGACCTTGCAAGTGGCTGCTAATTTGTTTTCTGAGGTTGCCCCTAGTCAGCAGCATGCTCCAACAGATGGGGAAGACCATCTCCTGCTCATCTCTTTTTCACAGCATTGCCCTGTGCCTGGCTGGTGTAACATGTCTTGGTGGTAACACTCCATCTGATCTGGGGGAAAGCTTATGAAATGCTGAATAAATCTTACTTTAGGAAATAAACTAAAAAATATATACTAAAGATACTAAATACTAGATACTAAAAAAGTGGGATTAAAAGCAATCACGAGGTCAGAAGATGAATGAGAAGCCTGTTTGCTTATATGGACCACAACTTTAATTTTTGGTGTCTAACTAATCTGTGTTTAACAGGAACTGTGCAAAAAAGTCCATCTCCTAGTGTGAAGGCCAAACAAGGAGAAACCTCATCTCCCCTCAGCTGGACAATGAAACGCTTTCTGGAGCCAGCAAGCCGGGTAAAAGGATTAGAGACAATAAAAATAGAGCCTGCTTTAAATTCAGCTTTTACTGAAGCTCTTACTTGGTCAAGGGGTTCAAAACCAAACCTGAATGTTCCTTCCCTGTCGCATGGGCTCCATAAAAGGGTTTGTTTCTTGTGTCACACATTTAAATTGTGATAGCTGCAAGTTCCTGTTTATCTGTGTGACTGTAGCCTTTGGGAGTGATGTGCAGAGCATGGCAGAGAAGGCTGTGGGATCCCACCTCTTGCCACCTCCAAAGTACCCCTGCTCTGTGTGACACAGATGAAGTTAGCAAGAGAGACCTAAGCCTGTGGGCAGAAGGCTGAGATTAAGTCCCTCTATATAGCCATTGCAGAGGAAAAATCTGGTTTTCCTGGTAAAGCCAAGCTGTAGACAGTGTCTGGATGTACAAAGCCTTCCCTTCTCTCAATGTAGAACATGTATAAAGGAAACTGCAAAAGTGAATAGTTTCATGCCTTGTTTCTGCACTGAACCACACCTGTAAAGCAGTGGGATTTGGAATCCCTTTTTATTTATTGTATTGGTTAAAACATGTTGATATGAGGCATTTCAGGCATCCAATTTCAAGTTTATTTCCCAATATACTGATAAGTCCTGTATTTTAAAACTTCCTTTATTGACACAGCAATACGAGTGGTCTGTGTGGTGCTCACAGGCAGGCAGGGGTTTTATGCACCGAGGACAGCTGGTCACCAGGGTCACTTCTCTTCAGCAGGGATCTGTCAGCTCTGAGGCAGAGCTTTCCCAGTACTTCTCCCACGATGGTTCGAGCCATCTTCCCTTCTCTGATGCTGTACCTGGCTCATGTGATGAAGAGCATCTCCGTCAGAAGAACAGGAACAGTTGGGTGGACGATGGCTCTCTTCTCCCTGGCAGCCTGAGTAAGTGATGCAAATGTGTCTGGTCATTGGGCTGGGGTGGGGAGAGTCACTGAGTGCTGGGTTCCTGTACACGAAAGCTGTGCTGGTCCCTGGGCTGGTAAGAAATGCCAGGCAGTGTAGGGCAAGCCAGTGTTGATCGCATGAAGTTCTGGAAAATTGAAGGAATTTACAGCAATCCACAGAATGCCTGTTTCCATGATTTTTTTTTTCCAAAACTCTGTTCTGATAATGTGAAAATTACTTTGATTGGTTTGGATGAAACTAGATTTACAGCATTGCTGAGTTTTGTTTTTTTCCAAATGACTGATCATCTTATTTTTTACATTTACAGAAAGCATTCATAGCTATCTCAGAAACTTTGAGAGTGTCAATCTATGTAAAACCAAATGTGCAATTTCACATCAGATATTTTGCATGTGTGTCTTTCTCTCCATAATAACTGACTGAAAGAACCTTATGTGTCCTTACTGACGTGCACCTGACCACAAATTCAAACTATATATTTGTTCTCCCTTTCCTGTGTTTCTCAAGTAATTTCTTTATCTACAGCTCATTTTATGTGGAAATTATTTAATGTTTGAAAGCATTTTTACATTTCTAACTAACCACCCAGAAAACCAAAACAAAATAACTTCCCATGGAGTAAGATGCAGTTCTGTCTGGAGAACGTGGAAAGGGTTCTTGGGTTTGTTACTTGCTAGTTTGAAATTGATTGTTGTGTGCTTCAGTCTTTGTTCAAGAAAGCAATTTTTACTTTCTGTGAACTATTGCAAGAGTCCTGAGCTTAGGTTTAAGGAAAATGTAAAGGAAAATCTATTGTTTAAACTAAAATTCACATTTGAACTTGCATCCCTTTCTTCTTTGAGTCATAGTCATAATTTAGAAATAAACTGAAAATAGAACTAGACATGCCAATGATCTGACTTTGGGAATTACCCATAAATTGTAGTGCTATCTTCAGTCCTCTTGTTGTTTACTGTAGTTAGAGGGGGGACATGAAGAGCCCTGCTTTTTGCTTTATGAAGAAAAAAGTTTCCTCTGCAAACAGAGCCATGTGTATCCTGCTGTAGTGAGATGCATGGTGTTAAAAAACATCCATAAGTACAGATAAAGTATAACTTTTTTTTCCCTAGCTGCAAGAGATGCAGGAGTGACAAAAGCAAATGGTTTGGCTTCTCCAGCTGGTGGGAGGTCGTCTGGCCATCACAACAAGCACGTGGAGTCTGTCCGACCCGGCATCCTCAGCGACAGCCCCAAATCTGCCCGCAGCCCCTTTCACCGACAGAGGAGGGTTGTTTTCTATGATGGTGACGCCAGTGATGATGACGAAAGTTCCCACTTGCACAGAAGCCAGAGGGCCAAGAGCCAAGAGGATGCTGGCATTGTCATTACAACCTCGTCTGTAGAAATCGATGATGAGAGCCAGGACAGTGAGTCATCGAGATACAGTGGCATGGAGACATCTTCCCCTGTCTTCAGCAACTCTGTGGAGTCTGCAGACAGCACGCTGGAGCAAATTGAATCTCCTTTTTTCCCCATCATAGCATTTGATTACTCAAGTGTGCCTGAGGTTCGTCTTGGCAGCCTGAGTTTGCGGGAGCTCCGGGAAGCACAACTTGAATCCAAAAGATCGCCAAAACTTGAGCACAGAGCAGTCACCAGAGTGAAAAGCATGATGAGCACTGAGTGCCGAAGCCTTCAGAGACACAGGACGGAGGAGCATGGCTCTTACAATAAGCCTGTTGCCAGGATGCTCCCTCACAGCAAGAAGTGTGAAGCACCTGATGCGCTTGGGCAGGGCCAGGTTGAAGTCGTCACTCTGGTTCGCAATGAGCATGAGTCATTTGGCCTCGATTTGGAAATCCAAGCCATGCCCTTAAAGGTTGTTGTCACAGGCATGCGGCCAGGTGGACCAGCAGAAATGGTAATTTGTATTTTGAGTTGCCTTATAGTGATGTGCTTTCCCATTGCAGGGATGATTATTATTTTTTTTATTTATTATTAAACAAGTGGTCTGATGAGAGTAAGTGCAACTGAGGTACTTGTCCTTGCTAGGCAAAATGTCTCACCCCATGTTGTTTTGGAGCTGCTGCTAAACAAAATGTTTCTGATTCAGAAGGGCACCCAGGCTAATTCAAAACAAAGAGAGGCAGGATGCAGATCCACTGAGATGATCTCATCCCCTCTTGCAATTGCAATTTTGCGGGAGCGCAATTTTTGTATTTATTTTCTAACTAGAGACAAAGACAAAATAAGTAAATCCTGGTGGCAGAAGATGGTGGTAACAAATGTATATTATGCTTTACTATTTTATATATGCATGTCCCCATATTACAGGGATCTGGAACTAAGAGGCTTTAGGTGGCCATATTTGCCAAGAGCTACAGCAGTACCGTTAATACGTTGCTTTTCTGCATCTCATACATGCCTATACCAGTGTGAATACGTGCTTCATGCTGGTTGTGGAATTGCTAGATGCAGAAGTGCAGAAAGAAGAATAATACTCTGGTGTACAAACCTGGCTGTAACATTTTTACTCTCATTACCAGCCATTAGAGTAAGAGGGGATATGGCATAGCAGTTTGAATAGGGCTGTGACATCTGGGGATTTGGGTTTTGTTCCTGCCTTTTTCTCAGACTTATTTTGCAGTATTTAGAAACAAACCTTTACCTTACGAATTCATTTCATGTCTTTTCACTGGTTTAAGAGAGTTCCACCTGAGAAGTAGTTCATGCATTTAATTAAATAATGACATACAGTGTTCCAGTCCTGAAGAAGCTAGGAATGATCCATCCCATTTCATTTAACTAAGAGGGCTATATCCTCCATCCTGATCCTCATCTCCCAGAGAAACCAGCAGATCTTTTGACCTTCCTGTTTTAGATTGATCTTTAATTCTCCTCCTGGCGGAAACACAGTCTGTTCTTTATTTATGTGCTGGCAAACTGACAGCAGTGGTACCTGTGCTTTGCAGTGACACGAAATAGGGAATGTTGCTCATAAGCTATTAATTGCTTCCCTGCAATCTTTGCCCCTGTGGCAGGGTTTCTGATGTGTATTTATAATTTCCTTGAATCTCTCTTTGCATCAGGGATCAATGGGCAAAATGGCTGTAGGAGATGAGATTACCACCATCAACAGCATCCCCGTCAGCAAGATGATGTATGAGGAGATCTGCTTGCTTATGCAGTGTCTTCCCACATCCGTAACCCTGGAGATCCAGAAGGCAGTATCAGGTGAGAAAGTTGTTTTGCTTTTGTACCATTTATTCTGAGTACCAGTGAACAAAATGTCCTTGGTTCAGCTGGGCCTGACCTTCTGCTGTCCTAGCTTTCCACATGGATTCAGAGAAGAGGACACGGACACGTTGTGTCTGCACTGGTGAGCCAAGCAAAGCAGTTCATCACCAAACCAAGCTTCAGGGTAAGGGGAGAAAACCTACTCCTGTGTGAGGTATTCAAAGCTCCCACACAGAGTAGTTCTCTCCTACCAGTGTTTGCAGAGGTCTGAGTCAGTTGATGCAGTCTTGGAGCTAAAATGGCAGTGACACTTGTCCTGACAACTCATTTTATTGCTATGCCTGTTCATTAAATATATTGGTCCCTTAAAATCAGATCTCTCTATCTCTCTTAAATCTGAAGTTCTAGTAATGTTTTTATGAATGGACAATAAGTCACTAAAAGTCTTTTCCCTCCCCTTCCCCTTCCCCTTCCCCTTCCCCCCTTCCCCTTCCCCTTCCCCTTCCCGAAACTTCCCTTCCCGAAACTTCCTTCCCCGAAACTTCCCTTCCCCGAAACTTCCCTTCCCCGAAACTTCCCTGAAACTTCCCTGAAACTTCCCTTCCCTGGGTCAGAATTCTCTAACATGCAGGAAAATTAAACTGAAAACGAAAATCTTATAAAAATGGCTATTTGCGTGTTTCATTACAAAAAGTTTTCTAGTGTGATTTTAAGTACTTGATACCTTCTTGCTTTCTGCTCAGGGCTGACTTATGCTGCAACAGCAATACATTAATCCCCACAGACTGTACAAATTATGTGGTGTGGAAATCAGTGTTTGAAAAAGAAAAACATACTTTTCAAATTCAGGAAGAACCTAATATTTTGCTTTGTTCTAGCTTATGATCTTCTTTGTGTACCTTTAATACCTGGGAACCTAAAGTGCTTCCAGATGCTAGACTTCCAGTTGTTCTTTAGGGACTTCCAGGCTTGGCAGGATCTTGTTCTTGTTTCCTTAGATTGCTGTGGCTTTTCAAACCAATAGCACTGGGGTAAGGACACATTGGCAATACCCCTTGTCCTATCCCACTGGCGAAGAAAGGTGGTCTCTTCAGCATGTGATCCCCTGCTGAAGCAGGGGAATACTTCAAATTTTAACCCGTCTGCTTCAGATTGCCCTCTTGAGGTGTTTTTCCCTTGTTGAGTCCAGGAGGAATCAGCACTTCTTAACATGGATACCTAAGTTAAGTGATATGGATAATCCCGCAGGTTTGTGTAAGAAGTATAGAGATGCATAGGCACCTTTAAATTAGCAGGAAAGGGTTCTGACACTGTGAATAATTTCTCCTTCTCTATACACTTTCTGGGCTCCATGTCATAGTAAGTGGCCTCTGGAAGGCAGCTTGAGTGGGGATGTATGTCTCAGAAGCAGTGTAGAGAGGTGGAATCTGGTGCATAGGATGAAGTGCTGGAAACTGAAGATGTGGAGAAGTTGGTGAGCAGAAATGTGTCAGAATGCAGCAGTCACAGGGAGCTCAGTGTGCTGCCCAGGAGTGGGTTAAACATGTACTGGAAGCAAGGAGAGATCTGTGCCAGAAATGCAGTAAAGCCCATGTGCTTAATGTGTGCATAACATCACCCATGCGTGTCACATTGAACACCTGCAGAAGTGCTGAAGGGTCAGAGTCAAGTTATTTATGCACAGACTGTCGCTCTGTTATCTGGTCACCTTTGCTATGTCAGGGCTTTCTATGCTCCCTGGAGTCTCTATTGGAGACTTCAGAGATGAAAGTGATGAGAAGCAGTGCTGCTCAGCGTGACTTACTGCATGCTGACACTTTGGTAGTTGGCTGTTTGACTGCTGCAATTTCGAAGATGAGAGTTAAACAGATCATGACTACTCACCTTGGATAAGTGGATTGCTCCCTTCTGTGCACTACTCAAATACACAGGGTTATGATTAATTTGAGTTGTTGTAAACATCATTACAGAAGAGGAGGAGTGCAGATCAAAATGAAAACATGTAGTCTATGTGGGTGTCTATTTCTGTAATAAAACCTGGTGTTTTCTATATCGCTTCTTATATTTGACAGGATTTTGCCTTTTTTTTTTTTTTTTTTTTCAATCATGATGCAGCTGTCAGCAGATTTACAAACCTCATCCTGTCTCCAGGGGTAGACACTCAAAATCAGGCCAATGTCAACAGCATCCTCACAACGGAGGAAGAACAGAGTTCTGGGAAGCAAGAAAGAGCAGGTCTGCAAGCTGCTGTCGGCGGCTGCGCGGCGCAGAGAGCAACACTGCCGCCTGATGCCACGAGCAGGGACGTGCACAGGGCCACCCCGAAGGGCAGCCGTGAGGAGGACTGCACGGCCATCCCTGTCACTGACATTGACGACCTGCTCAGCCAGATGGGAGCCCCCGAGAGCAGGGCCTCACGCACCCCCTCACGTGCTGAAAGTCCCCTCCGAGACGAGTACACCACGATGTGCTGCTGTGGCACTGACGAAGGCTGCCCTGGGTCTGAGCCACGAGCACCCAAGGAGGAGCAGCTGGAAAAAACTGTGAATTGTGGAGCTAGTGCACAAGGGGTTTTGGGGCTGTCTGTGTTGGACTCCATTAACACAGGCAAACTTTTTACTGTGAATAAAAACTCTTTAAATAACTATTCTAGGAATTTTAGCAGCTTAAATGAGGATGAGTTGCCTGCGGCAAACTCTCTGGAAAGTAAGAGAAGTGACCCGTTTCCAAAGTCGATGTATGGGGCTGCGGAGGATTCTCACTCAGACACAGAGTCTGTCACAGAAGCCTTTGACACTGCTAGTGAGGTGTTGCTTGGGCAATGTGCTGCTGCTAATGCCCCTGCAGGTTCTACTGTAACAGAGTCAGATGAGGAGCAGATTGAGATTTGTTGCATGAATGATGAGCTGCAGAAGTCTGCACAGGAGCAGCATCTCACCTCTGGAACAAGCTCATCCTCACTGTCCCCACTGCACCCTTACAGTGGCAAAGTTTTGCAGAATGAGGGCTGTGCAATGTGTGGGTCACTGGAGACAAGCATCAACAAACTTGATTTGGAAGATCATAGTGGTCCCACTCAATGTTCTTCACAGTGCCCAGATGTGTCCTCTGCATCCTTGTGTTCTCCTTCCTCAGTTCTCCTGCCAGAAGAAGACATCCTAAAGAATTCAGCCAGTATCCCTGAAGTTTACTCTTTCAGTAACAATGGTGCCTTACATACAGAACAACAGATGGATTTGGGGAACAGTAATGAACACAAGAAATGCTGTGAATCCATTGAAGAAAAAGGGTCTCTGCACTGCAAAAAACCAGGCTTTTGCTCTGCTAGAAATGTCAATGTCTTGGACAACAGCTTGTTTGAAAAAGAAGGATGTCATGATGAGCAGAGATCCAAATCAGAAAGTGAAATGGCAGTTGATGACTGTAGTCATGCTGTTAATTATTGCTTGGTTAAGAAAGAAACCAACAGTTTGTCCACCTTGTCTAAAACAGACAGCAATCATGTGAATGCATCGTCAACAAGAGGAATATCACTCAGGTCACCCTTTCCCACTAGATCTAAAGATCCAAAGGCTAATTCAACTCATGAATTGCCAGGAAAAAATGAGAAAATTAACTCTGTGACTTCAGGAAGGACTTCAAATGGAAAAGTCCAAAGCTCAGGCACAAATCACTGCAAAGGAACTGCAGTACCGCACAGCCCATCCTCACAGAAAAAATCCTGTCAGGAGTCTAAGGCAATGGCACAAAAAAGTATAATGGACACCCTTTTAAATAATCAAAAATCTAAAACAGGACCAAAGCTAAAAGGGTTCACCATCAAAAGCAAAGCAAAGACAAATTCAGATTCTTCTGGCATTACTCCTACCAAAGTCAATGGGGCTGATCAGAAAAGGGCTCCTGTTTCTCCACAACTGTCCCCCAGACTCCTGGGAAAGAAAACACCATTGCCCCGTAATTCACCTACAAACTCAGATCCTGGAAAGAGCATTTCAGCAGCCTCAAAGACTCTGAAATCAGAGCTAGAAAATAAACCGTCTCTGGTAATTTCTGAAGATTCACTTCTGCCTCTCCTGAATGGCAACAGCAGTCCAACTGCGAGTGGTGAAAGTAAATGTGGCTGTGGGGAGCTGTCATGGGGAAAGCCAAGAGAGAAGCAAGTTTCCATGCAGGCTATGGTGTGTCAGGGTAAGGGTGCTCAGGTGGATGATTTCAGAGCCAGAGACAGTGAGTCCATAGTCACTTCACCTCCTCAGGGGATACCAAAAGCTGAATATGTGAAAGGGAGAACTGATAACCCTGGAAGAGACCTGAACATGATCAAAAGCATCTGTAGTGCAAATGACCTTGGACAATTAGATTTGCAAAATGTAGGAATGTCTGCTGGAGCCTGCTCTTCTTCATTGGGGTCCCCCTCAGTTCAGCAGGAGCAGCTGGAAGGGAGGGAGATCCAACGCACTTTCATTGAGGTGAAACTTTCCTCCTCATCATCCCCTTCCTCCTCCTCCTCTGCCTCGTCCTCACCAGCATCATTTTTGCGGCTGCCATTGCTGGAGAAAACAGAAGAGGTGAACACAGAAGTGCCTCGGCTGTCTGAGGAGATGGGGACCATGCAGTATTTCTCAAGAGGAGACACTGCTGGAGACAGACATCTCTGTGGCTTGTCAAAACCTGTGATGAGGACCTACTCAATGCCATCCCAGTTGTCGGGTCACTTGAGGGAGGACTGCCGTTTTACAGAGGTGCACCCTGTGCAAGTCCCCCAGGGCCAAACTGCAGAGGAGAAATACCCACAGGCAGCAACAGGGATGTTAAAGATGGTTCACCTGAATCTGCCTAACAGTCAGAGTGGAAAGGAGCAGGCATACTCCTCCAAAAGTGCCCAGAAGGTCCATGACATATCCCCCTCAGCCAGTGACATCAGCTACCCCACTGCTGATAAACTGAGAAGCTTCAGGCGGAATTACTATTACTATGAACTGAACTGGCCACATGAGCCAATTTCATCCTTCTCTGTCAAACAGAGGATCAAATCCTTTGAAAACCTGGCAAATTTTGACCGGCCCATTGTGAAGGCCATTGATATATGCTCGGCTGCAAGGTTGCCCCTTGCCAGGAGGTCGTGTGGTGGGTTGGCCACCACGTCCAGCTCCGCTGAGGCACCGTGGGCACTGCGGCGCAGCTTGAGCTCCTATGGCAGCAGCCCCAGCCCAGCCAACGCCGTGCCCAAATCTCCCCTTGGCACAGAGCCCGTGTGTGTGACCGAGGGTGGCAAAGGGGATGGAAAGCCCCAGAGGAGCGAGGAGGATGGCGCTGGGGCAGACGTGGCCACCTTTCCCACCTCGGCCTCGCAGGCGCGCCGCAGCCGGGGCCTGGGGCGGCCGCTGCTGTCCCGCTCCAGGCTGCGGGAGCTGAGGGCCCTCAGCATGCCCGACCTGGACAAGCTGTGTGGGGAGGGTTTCTCCGAGCCCCCGCAGCCCGTCTGCTTCAAGACAGAGCTGGAAATCACGCCCCGCAGAGCCCTTGGCACGCCTGCAGCCTGCAGCCCCCGGGACAGCGGCTCAGGGACACCAGGCTCTGCCTCGGACGATGACATGCCCCATGGCAGCTGTCTGAATGGGGAAAACAGCTGGTCTGTCAGGTTGGTGTCAGCTTTGCTATTACTGTTTCATCTCTACCCAAGGCAAACCTTCCATTGTGCCGCAGGTCTGCCCCAAAGCTTGTTTCAGCTGTGGCCCCAGCCTGCCGTCCCCTCGCAGTCTGGGGGTGCCATTCATGACCTTGATGCCTTGGAACTGCCATGCTGCTGTGTCTTGGCTTCAGTACAGGATTAAACATTTTGTCATGGAATGGCTGGGCTCCTTTTCTGTGGCCCCTCTAGCTGGTTTTGGTCAGTTTTTGGCCATGTTATGGCACAGCAGTAGTGGTGGAGAGGGGGCTGCACAGCACAGGCTGCCAGCACAGCCGGTGGTGACAAACGAGCTTGTTGTCCTGCCAGAAGCAGGCTTCAGAAGTAGCTGTCTCCTGTTAATGTCTGTTGCTAAAAACATTCGGGAAGGATGAGGGGAACAAAACAGGGACTGATTTTCAGATTTATTCGTAAATAACCTTCTCTGCCCCTTCCTATTCTCCCAGTATGCACCATTTCCTACCAGTTTTCAAGATTCCTTCTTTGTCGTTTATCCTAATACAACCTACACTGTATACCTGAAATGTACTTCTAAAAAGTTGGGAAATATAGAGGTCTTCTGTCTTTTCGTGTTTTTTTTTAGCTTGGATCAGCTGCTCATCTCAAGCCTGGACCAGCAAAAACTGCAGTCTGTTTTGTCAGTGGTAGTACCAAAATGTGATGTTGCTGCTATGCTCCAGGAAGTCAAAGCACAGGTAAAGGTAAAAACCACAGGATAAAATTGGGTTATTGGTGGATTTTTGAGGGTTTTTTTAAGGGTAGATAAAATCTTTTCAAACTGTTTCAGGGCTCCTCCTGTAGTAGTAATCCCGTGACAGGCTATAACTATCAACTGCAGTTGATGTTAATTTTACTAATGCTGGTTTTCGAATGCCTGCTGTAAACCTGTGATAATTTTGAATTACTTTTTGTAAAGGAAGTTTGAAAGCAATTGTGAGTCACAATAAATAGACCATTTTAAGTAAAAAGTATTCTTCCATCTGGGTTCCCCAGTAACTGCACATCAGAATTTAGCTTTTCACCTGCCATCTGGGTCAGACTCAGTTTCCCCACTGTGCAAGAGAAGCTCTGCTCCTCTTTGTGCCTGGTGCCTTTTGCTAGAAGCTGCAATCACAGAAATTGAATTTATTTTGTTCAGTACTGAAACTTGAATACCAGAAAGCGGCTGCTGAAAGCTTGTGACCTTTTTGTTCTTTTCTGTGGAAGCTGGTTTCTGCATCAAGATAACCTGCTTCATTATCTAGGTGTTTGAAGAAGGCTTCCAAAGTGAAATGCCTGCCAGAACATTACTTCCTTGCTTTCCGTGTTTCTGTTTGTGGGATACATCCACATCCTTTTTAAATCAGAACAGAAGTTGATAAAATAATGACAGTGCTGGAAGGGAAGCTGCCATCTGGTCTGCATAACTGCTGGCTGAGCTGCCTTTAGAGTGTTCTTGAGTTTTGTTCACAAAGATTGCAATTTCAAACATAGAACACGCTGGGGGGAAAAGGACCTCCCCAAATATCCAGCTTTATCTCCTTCCAGGGGACAGCATAGCTAAAGCATGCAAGTCTCAAAAGCTTGGTGAGCCAAGAGGGCTAGCTTGGTTTACTGATAAAATTAGGGATTGCACAACTGGACAGAGGTAATTAAGTGCTCTCTAAAGTATTTTGCATGTGGTCTTGGAGAGATTATTTATTTATGACACTTTTCAAAGCTTAAGAGCTCAAATGTTTATAAAGCTGAATGCTTTTTGGAATGCACTGCTTGTCTGCATAGTTTCTTATCCATATTTAAGCCCAGTGTGGCACATACTCTGGAAAATTTTATGCTATTCAAATGGTGGATTTTGAATGTACAATAGAACAGTTCTTCAAAATTATCCAGTTGCTGAAAAATGAGCTGGACTGCCTGATTTGGACTGAGAGCTTCTCTGGAAAGAGTTTGTCACCATCCTTTGCTCTAAACAGTGCTGAATTTACTGCTAGCATTTAATAAATGCTACTAATATTGAATTTAAAGTGGTCTTAGGTCTCTATGACTGGTATCTTTGGCTAACAGTCTGTTAGACTATCTCTCAAACTGGAGACCTGGTGTGTCCTTTGTGTGTCCAAGCAAAGCAGTAAGCATCCACAGCTGGGTCTCTGCCCAATATTATGTGTGCTGGCAAGGAGCAGCTTTGAGGGCTGAGGAGGGAGGGAATGCACCTTGGGAATGGGAAGCCAGTATCCAGACTGTGTTGTTGACTGGCCCAACACATATGATCCTTGGGTAGCTCTTAACATCTGAACTTCTTTTTTTCCTTTCTTCCTTCACCAGTGGAAGCAAGTTAAGTTGAGGTATCAAAGATTGGAGAGAGCCTGATCTCTCACAGTCAATGATATGTGTATGTTTCCATTGCTTGGAAAGGAGCTGGTCTAGTAACTTAACTGATTTTATTATTTCTAGCCAGACGTAAAGCTATTCTCACTTGAGTACAGGTGAGCCAGGTTTTAGCATTTACAAAACACTATGGACAAAGATGTTCTGCCCTCACTGCTCCTCTCTCCTTGAGTGCTGATGGATCAGTGATGTGGAGCAGAGTGACACCAGTTTCTGACATTGCCTCTGTATATTGCAGCAATGTCTCTAGTGTAGGAAATCTTCCATAGACACTATTTGGCAGAGAAACATACAGTGAGACCAAGAATTTGACTGTTGTTTCACCACAAAATCTAGTGATCAGCGTGGTCCCGTTTGTCTGAAAAAAAGGGCAAATGCTGAGTTAATATGTTGAGTTTAGTGAACTAAATATATCATTTAACGCTAAATAGATTAAGAGATTGTTTCCTAATGATTTGTTGTTACTTTTAGTATTGGCAGTTTCTGTAAATAACTGGTGTTAGATGGGATCCTGGGGAAAAGCTGAGAATCCTGCTTTCTACTCCCCACATCTGATGCTCTGCCCCATAGATAGGTACTATGTGCCTGCTCCACCAAATTCCTTTCTACAGGTCCCCTTACACCACAAAATGTGGTCTCTGTGACAGTGTCAGACTTGTTGGATGCAAACCTGCAACAATCCTTTTCCTGTGCAGGATGCTCCCATTTCTACAACAGCACAGCTTAGTCCTGTTTAGGTCACTAACAGGCTCCTTACTTTCATCTCCCAAGTGAAACAGTTTTTCTGCTGTCCCATCCGACCTTTCCAAGCTTCAGTAATGTAGCCACTACCCCTTGCAGGATTGTCCAGCCCTGCTGAGGAGAGGTTGATGCCACTACCCTGCATTATATCTATGTTACTCTTTCAAGGAAAAAAAATTGAATAACGAAAGTGTTAGTAGTTCCCTGAAGAGTACAGTGCTTGGTCGAGAAAGGTGTATGGGAATATTGAATTTGACTGCAAAATGTTGAACAATGCAAAACTGACATTTTACAATGCATGTAAAAATTAGGCTGCCCAAGATTTAATGCCATTTCACTACCCTAATTTTGACTTTGTTTGCTAGTCTTGAACTGACTGAATACACCTTTCTTGTCACCTGAGTTCTCCTAGATGGCTGCTTCATTCTGTAACATGAAGTGAAATGCATTTAATATCTTGGTTTTAATTCCCTGAGTTGCCTCTTTTCACCTGCAGTAGTCTGTGGGTGCTGGGAATTTGTCATTCGTGTGGTTACTTGGTCCTGATCTTTGGTTTTGTGTTTCTTCTTTCCCTTCCTGTGCACCTCCATTTTTCTGCTAGAGCAAAGAAGACACATACTTTGTAGTCTTGCACAAAGAAGAAGGAGCTGGCCTGGGATTTAGTGTTGCTGGAGGAATAGACTTGGAACAGAAATCAGTCACAGTAAGTGATAGCTGCAAGTCATTTTTCTACAAAGCTCACTTTAAAGTAGGCTGGTGATTAGATCAAGTGTTCATTTATCAAGACTCACTGCAAGTCATTCACAGCATCTCTCAGAAACAGCAGCTTACCATCTGCTACTGAAATCAGAGTGTCTGGGAAGTGTAATTTTTATTATTGGAGATGGATAACAATTATGCTTTCAGGCTTTAAAATTCTGTTACTGGATGGGATGGGCTAGATCTGAATCCTATGCATGTAAATAAAATTCTGCATGCAGCTGCAGTGCACACAGCCTTTTAGGGGAGACTTTCATTTCCAGCCCTTGAAAGGAAACTCCATGCAGCAAAATTTTGAAGGATTTTTCAAATCCTGAGACTGATGTTGCAGACCTCAGCAAATGTTACGGATTTCACACTACAAGTTTGTTTTGAGTTAGAAAGACCTGTGGGTGATCAGTAAATGAGGGTTGTTGTCTCATTAGGTTTTTTTTAAGTATTAAGCAGCATTCTGAATCAAAGATAGTGTCCTATTAAGATACTGGTGTGTGAAAAGTGACTGTTCAAAAACAGAGCAGTGAGACAGAAGAATCCAAGAAAACTGGTGTCCTGTATGACACTTTAATTAATACAAAATACACATTTAAAATCTGCCCTGAAAGAGAGAGATCCATTAAATGCTGAGGTTAGAAGAAAGGTATGCCATCAGTTTTGGGGCCTGCAGAAGCCCTGGCAGGAATCTTCTGGGTTTTGCATTTAGACAAGACCAATATAAATAAATGTATTTTATATTAAACTGTCATTAAGTTAGAATATGGTCGAAGTCTACAGCACAGGCCTTTACTTCTCTCACTATAGAAGTTGTTCCCTGTCTCTGGCCCAAACAGTGGCAGCTCTGAGCAAGAGGAAGGCTTAACAGTGTCCCACCTCAGAGAGTTCCTTACCTAGAGACTGTGATTCTACCTAGAAAATAAGATCTTGAGCTCTCTGAGTGAGAAACTGATGACATCCTTTTCCTGAATTCAGTTAGCCATGAGACCAAAAGAGTGTCAGTTCCTGCTCTTTCCTGATGCTTTTTATTCAGAGTGTGTAAAGGAATCTTATTAATGTTCTTGACTTACTGGAATTTTGGGTCCCAGCTAGATTTAGAGTTGCTACTGGGTGCTGAACTGCTTAGATGGGCTGTTACATCTGCACTTGGGTACAGAAATGGAAATGCCTAGTGGGCTTCAAGGTACTGAGGAGGTGAGCAACTGAGGGAAGGCAGCAGATTTTTTGGACATGACCCCTGTATTCCACTTGCATTTGCATGCCTTCATCTGTTATTCCTGCTTAGACTGGCTGGAAATTTATCTCGTTGGATCTCTGGGTTGTAGCAGGTGCCCATCTCAGCATGTTCCTACAATGAGATGGCACAGGAGCCAAAAGGTTTCTGATGCCTTGCTGCTGGTCTGGGTATTAGGATAAATTCCTAAAGATAATGCTGTGCAGAACTGTGTCCACAGATCTGCTGCCTTGAACATTTGCTTGGCAGACCTAGTACTGTCTCCATGGGAAACCATATTCTGCCTGCTAAAATTAGAGTGCCTAATAGGCAATTCCTTAAATACTGGGTCTTGAGTCTTTTAGTCAGTTCCTTTTTGTACATGACACACACCTAAACTTGCTGGAAGTTTTCTCAAAGTTTAATCCACCCTGAATAGAGTATTTTTTTCTCTAGAAAAATGCATTTCAAGCCACTAAATCATCCTTTTCCATCTATTTGCATGATATTTGATCAGCCAGATTGAGGCAAACAATTAAATACTTGTACAGCTGCTGTAAGTCAGAGCCTTTCTGTGCACAGATGTTTAGAAATGTGCATTTGAAAACATCACAGGATGCATGTCCCAGTCAGTGGGAACTGGTGGGAGTGGATGCTGCACACCAGTGTTCTTGGTGGCTGCTGTGGCACAGGATATGGATTTAACCTCTGTGTCTCTTGAAATACATTAATTGGATGCCTTTGAGGAGTCACGTGAAAGCATAAGTGATTTGTGATATTACATTCCCTAGCTGCTCTTGGTTATCTTTGGCTTAGAAATGACCGTGCAATAACAGCATCTTTTCCTCTGAATTCTCCCATCCCCAAATGGAGCTCTGTGTAGTCACTTTGAGGGTGTTCACTGGAGCAAATGCTGTGTGCTTGATATCCAGGCAGTGAGCATTGGCTGCAAATTTTGGTAGAGTGTTTCTGTTCAGCTTGGCCTGTAGAATGCTGTGTACTCATGAGGTTAAAACATCCTTGTTAAAACCTTTCCTACAGGTCCACAGAGTGTTTTCAAAGGGAGTGGCATCTCAAGAAGGGACTATCCAGCGAGGAGATCTTGTTCTGTCAATCAATGGCAAATCTCTGGCAAGCTCAGTTCATGGGGATGTCCTGAATACTCTTCATCATGCGAGGCTGTACAAATATGCAGTCATTGTCATCCAGAAGGAAAAAGACAAAACAAACAATTCCTCCAGACTTGAGATACCAGCTACTGGCAGAAAATGTATGGAGTCTGGAAAGGATGTTTCCATGGAAATAGGAGCAGGTATGATCTTTGTCCAAGAACAGTTGGAAGGATTCCTTTGCAGAGCAGACTGAAGGGAAAAATGTCCATGTGTTTTAGATTAAAAGTGTCTGTGCCTTTTGTGATTGAAGGGAGAAAATGAAATTACCTTTAAATTTTATTTGTTCTTTTTGGAACATAAATACAGTTTGGGGTTTGGTTGTTTGTTTTGGTTTTTTTAAATTATTGTAACTAGGCACAAACTTAGAAGACCTAATTTAGGGCCAAATCAAATTTCTACTTAGGTAAGTGGTTCCTCATATTCTTCCAATCCAAGATAAACTCCTTTTAAGTAATAGCAGTAGTCAATGCAAGAAAGAAAACAACCAGAAATCATTTTTATAAATTTTTAAAAGCTCAAACAAAACCCCATGCCCTGCAGTTTTTTAAGCGTAGGGACTGAGCTTATTCTTTGTAAAAGCAGATTTCATACCGTTTCTACTAGAAACATAGAAAAAAATCATTTTTATATTGCAGTAAATGGAAATGTATTAGTGGAATATTAGGTTTCTGCTCAGGAACAAGACAGCATTTTTGTGTAAAGGCTGTACCTGGGGTGTTAGGAAGAGACTTCTAAAGTTGGTTTTTTTTTGAGATTTAAGACCCGAACCCCTTCAGTGCTTACCTGGATGGTGCTGCTTGGCAGCAGGGAATGACCAGAGGCTTCCCCTGCCCTCCAGAGCAGCACCAGGCACTCAGGTCTGTCCACCCCAAAACCAGGACATGGAGATGCCACTCAGTTATTTTTAATCTTGTGGCTGTAATCATTACTGTTCTCACAGGGATTTTTGGGGTTTTTTTTAGCAATTTCTTTTGTTTGATGCTTACACTGGGTTTTATGATATGACTTTGTAACACAGCTCTTAAAAAAAAAGAAAAAGGCACGCTGTTAATTAATGGATTGGTCTCTCTGGAATTGCTCCCATGGATATAATCTGTATAATTACTTCAGAATCCCTCTCTGCCCTAAACTCCCTACATCCTGCACCCTGACAAATGCAGAATATCTGCTGAGTTCAGGCACTAGGGGGCAACATTATCTCATAAACAAAATAGTGTTGGGTTTTCCAAACATCTTTCCACCCTTCCGGGCAAAGGACATCTCCAGATGTTGTAGATAACGTTTCTAATTGCCTAAGATAACAGTAGCAGTAATTTGTGATAACACAGACTGCATAATTATAACATTCACACAAGGCAAAGAGGATCCTGTTTTGCAAAACTGCAGATTTATTTCCTCCTAAGCAAAATCATGTTTTAAGTCAGCTACAGCAATATTGTACTTCAAAAATATCCACTACGTAGGAGGCAACTACATGTATGGTACAGCTACAGTTAATTATAGTTAAATACATAGATAGGAGACCAGACACTATTTTTCACCCTAGTAAGTGATTACAAATTTTTGCTTAAGAGAATAGAACATGTTTGCTTAATGAAACATTTCATTCATTCCTGTTACTTAAAAAAAGATCAGTGTATAAGCAAAGGGAGCAAATGAAATAAAAATAAATGCTCTCCACTCCATATTTTTGTAATTTTTATTACAATAATACAAAATATTTGCTAAATTTACTAGCTATAATTTTGCCCAAAAAAAGGTTTTTGTTGAACATGTAAAATGAAAATGTCCTGTCTCCCATTTACAGCTACAATAGAATACATTCACTTCTGACAAACTTGGTGGCATGTCCTAGTGTGAGTAACTGAACTCTGAATTGTCCTGTCACTGCAGCAAAAGCAAAATCCAACCAAACGCAACTTGCAAATTTACTGTCATGTGCATAACAAGATGCTGTGTATGTTCAATCGCAGATCCAAACCTGGACATGAATGATGTAATCTGCGTTGAATTATTGAAAACCTCTGCTGGTTTGGGATTCAGTCTCGATGGTGGAAAAGCTTCTATTGCTGGAGACAAGCCCTTGCTTGTAAAAAGGATATTTAAAGGTACTACCTGCACACAGTGGATGTTATTCCAGTTTTCCTTTTGTCTATGCATTGTACAGACATTTCAGTTACTGTACTCAGTGTTTTTTTGGAGCAAGGGTGGGTTTTGTGGCTCTCATTTATTACCACTTAGGAGGCCAAAGTGGTCTTAAAAGAAAAAACACTCATGGGAATGGCTAGGGATTGCATCTGCTAGTAAATGTGGAGCAATCTGCTTTACTAAGTATGGGTCTGTCCACTAGTCTAGACATTAGACTACAGCAGCAATCATCTAAATACTGGTCTAATACATTCATACCTTGTCCAGTTCTCTTTTCTGAGAAATGCATAGTGCATATAATCAGTATGGTACTGAAGCACCACCCTGCTTTATGCCCAGTTATGAATTTTGCCATATTTTTGTCTTTTTTTTTTTTTTTTTTTAATGTTAATAATAGTTTTTGCTAAGAATATGGGATATTTATATTCAAAACTGCCAGTCGTGGGTGTTTTGTTTGTCAGCAGGTAGTTAAACTTATATAAACCATGCATAGAAAAAAAACAAGTCCCAGAACTATGCTGTGACTTTCATATGTCAGTTTAGTGAAAAATAAGGCCCTTTCTGAAGGCAGCTGAAGCTCTTGATGAAACTACATGTGCTCAGCACTTCTACAGAATTACTTTTCAGTGATTTATTCCCTCATCAAGATAAAAAAATCAAACAGGTATTTACTGAATTGCTTATCAGTTTGTGTGTGTGTGTGTGTGTTTCCCCTCTTTAGAAAATGCTTTTCAGGGTAAAGGGCATGTTTAATTTTTGAGCTCATTCATTTACATCCTTACATACAGTCCTTTTTCCCTCCCTGTGATGGCTCATGTTAGTTTAACTATCATTGCAGAAAACATACCTTCATCAGCAATGAAGGGTATGCCTCTCTCTCTAGAAGCTTTCTGTGAGTGATATTTGTCCAAGGTTTGCTATCAGTGTTTAATTTGTTCATACCAGGTTTTACAGTCTACTGCATTATCTGTTTATTACCCTATTAAAATTGAGAAAGTAAATCCATGCCACATACAAGCTTCATGGTTATTTTATCAACCAGGTTTTCTTACAGCTACAGAGATAACATTCAGCATATTCCATACAGTTATATTGTTTCCTTCAAAGCCAGACTTCTTTTCTGAGGCATTATCTTCATTAAAATATTCTTTTCTGTGAGATGCAGCATAGGGTAGCTTGCTAGAGCTGAGGTGAACATAAGTGACTTGTATTGAAATTGTTGCAGTTGGAAAAAATGGTTTATTTCATCCCAGTGGGAAGCAGACTTTTGTGGGCTCACTTCTTTTAACACCGAGTTTCTCCCCTTTTGCTTCTAGGTGGTGCTGCAGAGCAATCTGGAAACATAGAAACTGGAGATGAAATTCTTGCTGTTAGTGGGAAGTCATTAATTGGCCTCATGCATTATGATGCCTGGAACATCATTAAATCTGTGCCAGAGGGGCCTGTTCAATTGCTAATCAGAAAACACAGAACTGCAGTGTGATGGAAGCTACGTCTAATCACACTTGCTAAGACAAACCATTTGAAACTGTCTAAAAGCTGTCTTTGTTTATAAAGCCACACAGAAGTGTCTTAATGCTTTACAGAGAGGTGCTAAGAGCCTTGGAGAACCACTGAGCAAGCAGATGATGAGCTTCAAAAATCTCACCTAATGATTGGGGATGAAGGAAGCCAAAAGTTAGAGACAATTTTTGTATTATGTGGCAGTTTTATTGGAACTTCAAGACCTCTCCTGGGTTTGATTTAAAGTATTTTGACTGAGGTAAATAACACTGTGCCTGTCCCTAATATTTTTAGTATCTGCAGAGTGTTGGTAGTAGAACTTGTTGGTTGCCATCCTGTTGACAAGGGTGGGTTTTAGACTGTACTATATCACTTAGCTGTTATTAGACTTAAGGACACTTCCTTAGGGTCTGGTCCTTTTCTTGTTGTAATAAGAGAATGTCTGGAACAATCTCACTTTATTCTTCTAAAACCAGTTTTGCTAAAAGTGCATGACAAAAGAGTATAATTTTGCACAACTTGTATGGCTAAAATACAAGCATTTTATTGCAAAGCTGAAAAATCCTCTTAAAACTAATGAACTAACTCAGCATCCACCACAACTGAATCTACTTCTAGGTGCAACTTGTATGTGAAAGCACTTGGTTAATGCGATAGAAATCTGTAAGAAAATCATGTCCAAATAATAGGTGATTGTCCACCAAGGTGTATACTGAGTTGTTAATTATGATTAAAATGGGCGCGATAAAAGAATTGGGGTCTGAATTTTCAAATTTAGGCTTCTAATGTTAGGCACCTTTAAAAAATATATATTTTTAAAAGGGGGATAATTTCGAGTGCTGAGCACTTACAGATCCCACAGACTTCAGTGACCGCTAAGAACGTCTGCAAGTTGGGCTGCTTTTATTTGTCTTCAAGAGGTTTAAGGCTGCCCAACTTGAAAGACTCAAGCTGAAAAGTGGTGATCTAAAAATGGGGATTATAACAGATTAAATCTGAGCTGGCCATATTTGTGGTGGCTTTTAATTGGTCTTCTTTGTTTTCTCCTGTCCAATATTTATTTTTGCTTGTGTGAGAGTGGGTTGAAGGTGTGTGTGGATGATGCAAGTACACCCAACTGCAGCAGGATTGGGCTGATACTGAGGGGTCTGGGTGGTGAAACTGAAGACTGTTCATGTAGATGGGGAAAACCATGGTATTGGGTACAGCAAAAGAGAAAGGGTTGCAATGCCACAGGAACTTAGTTTGGATTTTCTCACCTCTACTCACAGAAGAGGTATCAGTGGTGGGCCATGCTGCTTAATCTGCTGTGCTGGGAGGAGAGTGTATGGGTGCAAGAGATTAGACTCTGTTATTTCTCTTCCTACATCTGGGATAGCTAAACAACATAAAATACACACAGTAGGAAATGGGCCAGTGTCCTTATCAGCTGAGAACAAGTTGTTTGTTCCACAGTGCTCAGGTTGTTCATCACATTAGGCTAGAGACTGCTTGCAGCCAACATGCCCAGGGTGAAGAGCTCTCGGCCTGGAACCAATCCAACTCTGAAGTGCTGCCTCTGTTTTCAGTGAGCCAAGACACTGCATAGCTGTTACAAAAAGGTCTGGGCTTGTCACTTGGCCCTTCCCCAAGATCATACTGTAGTTCAGTTTATTTACATTTATTTAGCAATGCTTGAAGCAATTGCTTCCAGGTTAGTGGAGCACTCGCTTGGGTTCATCTCTGTGACAGCTTCATTAGACTGGAGCTCATGATGAGCAGAAGAAAATTCAGTTCTGCAAGGCAACCTGAGACCAGATGAATAGAAAAGCTGTGCAATGTTTGCCTGAAAATTAATAAATAGGTTTCATTCTTTTTCAGTGACGTATTAGCATGTGAATCCAGGGAGAGATGCAGCTTTTTGTTACAGGAAAGGCAATACTGTACGTAGTCCTACAGCTCCTTTGCCTGCAGGATTTCTGCTGAAACTAATTCAGGTTCAGTGCTGTGAGATGACTGTGGAGTTGGGTCCCCTGTGAACCCAAAGCTCAGCCACTCTGTCGGGACTGGTCCATGCCTCCGGTCACCTCCATGGTGGGAGAGGCTTCAGGAGGATGCAGCTCTTAGGGCTGGAGCACCACACAGATTCCAGGCCTGTGATGGGATAGAAGAGGTTACCCCTGCATATTTGCTGAAAAACAGGGAGGAGGTAATTTGGCGGTGACAGCTAAATGGTGAGGCCTTGTTCAGGAATGACCAAAATCTGACTGTAATAGAGTGTATAATAGATACATAAAATGCATGTGGAATTTAATGCAGCGTAGTGAATGCATACCTGTATACGTATAATACGTGCAAGTGCAGTACTGACTTTTTGCTACTTTAATGTGGTAAATCACAGTTGTGTTTTAGGAAATGGCATTTTTTTCAGTCCACAGTCTAGAATTCTGGAGGTTCCATCGCAGGGGGGGCATATGTCTCCTTCACTCCTAAACCAGTGTGAGCTCAAAGATAGTCTTCATTTTGTAAATTAAAGTTAATTTGAGGTGTCTTAAGATGATACGTGGTGGATATTTTCAGATGCTTATTTGCAGGTACTGTTCATTGTGAGTGATTTAGAAGGCTTTTTTTTTCAGTAATCAGATACTGTTCAGTATTTTATTTTACATGCACGTAGATAAGTGTTGGCTGAGTAACAGCAAACAGAAATGGGGATTTTTGTGTGTGATTCAGTAGTGGCTATAATTTAAAAGATAGGTTTAATGTTTTAAATCTGATAATAGTTACTATGGGTAGAAAGATAACATTTCTCTACTAACATTAGAGCAAGCAAAAGAATTGTATTTAACCCTGATTGTTTCTGTTCCTGAAAATACCTTTTTTTTTTTTCCCTTGTGAAAGATCACCATCTTCACTGATGTTGGTATGATTACAATAGCATTTCCTGACATCTCTCTTGGGGTGACATTCCCTGAAAAAGCTCCAGGATCTGCAGTAGGGGTGTCTGCTTTATTACAGACAAGATGGGTAGACCAAGCAGATGTAAACTTTTGGTTACACACCTGGAAGAGTAAATGTTATTTTTCTGAGAGCCTGGTCACACTAAAATGATGGAGGACGTTGCATTAGTTCATCAGTATTCCGTAGGATCACACCTATTTTTGGCCTTGCTGTTTGCATATCAGTCCCCATGGTGATTCTTCACCCTTCTGGAGTGTTGGCCAAATTCTAGGAGAGCAGAGACTTGGCAGCTGCATCCTAGAAGACCAAAAAACCAAGATGAAATTATGCACTTCTTCACCAGGGAGCTGAAGGCATTCCAGACAAGGGGAGTTTGCTCCTAGATGGAGAAGGTTTGGTGCATCCAGGCCTGGGGCAGCTGAAGGTGCACATCATGGATATGAGAGCAGTGAGATGCTGCCATTGCATATTCCGCAACCTTTTGTACCTGGAAGCTCTTTCCAGCTTCTGTAGGGACTGCATCTGTATTGAAAACTCTGAGATTAGGGAGGGAAAAACATTTGATCATTTTCTCGCTTAAAAAAAATAATAGAAGGACAGATAAGTATTAAGAAATTGTTAAGTGATTCATATTTCCTAATGATCCTCACTTAAAATTAACCCTGGTAAATGTTCTGCAGTGGTTCTTGTCAAATTCTGAAGGAAGTGTTCCCAGATGGGAATGTTTACCTGTTTCTGTGTTTAGGTTATGTAAATGTACAAGTGAAAATATTGATGAAGAGTAGACTAGCTCATGAGAAAAATGGGGATCCCACTCTAGGTAGATTTTGTGTGTTAGTCTGATACACTTATTGTATGATATTGTATATTTACACTTTTATTTATATAAATAAAACTTCTTTTAATGAAAACTGTTTAATACGCCTTGTATATTATAAAAAAGTCAGTGCAATAACATGAAATAGATTGTACATTTTTTTTTTTATTTCTGTCTCTTCTATGTCAATCTGTATTGCTATAAACTGTTTTGCTTGGGTTTTTTAGTGATTTTGAAAATAAATGGTATCCTTAGTACTCTTCTAGATATTTAATTCTGTTATGCCAGAGTCTGTCTGTTCCACAGTTAGAACTGGCATCACAGTTACAAGGATGTCAGGGAGAGCAGTCAAAGACTTTGTGTAAATCCTGTCCAGGTGTGCATCTAAGCTAGAACTAAAATAGTGCCCTCTTGAAAACAACCATCCAATGTGAAGAGACTCAGGCATTTGAGAAGTGGTACAAGGTATTTTATAAAACCTGCTTTGGTATCTTGTTTTTTCCTGTCCCTGTTCTAGGAAAATGTGGAGTTTTCATCAAAGCAGCAGTCCCTGGAGCATGCTGCCTATAAACTGTACCTCCTGCCCAGACCCTGGGCTGTGAGGCAATGGATTTTATGTGCAGAGAATGATTTTATACTAAGGTTTATATACAGGTTAGCTAAGCCTAACCTGCTGTATATGGTTTAAATACCTATGTAATGGTATTTGTTCTAGTTTCCCACCTACTCTGAGGATAAAATTTTCCCTTCAAAGCCACACTGAACTGGTGGAACAGGCTGGGCTGGAGACTCTGTGGATGGAGTGGACCAAAGTGGAACTCATGGTGGGAGATGGAGACCACTGGAGAGGTTTGCATCAAGTGGGCCACTCTTTTAGACATGCGTCACTTCACACTCACTGCATAGCAGGCCAAAGCAAGCCTTCCCCATGGAAAGATGAGCCAGCCCAGAAAGGTCTCTTCTCAGCCACTCTGATGTGTGGAATGCCAGAGGTGCCCAAAATCCCACACTGCCTGGCAGCACACAGACACATCAGCTGTCACAGTGGGGAAGGCTGAGCTGGAGGAAGGTCCTGACCAGTTTGAGTGTTTACATCTACACTACAGGCTCCTGGGCATTGCTCTGTGTTTGCTGCTGGGTTGGGCACTTGCAGCAGCACTCCCACATGGTGCAGGGCAGTCCTGACCTTTCCTCACTGTGCCCATGGCACTGCCATGTGTCCTGTGCCAGGCCTGGCAAGCATCACTGTTTTGTCCTGTGCACGGTGCTGCCCAAAAGGGCCTGGTGGGGTTTTGTGCAAGAGGAAGGAAGGCATTTGCTCTCCTGGGCCAGTGGTGCAGAGGGCATTTCCCTCATCCCCAGGTTTGTGTCCCAGAAGTCGCTGTGTTTGCTTTCAGTTTCCTTCTCTGGGTGCCACGCTGCAAGCTGCAAGTTGCAAGTGAGCAAGTACCTCAGTACCTCGTGAGGAGGGATAAGCCCACAGCTTCTGCTGACTCATCCTGTGGGAAAGGCCAGTGTGGCTGGCTCCCAGCCTGCCCTCTGGGCACATGGACTCTTTCCTGGGCTGGAGGGGAAGAGGAGGAGTTTTGTGGTATACCAGTTTTCCATCTGCCTTGGGACGGTTTTTTCCCCATCCCTCTCACTTGCACAGAGCCATGATGATGAGGGATACTGCAGAGTCTCTGCTGTTGTGCAATGAGACTGTGCAAGGCATAGACCCAGCAGATTGGGAAGGAGATGCATGGGAAGCTATGGGATGGTGTGTGCAGTCCCCTCAAGCTTGGTTCAACACATCTGTCCCCAACTGGAGTCTGGCTTCTCCCCCAGGGCCACACAGGGAAAAGGAAGAAGATCTTTTCAGTCATGATTTCCTCTGCCTTTCTGCTCCCCTCTGCTGCTGCAGTGCTGGGCCAGCCTGGCTCCTCTCTTCTCTTTCACTGACTCCCCCATATCCATCTCCCTGTCTGTCCTGATTTCTCCAACACATGGCCTGAGCTGGCATCAGCAGGGCTCAAACCTCCAAGCAGCCTGGTTCTTGTAAGATTAGTCTTGAATATCTTCAATTGAAATCTTAGTTGCCACAGGCAGTACCTAAGTAAAGAGGAATACAGAAGCAAAAAGACACAATGAACTTACCTGTAAACAGAATAGTACATGTGACTTCGTTTATCCACCAAGACATGTGAAGTACTAGAAAATTTTCACTTCTCTCAGTTGTGAAAGCCTTAGGGCATGGGCAAATGAGGAACTTGAAACATGATTCTGCCTAAAAGTTCCAGTTAATTTCTCATTTTTCTTCAGCTTTGCTGCTCTCCTGTTCTCCGTTGGCATCACGGAATGCTATCTGAATTGGGTCTGTGCTTGTGGTGTGGTGTGTCTATTTCCAGGAGTGTATCAAAAGTGCCACTTTACCACATTTGACCAGAGGCCAATGGTCACTATCCCCAGGCAGGGATGCTATGAAGGAGAGCCCTTGGGGAGAAGGTTCCCACAGGCCACCCTGTAGCTGATGACTGGCCAGGAGCAGGGCAGGTGGTGGCTGGGTGGGACACCCATGAACACAGGGAAGTGGTGCCACAGAGCAGCACGTCAACCAATGCAAGAGGAAGAAAAGCCTTCCCAAACCGGGGCCCTCGGTGCACTTCCTGATGTCCCTGGCAATGCAGGGCCAGCCACAGAGCCAGCTGTGGCTGCACAGGTGGCATGTCCACCCTGCTGCCTATGTGCTGCCAGTCCCTGGCCCATGCCTTGCCTGGTGCTGGGAGATTTTTGGTCCAGCTTTTGGGTGCTTGATTTTTGCCTTTTTATGCAATACTGGGTTGTTTTTACAGAACCTTCTTCCTCCAGCAGCCTCATACCGATAGATGCCTGGGTAGCAAATGATATGCATTATCTAGGACTGATTCCTCACCACTTCTAGTAAATGAGGTGTTTCTTCTTGTCAGGAGCATGGCTGAAACCAAGGCTGTCTACTAGCCTTTAGTAAAGCCCATTTTGGACTCTGTTTATAGGGAAAGCCAGTAATGACTTCCTCTTTCATGTAGCTGTGTTTATTAAAGCACTTGACCCAGCAATAAGTAAGTTGTTTTCCCTTAAAAAAACCCTCAATTTTAATGATTATATGAAAGAACATTTGATGCAAACAAAAATCATTCCCTAAAGCAAGGAGTTGCCCTTCCATCCCATAGAGTGTATTTTCTGAAGTTAGTCAATATTAAATGCAGAATTTCCTGCTTTTCCACTGATAGTTCCATATGTGCTGGCCTCACCCCTCTGTGTGACTGAATCAGTCTGATACCATTGCACTATGCAAACAAGTTACCTGGTGCTGAAATTCCTTGGATTTTTCCTACATACCAAAGCCATTTCCTTAACATGCTATGGTGGTGCTGGGGAATGTCCAGTATCCAGCTGCTCTTGTCAAAAATTGCCTCCCTAATTCCTGATCCCAAGCAGGGCAGACATGATTGTGGCCTCCTGCCTTTGTTGCAGATTTGTCACATCCCTGTCAGGAGCACAAAGGGGAAGGTGGAAGCAAAATGCTGCCCTTAATTTCTGCCATGCCACAGTAGGGGACTGTGATCCCAGCTGGGACCCAGGAGCTGAGGGAGGAATCCTATTATGCTGAGCCAGCATCGTATTATTGGCCTTATTCAGGGGTGCTGCTGCAAGCAATTTTTTTTCTGAGATTTGCAAGTTGGCCTGTCCACTACAAAGAGGTTCCTTGCCCCTTCATGTGATGACCATGCCATGGAGGACCTGAGCCCCTGAACCTCATGGTGCTCCCACCATCCTTTCATGGGGATGAGGGAATGACACCAAAGCCATCAAAGATGAAATGGCTGAAGATGGAATGGCTGAAACTCTTTTATTTGTGGTCACTGCCATTTTATGGGATATCTCCTGTTGCTGAAGGAGTGATACCCACCTCCATGCTTTCAGAGGGCTGGGGAGAATCACATTGCAAAGAGCCCATGCGTGAGAAGGCAGGGCGCCCTTGGTGTGGCCCGTTTATTACACGGGCAGACGGTCCTGACGCACCTGGGTGAGGACCCTTGTTTACAGCTTTTGGGACTATTGCTCACTGACAGCCCCACCATCAGACAGTCACCTGCTTCAGGGGAAATTCTGCCAGACTGAAAGGCAGCGCATCATATCCCCAGCCCTTCCTGTCCGGCCTCCTTACGCCTCCATGGATGCACATCATGCTCTCACACCCTCTTGTGTTAATGAGAGGAAAGTGATAAAACTTAGTCCCATCCAGCAGTGTGTGCTAAAAATAATGAGCAGCATATGAGACATTGTTTTTCAGCTGATTTATAAAAACATCCCATGAGGGTAAGAGGAAGTATCTCCCTGTCTGGTGCTTTGTTTGGGAAATACCACTTGTGCATCCAGTCTCAGGTATGAAGGCATGAGCTAGCCAAGGGGGCCAGGCTAGTTTTCACCTAGGAGACCACGGTGCAAACACGACCCAGGACTGCACTTGTCCAGCCAGGTGCTTTGGTAGATGAAGAGCATTCTAGGGTGGCAACTGTCAGTTTGCTTCACCAGGTGGGTTTGTTTTGATTTTTTGTTATCAGATGCTTGTGGGTGAGTCAAGTGCATTCAGATTGCAATGCCATGCCCCACTGAGGACTTTTTTTTCCCCCTGCCCTTTAGGGAGGAGCTGGACAAGCATCATGATATGTAGGTGACTGGGCTCTGCTCTGGAGGCCTGAAGAGGGGCCAGGCTCCAGTGGGAAGCAGGTGAGAGTGTCTGAATGTTTTCACAAGTCTGATCAATCACACAAGTATGATTTGCTGGTGAAGCTTTTCAGACCTCTGTGCAGTACCTATGGTAGCACTTTTCACCAGGCTGATGGGCCTTCTCAGGACCATTTCACTGACGCCTTCCAAAATAAAAATCTTCCAGGCTTCTGCTGGTGACTAAGTGGGAAAGAACAGGGAGTTACATCTCTTTGGGGTTTTTTTTCTGCTTATTAGAAACAAGAGCCTTTAGCCCAGAAATTCTTAGTCCTCCTTGCACTAGGAATATGAGCTATGAGGATGGTAGTCCTTGCCTGTGAAGCTGGGAAAAAGCAGCACAGTGAGTGAGCAGGGAGCCTGCTGCTGTGCTTGGCATAGCAGGGGAGGACCTCTGGCTCTCCCCTACAGGGACACATCTTTGGGTCCTGCTTCATGGAAGAAGAATGTGCTCTGCACTATCCCTCTGCTATTCCCTTGTGATAAGCGGCATCATTTTCCACTCTTCCCAAACTCCAGCTTCAAACTTTGGAGAATGTAAAACTTTGCCTGACAAAACGCTGTATCCCTTTCTGCTACATCTTCGACAAAACCCTTAACTTGGATGTGTATCCTTTACAAGGAATGCTCCTTTACAAAGCTGCAGCTACTTTGTAGAAGTAATGGGCCCCCAATACCACCCAAATATTCTGCAGCCAGTTATTAACAAAAAGTACTGGAATAGGTGTCTCATTTTGAAGTTCAAGGTCATGTTTATGTTTTGTTCCTCTTGAAGGCAGAAGGCAAAGCCTACTCTCCCAAAGCATATCTGCTGGCTACTCTGCTCTTGCCCTGGTGCTTTTGCCCTGCTGACATGGAAGCATGGAAGGAATTTGCATAACACAGTCATGCTTTCACAATCCATAAAAGAAAGCCCGAGTCAGAGCAACCTTTAGTGACTCATTTTTCTCGTAAACACTTCGTGTTTATTATCTTAGCACGAATTCAAGACATACATGCATGAGGCATACAGCAACACATCTGGCACACATCCAGAACAAGCCTTAAGGAAAACAAACTCATGTTGATAAAGTCATAAAGCACATCCTTTGCAGAAGTAACAAAAGAAATCTAGGGTGGGCATCAGCAAGCGCTTGGTCATATACTGGCACTGACCTCTTGCGTCCATGCCTTTTTCCTGAGTTCCTGTTGAACACTACCATTCTTAACAATGCACATTAAAACATTTTAAAAAACAACACGTAGTCTTTGCATAACTAGGCAGACAAATACTGTGCTAACACTGAACTTGGATATCCCCATGACAATGTATTAATGAGTATACTTTTTTTTTGTAATATTGGTATGTGCTACAGCGTGAAGAGCTGGGTGGGCTCTGCAAATCCACACCTCGTTTCCTGTTGACTTTGCAAGCAGCATTCATTGAACAGAACAGTTTTATTCGCATACTTTTCAGCTAATGTGAATGCTAATGCTGAATTCTTCTGAGAGTTCCAGACAGGTGTGGTCATTGTTCAGTGTCCTTGATGAAAATTCCAAGACTCCACCAAGCCCAGGATATACAAGAGCAACCCTCCTTTTGAAGCTGGAGCTGACTCTGATGAAGATTCAGCCCGAATCAGCACTGCCCAGCCAGATGCAGTGCTAACCTGGGAGCTGGTGTTCTGCTGGTCTGAAAGTTTTTGCATTTACTTTTTAGTACCTGAAAGACTGACCTATGTGCATGTCAGCAAAATGCACTGCTTTGCAGTAGTAAGATAAATAACAACTATTCTTGGAACATTATGTTCTCCCTGAAAAGGTACTGGCAAGCTTAGAGGGGAAGGGAATGATGCACGTGGCTCAAGACAACAGCAAAGCTCCCTGAAACACCACGAGGATGCATGGGGTTAAGTCTTCCACGTGGGATGGAGGCAAAGTCAGTCAGCTTCTGCTCAGTGACAGAAGTCAGTGTCAAGATGTAGCCCCTGCACTGCTGGTTGTGAGAGTAACCAGAGCTATATAATTACAATTTTGCAAAGGAAGATTAGGAAGAGATAACAGAAAAATAAATTATAAATACAAACAAGAATTCACTACAAGACAGGAGAAGATATAATTTGAATAGACACAAATACCAAAGCTTTATAAAATGCAAATGTACTTATATACAAGGTTAGTTAAGAGAAGGAACTCTGACCAATGACCTTAGAGGTAGCTATGAAACAGCTTCAGCCTTTTTCTTGCAATCTTGGACCCATGAAAAATAGTTTAGGATGGAGACTGATATGAATTGGTAGCAAACTTACTGTTTGCCTTGACAGCAATCAGCATGTTAAATTCAGCTCCTCTGAAGCCAGCCAAAGGTAATATCCCCTCAGTGAGATGGGTCATTCCCTGTAACCCCTCAGTGGCGATGGTGCATCACCATGCCCTGGATGTGCTGCAGCAGCTCCACCATGCTGGAACTGAAATGAGGAGGCCATGAAATGAAATGGAAATAAAGTAAAAGGGAACAACATTTGCCCATAATTATAATTAAACATTCAAAAAGCTAAGGCTACTTTCTTGTACCGCTGTAACGCTCAACTCTATTGATATTATTTTTTCAAAGAGAGGTAGATGCTTTCTTTGAATAAATAACATTCTCAGCAAAACTTGAGATTCAACTTTAGAATCTACTTCTATTGGAGTTATTTTGTTACTTATAAAGACACAGCAGAATTGTACTGTTATCAGGAAATTCTTTGTAATATTGAAGGAATTCTTCCACAATTACCGCAATATCTGTGTTTGTGTAATATATATTCATATACATATCTTATATAATGCCAAAGGATGCTTCCCTCTCTGAAGCATGATTTATTTCCTTTATAATCAGAAAATATTATGCCCTTTTTTTGGTTTATATAACACCTTTTTATATTGAGTTTTGTCATGTTTTGAACATTTTTTCATACTGTGTTTTGAGATTAAACAAACAGCTTTTGATTAATAGTTCTGCTAAATTCTCATGAAATGCACTAGAGGTGCACACATTTATATTTTATGTATGTATTCTATATATATATAAACTTATACTATGTATTTAGAATATAGATTAGAACTATGCAACACTGTGTTAATTTATAGAATAACAACTTTTAGTATGCAAAAAAACATCTTGTAACAAATAAGCTTTCAATAGAGATAGTGGTTGTCTTTAACCAATTTTAATTCCCACCACCAGATCCCTGTCCAGCAGGATCCATACTTCAGAAAAGAGGAGCAGTCAAAAATCCAGCAGTCAAAAATCCAGGATTTTCCTTTGTGGTATGTGATCCCACGTTCCAAAACAATTTCACTTTTTTTGGCTTCATCCTGGAGGAGGGCTGAACTCCTCGGTGAAACATGGCCGTGGGACATGAGGACCAGAGGGTGACTGGGGAGCCCGGGTTCCTGAAAGTGTTCTCAGACCGTGGTGAAGGGCAAGTTCAGTCTTGCCCCAAACCTCCCCAGGTCACCAGCTTGTCCCGAGTCACCAGTGCACAGTTCAGGGGCTCTGCCCATGGTTATCTTTTTTTCCCACCTGGCATTCATACGCCAGTATTGCCGTAACATTCTTCGGAGCAATCATGTGGTAGCCATCCTCCAGCGGCCACGGGCAGCTAAACACAACGCAGCGAGATTTGAGGTCTCTTCATCTCCCACTGTCTGTGGAGCCTTTTCTCCCAAACCCACAAAGCCAAGGTCCTTCTCTGTTGCTCTCGCCGTGTCCGCGGGCAGCCCGCGCTCCGGGGCTCGGCAGGAACAGCTTGGCGAGCAGGTTGAGGAGCCTCTGCCGCAGGTTCCATCTGTCGCCGATGCGGGTCAGCTCCAGGGCGCACTCGGCCGCCGCCGCCTCCCGCCCTGTGGAAACGCTCTTGGTCACCGCTTTGACCAGATCCCACAGCACCCTATTTTCTGCCCGATTTTTTAACTTTTTCCTCATCGCGAAGCGCACCCCACCCGCTGCCTTTCTCCCCCACTCGCCGGGAGCAGCAGCCGTATCCCTCCCTCCCGCCCGCACACATGTGCCCGCAGCCGCCTCAGCCGCTGGCCGCCCGCACGGTGCTGGAGCCGGGCAGAGCATCCCCGTTCTTCCCGAACCGAACCGCCAGCCTCTCTTTCCCTCCACCCTCCGGTACCTGCAGGAGCGGCTGGAGGCGCGGCTTTGCGCAGGGTCCGGCCGGGCATCATCGTGGAGAGGCGAGGCGGAGCACGGAGAGCGCGGGCTCGGTTCGACGAGACACGGAGAGCCCGGGCTCGGTTCGACGGAATACAGAGAGCTCAGGCTCAGCTCGACGAGACACAGAGAGCTCAGGCTGGGTTCCGCGGGGCACGGAGACCCAGGCTCGGTTCGGGGCACGGAGAGCCCAGGCTCGGTTCGGGGCACGGAGCGCTCACGGTGCTCTCGGGTCGGTGGCAGCGGCGTTCTGCCGGCACGGGAGCGGAGCGCGGCTCTAAAAGCGCGGCTGCGAGTCCAGCGGGGATTTCCCTGGGTCTGACGTAGCGAAAAGGAGCGGGGATCCCGCCCCCCGAGCCCGGCGGGCAGGCGGCGGCGTGCCCGGGCAGAGCGGGCCGGGACCGCGACACCGCCCACGCTTCCGGGCCGGAAAGGGCTGGAGGGATGCGGCGTGCGGGGCTGAGAGAGGGCACGATGGGCTGTGCGCCGGGCAGACGAGCCGCAGGGGTTGGGGGTGCTGAGGGAAAAGGGGATGAAGGTGTGGGGTGGGGTGGGCTTGTGTGGGGATGGACGGGGGGGTTTGCATCATCTGGGCAAGGAGAGGCAGAGCGTGAGGTGGGCTTGCTCTAGGCAAAGAGATGGAAGGGTGGGCTGTGCTTATCGTGGTGGTGGTAGTGGTCCAGGAAAGGTGGAAAGGGTTGCAATGATGATGCTGAGGAAGAAGAGGTGGAGGGATGGAGAGTGTTTGGATAAGCAGAATAAATTGATAGCGTGTGTTAATGTTGCAGAGGCATAGAATAGTTTGATTTAGAAGGGACTTCTTAAAGGTTATGTAGACCAGCCCCCCTGTATTTTGCCACTTGTAGCCACAAAGACAGAAAGATCTTCAACTAGATCAGGTTGCTCTAAGCCCCATCCAACCTGACCTTGAAAAGTTCTTCCTTATAGTTAATCTAATCAATACACCTCTAGTTTAAATCATTACTCTTTGTCCTATTGCAAAAGGCCCTTCTAAAATGTCTGTTCCAGTCCTTCTTATAGGCCTCCTTCAGGTACTAGAAGGCTCCAATAAACAATCCCCAGAAACTCCTTTTCACCAGGCTGAGAAGCCCCAGTTCTCTAAACCTTCTTTCTATTCAAAGTGGTGATGACCTTGCCCTCAAACCAGCCATGGGGAAACAAGCTAGCCCATACTCAGGTACCACTTGCAGCAATTTGGATCCACTGCTGGATCTTCCCTGTGGCAGTGCAGTGGCTCTGGCTGACACCAGGGCACACTTACCTGTGCCTGCCGTAATTTTAGATGGTGCTTTTTGCAAGAGCTGGAACAGAGTCGCCCTCATGTATTTGTGATTGTTGCACAATGTTGGGAGAGCTGCCAGTGATATGTAGACCACTCATCTGCCTCCTGTCTCCAAGAGAGTTATTTCATGTTGTGACACATGGCATGGACTTTTGCTTTGAGGGGAGAATGAAAACCTTCTTGATGAAAAGAAAGCACAGATGGGTCAGATATAGCAAAGAACTGATTTGTGACTGAAAGTCAGTAAATTACTCCCTCTCCCATCAAAACACAATTTAGGATGTCATAGTGATACATTGTAATACATAGTAAGACATAGTAATACGCAGTAATACAGACTCTCAACAGGCTGTTGAGAGGCTCCGTTCTGTGGCATAGGCGCCTCTGAAGTCAAGTGTCCAGAAATGCTGGTAACTTTGAAGTTTCATTAGAAGAGGAATCATTCACCAGCTCAGTGCAGATAGCCTTTTCCCTGCTGTGTCCTAGAATGATGGCACACTTGAAACATGGCTGATTTCTCTCCCTGCGTAGGAAAGCCCAGCTCCTTTGGTGCCCAACAGGAGGCAGCTGGCACAGTGGTGCTGCAGGGCTGGCATGTGGGAGGGGCAGTGGTGCCCGCTCATGGACAGGGCATTTCTCAAAATGAGATGTCTAAATGAAAGTTATAGCTGGATGAGGCTTTTGTAAGACCCTTCCCCAAAGAGCAAACCACCACTGTAAGCACCAGACAGTGCACCCTGCCAGATTGTGTCCTGGGGTCAGAGCAGCTCAGGTTAGCCACAGAGAAGTTTCTGACTGGGGATATATTGCCTTCATCTCTCAGCTGGCATATAACCTCTGTGGCACGTGGGCTTATTTCCTTGACCCAATGTGTTTGAGCTGAATTCAACTGAAGGGTCTCTTCAGCTGAATGAACACGCCTGTTAGTAACTCAGCCCTGTCCAGGTAGAGCTGACCTTTGAAAATCATTCCTGTTACATAAGAAACTGTTTCTTCAAAACAGGTTTTTTGGGTTTTAGGAGGCGACAAGGCAGGTAAACAGGTCAGGAGGATGATGCGTCATCCCTCGTGGAGGAGGTGTGGTGGTCTGCAGTGTGTGATGCCTGGGGCTGCATCTCACAGCACAGTCTGGCAGCTCCTCCATGGGTCATGGAAGCCTCTCCAGAATGTCAGCACAGGGGGCTGGGGCCTTTCTGAGACCCCCACATGCTCCCCCTGCCCCACTCAGTGCTCAGCAGTGCCCAGTGCAGGCAAAGGGCCCAAAAACCTCAGCACTGAGGTCATTCTGGTCTCTTGTGCTGCTGGCGTGTGTGTGTGTGACTTTGCACATTTATTTTTCATGTTTAGACAGGGCCAGGTATGACCTGCAGCCTATTCTTCTTTGTGAATCTGGAGACAGATCAAATACTTGAGCAAATTATTTAAATTACTCTTCCTCTAGTGAGGCCAAAACCAAATTAACCTCAATCCTGTCCTGCTCAGCAGCACTTCCTCACCCTGGAGGCAGATAATTTTAAAGGGCAGCTTGTCTCTATACCCCTGCAGCCACACAAAGAGACAAGCCCTTCTTTTGAGCATATGTGGGAGAGACTCCTTCCTATCAGGGCAGCTGGGCACAAACCAGTGGCATAGTTGAGTTGAGGGCATCTATTTTTTTTTCCTTGTTTTATTTTAAAATAGTGATTAAGGTAATAAAAATGGGGTGATAGGTAACAAAGGATAGAGGTAATACAGAAGGGTAAAAGGGGGACACTTTAGTGTGCAAAATGGGTTAATAGACCAGCCTGTGAGCCCGAGTACTTGAAGTGCTCATCTCATGTATCTGAGTGCAGTGGTGTAATGCACTGCTGTTTAGAGGGGAATTGCCTCCAGCTCCAGATCTGGCCCACATCCTCGTGGGGTTTTACTGGTGTGTGAGGGAGTTACTGATGTGTAAATCACAGCCCATTTTGGCGGGAACAGCATATGGTAGGGCCACTGCTAATTATAGGATTGTGCAACAGGGCTGAGTGAAAAGAAGTTGATTGTGGTTTCAAAAGCCACCAGCGAGCTCTGACGTTTTCTTGTTTCAATTCCTCTAAATAGAGAAGTGTATCTGTGGGAAGCACAGACCCCCAGGAATCTGCTCTACCTGACCAGCCACAGAAGATTTTTTTGCTGTAAGCAGGATCATAGGTCCCCAGGTGGGCACAGCCAAAGCAGGGAGCAAAGCAGCAGCCCAAGGAGCACTGCCCATCTGGAGCAGCTGTCCAGTTTATTTCTGCATAGTAAATTTAAAGTTATCACGATTAACAGCTGAGAAGAGAAAATCGTCTTTAGATAATGTGCCCCAACCTTCACTGGTGTGTGGTGATGTGGTTTTATCAGGAATGTGTCATTAAAAGACAGCATGTGACATATTCTCACCACACATAACAACAGTGAGCAGCTTGCTGGAAGGAAACCGAATGTTGCAGAAACGAAATCAAGAGTGGGAGAGAAAGGAAACTAGGTGTTTTTTCTCTGAACTCAGATATTTATGCTGAATCATTTTCAAGCTGTTTCTGTGCCTCCCTCTAAGATCTTAAATAAATCTCTGGTACTGTATCATCACTGGAGTTTATCTTCTCATCTTCCCAAGACTGGTGTTGACAGCTTTTGTGTTAACTGAGGTGTTTGTTTTTCTGTCTGCCTTTTCCTGTTTCTGCAGACTGCAGTCGACAGTTCCTGTTGATCCCTCTGTGTCTCTGCACTCGACCAGGAAACTTGGCTCTATTGTCAGGAGTACAAACCAAGGTCATTTCAGGAAAGTGCAGTGGCATGTGGCCATGAGCCAGGCCAAGAGACGGTGATTAGAGCCATGTATAAGTTTTTGTTTGGTTTTTTTTGGGGGTATTTTGGGTTGGTTTTTGTTGTCATTGTGTTTTTGTTGTTGGTTTTTTGGGTTTTGTTTTTGTTTTTGTTTTTTTGGGTTTTTGGGGTTTTTTTGTTTTTTTGTTTTTTTTGACTGGGGTGTTTCTTCTTAAGTCACTCTAATTCTCTGGTTTGCTCTTCTCAGACACTTTCCCTCCAGGGACTTCTCTCACTGTTTCAAGTAAAGCTTCCTAAATCCTCCAGCCTTAAGCATTAATCTCAACCTCACTTTTCAGGGAAATGGCCTTGTTCTGTGTTAATACTATTCTGGTGGCAACTGCAGGAAAGCTTTGGCCTCCAGCAGCTACTGCTGTGCTGCTGACACCTCCACTGTGGTGAGGGAAAAGGTTAATGCAGCTTTTGGTGGTTAAGTGAAATACTCCAGTGAATTTGACTTTGATTTGACAATGTGATCCCACACCACCCAGGAAAAGAAACTGAGGAGAACTTCACATCCAGTGCTGGGATAGAACCCCACTCACACAGATCTCATGTGCTGTTTAAATGTTACCTAATGCCCCACAATTAATTCTTAGACTCTCCTCCTATGCTGTCTCTCCTGCCTGCTTCCCTTGAAAGCTTAAATGCATAATTTTCTTAGAAAAGGTGAACTGCATGGTTGCTCATATATTACAGTGCTCTGTCACTGGCAGAGGGATAAACACACACGTTTTTCCTCTGTGACCACCCCTGCAGGAAGCAGGCAGCACTAGTTCATTACTTGCAAAATGCTACTGAAAAATGACTCACGTGTGTCTGATCTGGTGCCCATCCAAACCAGAATGGGCCAGCCAGTTTTCCTGCTGAGAGCACTAACCTTTGGTTGAGGATGGGGTTGAACAGCAGAGACAGTCCTCCATATATCTGGAATGTAAGAGAGTTTATATTGACTGCATGTTCTTCAATCAACGAGTATTTGTAAGGAACCTTTGTTGACATAATTGTTCTGGTCTTAGGCTAAGATAATTTTTGTTTAAGTGGGGTAAATTTTCTGGTGAGCAGAATTTTCTGTGAAAGCAGAAAGCAGAGCCCCTGCAGGTGGCTCCTTGTAAGGTCATTCCCAATTCAACCCTTGGAAGTCACCAAAAAGGTTTCTAGCTTTCTAAAAAGGTTGTAAGAGATGGGAAGATTCACTAGGTGCTTTGTTAAGTGGGTTTTAGCACCTGTGAAGTTGACAACACCCTCATAAAAGCCAATCTTTGCAACTGCTATCCAGAGGTAGGAGTTAGTAAAGTAAATATTGGCGTTGATCACTGTTTATTTGCTGGTATTTGCTGAAGAGCTCTCTTCCATGTGTGTAGGTGTCTGTGCAAACGCCAGGCATAGTGTTAGCACAGCTGCACCATTACTGCTGGGTTTTTGCAGAGGTCCTCCCTTGGACAGTGACTGCGGCTGTTTTCTGTCTTGCTATCTTTGCTGAGAATGTGAATGTGCTCCATTTCTGAAATTCTTCATTGCTTGCTGCTCTGCCAGATCTTTTTCAGGTTCTGGCTCCCTTGTTTTTCTGGTTCCCTTGTTTCCTGTGCCTCCCCCGCATTTTGTCATAATTTTTGTGCATAGTCAATGCAGCAGGCGTGGGGTTGAAAAAAAAAAGGGAAATCCCATTTGTGAGACAGTTGCTGCTTTGCTGGCATGCCACTGCCTTGCAGCTGAGGCAGCAACCTGGCAACCCCCACAGGGCTTATTATTGGTGACTTGCTGTGAATCAGTGAAGTCTCACAGGAGAATTAGAGAATCCAAGCAAGCTTTTCTGGGCACCACCATGGTGATCTGGGATTCCCAGTGTAGCACAGAGCCAGTGTCTCAGTGCTGCAGTGCCCTCCCTGCACCTTTCCAATGCTCTCCAGATGAGATGGGTGCTATTTTACATGGACAGGGGATTATCAGACTACTGTGAGCAACGATTTCTTTGAGCTGGGTTTTGGAAGTGCCTCTTTTCAACAATCTCTGTTTGGGTAAATAATTCGTTAGTGCCCCTAAATCCCTCAAAACAGACATTAAGTGGAAAAGGTTTTAAATGGAGCACCTCTCCCATGAGGAAAGGCTGAGAGAGATGGGATTGTTCAGTCTAGAGCAGAGAAGGCTTAGGAGTGACCTAACTTTGACCTTACAGTAGCAGAAGGGAGCTGACAAGAACAATGGAGAGGGACTTTTTGTGAGGGCATGTAGTGACAGGACGAGGGGGAATGGCTTCAAAGTGGAAGAGAGTGGGTTTAGATATCAGGAAGAAATTCTTCACTGAGGGTGGTGAGGCACTGGAACAGGCTGCCCAGAGAAGCTGTGGATGCCACATCCCTGCAAGTGTTCAAGACCAGTTTGAATGGGGGTCACAAAGGTCTGGTGAGAGGTGTTCCTGTCCACTGTAGAGGGCTTGGAACAAGATCCTTAAGGTCTCTTCCAGCCAAAGCCTCTCTATGATTCTGTGATTCTCTGAACTTAGAGCAAAAGGTAAAAATATTTAATAAAATTTAATGTAGGGACTGAGCCAAGATGGAATATAGTATCTTTTGTGAAACATTCTCGCTTGAAATTATTAGGGCTTTAAAAAGTGTTTTGGTATTTCATTCACTCTACAGATTTGAACTAGACATTTGAAAAAAAATAGATGGTATGTTCAATGTAATAAGTATAAGATCTCCTCTACCATTCAAATTGCCAGTGATTTATGTGAATAAGCCATTAGTTGTGTTTGGTGGGCAAAGAAAAATAAAAAAGATATATTATTTAGGTTTCACTTCAAAATGTCTGTTTAGGAAAAAAAAAGTGAAAGTATGAGACTTTATTATCAGTAGATCAACACAGTCCAGACCTCAGGAGCTGGCAGAACTATAGGAACAGCTTGTTCCTCTACCCCAAACATGCATACACACACACAGAGACACACAGAGACACTGCCCTTTTTATCCATTTTAGTGGGTTATGGTGAGTGCTAGCAGCCTCCAGCCACCAGAACATTGCTGGGGGAGGCTGGGCTGTTTCCATTTCAGGATCTGCATTCTGCATTGTGGCAGTGTGAAACCTCTACACTAAGGTCCCTTTGTGGGCTGTACTGGCAGGGAAGCAGCACAGCCTGAAACTGTCTTGGTGAAAGCTGTCAGGGTGGCAACCAACTGTGAAGGCAGAGGGACCACTTGACTCATCACTAGTCTGACAACAGATTTAGTTATGAGAGTGCTGACAACATCCCATGTTGTGAAGCAGTTTCACTTTAAAACTGATAGCGCTGAAATGAGCTCATTTCCTTTTTTATTTTTCATTTGCAGACACACATGGAGGAGAAGAAGGGCCTGACTTTTGCTGCCTTTTCTGAACAGGAGACAAAAACTTCCCAGGAGATGGAAAGTCCCCCATAGCTGCTCTGCTGACAAGTCCCAGGAGCCTTAGGCACAAAGGGCTGCAAGAAAAAATGTGTTGATGGCCATGACCTTGCACAGAAATGGAAGGAAGCTTGTCCCTTCCTGTCAAAAAAGAGTTCCCTTTGGGATCCCAGTGCTTTCTCTGTGACAACAGCCCCCAGAGGAGAGGGGCAGATGCTGGAAATGGTTGGGCAGGCTGGTCAGGTGCAGAGAGGAGTGCAGCCCTCCCTGAGTTTGTATTACCACGCTGACCTAGCCATTGGATCCATCCCCATCTGGTTTCAGGAGAGCCCTGCCGTGGGGAACTGCTCCATGTAGCACCATCAGCTGCAGATCATAATGCCCCCTTTGCTAAGGGAGCCCCACATTTGAGATTCTGCTTTTTTTTTTTTTTTTTTTTTTTTTTTCAGGTGACATCAGGGAGTGCAAAACCAGCACAGAGCTGATTTTTGCTATCACGCTGGCTCTGAACATGGGGACAAACTTCTGCCATGCATCCATAACCTCCCCACAGCATGTACACTTTTGGCTGTGGTTGTGCTGCTGAGGGGTGCTGGGTACTGGTGTGACAGGGAAAGCTGTGGGGGTGACCTTAAGAGTGTAAACAAAAAAGTGAGAAATAGCAAGTCTCCCCTCAAGGGTAAGGACACCGTGTTCTTTCTCACCAGAGACCTCTCTGCAGATGCACCGGCTGACTCCAAAGAGAATAAAGGAGAAGTAAATAAGGGAAACAGAAAAAAAGAGGGTTGTACTTAACAACAGAATATTTTCTGCACTTCACAACCTGTTTCTATCCTCTGGACCCCTATGTGCTGTGGGAAAGACCTGTCAGCTGCTCCATGCCTCCCTCATGGGTGTGTGCTGTGTGCCCTGTGCCCCTCAGCAGGGCTGTCACCATCCCTGCCTGCTCCACATGTGCAGGACAGGAGTGGAGGAGTGTGGGTGCCCAGAAGGAGAAAACAGAAGGGGGACAGTCTGACCAAGAGTGGGGGTTGTGTCCCACAGGTGCAGGTGTAGGAGCTGACTCCACGTGACAGCATCTTGGGTTGCATCATGTTCTGTGGTCATGATGCCATCCTCCCTGCCTGTTTCATCATCTTGTGGTGGGCTATGATGTGCAGCTGGGGAAGAGAGCACACAGCCTGTGAATCTGGAAGGAGCTTTTGATCTGCGAAGACACAGGAAGTCTTGCAGGAAGGGTTTGTTTTGTTGTTTCTTTTTTTGCTTGGTGTTTTAAGGGGTTTTTTGCTTTTTTTTTTTTTGTTTTGTTTTTTGTTTGTTTGTTTGTTTGTTTGTTTGTTTGTTTGTTTTTCTGTTCTGTGTGCTGTCTTGGTTTTAACATAAGGCAGTTTAATTGTCAGATATTTTCAGGTATCCAGCAGGGGACAGGCTTCTGTGACCAGGCTGTACCTGTGGTTACAGCAGAGCATGGTGGTGGAAAGGGAGAGGTGAGGGGAATTCTGTGCTGAGGAGGAGACAGAGGACCTTGGGGAAGGGATGAGAGGTGGAGAAACTTACCTGAACCTACCTGGAGAAACCCAGAGGTGGGAGCAGTTGGCCTCAGGACTATCAATGTAATCATTGCACCCTGAGCTGCACGTCCCTGCTGCCCAGCAGAGGACACATGAAGCAGAAATCACAGCATATCTAGCAATGGTATATCTACAATGGTGGCATCTGGGTCTCCAAGGGTTCACAACCTCACAGAATTGCAGATCTGGCCACTGAAACATGCAGTGATAGTGTCAGGTCTAAAAACCCAGAAGGCTCAGATGAGAAATACCCACAGGAGTTTGGATGCTTAAGCAAATTATATAAACTGAACTTTCAGTTTTAGCTCAGGGCTGAATCACTGTGAAAACCACCTTTTTTGTGGTATCTCAGTGATTGTCAGAAGTTGGAAAATGACATCATCCATCAAAATAACAAGTAAAATACCTTGTCAGGCATTTAAAAGCCTCAGTTAAAACTGTCTTTGTATTGTACATGTGAAAATAGGCTCAAGAGCCATCAGTCAATGGCCCATTGCAGTTCTGGGTAGCACAGAGAATCTCTAGAACCCCTCTTTGTGAATTTATCCCCTAAATGAAGAAGCATGTACAATAAGCAATTCACTGAATCTAGTATTGGCATCTCTGATAATCATTGCATCTATCTATGGTATTCTTCATAGAAACAAAACTGCCTGTTTCTGATTTTTTCCCTGTCTCCACTTCTTTCTTCTTTCAGTTTTTTCTTTTATTTTTCTAACTTTTTTTTTTGAATTGTCATGTGTTTTGAACAGCAGTTCTGGGTTTTGAACAGCAGTTTTCCTTCTGAATTATGTCCTAACAACAAGCCACATCCAAAAATTGAAGAAAAAAATTATTTTAAGCATATCTGGTAAACAGTAACTGTATTGATCTTCAATTTTTTTTGCTGTTATTTTTGCTCTAGCTATCCTAGGTTTTAAGATATTTAAGTTAAGGGTTGTTGAATCAAAATGACTCCAAATTTTATTATTATTATTATTATTATTATTATTATTATTATTATCATCATCATAATCTTCTTCTTCTTCTTCTTCATTAATATGTGAAAAACTGCACTACCACTACCAATTTACAGATAATTTATAACATAATGGTTGGAAATGTGAGGTATACATGTCATTTGAGCAATCATCAAAATTATACATGTCACCTGATACTTACGAGAGCTTAAAGGAAGATCCCATTTTTCCACAGATGCATAAGCAAAGTGACCTGCAAGCTGAAAACCTCTAAGGCACTGCTTCCCCCCTAAAACCACAGCAACAATATTACTTCTCTTTCCTTAGCACAGGGTTCATTGTTAGAGATAGATTGCAAGCATCCTTAACTGTGATTTCCTATATCATCATAATGTGACCCCACCTGGAGTACTGCATCCAGTTTTGGGACCCCCACTGTAAAAAGCACATGGACCTGTTGGAACAAGTCTGGAGGAGGTCAGGAAGATGCCCCTGTGAAAACAGGTTGAGAGATTAAGGGTTCTTCAGCCTGGGGAAAAGAGGTCTCCGGGGAGACCTTCTAGTAGATGGCGAGGCTACAATAGAGCTGGACTGGGACTTTTTACAAGTGCATGTAGTGATAAGACAAAGGATAATGCCTTTAAACTGCAAGAAAATAGATTAGAGTAGACATCAGGAAGAAATTCTTTACTGAAGGGGGTGAGGCACTGGCACAGGTTGCTCAGAGAAGCTGTGGGTGCCCCATCCCTGGCAGTGCTCAAGGCCAGGTTGGATGGGGCTCTGAGCAACCTGATGAAAGGTGCCCCTACCAATGGCAGGGGGTTTGGAATAGGACAGTCTTTAAAGTCCCTTCCAACCCCAACCATGCTATGATTCTATGATTTCATTTCTCAATTTTTTAATATCCTCCCAACAGAATAGGTCCCTCTAAATTCAACAGGCTGTAAACCTAGTGCATGGGGGAAATGCAGTCTGAGAAATGGAGCCATTAGCAGCCAGGAAAGGGAGCCTGTTCAGTGACCTCCCTTGATACCAAGACCTTGGTGGTTGCAGACTTCTCCCAGGAGCAGAATATTGTATTCTGTCTATAGAGCAAGAAAAAGGGCAGGTTTCATAAAAGCAGAACATCTAGGCATTGCAGTTGTGGTACAAAAAGGTATTTTCTACCTGCTGTTTTCTTTTTGCCTACTTAGCTCTCCTCCACAGTCCCAGGGGTTTGGTGCTAAGGCATGTTTCAGAGCAGAGGTTTTTTGGAAGGAGAACTCAAGGCAGCCACTTCTGCACCAAGGCAGTGCTGCTGAAGTTCTGTGTGTTCAGCCATGAAGAAAGAGACTTTCTCATGACCTTCTCTTAATAGCTAAGGTCATTCCAGCAGGATCCATCTGGCTGTTCTTCCATCCCCACCAACAGCCAGTGTATGGTCACACCCAGTGACAAGGCTTTCAGCACAGAACCTTCACAACATCCTCACAGGCAAACTTAAGCAGCTTGGACTAGATGACTGAGCAGTGACACAGACAGAGAACTGTCTGAGTGGCAGATCCCACAGGGTCATGGTCAGTGGCATAGGGTCTAGCTGGAGGTCTGTCACTAGTGCTGTCACCCAAGGCTCAGTAGTGGGCCCAGGATTGTTTACCTTACTCCTCAGCAACTTGGAGAAAGGGGCAGAGGCCTCCTCAGGATGCTCACTGATGACACAAAGCTGGGAGGGGTGGCTGATACCCCAGAGGGCTCTGCAGCCCTTCAGAGGGACCTAGGCAGGCTGGAGAGAGGAGCAGAGAATTGTCTGAAGTTCAACAAAGGCAGAGCAGAGCAGCTGGGGAGGAACAACCCCTGGCACTGGCACAGGCTGGGGCTGACCTGCTGGAAAGCAGAAGGACAAGGAGCTGTGGGTCCATGGACAACAAGCTGTCCATGAGCCAGCAGTGTCCCTGTGGCCAGGAGGGCCAATGGTGTCCTGGGCTGCCATAGGAAGAGCATTGGCAGCAGGTCAAGGGAGATGATCCTGCCCCTCTGCTCAGCCCTGGTGAGGCACATCTGGAGTGCTGTGCCCAGTTATGGGCTCCTCAGTAAAGCAAAAACATGGAGCTCCTGGAGTGGGTCCAGTGGAGGATGACAAAGGTGATGAAGGGACTGGAGCATCTCAGTTCTGAAGAAAAGCTGAGAGAATCCTTCCTGCTCTGCCTCCAGAGGAGAAGACTGAGAGGGCACCTCTTCAGTGTCAGTGTCTGCAGGGAGGGGCTGGAGGAGGGACCAGGTTCTGCTCCAAGGTGTGAGCAATAGGACAAGAGACGGTGGACAGGGACAGATGCATGGAAAGTTCCACCTTATTATGTTGAAGAACCACCATGGGGGTTGCTGCACATTGGAACAAATGTCCCAGAGAGGCTGTGGAGTGTCCCTCACTGGAGATGCTTGAGAACCCTCTGGATGAGCCCTTGGCAGTGTGCTCTAGAATGGCCCTGCTTGAGCAGGGAAGTTGAACCACGTGGGCCCCTGTGGTCCTTTCCAACCCGACCCAATCTGTGATTCTGTGAAATGTGATAGAAGAAAATTCTCCATGTAATTCAAAGAGTATTTGACAATAATGTTACTGCAGTGGAAGTTCAAAGTCACTGTGTTCTCTGGGGTAGTTGGGTCAGTGTATTTTCCTGTGGTTGCAAAGTATTTAGGCACATGCTGTGGGCATGAGGGAGAATCAGCAGGGCATATTTAGCATTGCCAGGCAGGGGCAGCTCAAACACAGACCTGTAATGGTGGCAATGGGACATCTGAGAAGGATGTTTGGACCACAGAAAACAAAATGGGCATGAAGGAATATTTCTCTTCTTTTATTCTACCAATTTCTGGCAATCTAGAAAAATAAGGACTCCTTTATTCAAACAATACATTTAAGAGCTACCTATTAAATAAATATAATGATAATGATATTGAATCCTATGAGGGGAAGTATTCTTCTGAACCCATTTTCACTTTTGACTTGGACACTACTATTCTGCAGTGTGGCTAAATTCTGCAAAGGAATTACCTGGTTACCCCAGCTCTGATTTACCACCTAATTTTTCTTTAACTCTGCCAGTATTACTCATTTCTAATTTGCATCATTTGCAAGACACGTGAGCTGGGTAACTGTAGTAAACTTTCAGAGATCCAGGAATGATGAGACATGTTCACAAAAATAAACCTAGGCCAAGCCTGCCCTGTCTCTGAGGATGTTTGCTTAATCTGTTTAATTTCTGTCCATTGGCATGGAAAATCAGCTGATGGGAGGGCCTCTTTTAAGAGCAAAACTGAGAAAAACTCTTTTGCAAAGGAGGAAAACAGTCATCAAAACTTGTCTATGTAATTATGGATTGTACAGATCTTATATTTACTGACACAGAGGAAATGGAACAACTTTAAAGTACGTGTTTAAAATACTCTTCAGCCAATACACAGCACAATTAAAATCTATCTTCATGTCTCTTTGCTTTGGCCTTAATTAATGTTTCCTTAGTTCAGTAATCTCTGGCAGAGAGAAAAGAGTAAGAGGCCTCTCCACAACTCCTTTTTATAGTGTTTCTCTGATTGCTTAGCCCTGAATTATCAGGAATTCTTACTTTTATGTGTAGACTAGCTGAATACAATGTTAGTGATGGGGAAAAGAGATCCTTTTAAAACAATAAAATTTTAGAAGTTTTAAGGGGATGACAGTCATTACATATTTACAATTGATGAAGTATACACATAAACAGGACTGTGGGGAAAGCTGCACTCAATTAAGACCTTTAAATTATGTTCTCAGAGAGTCTTAAAATGTAAAACCTGAGGGGGGGAAAAGGAAAAGAAGAAAAGGCCTCTAAGGACTCCTTATAGAAATAATTCTATTTGCCTCTCTCCCTCCTACAGAGACCAGAGGAGTAGCCACTTCTTGTTGTGTGGGGTCAGAAGCTCTGCTCATTACTAAATTGTAGATAGTGTGCTGGAAGGTCAGTCTTTGTTTAATGTTGTTACTTTCTACTCTCCACTGTGTCATGGAGCTTTAGCCTAACCACAGCCTTCCAGTGGAAATCCCCAACAGGTAATATTTTCTTTTTCTTTATTACTTTGGCATTTGTTTTACAAAACATATATGGGAACTGTTTTTTTTTCCTCAAGGCATTGGTGCAGAAGACAAAAATTGAAGGAGAGGCCACCCCAGGGAAGGACATAATCATCAGCTAAATAATTGTACCCTTTCCTTGAGTTCTTGTCTCTGGCCCACAGAGCTGGGAACAGAGCCAGGCTCATGGCATTGTGACAAGCATGCATGGGCAGGGGATGGGAAGTATCCTCTTCTCCTTTGTTGCCTCAGTATAACAAACCAAATCACCCAGTTAAAACTGGCACTGATTGATTGCTATCCTTTCCCCCAGTACTGGCCCCTGCCAGTAAAACACTGCTGTGTATCCTCACAGAGCTGCTCCAGTGGGTCACCTGTAACCTCTCCTCCTCCTCTGCCCTTGGCTTGCAGATCCCTGGAATCCCCACCTGAATTTCTGGGGTACCAGGCATTGGGGTGAAGGTGCACTGGGAGGTCCCACACCTCCAGAGGGGTGGGTGATAAACACTCTTGCTTGCTCAGAGAAGTGGATTCCCCTCTGCAGCGGCTTCTGCCACCTGCCACAGGAAAGTGAAATAATCACAGGAAATCTCAGTGGTGTCTCACTCTCTGTGTTGCAGTTTCATGAGCTCCCAACCAATAGACTTCACTACAGAACCAGTTTGACTTCTTCTGTTCTTCTTCTTTTTTCCTACTTCTTTCTCCCTTCCTTACTTTTTTTTTTTTTTTTAATTTCCTTTTCTTTTTGTTTCCTTCTTTTGAGAGGCAACATATTTGTATACTATCTTTTAAAACCTCATCATTTTGCATTGCAGGACTACTCAGGTGACTGCAAAAATGTGTTTGTACTGTGCCCCAGGATGGGGGAGCTTCACATGACAGCTTTTGGCAAAATTTCATCTATTTGCTCACTGAGGAGGCCTGAAAAGCCTGATATTCAGGTTTACTCAAAGAGGACCTGAAGTGACTCATGGTCCATATTTGACCCCACGTTTGAGGAAGATTCCCTCATGACTATGAACAACCTATACACCAGGGCAGCAAAGGCACTGCTAGAGTAAGGAGCACTTTGAAAAAGGCTTTAAAATTCTGTGTTTTGGCCTCTGCATGATAAAACTCATTTTATCATTTGTCAATTAATTTCTTTCCTTGTACTAGCCAGACCATAATAATGATCAATCACGCTTACATAGAAGAATTTACTTTTAGAAAGAGAAATTAACAAGAGGCAGAAAACAGATTGATTTTCAGAGGAGCATGAGCAGTCTTTGCATAGACAAATGCTGATGCAGTGATGTTGGTACAACAAGTTTCCAAACACAGCCTTTCTTTAGGCATATTTGTATAGTTTCCAGGTGGAAGGAGACAAGTGGTCTCTATTTAACTTGAGCATAGCTCCCCAAAATTCCTTTCCAGCTCTCAAAAGCAATGGAGAATGGGTGCTTACCAAGGTTGTTTTTCAGTTAAATCCTAAGAAACCCATGAATATGCCATGTAGCCCCTCCTGTGTTATGCTGCCTGCATAGGTTTCCTGGGCACTTAGGTGTGAAAGATGCCATGAAGAAGGGTGCAGGTAGGGTAGGGTGGTGGAAGTTTAGAAGTTTCCAGAGCCTTCCAAGCTGCTTTGGGATGAAGGAGGAAAAAACAATGAGTGAAGGAAAAGTACAAGAGATGATAAAGGATAAAAGTGTGGGATAAAGAGGTAAAGGATAGAAGTGTGAGATAAAGAGGTAAAGGATAAAAGTGTTAACATGTGTTGGGGTCAATGCCCATGGAAGCAGTGATAGAAACATGAAAACCTCAATGGTGTCTTGCTCTCTTACAGCTGGTAAAGCAAAACCTGAAGGAGATGCACAGAGCTCAGTGCAACAGCAGGAAGCTGTTACCAGAGATTTTCCCAGGCTAGTTCCTAGGAAAGGGCTGTTCTGTGCCTTGGAGTGGAAACACAGACCTTCACAGGGGAAAAATACTGGAAACAAAAACCCAAGGAGTAAGAAAATCCTGTGGAAATGAAGGCTTTGCAGGAGATAATTCAGAGGGAGAGTGCAAAACCTAGAAAACAGGTATTGCATCATTTCAGCAGGGGAGTTAATTTATTATTCTGCATGAGTGGACACATCACTGCCAGCCAGAAGTCACCCAGCAGAGCTGTGAGTCATCCCCTGAAGCAGCCCTCAGCCTGATAAAATTCATGTTCATTTTCCAGCTTTGCTTGAGTTCTGTATCCAGATGCCCTCATTTTACAAACCAAACCTTAAGTTACTGATGCAAAACCAACAAAAAAAGCACACACTCTTTCAAGTCTGGGTGAAAATAAATGTTGAAATTCTTGGACTCTGCAATAAGCCTTCCAGACATTACTTGCTGGTCTAAAGGCTTAATCCTGAAAAAGTCCCTTGTTTAAAGCACGGTGAAATGGGTCACCCTGGTTATGTCATGCTTCTGTAAATACATGTATTGAAAGGTCCCCAAAGCCCAGTACATTAATCTTTTCTATTTTGTGAAAAACTTCAGCCCTCACCTTGAAGCCTTCCCATAGTAGGTATCATTTTTAATTAAACATGGTTGCTGAGGTCTGAGGTTTTTTCCCTTGTAGTTCAGCCCTGTCTGACTGGTGATATATCTGTTTTCTCTGCCCAGCTACAGTAACAGATCCCTTTGGGTACAGTGGGCCGAGCAGTTCCTTTCTGTAGTTATTGTGTGCTGTAATCAAAGATCACTGTAGTCTAATCAGGAAGACCTTTGCTGTCAGGAGTTTGTCTGGCTGAATGAGCTGGTGAAGAGAAGCACTGTCCTTTGCCTGGAGCACTCCAATTGTCTTTTTTGTTGCTTTATCATTGCTGGCGAGTTGAAAAAGCAATGATGGAGTGTAGGTGAGTCTTGCCTGCCTCAGGACCCAAGCTTTTACTTAATGGCAGCTACCAAAAAAAAAGTGCTCTGAAAAAAGGGGCTCTAAGCCCCCCCTTGAAAAAGCAGTAGGTTCCTTCAGAAGCTTAGCACATTTCTTGGAACCTGGGCAACATGACCTGAGAGGCTGGATCCCACCTTGGAAAACTCAGCTCCAGTGTGAATGCATGAGGTCTTCAGATTAGCTCACCCCTTCACAGAAGGATTTCCTGGTTGATAATTTGGTATTATATTTTTGAAACTCACGCTGTAGCACAAATTTCTTCAGAGGCAGGCACAACACCCTGTTATTAGACTGGCAAACAAAAATTCCAGTCAGCAGTTTGCAAACAGCTGCATGTTATCTCTGCAAGAGAAGAAAGAAGCAACAGAAGCCTTAAATTGTTGGAATTTGAAAAGCTGATTTTAGAGAAGAATGCTGTATTTATGGATACCTCTTGACCCAAGAAACTGGTTAAGTCTATCAGAATTACATTTTCTGGCTGTTTCCCTGTTGTCTAGCCTAAAATTATGACTCATGGCTATTATGGGTTCATGGAAGAGTGCATTAATTTTAGTCAGATATTCTTTAGTAAGAGAAATTATTCCAATTATTGGGGAATAACAAAATAATTTTTTTATTTTGATGCCATATCTTTGTAGAGAAGCTGGGGACAGCTGTGGGGAGCTGGAGACAGCTGGTTTTGTTTTGCATGAAAGCAATGCTGCTGCAAGTTCTGCTTGAACATCATGAAAGTACCTGAGTGGAAATTTTAGATGTATGGTCGTAGTTTGCAGCTCAGTCAGTTAGGGATGAGTTTTCTGACTTAACCAGAAAAGACAGTAGATGCAAAATGGCCTTTTTGGGGGGAAGTTGTTTGAATTACTTGAGTAATTCACAACACAGGGTGAAGTTTTCATAGCCGTGGTGCTCCAGGCATGGCAGGGACTGAGAAGAGGAACGTGCCTGGCACCTGTGCTTTGGCACAGTCCCTGTGGCAGCCCAGCCCAGCCCAGCCCAGCCCACGAGAAGCAGATGGGTCCATCTCTCCTGGCCCCACACAGCTGCAGCTCTGCGGCTGCTGCCGGCTCAGTCTCTGCTCTTGCGCCATCTGCGATTCTCGTGGGGGGCACCACGGAGCTCTCCTGCTCATGAGTGTTGGATCCCCGTGCCTGTGTGTGCTCTCCCTTGGGATCAGGGAGCAGCAAGGCTGCTGTGTCCCTCTGGCAGAGGTTGCCACCGGGTCAGCCAAAATGCAAAGGTAGGCTCACGTCTGGCTGGAGCTCCAGCGTCTCCAAGCCAGGCTGAGACTCCCAGTCTAGAAGGTTTCAATGGAAGCCAGTGCCAGACTTGGCTGTAAAGTGTCCTTAGGGAAGCATGTGTTTCCTTAACTCACTCCTTTTGTATGGGGACAAAGGGAACAATTAATGGAAGCTGCAAAAAAAATTACAAAATTAATAAATTGTCTTATGTTTGCCCTCAGTGAGTCATGCCCAACTTTGCGTGTCAGGGCTGTTGAACTGATGCTGGGTGATGGTAGAGATTGGTGCTTGAAGTCCTGCTCCAGGTGTTTGTGCAATACAGCAATGGCAGATCTGACAGACAGGAAACCATCTCTGGCTGGTTTCGCTCCAATCCTGGCAGCCATGGCCTAACTTCCCTGTGCAGAAGTTTATCTTTCAGTGCTTTATGGTTTTCTTTGTAGCAAGGGAAAGAGGTAAGAAATTTTTCACCAGAAGTGCCTATGGATGGTCTGTGTGTCTCATATCCCAGCAGTACAGGGAAAGGTACCAAGAGGGTTTGCTGTGGCTTACCATGGCTGAGGATATGAAAAAATAGAAAGGGCAGGGTCATAGTTATTTCAGAATGCCATACCCTGCAGAACTGGACTTCAAGCAAAATCTGTGTGGGTCTTTAGTTCAACCCAGAAATAATTGAGTGTCAAACTGATTTTGAGCATTCTTGTTCAGCCTGGTGGTCAAATGCATCATTTCTGCATATGACATAGCTTCCTCTCCTAAAGAGGAAAGCAATGATACCTCTGACTGCCATTAGCCTTTAGTAGAGCAAGCAAAGGTGGACAGAAATGACACCTACTGGACACAGCTGGGTACCATCTACAAATGGTGTACAAATCTGAAAACATTGGTCTTTTTAAGCAAGTGACTGCAGTGACTGTGCTGTTTTGGGGACTTGAGAGCCTGAGTACTTCTCTTCTCTAATAGCATTGTGGGGCATTGCTGTTTATTATAGCAAAGTGAGTTCAAACTCAGGACATCTAAGGGCAAGACTAACATTTCTCAGGAAAATATTGCACTGTTTCTGTGATTCAGTTCCCTTGCCCATAAATTGTGGAAGTCCTGTGGTTTCTTCCTTGCTGCATCAAGACCACATTGTTTAGTCCTTGAACTGTATTTTAGAGCTGAAGAATAATTTAAACTCCTTATTACACCTTTATGGCAAACATTTTAAAGAGAGTAGAGAGGAACAACTTGGTAACTACCACCCTGTCAGCTTCATCTCTGTGCCTGGGAATATTATGGAACAGATCCTCCTAGAAGCTCTGCTAAGGCACATGAAGGACAAAGAGGCAATTTGAGGCAACCAGCAAGGCTTCACCAAGGGCAAGTCTGACTTTAAGTCTAGCCCAGTGGTCTTTTGTGACAGAGTGACCACATCAGCTGACAAGGGAAGGGTTACAGATTTCAATTGTCTGGATTTCTGTAAAGCCTTTGACATGGTCCCTGACAACATTCTTGTCTTTAAATTGGAGACGTGGATTTGATGGATGGACTATTTGCTGGATAAGAAATTGGCTGGATGATTGCATCCAGAATGTTTGGGTCAATGTCTTAATGTCCAGATGGAGGTCAGTGACGAGGGGTCCCTCATCACTTGTCACCCTGGGGGGTTTGCAGTGGGACCAGGACTATTCACTGGTGACACAGCCGGTGGAATCAACTGCACCCTCAGCAAGTTTGCAGATGACACCGAGCTGAGTGGTGTGTTTGACACACCTGAAGGACAGGATGCCATCCAGAGGGACCCAGACAAGCTCAAGGAGAGGTCCATGGGAAAAATCTTGAAGTTCAAGGCCCAGTGCTGGTGCTGCAGCTGGGTCAGATCAGCCCCAGTATCAGCACAGGCTGGGCATGAAGAGCCCCAGCCCAGCCCTGCCCAGAAGGACTTGGGGGTGCTGTGGGTGAGAGGCTGGACATGCCCCAGCCATGGCACTCCCAGCCCAGAGGGCCAAACGTGTCCTGGGCTGCATCCAGAGCCCCGTGGGCAGCAGGGCAGGGAGGGGATTCTGCCCCTCTGCTCTGCTCTGCTGAGAGCACCTGGAGCACTGCAGCCAGAGCTGGGGTCCCTGCACAGGAGGGACAGGGACCTGCTGGAGTGAGCCCAGAGGAGAGACACAAAGATGGTCAGAGGGATGGAGGATCTCTGCTGTGGAGACAGGTTGAGAGAGCTGGGATTGTTCAGCCTGGAAAAGAGAAGGCTCTGGGGAGAACTTACTGCGGCCTTTCAATTATTAATATTTAATAAAAAAGACAGAAATATTTTTTTTATTAGGACCTGTTGTAATAGGACAAGAGGTAATGGTTTTAAACTAAAAGAGTAGATTCAGACTGTTAGAAGGAAGAGAAGTTCTACAATGAGGCTAGTGAAGTACTAGATGGTTGCTCACAGAGTTGGCAGATGCCCCATCCCTGGAAACACTCAAGGTCAGGCTGGATGGGGCTCTGTCCCACCTCATGGAGTTGAAGATGGCCCTGCTCATAACCTTTAAAGTTTCCTTTTAACCCAAACTTTTGTAAGATTCTGTGATTCTGTTATCCTTTGTGGATTAAAATTTAAGAGGTGAAGGTGGAAAAGGCAGGATGTCTATTCTCATACTAGCAAAAGTTCTTCATCCTAAACTATTCTGATACAAAAGCAACTTGATCTGACATAGGGTACATAATTTTTCTTTTCATCCTGACAGATGTTGGTTCTGGGGCCAAAACTAACAAAGCACAAAGGTGCTGCAGCCTTTGGGCTGGAGATCCTTATACAGGTATTTCAAGGTCAAGTCCACTTGGGCAATGCAGTGAGTGCAAGAAGCTGCTGCCTTTAATAAAGTACGTGTCTCTTCAGGTTGACTTGTTGAATTTAAGGCCTTTTTTTTGGTCTTCACAACTGACATTCAGCCAGGCTCAGATAGGAATGGCTCTGCTCATCTCCTGAAGAGCAGTGGATTTGCTGGTGTTAGAGAGGGTGCTGACAGAAGAGGGTTACACCTTCTGTGTTTTCACAGTTCTCCTGGGGCTCTTGGGCTGAAACTGAAGCCATATTCATCATTTAAGGGAACTTGGCTTTTCTAGAAAGTACTGTGTAGGGTCAACAGAGGATAATTGTCTGGGGAGCTGGTTTTGCCATCTGAGATAGATGCTGAATTTTTCCTGAGGCAATTCTACCCCCTCATCATGTCTACTCCTTCATAGTTGCCTGTCTTTTAATTAAATCTGCCATGTCATTGCTTTTCAGTGCTGCAAGATGATCCAGCAGTTTCTTGCAGCACAGGGTAGTGGTAATAAGGTTGTTCCACAAATCATCCTGCCCTTAGAGAACCAGTGACATGAAATTCCCATCTCTGAGAGGTGTGACCAAGGTAGAATAGGGTCAAGGTCAGCACCACGTGAGGTCACAGGAGAGCTCCGTGGCTTGCTGCCAGATAAAGTGAATCTGGAGTTGGATTGCAGCTACCACAGAAAGGAAAAGTTTTGAATGTTGCTGCAGTGCCTTATATATATATATATATACATATACCAGGATTTATATACAACATGTAGTCAAAACACGCTGGTGAAAGGAAAATATCCTTTAAAAGAAAATCTGAAAATTAAACTATCCTAAAAAAAAAAAAAAAAATTCCCTGAAGAAATGGAAGAATCAGAGATGCAGTCAGTAGAACAACATATGCCCTTCTGGTTATCAGTTGTGTATTTGGGAGGTGTTTGGGTTGGAAGAGAGGATCTCACCACAATGGAACTTCCATAGTGAATAACTGGAGAAATGGTACACCTCATTTCTCAGCCATGGGATATTTTCTAGTGGCTTGGCTCCCTCTGCTGTGTGTGTGAGCTGATCTGAAACATGAGGATTTTGATGAGCTTTCACAGGGAATCAAAAGGGGCTCTAAAAAAAAAAAAAAAAAAAAAAAAAAATTACAGGAAATCTTGTATCAGGAAGCACCAGGCTTTTATTTATTCACTATATTTCTGCTGGTGGAGTCCAACCCTCCAGCAGCTTCAGCAGCACAGGTGGTGCAGGGCAGGGATCAGAGAGACCACTGCCAGCATTCATAATAAATCATTTTTCTTATTGGAGACTTACACAGCAGTGTGATATAAAATTAAAGACCAAAGTAAATTTGAACTTCGTATTGCTAGGAGAGTTGTTTGCTCCTAATGGATAGTTAGTCTACATATTAACATTTTCTTGCTGGTTTCCTTATTAGCTTTGCTGGTTTTCTGGCTCTCCCTTCTCATGATCACATTGTACCTCCCACTGCAGGCTGAAAACAAGCTACTGGTGACTTTGTGCCAGCAGGTATCTTATCAAAGGTGTCTCCAGGACATTTGAAGTGAGTTGTTTCATTAGCCTCACTTCTACTGTGGATGAATCAGTACAATCAGTATTTCAGAGCTGCTTTAAGTGAACTCTGTTCACTGAGTTAAGAGGACAAAATACATTAAACTGCTTTGGGACTGGATGGTCTCTGCCAGCTCGAGCTGGAACAACCAGGAGGTCAGTCAGCACAAGAGGTTGTCAGGCTGCTGGTTGCTGGCAGAAACAAGATACCAGCAGAAAAATCTTAAATGCTGTTTGGTTTGTGTGCATAATACACTCCCAGGTCCTTTCAGGTTGTACTGTAACAAGACTTACTAAGAACTTCCCCTGACCCAGAACAAGACCACTTGACCTGAAGTTCAACATAGATTATGTTTGTCAGAGAAGTTGTGGATGCCCCATCCCTGGGACCAAGTTGGATGGGCCTCTGAGCAACCTGGCCTGCTGAAAGTTATCTTTGTCCATGACATTGGGGTTGGAACCAGATGATCTTTGAGGTCCCCTTCAACCATTCTGTGATTCTATGATCAGGACATAAATCCTTCATTAAATGCCTAAACAAAGGACAAATTTATTTGCTCCCCCCACTTTTGTTTTTTTAATAGCAACCCCATTAGAAAACTAGGACTTGTATCTATATGAAAGCCTGAAGTAGTTCTATTTCTATAAGCTCAAGGAGTTTGGGATCAGGCTGTAAGTTAAGCAAAAAAAAAAGAAACTTTTGACAAGAATTAGCAATGGTATTTGCAAAAGCTCTGTTTTTTTCTTTGGGAGCTGCTGTTTAGCAGTGCAGGATATTTAGAAATTTCCTGTCCAGGTACAGCTATGTTGGTGGGAGAGACCATGAAAAAAGCTGTGTCAACTTTATCTTGTATACCTGAACTCTTTGCTATTTCCTTCCTATGTTGTGGTCATCTAGATTGTTTTAACAGACAATCTTTGTTCCAGTCTTTGAATGTTTGTTTTTCATTTGGATTTAGATTACATGCACTCACAGGAAGGCTAATATGCTCATTTCAGCCAAGTTTTCATTTCAGAGATGGCTGTTGATTAGGCAAACTATGACCCTGAAAAAACACTGAGAGATACAGCCTTGGAACAGGCTCCTAAAAGGAATGGATTGGGAAAGGTAAAAGTATACAAGACATTTTATCTACTTTTATACCAGTTTTATTGAGACTGACAGCATCTGTGCCCAGGCCGTGGAGATATCAAGTTTATGATGGTGTCTGCCTTCCCCAGTGTTTTATCTTTAGTGTTACCCCTGTGGAATCAGGGTCCCCAGCTTAATGAGAGAAAAGTAGCACAAAATAATGCATATTAGAATTATTAATAGGTGAATGAGAAGTAGTTAAGGAAAACAACTGGATAGTTATGCTTTGGTTTTGAAAGCTCTTGCAAATGATTATGAATTTGATTTAAAATAGTAAATGTAATTCAAAGATACTGGAACACATTATAAATCAGAATGTAGGTAGTTGTGAGTATATCTTTAAATATGTCTGACTACTTCCCTTTCTACCACTGCAGAGATCAAGACACACAGTCATAGTCCAAGGAAACATGAGTCAACATATAATTGTTTTCCATCTCAGAGTTCAGGGGCAGTAGTAACCTGCTCTGCATCCTCAGAGATCTGCAGGTGCATTTATTTATTGATCTTTAAGAAGTGGTTTAGTTCTGATGTCACAGGTGTTCCCAAATGGGATTTACAAGAGAATGTAAAGGAAAGGTTAATCACTGAAATAAAGCAGAGTCTGCTGAATTCTGAGCAAAACACCTTCCTTTCTGGAACTGGTTTGAATTTACACCATTAAAGAGGTGCATCTGTTCTGTTTTATCCCTGATCAGGAGAGCCTCACCTCTGCTGCTGTTGCTAGCCCTGAAGGCAAGCAGGAGGATCAGAGCCCAGCTGGTGGGAATCGATAAAGACAGATTGATTTATCAGAGCTGGAAGGGCAATTTGGTGGGTGACTGAAGTCTGTGTTTGAGCAGTTACTTCAAACCATAGCAGTATTTGTGTGGTAGCTGTAGGAATGATGTCACCAATAAAGGAGGTGAACACCCAGGGTTTCAGGCCCTTCTTCAAACATGACTGAACATTGGATTTGAGCCTTTACTTTTAATATATATATGTTATCATTTCCCTTCTAGCATGGCAGATCCTTACTGCCTTGCCCCCCAAAACTCCCCAGTGTTTCTTTTTCCCCAAGGTGCATCACCAGACAGACAATTGTGTCTTGACTGTTTCTAAGAGTTGGGTTTATAAGCACTGTTCCTTTGCATTAGATTACTTCATGTTTGGAGGCCAGTTAGGGAAGGGTCAAAGGATTGATCTGTTTATCCACATTCAGAGCTGAAAATGCCTATGTGCTGTGAGCCGTGCTGCTACCTGCTTTGTTGAGCTCAGAGCTGGGTGGAGATGGAATTCCTTGCAGTTCCTTGCCAGTTATCTTATCTGAAAGCCATTGAGGTAGGAGAAGAAGTGCTCAGGTGGTGTGTGGTTGGATGAGGGGATGACTCCTCACTCCAGGGGTTTGTGGGATCCTCTCTTCCTCAGGTAATGGTTACTGCAGATGAAATACGAGCACAGTTAAGGCACACAGGATTTTTTGGGAGGAATACGTCAGCGTTCTGCAGAGGCATCGCTGAACTGCTGGCGTGAAATCACAGCACTGAGCCGGGAACCAAAAGGTGGTGCTGTTACTGCAAGAAAGAGAAAGAGGAGGAAAAAGTGCGTCCCTATCTCTTCTGCTGTTGATCAGCTGGGGAGCAGTGGGAGAGCTAAGGGCTTTCCTTTTTTTTTTTTTTTTTTTTTTTTTTTTTTTGCAGGAAATGCAGTATTTCTGGGCTTTCTCAGTGTGTAGGGCAACCAGTGCTGGTGGGTAGAGCCCGGGAAAGCAACAAAACACCACTCAGAAATATACACCTGGGGGAGGAGAAGGAAGAAAAAACCTGAAGCAAGTCACAAGACTTCACCTTGTGAGGCATCAGACAGAAATCGAGATGGAGAGGGATGGCAGCTGACACTGGGCTGGGCTCCGCAGGGCGCACAGCCCATCATGTGCTCTGCCAGGAGACAGCCACAGAGCAGCTGCTCAAGCTCGACATAAATCAGTAAATGGAAGCATGAAAGGCCCTCAGAAGTATAGGGAAAAACAGTGGGAGAGTGTGGAGAGCCTTAGTGTGGAAGCTGTGCAATGGATCTAACAGAAACCCTCTTAAGATGGTGTCTGCCTCTGTCCAGGTCTCTGCAAAGGTGTATGTCAAATGGGACATTGAACTAGTCAAACCCAGACAAATCACAATTAGACTAACACAGGAATAATATCTAGGTGCTGTGCAGGTGGATTAGAGAACTCCTGGTCCTGCAGGAAAAAGTGTTGTCCCTGTCATCTCCATTTCTTCCTGTGACAATCATCACGTCACGCCAGTGAAGAGATCCATGTCCAGCTTCTGCTTCTCAAAATATCTTCATGTTCTGGTGCAGCCTAAGAGACACTTGATATGTGCTGGATTCTGTCCTTTGGGGCAGAAATTGTCCCCAGTCACTGTGGGGAGATTGGAATTTACATGAATGAGAGATTTCAAATTCAGCCCTGGAGGGTCCCTCAGGGTTCGCGCTGGACAGCAGGATGAGGTTCAATTGTACAGCCTTGGCTATTGGGATCAAGTCATTTGAGGAAGCATCAAGAGAGCCAAACGGTACAGCTATTATTCTCTGGCCATAGCATGCAGCAGTGACCATCTGAGGTATGGGGCATGGCATTCTGCACCCTCCTCCCCCTTGCTCTTTTAGGCCACAGGCACAGCCCCACTGTGAAAACCTTCAAAGGGGAGTCTGACTGGTGTTTCTCCTCTCTTCCTGTGACTATCAGCCTTACTGAATGACTTCAATTTGTTAAATGAATTGGAAACACTGCTTGGAAATGGGCTGAGCTGTGCAAGACACCACCCACACCTAACTTTTGTGATTTCAGATTAATGGCAGCAGGTGTAAGTGCCTACTGTGTTGTTCAACTCATGCTTGTGCTTTGGAGCAGAAAGGTCCCTTATTCTTGCAGCCTTGGCTTATCCTTCAGGACCTTTTCCCATCCAAAAATAAAGGGAAATAACTCTGTAAGGAGCACTGGATGACAAAGGAAAAACAGAAGGGGGTTAAAAATGTAGGACCAGAAGCCTTAATGGGGACGTCCAGCACCCAGGTCTCCCTGGAAATGCTCTGTCTTAGCTCTGTCATTAATCTCTAATTTGGTGTTCCTGTGTCCTGGTGCCTCTCTTGGGGTTGTGTCCACTGAAAGCCTGAACTCCAGACACTGCTGTATGATCTCAACTGTTAGACCTACTAGAAAGCAGTTGCTATAAAAACTTTTATGTCCCTCAGGAGATAAAAATTGGAAATGTATTTCATCTCTACTTGAGGATGTTCAGAACTGATTAATATCAAAAGGAATTAATGAGAAGTTTGACAAGAGTGCAGCAGTGTAGATCTGCAATCAAAATCTTCGTATAATCAGAAACATGCCAAACACTAAATGTATGTGTCAGACTACTCCTATGACATAATGGTGTGCTGTACCTGAACACAAGATAAGTGGGAATAAACAGCCAATATTTGGAAGAACAGTTGCTGTGTTTCTGTGTACTGGGGAGCTGTGTATATGTAGCTCAGGGGTTTTGCTGTGCAGTGATATTCATGTTTGTACTGGATGTTTTCATTTCTTATCACCAATGTCTTAAAGCTTGTTTATTGAACTCTGGGTCAGTTTATTCAGGTTTAATGACTCTTCCACCACATGTTTTCATTTCAAGCACATTTTTGTGGGGGGAACATTTTGTGTGCTGTAGTGTGGCTATTTCAGGAGGTTGATCTTGGGTCATTCACTGAACGAGTAGATGGATGATAGGAGTGACTGTTATGGTCTCTTTTTCTTTATTTTTATTTATTGGGGTTTTTTAAGCATGTGTTCTTCATTTGTGTATATTCCTTTTCCTGCTTCTGTAGAGGGTTGCTGTTGAGGACAAAAAAGAATGTGGTTTCTAGAGGATAGTCTAAGCCTACATCAGAGCTTGTGTCCCAGAAAGAGAGAGAGATGTTCTTGTGGTTTGTGCATAAATGTGTGGAATTTAATTACCCAGGCTTTTTTCTTGGTGTTGCTATAATCTTTTTAAGAAATCACAACGGGGAATTCCATCACAGGATACATTTGCGGTAAAACAAAAAGATTGTGGCTTCATTAGAAAGCAGATTGGGATGCCCTGCTCTAATTTCTGCTTATGTGTGAGGCCTTGGTGAAGGCAAGGGAGGAACATGTGTGTTTTCTAGAGGATACTTTCTGACTTGGAGATATCAAGTTGTAATAAATCTGAGTTTCTGAGTAGTTCCCACACTGTCTTCTCATGCTTTCACAAGCACAGTGAACAGCTTCCCAAAGGCTCTGTATCAGGCACTCAGAGAGCCTGGGCTGGCAGGTCGGGCTGTGTTTCTAAACGCACATCTGGAACACAGAGGCACTGACCTCTTAGCTAACCAGCAGCTTACAGATGTGTCTGTTGGTGAGTGAAAGGGAGAGCTGTGGAAGCTGTCATGGGAGCTGCTTCCTGTGTGTCAGGATGTGGCGACAAATCACCCAGGCTTCAGAAAGACAGAGAGCATTTCCCTGCGAAGAGTTTGAACTTTCTCACTAAGAGACAGACATTGGGAGTTTTCTCATCCACCTGATGGATATTCTAAATACTCATCTCAGTAACTGTAATGGATATTGTCTTAGTGGGATGTGTCACAGACACTCCTCTCCAGACACTGATGCCCATGGCTTATTTTGCATAACATGCTGTGGTGGTTTTGGTTCTTACAAACCACAATACATGCAAATGAAATGTTGCACTTTTGTAGATAGGAGTGACTGAAAGTGAACCTTTGCCTTGAAGATATCGTGGGTACTCCTTGACTATGCCCTGTACTCTTGCTCACAGTAGGGAATCTGAACTTAAGATATGAGTGCTCTGAGTGGGAGAACTGGAGCTGCTGGAGACATAAAGTTCCCACTTTGTCTTTCACAAGGCCTTTCACCACTTTGTAATTAAAAAAGCATGACTATATCACTCTGATAATTTTGTTTTCCAGTTAAGAAGTAAACAAAAAGGCTGGTGTCTGATTTAAGCCTGAATTACCATGAAAAGCATACAGGAAAAGAAAAGAAACCACAAAACACCTGATGGGGGAGTGAGGTGTCTTTTCGTTATGTGATATACCATTTTCAGCCCTCTGCAATGTGGCTTTTCTGTGAAAAGGTGTAACATTTTTTTCTGTTCCTTGGCTATAAATATCTCCGTTTGTGTTAAATATCTCTGTTCATCAACACCTGTTCTACAAGTAGTATCTTAGATCTTAGGAGTATCAAATAAAAAACAACTCTCCTACATAGAATAATCAAGATTCTTAAGAAGTTTTCTGGTATGAAAAGGTTCTCAAAAACTCAGTGAGACATTTTGAGTCTTTACAATCTTGCTTCTGCTTCAGAAATTATTTTATGGTTCTGCATAAGGGCTGAAAAGATATTAAATACCTGGATCTGCCAAAGAGTCTTTGTATGGCACTGGTTGGGTCATTTAATCCTTTTTTCTAATTTACACCACTGAAGAGAAATGCCAATGAATCTTTTCCTCATCATGTTTTTGTGGTGATAAATTAAATATCTGCAGCTGTAAGAGGGAAGTGATTAACTTCTACCCTGTCAAAAGCCAGACTTTGCTGTTCCCTCCTCCAATAATTGTTGGGCTTTTTCATATCATTACTATTAATTTCTGTTGGGATATAAGAGTCAAAGATTGACTTGCAGTCACTGATGAGCACTTTGATGTTGATTTGATGGTCATTACAAGCACAACCAATGGTAGGTGGAGAGTCTTGGAGTGATTTGATCCAGCTACATCAAGGTTAGGGTAGATGTTCATTAAATTCAGGTGGACAGAGTTAGTTTTGATTCCATCATTTGGAACTGCTCCACAGCTTGGGTATGGATCAAGCTTAGTGCCTCAAATAAGAACAAAGCCAGGGCAGTGAGAAGGGAAAATTGTAGTGGATTTGTATTGAGAAATCTTTCCCATACGGAATAGCAGCACTAGCCTAGGAGTTATTTTTGTTCTGATGGTAAAGATCTACATAATGAGATAATCTGCCACAACAAATTTTTCCGAGCTTTTGAGCATGGGCAAACCGCATTGACTAGGAAATGTCACCAAACTTGTGTGCAGCATACAAAACAATAATGCAGTTCTGTGAAAGGAAGTGTGTGTAATGAGTGACATCTGTTTCCTTCACAATATCTGCCATCTTCATGGCAGTAATTGCCACATTTATGTGAGCAAAGTGTTTGATTCTAATGTCTGATTTATCAGTGACAAGCTGCATAGCGTATGTTACAGATTAACATAGCTGATGCTGAAAGATTTCATAATAACTTGAAAAAGCACAGTAGCTGTTCTACTATATGAGCACAGATTAAATTTTTTTAAAACAAGAAATCAATATCAAACTGTTCAGAGTTCTGAATGCGTATGTGCAAAAGCTATTTTCATGTAACAATGAAATTCATGAGAATGAAATGAAATCACTCTTGCTTGCAAGAGCACTCCTATGGCAGCTGTGTGACTTTCTGTGTCTCGGGAGTGCAGTGGCTTATTTTTAAGTAGTCTGGTTTATACTAGGTGCTGTGGATTTAAAGGAATGGTGTGACTGTGGGGTTGCTTTTATATGTGTGTTGTGTGCTTGAAGTCTGTTCAGTGAATAAAGATCTTCTGGAGATCTGTGTGCCACTACCCAAAAAGTTTTTGGGGCAGAGGGAGAAGAGCATTTTCTGTACTGATTTCATAAAACTGTAACTGCAGGTCTATTTTACTTTTAGTCTCCTTCTTTCCTCTTCCACAGAGATTCCTAAGACTTTCTGCAGCCAAGTACTCCTGGCCATATCTGGCCATTTTTTTCTACCTGCTCTTTCTATTCTCCGAGGCTGTTTGGAACAAATATAGCATTATAATTTATTTCAGCTGGGCAAAAAGACATAACTCTACACTAAGAGGTGATGAACTCCTGAGAGCTAGCTTTTTTTGGTCCTGATCCTTTCAGACTGTACACACAAAAAGGTAATTCTTATTTTCTTCATGCCACTTTGACTACCTGCTGAAATTTCAAATTTCAGTCTATGTCCTGGTCATTGCGTCATTCTTTTTACAGGTTTTTTTCTTGACAGGAGAACAGGGCTGGTGCCATTTAAATTGATGCTAGACCTCATGTGTCCTGTAAGTGGTTGGGACATCAGAGTTACAAAAATGTTGACTGCTGCTGACGGCATCAGTGTGGGAGTGTGTGTGCTCCCAGTGGTGCTCCTATGTAGTGCTGATTTTGGTTGAGAACTTCTTTGACAAGCTGGGACTTAAAAGGGAATTTTTTTTCACCAAAATGGCTGCTTCCACTGCTGAGATACCAACTGCCTCATAAACAATAATTAAAGTCTGTTCAAGAATGGGATGCTTGACACTACTTTCTACTACAGAAACATCTCTTCCCTGTATCTGGCATATTATAAAATTTCTAGGAATGACTTTTCAACACATTCTTGCAAGACTATTGCTCTGAGTGTTTCTGAAAACCAGCAAATATTACACCACTGAATCATAATTGTGTTAGAAAATATAGCACGTGAAGAGGAAGGATTATCCCTTTTTTGTCTTCGGATCTGTATTCTAATTTTTGTTTATCTTCTGGCTTGGCAAGGCCGTATATAATAAATGTTGGAAGGTGACTAATTTCTGTGAAGTGCTGTTTTTCTTTTTCTTTTTTAATTTTTTCATCTCTTTTTAAGTGACCTTTGTTCTACAGAGAAAGGCAAAATATGCATTTTCATAGGGGCAAAAATTAGTTAAAGAAAGAGGCCTAGGTCAAGTGGGAATCATCTATATTGAAACAACCAGAAGAATTCAAAATGGAACACAACTGATATGTCAACAAGTTTGCCTGGAAAACACTTTGACACTTGCCAGAATTAGGAAATTTTGGCAGCGGGTGAGCTTTAGAGGAAGTCAGGGAGGGAAATGAAAGAAGTGAGGGTTTTTTTGAGTTAAACTGGTTGTGCAAAAGTATCCACGATCACTTTATTGTTCTTCTGTTGAGTTCCAGTCACAGCCTCTGTGTGTTAGGTTCTGCTCAAAAATAAATATTATCTGCTACCCTCAGACTTCCCCAAAGCCTGGCATGGAAAAGTAGCCCCAGCCCAGAAAGATGAATGAGCTAAAGTTCTTCCTTTGCCTTTTTTGATGAACTCAAGTAAATGACTTGTGCTGGTGGATCTTGGTCTTACTGGTTGTGTAAACACGAACCCACAGATGCGTGTCTCAAAGCAATTTTTCCAAATTACTTGCTTCTGGAATTCCTTTTATCTGATGACCAGTGATTCTAATCTGGATGTGAGAACTTTTGTCAAAACTGTTAGTTTCTTGATGGGTTTAAATATTAACAATTCAGCATTTCCTAACGGGAAAAAATACTTTTTTTGTGAGAGTTCCCATCTGGTAGTGCTCAGATCTCAATATCTTGTGTCTCTCTGAAATTAAAACAGATGGAATATCTTAAAGCATTTCATCCTGCTCTTCTCTTTTCAAATCATTTGCCTTCAGGAGGTGGGACTCTGAGAAACACTAAATCTGGTAAGCCAAGAAAGAAGCAGGGAGCACTGTGGAGCACTGAGGGAGACTGTCTTGGGAAGTTCCTAAAGTTTCATACCTCAGATCTTTAGCTGGTCAATCTGCAGCTTTCAGTTTAACAGTTTGACTGCAATGATTTCTGGTACAATCAACTCATAAACAGTTAAGATGTCACTTTTATTGTCCTTCCTTGTTTCCTTCTTCTTAGTTGTTTGGGGTTTTTGTTTTGCTTTTGTTTGTTTGTTTGTCATTTGGTTGGTTGGTTTTGGGGTTTTGTGTTTTTGTTTTATTATTTGTTTGTCTTTCGTTGTTTTTTCCTTCTTATTTGGCAAAGTTCTCCCTTTTCACTTGCATCTGTAAGGAGGCTACAGTAGCTGGTGAGTCTCTGTTGTCCATGTAATGAAGAGCAAGGTGGAAGTACCCTACCCCTTCATGTCTCCATTCCCAATGGAAAGGGAATGGACAGAAGATACTGTGTTAATCAGATTGCAAAGATCTTCCCAGAAGAGGCCACTTCACTGTTAGTGTATCTGTATCACATCAAGTAAAGACTCCTAACTTATCCAGGACTTCTGACTCTGTGTGTTGCTAATTTTGGACAAGGCAAGGCTCCCTGGTGCAGTGGGAGCTGGGGAAAGGGTGGGAGAATTTTGCTTTCTACTTCAGTCTCTGATTGAAGTTTTTTTCCTAGAATTAGTTGTTTCCTAAGAACTTGTGTTGATATTGGGCTGAGATCTCTAGGCAGTGGCTTCCCATTTCTTAGTCAATTCTGTTCCAGGATTGACACATATGTGCAAAGGAAATACTACATTTACAACATGACATTGCATCAGAGGATGTTTAGTTTGTTTATCTTGGGGCTGTCCTGGCCATGCCCAGAGCACCCCAAGAATCACACCATGTGCCTGAGAACATTGTCCAAACATTTCTGGAACTCTTGTCAGGTTTGGTACTGTGACCTGGGGTGCCTGTTCCAGTGCCCAGCCACCCTCTGGGTGAAAAACCTTTTGCTGCTGTCAAACCTAAATCTCCCCTGACACATCTTCTGGCCATTCCTTTGGGTCCTGTCACTGGTCACCACAGAGATCAGATCAGTATCTGCCCCTTTGCTTCCACTTCTGAGGTTGTTGAAGGCACAGTGAGGTCTCCCCTCAGTCTCCCCAGGCTGAACAGACCAAAGTGACCTCAGCCACTCCTCACATGGCTTCCCCTCCAGACCCTTCATCATCCTTTGGACACTGCCTTACAGGTTAATGCCTTTCTTACACTGTGTCACCCAAAGCTGTCCCCAGGGCTCAAAGAGGAGCCACCTCAGTACAGAGCAGAGCAGGACAGTACCCTCCCTTGCCCTGCTGGGGATGCCCCCCAGGACTCTGCTGGCTCAGTACTGCTAGCACAGTAACACATGCAACGTGTTACCCTAACTTACAGTAAAAACAGCACACTGGTGGGCTATAACACAGCCCTGATGTAACTCAGATGCTTAAGTGACTCTCCTTTTTATCCCTCTTCCCGCTCCAAGCTACCCCAACCAGTTGGTTTAGAGCAAGGGGAATATTGTATGTTTCCCAAAGGAAAGCAACTGCTCAGAAATCAACATGTCAGTCTGCTTCAGAGAGGGCTAGTCCCAAGCTGTGTGAACATAAGTGCCTCCAGACCACTTGGCAGAGCCTGTGATTCTTCACTTGCTTTCAAAGCTGTGCAGAGACAGAGTTGTCAAACAGTGCTGAGCACAGGAGTGTAGGTGGGCTGCTCTCTTGGAGTTGCCCTCTTTGCAACTATTCTGCAAAAATCAACATATCCTCTTTTCTTCATCCTTGGACCAGGTGAAGGTGGAGGGTACTGCAAGCGATGATGGTGTCAGGAGGTCAGGTCTGTAGGCAGGCATAGGACATGTGTTCTTTGAATTGTCTCAAACTCAGTATAATGTGGAAGTCACTTTCTGGAAAAGACCTAAAAGTGAAGCCCAAATCAATTTTTATGATCCTGGATTTTCTACAGCGATGCCTGAGCCAGCCCTTGACTTCTGTTGCTTCCACAGTTCTAAGCTCTGATGTCCTTAGACACATTGGTACTGTGTTTTACCACACCAGGTGCTGCATGTAGTGATGTGTTTGACCTGCTGTTCATGCAAGGAGCTCTTAAACAACAACAACAAAGTGGAGGGGTGGGGGACGGTTGGGCAAGAAATGAGGAAAAAGGGTTTTTTCTTAGAATGTCATTGTTGCCAAAAGAAATATGTGTCTAACTGTCAAACTACATGTCTGGTAGCTCTATTTCTTGGCATATTTGTCTTTAACCCTATGTCCTCACAGATGTTATGGCACAAATCTTACTTGCAGGTCATCATATTCTTATCTTTAAGTCCATTCCTTCAATGTGTTAATAAAACAAAAAAATCTGTCTGCTTACAGCCCAGTATCTTTTTCATAACATCAATAACTAAATTAAGGAATTAATCTGGGCTCCAAAGACTGTACTCCTTTATACCCCCCTTCTTCCAGTCTCATAAGTCCCTTCTCCCTGGAAATTGGGCAAGGGTTTCTTTGTGCTGGCAGTTACAAGGAGGCAGATCTCCAGGTCAATGCCAGCACATGAGTGAGGAGAAAGCAGGGCCAAGATTCACTCCTTCAAGTCCAGAGGTCTTGACTTCATTTCCCTTTGCTTTTGGGCTGTGCACAGCACTGGAAGGCTTTTTATATAAGAATGTGAAACAAAATAAGGCACTATGTTTGGGAATCTGTTTTTACATAGAAATCTGGCATACAGAAGTTCTTTCCTTTGACATGACTTTACTTCTGTGAGGCTTCCACATGCAATATTTAAGAGATTAGGCAGTACAAAATGCCAAGTCATCAGCATTTTCCTTCTGGACTCATGGTCTCTACAGCCCTGATGCACTTTGATGTTTTCCAAGTAGAAGCAGTGTTGTCTTTGTGAATATTTACCCATGCTACTTGCTGGGCAAATGCTGAGAGCAGTTTGCCAAAAGGTTTTGTTTAGAAAAGAAGCTCTGATTAAGGAGTTTCATGGAGCACAATTTACATCAGACACTATCAAAACAGCATCTCTGACATTTGCACCTAATGTTAGAAGATATGTTTATTGTGTAAGCTGAAAATAATAAACCCAAGATATGAAGATCTGTTTAGAAGGAGCAAATAATGGATCGATGAAATGGGTGTTAATTTCTCCAACAGAAAAACTGAACCCATGAGAACTTGCCATTTCCACCAACCCCACAGAAAATTGTATTCCTGGGAACAAGAAGCACTTCTTCAGAATTTCTACTCAAAAAGTGAGTGTTTCAGCTCAAACTTGTTTGTGAAAGAAATGAAATAAATGCACAATGTGGAGCAACTCATCAGCTGGGGACAGCTCTGACAACAGTGCTTGAGACTGAACATTTAAGGCATCAGTAACATCATCCAGTCTTGCTGGCGGGAGAAAGAAGAGAGCACTAATTCTTATTTGTTTATGCTAGTTTGGGCTGTTTTGAATTATTGATATGTCCCTTGAAACTGTCTCTGATCATTTCCCATTGAGCACAGAGGCATGTGGTGGTAAGCAGAGACCTGGCCTAGCTGCTGGACTTTCTCCTGCTGAACTCAGCATCTGAGCTGCTCATAACAGCAACAGATGTTTCTGCTTTTTAAGGTCTGTGGGAACCTCACTTAACATATTTTTCCCCCTTCTGCCTTGCAGGAACAAATGCCAATATAGCCGAGATCCAAAAATCTTGACCTCAGCTTTATGTTATTATTGGAAGGTATTGCAACTGGATATCCTATTGTCCATTCTCAAGTAATAAGATGATAGCTTTTAATGCTGTATTTGCTTTTTCATGCATACTTTCTACGTGTTTGTTATTCAGATGCTTCCTGGCAATAAATGAGGGAACACATAATCACTGTTGCCTTCAATGCAAGCGGGTCTGTAAGATTCATCTTGTTTCAAAAGAGCTAGGGAAGTTCAGGAACAAGCTCACTAGCAATTAAAAGAAATCATTCCCTTTGTCTTCTTAGCTCTCTAAGCAGTTATCTGGTACATTATATTGCAGGGATCCATGTCAACATTGTAAATAAGGCCTAACTCAGCGCTGAATACCCAGACATAGATGTGCTGGGTAGTGCATGTTAAGCTTAAAACTTTCAAAATGAATGCATATACTTAAAACATTATTATTATTATTATTATTATTATTATTATTATTACTACTTATAAAAAAAGGAGGAAATAAAAAGCACTTAAATCCAAGCCTGACTTAATTTCCTGTATGTCAACAATATCTGCTTTCGCCAAGGAGACCCTAGCTGGGCAGGAGATTTGCTTTCAAGAAAAGATGGGCTTTATGCCATATTTCCAAAGGTAGTTTCTTTGTGTGAATTAACAGATTTAATTGCCAGCAGGAAGACCTTAGAAGCATTCTTGGCAGTACTTGATCAGGGGATGTGCCAAATTCAAGCATCCCTTGGCCTCCATCCCTGTACCAACATTTTCAAGATGTCAAGGCTCTGCAGAGGGTCTCAGCACTGCCTTTTCTCTGGAAGAGAGCTGGACCTTGGTGAGTAGCTGGACATGAGCCATGGGGCAAAGCTGTGGCTGGGCAGCATGTGAAACATGCACTTGCTTTTGCAGCATTGACTCTGCCTTCCCTCCTCTCTGCAGTTGCTATCAGGAGCCCAGAAAACGAGCCAACAGGCTACATCTCATGCACAGAGGTGGGAAATGGGAACAACATCCTGGTATTTTAGAGGGCATGTGTAGTTCCTGGAGGGCAAGAGTGACAAGGAGGCAGTTTTCAGAATCACAGAATCATTTAGAAGAGACCTCTGAAATTATTGAGTCCAACCATTGGCTGAACACCACTGTGTCAAGTAGACCATGGCACTGAGTGCCCCATCCAGTGCTTTCTTGAACACCCCCAGGAATGGTGACTCCACCACCTCCCTGGGCAGCCCATTCCAACATTTAACAATCCCTCCTGTGAAGACATTCTTCCTGATATCCATCTTGAAGGACTAGTGGGTGACCACCCCAGGCAGGCTCACTCACCAGCTGTGTCAGGAAGTTCTCTTCCACACTTTCCAGGAATCTCCTAGAACCTCTCTTATCCCTTGTGACTTTCCAGCAGATATCTGGCAAGCCCTAGTCTCCCACAAGAAAGAGGGCTGTCAATGATGTGAAACATCAGCCAGGCACTCACAGAATAGTTCATCTTGCTCTTCATTCTGTGCATAACTCCCACTGCCATATCTGCCTTGCCAGCCTTTCCCTTGATTCCTACCCATCATCGCTGTCCTTGAGTGCTTACAGCCAAAACACTCCCTGAAATACAGAGCCAACCCACTGCCTGTCCTTGTTCCCCTGTCCCTTCTGAAGAGCTTGTAGCCACCTATAGAAGCTCTGCAGCCATGAGAGTCATCCCACCACATTTCCATGACAGTATCATAGGTTTCCTGCTGCTCAGTGGCCGCCAGCTCCTGTTAGTTACACACGCTGTGTGCAGTGGTGTAAGGTAACAAGCAGGAGGAGGGCAAGCAGAATCTGTCTGCTGTGGTTTCCCAGTGAAGGAAATACAATTATTTCACCCACATGCAGGTTTGCCACTTGTCCTCTTTGATCAGCTGTTTTCACAAGCCCAAACATGAGTACAGCTCTTGGTGGTGGCCTTGAAATGAGACTGTGGTGGTAGGGTGGGATTATCATTGACACAATAATGGTTTAAGGTTATATGGGCTGCAGGCAGAGGAGTGACAAACTGCCCAAACAGCCAATCTGGGCAATCTCAAAATTAAATATTTTCCTGTTTTGGTGAAAAAGAAAAGGTGGTTGTTCGTTTCTGTGCGCAGGGCTGTGTCACAGCTTTCTGGTCAGTGACATTTCAGCTGATTTGGATTTTTCATGACTCTGCTATGGAAATGTGTGCTCTTGTTTCCACGGCTGGCACAGGTGTTAAGGTCTGTCATCCCCACATGTAAAATACTGTACTGGAAGGAGAGGAGGGAACCTAGCATGGGAAATGTAAATCCCCCCAGCTTCCTGCTATTGCTGTTTGTTTGGAGATGGCTTAACATGTAAAAATAAGTTTGATCTGTCAGTGTTTGCTTTACAGAATTTTTTACATGCTGGTCTGGTACTGTGCAGTTCCTGTGTATCCTGCCTGGTACACAGCACCCATGGGTTTCACCCCTGTGATTCAGCAGCAGCAGGGCATACAACATAAAATACCCCTCTGTCCTGGCCATGCTGGGTGTGTAACATAAGGTCAAGTGCTGGGATGATTCCTCTCAGCTTCCTCTGGAGCTAATCCCTCTGCAGGATGGAGCTCAGCATGGAACTGCTGGGTGGGATGCTGTCAGCATCATTTGGGGTCTTCTTGCAGTGGGTTCTGTTCTGCTCCTTATCTGTGTCTGGCACTAGGCACTGCAGCTCCCCTTGCAGGAGCTCAAAGGGGAGCTCTCAGCTCACTGCACACAGAAACAATGTCACAAAAATTGCATTGAATTTCAAAGGTTTCACAGGATTCAGAAACCCCTTTTCATCCGCTGTTCTTTCCAAATATCACCCTTTTACATATTTTCAAATCTATTTATCTTTTTATAAATTCTGTTTCATGCGCAGATCTTGCCCGGCATCTCTGGCACGTCTCTGCTCAAATCCCTGCCTTCTTGCTTAGCCCCTGAGAGTTTTCACTCTTTCCAAGGTTAATTAATGAGGTTAAGTTTAAAATAAGGCACAGTTCCAAGTATGAAATGATCAAAGTATAAGCAGATACTTTGCCTTGTCTCTATGAAATCTGACTTTCAGTGCATCTACCCCTAGAAGCCAGCTCAAGATGGAGACTTTCCTGACCTTTGCATTGCATTTCAAGATGCTGGTCACACAGTTTTTGCTCAGAGATTTGTGATTTAAAAATGGCAAGGAAATGTTAAATAAAAGGACACGACAGTGAAGTCCCAACTTACATGAATGAATGTAGCTCCATAGTTTTGGAATGACACCAAGTAGATGGGGTTTCCAAAGCCTTACTAAAGTAATAACAAAGGATTACATTATTAAACACTTTCTGTATTTTATAGGGATACCTTTACAACAACAGAGATCCTAATGCATATGACATTGTTTGCTAATGAATTTTTAGATACAGTCTCATATGCAAAAACTTCCTGCATTCTTATAGCAAGTAATGCAATAATAAACTACATGAACCTTGTGATTTAGCATATCAATGAAATATTGATTTTTTTGTAATGTGTGTGAAAGCACACCTGTCTGCTGTGCACCTGGGGAAGAACCAAAAGGGACAGCTTTAACCAAAAATTTTGTCTTCACACAGTAGCAGTAAAGACCTCGGGTCAAGTCCTGTTGCTGGTGGCTGGTTGTGTTGATAAGACACCACTTTGTCAGCTGCCATAAGGAGGTTTTTCAGTCTCCCTTCAGATTAATATAAGTAGAGATATCATAAACAATAGGTAGTTTATAACAAGATTTAAAAGTGACTAGCTGCTCAGTCTGAATCTAGGATATGGGATAAGGAAGACATTTTTAATAAAAGCAGGGATGAGGTTTTCAAGAACTAGGACTCCAATCTCTCACTGAGAAGTATTCTTTCTGTTGCTCAGTGAATTTCAGTAGCTTGCATTTTGAATATTGATAACGAAAGTCTTTCTTTTTCTTTCTTTCTTTCTTTCTTTCTTTCTTTCTTTCTTTCTTTCTTTCTTTCTTTCTTTCTTTCTTTCTTTCTTTCTTTCTTTCTTTCTTTCTTTCTTTCTTTCTTTCTTTCTTTCTTTCTTTCTTTCTTTCTTTCTTTCTTTCTTTCTTTCTTTCTTTCTTTCTTTCTTTCTTTCTTTCTTTCTTTCTTTCTTTCTTTCTTTCTTTCTTTCTTTCTTTCTTTCTTTCTTTCTTTCTTTCTTTCTTTCTTTCTTTCTTTCTTTCTTTCTTTCTTTCTTTCCATATAAATTTTCTGGCTCAACTGTGAAGTGTAAAATTCAACTTAAACCCAGGAATCATTTCAGAAGAATTAAAACTACGGTTTTCAGGGGCAAAATGGCTCATCAAGGAGATGTCTGTGTGTATCCTGTTGGAAAGTTAGAGAAAGACCCTGTCCTCTCTCCCATGTCCTTTCCCTCTCTGACATTAATAGTTTTGCAATTGACCCCAGAGTCAGTGGCACCAGGAACAGACCAAGGGACTCTTTCTTCTGGATTCTGGGTACCCTAAACCCAGTCTGCATTTAGCAGTGACTCTTCATAGCCTGGCAGGAAGAGAACAATTTTATCATGATTAGTAGTCACTCCTTAGGGGATTTTTATGGGCATAAAATGTGATGAACACCACTGTACATTTTGTAAGGATAGGTTAAGAAGGCAGACTGTTTAACTTGTGGTGACCTCCCACAGAATTATGCTAGCACTGTGGTATAAATCTGCTGGTCAAATGTTTCCTCCCTGCAATGCAATAAACATCCTTGTAATTTACATTGAAGTAGCTGGTGATGAAATGTGCCTGAAGTGCAGATGTGAGCGAGGCAGCGGTCCTCGGGGTTCCTGTGGGAGCGGTGCTGGGATGCTGTCTGCACAGACTGGCTCTAGCTGTGCAGCAGGACCCTTCATCCTGTGCTAGAAAATTCCTTCATGCAATAGGTGTCCTGATATGAGATTGGTTCTCAAAGGCTCTGTGGCAACGCTAGTAAATATCTCTGACAGCTGGGCTAACCTGTATTAGTTTGGCTTGTCTGGGCGTTTTTTGTTTGTTGGGGTTTTTTAAAGCTTGGATGTTTTCTACATTCCATTTGCAGACTGAAGGGCACAGTTCCTATCATAAACCTGCTTCTCTGATCAAATTCTTTTTTGCTCTTTCCTTTCTTTTTGTGTTTTGCTGGTTGTTTTTTTGTTGTTGATTTTTAAACATTCACGTCCTATTTGCTGTTATCTGGACAAACGGTTTCTCTGAATCATGCTAAATGTTTGTGATGTTCATAATGACACCATCAACAGATGGTAAATGTATTGTAGCACCACCAATACTGTGGCATGGCTAGGAATAATTTGGGATGTACTGCCATCTAATGGCTTTGCTGACAGTAAAGGAAATTCAAGAGAAAGCCTGGCTCCTAATACATTCAGAGAGAAGCTAAAAGGTTTTCAGTTACCATGTGGAAAAGTGTATTTAAATTATATTGTTGAAGAGAAGGTGCTAGGATTTGGCTATTTTTTGACTGTTTAAGATGCTGCAGTGTTTCATATCACTGCTCTGGTCTTCTACAGGAGGCAGTAAGTAAATAAAGGGATACATTTGTATTTTACTGGCATATAACTTGAAACATTCTTGAGTCTGTGTCATTAAACTTAATGGTGCTTCTTAAAACAGAAGTTCAACAATATTGCATTCCAGTTTCAAAGAGGTCTTCCTTTGGCTGTAGTTTGACCTCTCTTAGTGGTAAAAGAGAATGCATAAGTGCAGCCTGTGGCACTCTGAAAAAAAAGGAGTTAGTCAGCATGATCTCCCACCTCCTCTGTTGAGAGTCCCCTCCTAAACACCCTTCCTGATGCATTTTGCCCTGATTTCTTCGAAGTGCAGAAAAAAATATGTGCTCCCAGCAAGACTTCAGATATTTCTACTGAGCAAAGAGTTTTTTTTTTTTTTTGGCTGTCAATTATTTAGCCATGCTGAAGCCTGAGCCTCAAGTGCCACAAGCTGCTGGCTGGAGTCAGCAAACAGCTGGTATTCAAGGTAGTCCTCAGGGATCCTCCCTGGGAAATCCCACAGAGAGGGAGACATGGTTCTGCCTGAGTTTTGTACAAGAAAATGGTTGTTGCTTCCATAACTGATCAAGAGAATGGTAAATAGTTAACAGTGAGAAGTGTCTTCCCTTGTCTCTGCAGCCTCAGCTCTGGCTCCATTTCTGCATCATCCAGCACTCTGTGGAGGTGCCCTGAACACACGTGCACATCCTGTTTCTCTCATCAGACCTGCATTCAGCTCCCCTGACCTCTTTCTCCCTGTTGTCCCTGGCTCAAGCCATGCTCTGGATGCCTCTTGCTGGTGCCTGCCATCCCAGGAGCACGCAGGGGCACAGGGGCTCTTTGTGCTGGTTGGCCATGCACAGAGAGAGATCTTGATAGAAGAAGCCCTGCAGCTGAAATGGTACTACAGTGGTTTTTTCATTGACTCTGCACCACCCAGGAAACGGCCACACTTTTTGTGCTGTTCCTTGACCAATGTAAATTGATGATTATTTGCTAACCCTTCTCCTTGGGGAGTCACTCAGCAGCCCTGTGGAGTATGAAGTGCATGGCACCCTGTCCTACTGTCCAGACAGTTTGCAGCTTCTTAGTCCTCTTGTCTTCCCTTTGATAACCTCAGGGGAAGTAGAGAATAGTAACTTTTCTTCCCTGCTGCATCTAATCAGTGGCAGTTCCGTGTGCATGTCTGATGTCCAGAAAGCATAAATTGAAGATTGTCTTTAAAAACTGTGTATGTCTCATCTACTATGGGTCACATCTCAGGCCTAAGTAAAGAGGTCTGGGAAGGGTATGACTGCATAAAAATGCAACAGTTACACAAATAGGCATCTTTGAAATGGCCCAACTGGGTAAATGGTCTAATAGCTATGAGATTGACTTGCTTAATTCCCTCAAGATTTGAAACGTTAAATTCACATTCAAACTCTCTGACATAAGCAGTTCACATATTTATTCAAATCCTTTTCTTTAAAGAAAATAGACAACATTGTGTTAAAGTTAACAATGCACAGGATGGCCTCTGTGAGTGCAAATGATTCCAATGAATTGAGGGAAACTCTTGAAGTATTTGAAGATCGTTCTGTCAGTGTTCAATAGACTGCATCCCTGTTAATGCTGTAGACTCAGGACTGATCAGTGCTATGGACTTGCTCCTCCAGGGAACAGCCTTCAAAGAAATAACTGCTGGCAGTAAAAAGTCACTCTGGAAATATGCACAGGGAAGCTATATATAGTAAAGAAAACTGTTCTCTGCCCTGGGGAAAGCATGTTAAAAAAGGGTTATGGGTCAAAAGGGAGGATTTTCTTCTCTGCAGTATGAGGATCAGTGACCAAGAAGCACAGACTGGAGTTTGTCAGTGTGTTCAAGGTTTCCAGTGGAGTGAACTATTCAGGCACAACATCTTCCTACCAGCCTACTTGCCTGAACCCTAGGCTGAAACCTAGGCCAGGGGGCTTCTGGCAATATTGCACATACATGTTTCTTTCCAGCTTCCTCAAGCTTGCAGTTGGGTAATCCTGGCCCAGGATCACCCCTGGTCCTAATTGATTTGCACCCAAGGTCACTTTGGCTTAGGCCCTGCATGCCCAATGGTCACAGTGTTGTTTTAGGAGTGATTTATCCTCAGGCACCCAAGTGAATGCTCTGTCTCTGTGTCGATGGTGCGCCCACAACTGGGAAATTCAATTTTTCACTTGAGCACTGAAATTCCACTTGGGACAAAGTTCTGTTAAATCTCACGTAACTTTGATCATTTTGAATGAAATGTCAGTTGCCAACAGGAGGTCAGAGGAAGTAATTTAAACTGATTGTTTTAAAGGAAGCTATCAGTTAGGGTTTAATGCATTTGGCCCAAGATGAACTTTAAAAGAGGATCTTAAATTGCTTTTAGGTTGGTCTTCCTCTGAGCCATATCCAGCAAGAACAGTGTTGCTATTCAAATGCAGTAACTGTTTTAGTAATTAGATTTTTTAAGTCTATCCTAAAGGACTCATACAGCACAATAGCAGTCAGTTCAGGAGGAAGAGCAAGGGGATTTTTCCAGTAAAAAAGGGACAGCAAAAGATGGGAGGAATAGCTTTTCTGTATACATTGCAGAGGCATGCAGAGGCAACAGGAATTATTTTGGAAGTCTTCATCTCAACTAAATAAAATGTGATAGTACCTACCTGCCCACCCCTTTTCACAGTTTAGCAGTTCATTTTTACCCAGCTTTGGATTGATGTATTTGAACCCAAACCTAATTTAATGCAATGGAGTTGGGAACTCGAAATTTTCCTATCTGTGAATGCTGTTACTCCCTTGGTGTATTTTCCTTGCTCTTCCTGCCCAATTCTGCCTTTCTTGAGGCAATACAAAAATCTCTCCCACAACCAGGCTTACTGCTGCCATCTGCATAAATTCATTTTCTCACTCAACAGATGTGTAATGTGTAAGAGTCACTGCAGACAGCAGTAAAATCTCCATTGAGCAAAAGTAATCAAAACTTCTGCTTACAACCCAAAAGGCTGAGTTCTCAACAGCCACTTCTGCATTCATACACAGCTGCTGGCTCTTGCCACATCCTGTGTGCTTGGTTCTCGCCCACACACTGCAGAAGATATGGGCACTTGCTAAATCTTACAGTACTGATGTCCTGAATTGATTAACAAATTATTAGTAATTGTTTTACTAGGTTGGTGTCCCAAGCATAGCCCTTGGCTGTTCTTGGTGTGGAGGATGTCCTTGCTTAGGCAGCTAGGCTAAAGCTATGTCACATCAGTTTAAGCTCTGTGTCCCTTTTGAAAAGAAATGTGTTCATCTTCTTGGGCTGATCCTACCTTGATCATGTTTTTCACATTATCTCAGCTACTCCTGGCTTTGGGGCTTGAGTGCCTGCAATGGGGTCCTCATCTCTCTTTTCCATGCTCTCCTTTCCCATTGAATTTAGATGCTGGAATGCTGTTAAAATCCACATCTGATAAAATTAAGTCATCGTCTTTCTCTCAGCTGTTTGTTTCTGGCAGCTGGTCCTCCTCAGTAATGCACCAATAGGGCAGGTCAGTAAAAACATTGAGTGTGAGGAAAAGATGAGGAGAACTTCTGCAAAACCTGGGATGTCTCTGGGTGTAAGAAAGGCCCCATGAGAAAGATCTTGTGGTTTTTGTTATTGGAGCCTTTCTGAAGCACAGCCAGCCACATCTCACAGCCAGAAAGCAAGCTGGGTCAGAAAGTTGGCAGAGATTCTGGTTCTGTTTTGGTCTTTGTCTGAAGCTGACGGGCTGTGAACACTGAGCTCTCCTTCCCTCCACTGCACTGGAGGATTGAAGTGTTTATGGGGATGGGTGGGGGAGTGAAAAGGGCTTTGGGTAGAAAGCTGAGCTACTGGGATACACTGGTATGAGACCAGCTGTGGGGGATAGGAGGCCATTTCCATCTCTGCTCTCTAGTCACAAGCAACTGTTTTGAAGCAGAGGAGGAGATCCTCTAGAGGAGGTTTTCTTCACCATGAGGTGTTTTCTTCACCATGAGGCTGCAGATGCTCACTTCCCTTGGGGCTACACCTGCACATGAGGCCAGATGCCACCAGCAGCTCATCGGCAACCCCCAGTGGCTGAAGGGGCAAAAGAAGGGGTAGCAGAGATTTTCATACTTAGAGTATTTCCAGAAGTGGGCAGAATGCTGGGAGAATGTAACTTAAGAATTCACAGTTGTTAAACTGATATTTTTATAGATTTGTAAAAGTGGAAAATATCTTTGTTGTATTCAGTCCTAATTTATTGCTTTTGTCTCTTATTCCCATTCTTGTTTGCTGGGGTGACAGAACATACTTTGAAGACATATTTCCCTTCATTTACATGGCATGATGTTGTCCTCAGAAACACTGGAATACAATGAGCAGTTTTTCCACTGCCATTGTGCCCAGTTAAGTCTGCATGTTTAATCCTCATGCAGAAATTTTGCCATGCACAGGTTTCTGGAATTTCTCTTTCTCTCCTCTGCTCTGGCTTTGGTCTCTGCAGCTCAAACAGATATGTACATCCCAGGCATTTGCATGGATCCAAAATATTTTAAATAAGAAAGCTTTGGGTTACATGTTCTTGTAATTTGCTTGCAAATTAATACTTAGAAAACTTCTTGCAAAGCTGTCCTCACACAAGGGCAGGTTTTTATACTTCACGTTATTGCATAGTTGAACAGGTATCTTGGAAGTCTTCTTTTTGTATTACCCCTCTCTTCAGCCTTCTTGGCTTGGCTGTGACCAGCCAGGGGTTTAGGCTCTCATTGGTGTACTGTGCCCCCAAATCATATCCATGGGAGCAAGCAGCTTCCCAAAGCATCCAGCAGGCAGCTGATACTACTGAAAATCGTCATCTTATGCTTTTCCATTCCCCTACTCACTTGCAGCTTAGATCTAATTTTTCAAAGCAGCAAAATCCTTGAAATTCAACTGGACATTTCCAGTTTATGTTTTTTTGCCTTATTTTGACCTTATTCAGACTTAATGCTTTTTTTTTTTTAAGATAGATAGAAATACAGAGGGAGAAATGGTGGTATTGAATCAAGTCTTGTTTTTTGATCCTTAGGAATATTTGCTGCCGTGCTGCACTACTGATAGCTGTTTTGTATGAGATATGATGTATTTCTGTGACAACCACACAACTTTTTGGTCTGAAGGTTAGCCCAAACTTTTTATTAAATGCCAACTAGCAGGTAACTGTCTGTAGAGCAAGGACAGACCCAATTCTCGTGAAAATTCCAGTATGGGACAGTCTGGAATATCTGGTGTTGTGATTGTGACGTGGGCAAGAGAGTAGATAGCAACAGTAGATAGATAGATTCATCACCAGTGTCACATTTATTCCGTATCAGGAAAGGCATGCTTGCTGCCCTGCATTTCAATTGCAAAGGTCTCACCAGGGCTTTGGCAGCATCTGAGTGTCAAATATACCAGGGGCTTTCTCAGCACAAGCTAGGATTGCCTGGCACATGCTGAATACCAAATTGTTTTACTGAAATTGGTAAATGCTGCAGTAAATCAGAAGTGACTGAAGAGTAATCACATATGAACTAGTTTGCCAGTGTGTTGTGCTGTTAATGATTACCCATCCTTCGTTAGACAACAGCACAAGTAGCACAGCTGGTGTATCTAACCATTAGCCAACGGATGTTTTCCCTTCTGTTCTGACTGAACTGCTAAGGGGGGAAGGTGCTGCTAGAGTTACACATTAATCATATCCACTGTGGAGTGGCTGATGCCATCAGTCCCTGTAGTGGGAGCCTGACACCTCTGGGGAATTGTCACCCCATTTCCAAACCAGTGTTGCTGGGACGAGGAGTCACCCGTGCCAGCACAGGGAGGGGGTGGGAATTCTGGGATGGATGGGTGTGTGGAAAGAGAGGAATAATACTTGGAGGAGAAGGCAGCAAGCCAGCAATGAATGGCATAGAGGCCAGGGCTGTCACACGTGGGAGTCTTCAGACAGAAACTCAAACATTTCTTCTCCTCCGCTGAGGCGCTTGGCCGGTGGTGGGGCTGACCTCAGCTGATGGACACAGTCTGAAACCAGGGCAGGTACCAAATAAACAGGAGCCCTCCTGAGCTGCTCCTTGGCTGCTCCTCAGTGCTGGCCTGAAACCCAGGACAGGATCTGGAGGGTTGCTTCCAAAAGAGAGGCAGAAAGCAGCGGTGGGGTGAGGCCAAGCCGATGCATCCCTCGGCCAGTTTCTGTGCCATGCCTGCTCTGACACCACGTCTGACAGGCTGATTGCCTGCACAGGCTGCTCAGCTTGGAAAGGCATTATCCCCAGGGTAATATTTCATACACATTCTTGTAATTCATTGAACCCCCCTTTGCTCTCATGGCAACTAGCCACCTACACGTATTTAATCCAAAAATAAGTGTTGTAGATTATAAATAGCTCCTGCACACACTAGGAGCGTATTTCAAGGAAATATTTTGACAGGATGCCTGAAAGAAGAGTCAATTAGGAAAAGCAGCTTGCTTCAGATAAGTGCCAAGGTATGCATCAGTAATTTCCCCTGATGTTCAGTGGAAGTGAGTTACTATCATGATTACTCCTGTGATTGCTCTTTTTTTTCTGGTCATTATTTTTTAGACAGAAAAATAGATGACCTAACTTTGATAAATAATGGCTGCAGAGGTATAATACAGAAATGTCATTTTCTGGAGTATTGCAATCCCCCTCACCTCTTTAAGAAATCAAACTAAACATAAACTAAATATCATTCTGCAGATACTTTTTTCTCCGTATGTCTGTCTTTTTTGGGTTTTGGGTTTTGTTGTTTGGTTTTTGGTTTTTTTGGACTGAGATATAGACCTGGAAAAGCTATTGCGTGATACATAGCAAAAAAAAACCAGAGAAACACAATTTTGAAATACAGTGTTCTGGCTCCAAAAGACCATGTGGAATTACAAGAACAGTGTAACTTAATTCTCCAGTGTTTTGGTCCTTCCAGACCACTGCCAAGAGATGATGAACATTGTAAAGCACTTTAATAGAGCTGATTGATTTATTTTTTCTTTCACAAGAACTTGGATCCCTGTTATCACAGTACCCCAGGGCCTCAGAGACCTCACTGTGTATTTCCTTGAGGACACCTGGAACATGCACATCATGAATCACTGGGCACTGCCAGACATTTTGAGTGACCTTCTTGCAAGATACAGGAGATCAAGCCCTGCCCACTTGTAGTATTAAAGTACCTGCAAAGGGGTAAATGTGGCAAGAATGTATCTCAGATTCATTGGTGTAAAGCACGCACAATTTCTCCTCGTGGCAAATCAGCCTTCCAGTGAAAGACAAGGATTAGGACTCTTTTAGCCTGAAGTCAAACCAGATGTAAATTGCTTGTTTTGGAGAGAAAGGTCCTTCTCAAGGCAAAATTTGTATTTATCCTAACAGTTAACACCTCGATAAATGGACATCTGAATGTGGATTTTCCCCTTTTCTGGCAGGAAAATTATCTTTCCTAGTGTGCTCAGTTTGCTTCCTGCCTGTTCTTGACAAACTCTGAAATATCCCACATCCACCAATGAAAACAGAAATTCAGCATATTACAAGCTCAAAATTAGAGATTTTTACAATTATTTTTAATCATTGATTTTCCTCCTTGCAAGTGTCCCATACCACTGCCTTAAACTTCTTAATCCTTAGCCATCCACTGCAGGGATCAGGCTAGAAGCAGTATTATTAAACATGAAATATACACTGAAAAATTTAGACAATTTCATGTACACTTCACACAGCCATCCACAGAATTAAGAAGCATTTTCTGCTAATCATGGAGGGTGTCTGGAGATTCATTTTCCTGAAATAAATGTGCCAGAGCCTATTTCTGAGTAATTTATTGTTGATTTGTCAGAGTGATCAGTCCTCACAGAAAACAGTCTTTTATCTCTGACACAACCAGCACAGCTTTAATGGGAAGGGACTCTTTAACCGAGACAGTTTAAAAACACTTGCCTTTTGACCCCTTTCTTTGAGATGTGATTGAATGTGTGGAGTGTTTTTGCAAGGAGTGCAGAATAAATAAGCAGTGAGTGAGCTGTCACAAGCTGTGGAGTGAAGGTCGTATTCTTCTTCTTTTTTTTTTTCCTGCTTGTGTTTTGCCAGATTAACTTCAATGAGATGGGTGACTGGCCTGAATCGAGCCCATTTCTGTGATGAGTTACATGTGTTGCTCCACAGGGCAGAATGAAACTACTCAGTAGAAGCTGCCTCATTTAGAAGGAAATCAGATTTTAAAAAATGTATTAGAACTAATGAGGCAACAAAACCAGCATGCAGGAGATGAAAAGCATGAAGCATACAACCATTTCCACATCAGGGAAAGCTACAATGTCAGTGCAAGACTGCTGCTTCCACTTCATGCCACGCTGATTTTCAGTTTAAATAACCTGCCCGAGTCTATCAGTGTGGTGGGGCTACATTTGTGTAAAGTTCATTTGCCCACTTATAAATTACATGCAAGTCAAAACATTCCTTCCTTAGTAGATTTAAAAGTAAGGGTCGAGGGGTTGTGCTTCCATGAGTGTGTGAACCAGCTTTTCCAAGGAGGGCAGGTGCAGTCAGCACCCCAGGAGGGGCAGATTTCAATCTGTGGCATACCTACCATCTCTCAAGCCTCAATGCACCTGGCTTTGCCCATAGCTAAAAGAACTATGATTCTATAGCCATATGAACAGGGAATCTCTGCTCCCCAAGAGCGCTCAGACACGTTGGGATTTTTATCCAGTTGCATCTGTGCTAATGCATCGACCACTGGAGAGTGCCCACGGCTCCACAGGAGCTTGAGCCAAAGAAAACACATCTGGGGGGACATGCCACAGCAGGGACACGTGTGCAGAGTCTCCAGGCTGCGTTTGCTTTGGCACAGGCTCCAAGGATTGCCATGAGCAGAGCAGCATGAGGGCTGCTTTGCTTCCCCCTGTGTCACAGCCCTTCCTCAGCTCCCCTGCATGGCTCCAGGTATTGGAGCACTCTGAAGGAATGCTGTGGTGAGCCATGGAGAAGCAGCTTTCTCACAGGTGTAGCTACAGCCACCTGAGCAGCCCGGAGCTGTGTCAGGCCATAGCTGCCAAACAGCTGCACAGTCCATGAGATAATGTTTCCTGCTCTGCAGGTGGGTTGGCAAATCTGTGGGAAGCTCCATCTACAGGACCACAGCAGACACCTGAGCTGTCTGCAACTTGCTGTGGCTGGGCTCATTATGGAAAAATTCTGTTTTAGCGGCTAGGAAGGACAGTGTGCAACATTCCTTGAGGAAATCTACATTGGGAGCAAATAGGAAACTATTGTTACATATTCTATAGTGTGAAACATAATTTCCATAAATATTAAGTATTTTTTTCACTTTTAAAGGTGTCTATTTTATTCACTTGATACTGTCATCAGAATAAATAAATACTTGAGACTTCACATAGGACACAGGTGTGGCTTGATGCCTTAGTCACTGGAACATTTTTCATGACATTTGCAAACCATTGCAAGAAGTTATTTTCTTCTGTGGGCAGTATTCTATACTACAAAATAAAGGCTTATCAATTAACCATATGTAATTAAAAACAAAGAAACAAAATACCCCAGCCTTTATTTGTAAATTTTGAGTTAGCATGGATTTTTCACTAATGTCTTCTCTTGCTCAAGCCTCTGTGTCTAGTCTCTGCACTATTTGGCACAGAATTTGCAAAATAAACCCCAACACTTTGCTGGGGATCCATCATAATCTTAAATAAGTTCATGGTGTCAGTCTGGCCATTTACAGGCTGTTTCTGTGGCATGCACACACAGCTGTCTTGAGTGTTGCACTCCCTTTGCCAACAGCTTGCATGCTAGAACAGGGGTCCCACTGCTTTTTTAGTCAAAGGACACCTTTGGCTTGTGGAAAAGAAGGACCATCTTCCTCTGTGCTGCCAACACAATGTGCTGCACATAGGAATACATGTCTATTCCACAAGTAAAAGAACAAGTGCTCAAATATTTTTTATTTATTATTAGTTCAATTTGTATCATCATATCTCGTTTCCCACCAATTCAGTTTCTTCTACATACATGTGGGAACTGCCTGTTGTTAAAAAGTTATTTCTGGGTCAGTGACCTTCCTCCTCAACCTCCAGGGCTTCTAGAACATGACACTGCCATGGGATGCTCATCAAAGGAACAATTTAGGTGGATAACCTTGTAAACTTCAGAAGCACAGTGCCTTAATTCTGACTCTTACAAAGACTGGATAGAAAGGATGTGTTTATCTAGCTGTCTGTGCACTTAGAGCAGTATCCCAGGCCTTTCAAATGAGCCCAGACAAAAAAGGAGCACATGCAAGCTGCAGAGGTTGATGGTGTTTGATAGCTGGGATGCCATGGAAGATTTCACATTCTTCAGCTCTAATCTCTTATAACAAAATGGAATTCAACCTAACCCCTGAAAAAATAAGTCAGGTCTGGTTAGTGTGATGTTATGTCCCATGTATCCATCAGGATTTGTTTTTGGTGGATTAGTGCTCTCATTTACGTGTTTTCTTCTTGGTCAGCAGTGTTATTGTTTTAGCTGATACTTTCAAAAGGTGTTTATTTTTGCTGCTAATCTAAGATGAGCCCTGTAATTATCTGTGAAATAGAAGCAATTCCTTTCTGTAGCTGTGATGCTCTCTGGACATAATGCCTGATGGTCACCATTTCATGTTTTCTGACGTGCGTTTTTCCATGGCTATTTTCAAAACAGTTGCATCACGTTTCAACTGCCTTTGTCCTTCATCAACATGTTTTACCAAAAATGCCTCCGACAAAAAGCAAAGACTTTTTGTCTCCTAGATGGATTAAGTGCCATTCTAGTGTTTGTGATGAGTAGTATCTTTCTCTGTCTCAATATTTTTATTTAATGCAAGTTTTGTTGGGTATTTTACATGTTGGGCTGTAGCCTAAAGTATGAAAGCCCATTGAACTTACTAGCCAAAATAAATAAAATATTTTAGCTTTCACACCTTCACACCTTTTCAAGTGGAAAATGGAAGGCTGGAAGAAAGAGGTAAGAAGAATAACAGCCTTTCTCCAGTTTCTAGCCCTTCTTCACCTTGTCTTCTGTTCTTTGCCACCCAAACAAAACTTGGAGATGCTGTGGCTATACCACTCTTTCCTCACCTCTTTCTACTTTTCCCTGCTCTGACAGATGCTTTGCTGGGTGCTCTACCATTGTCTCTCAAGATACCTGCTTACCCTGGGCAGACCTTATGGTTCCCTGACATTTCTTCAGACTTTTTTTTCCCTAGTTTTCCTCTGCTTCTTCCTCTCTCTTTTTTTTCTGCACTTTCTCTCTCTTCCTTCCTGTCCCAGACCTGCTCCTTGGGGATCATTTCTGAGAGCTTTTGCATTCACTCCTAGCCTTTGCTCTGCCTGTTTATTCCTTGCTTCACTCAGCCTTTTACAGACCGGGTAACTCTGTTGATCATGTAGACATTAGGAAGAAATTCCACCTCTGTCTAGAGGGAGAGAGAGATATAATTATTCAGTATTTTTTTCTCTCTTGTTACCTGATTCTGGCTTTTCTTCTGAGATGTAACACTGCTCTAGATGCCTCCTGGAGTTCCAATGGCGTGGGAAGTCTCTATGCTGCCCAAGCCTGGGTGAGTGCGCAGCAGCTGAGCTTGGATTGTGCAATATTCTTGAAAGCAGAAGTCTGGATCTGGACTTCCAGGTTCAGTTTGGGCTTTCACCTGGAAGGGATCCTTATCCATGAATGAGCAACACGAGATCCAAAGCACCAAAGTATCCACACAAGATGGGGTTGAAAATCTCTGTTTTCTGTCTGTTTATACCTTCAGCCTTGCTCTGATGTTCCCGAACATGTCAATAGTGACAGCTGGAGACCTGGCACTTGATGCAAACACAATGCTGTAGTGGGATTAAGACTATTTACAATAAGTGGTTACTTGTTTTATGTTTGAAGCAGATGGAAAATACACCAATGAAAATGTCATTTGTAAACAGATCAAGAATAATCACAGTGCATACTTCTGAGGACTGCAATGAAACATCTAAAAAAAACCAACCAACCCACCAAAAAATCCCTGTCCTCTCCCTACCCCCATCCTTCCTCCCCAAACATCATGGTCATAGCACTTTTAAAGGTAGGAATAGAAAGGGGGTAAAAATAATGTTCTACTTTTTGGGATCACTATCAGAGTTTTGAATCTCTTGTATGCATTTGTACTGAACCTAATGCAAGTGTCCTGGTGGACATCAGTGAGTAGTAGTTAATTAATAACTGCTCAAGATCTTCATGCATGCAAGCAACCTCTGTATTTCTAAGGAGTCAGGGGCACTCTGAACACTCTTCTCTCATGTTCCCAATCTGTGCCTTTCCACTAAGAGAAGCCTCTTTGGAGGCAGTGATCGAGGTTTGCTTCTAGGCTATTCCAGTTACCAGCAATATCCAGAAAAGAAACTTGAATTTGAATTATTAATTCAACAACATCATTATGAATGAACTGCAGGAAACAATGCATCTTCTTCCTATGTAAACAGTGTAAATAAAACTTCTGATAAGCACTTTACTGCATTGAATTCCTCATTCTTTTCTTTGAGAGTGTTCCAAAGTTTAGTGTGCAGCTTAATCAACTTCATACGTGCTTGTGTTGGGCAAGTCAAAACTAACATGACCCCGCACAAGGAAAAGCGTCCCTCGCACGAGAAATCCCATTCTGCTTATTTACTATATATGAAAACAGCCCCAACCATTCCTTCCCTGAGGCAACAGGAACTTTTCCATGTTTCCTTAACCACCGCCACCCTTCAACACTTTTCAGGACAAAAGCCTTGTTCTCAGGATGACCCTGGCTGCGTGGTCATTAAAGCTGAGATGGAACTGATGAAGCAAAATCACCAAACCTCCATCTCCAATGTATTCAGCTGCAATATAGTTGCCAATTGCAAAGTATGGTGCTGTTTAACCTCTCTTTTCTGTCAACTATTGATCACACTGAAATTCTTTTGAATATTAAATTTAGGGCCTTGCTTTGGCAAAGAGTTGAGTACAAGAATATCTTCACCTGCAGGTTACCATTTTTAAATTAGCAAGGCCGTTAGCATGGGTTAAATGAATACATATGTAAGTTAATATAATATTTTTTAATTAAAAAGATAGCAGTGTGTTGATACAGTGCTATGTGGGTGGCAAGGATTAAAGAAAAGGCAGGGAGACAAGTTAAGTAGTTCAGGTAGTGAATCAGATCTGCACCGAGTGGCAAAATTCTGGAAAAAAAACCCCAACTTTTTGGAAGCATACTTATTCCAGGCCTATATACAGGCCTTTTAAAATCAAAGTCCTTCTGCATTCGTGACACTTGGGTCTGGGCTGGAAATCATCCAGAGGATTTCGGATCTGTGGTCTGGGAATCAATTCAATTCAAAGAACTAAGCATTTTGGGAGGGTCAGTGACCACTTCTGGAATGTGTTAAATTAAATCCTTTGTAATCTATATACAGACATCACAGGGGTTACAGCAGTGCAAACGTCTCTTCATTACAGACCTTGTCACTGGATACTCTCTGCTTGGAGCAGGAGGGTAAGGAACACGATGTGGAGACAGGTGTCTCCTGAGCTCTTGGGTCCAAGCACCCAGGTCCTGCTTTTGTTCCTGTTATCCCAAATCAGGACAGGCTGCCTGGGAGAGGTGAGGGCTTAGCCCCATGAGAAAGATCCACAGCCTTCTCTGGCTTCAAGACAACAAGTCCTGTCTTTGCTTACTTATTACTTGTATAAAGGAAAAAGAAGTAATTATGACAGAATAAACATCTGAAACATTCTCTAGAGAACATAGCCAAAACAAGTGGGTGAAAAAAATCTGCCATGCAGCACTCCTATGCTTAACTGAGCACAGGAGAAGAGACAATGTGCAGTGTTGCGTAGAGGAGAGAAGTACCTTGAAGCTGGCAGTTCACAGACCATGGTGACAGTGGATGGTGTATAAGTCAGGAAAAACTTCTGAAAAATCCCACAATTTCCCGGTTTATCTGTCATTACTTTTTCCTGGGTACTGGACAACATACCAAAGGGATTAACATCTTAATCATAGCTGATTCATATATGCGGATCTTGTTTATTTATTTATTTTGTTATCAGGAACTTCCTCTTAGAGACATGGGCACAGAAAATGAGGCACAGAATGGTGAAATTACTTGTTTAAATGTTGCTTGTGGCAGGAAAAAATAGAAGTGTGTTGCTCAAATCTTAGCACCTCTCTATTACACCTGTGCTGCTTTAACAGAGGAATTAGAGCTCCTTGCATAACCCTGGCTTTTCTGGCTCTAATAATATATGAGTACAATCCGTTGCTCACATTTCCCTGATTTTTCTGACTGCAAAATAATGTCTTTTATACTGCAGGTGAAAGTGCTGGAAAGGCTGATTCGCACCCCTGTCCCCACATCGTTCTCCACAAGTACTGGAGCTTTTGGTACTTGTAGGAGGTTATGTGGTGATCAAAGCCAAAGCATCTGTCCAACACTCTGCAGAGGCACGGTCATTCTGCAGGTTCGCTCCCCTGGTCCCAAGCAGTTAAACCGTGAAAACAGGATATGGTACAACGGGCCAGACCTGATGCGCTGCTTTATCAGAGTCTGCTGTCATTAATCTCCGTCTTTATGAATGGCGGGGAAATGGCAGCTGTACACAAGGATAAACAGCCGACGCAGCAGAGATGCTTTGAACTGCTACGCTCCTTTGGGGAAGAGATTTGAGATAAAGCCGAATCTGGAAAGCATCAGTGGTGGTGCACCGAGAGCCGCTGATCACCCCCGCCGCTCCGGACCTTTCCACCACTTTCCGCGCCCCTCACCCTGGGGCGGGGACCCTCCTCCCCCTCCTCCCCGCGCCGTCCGCAGCCGCGGGGTCGGGAGCGGAGCGTGGCTTTGCGGGGCCGTGCGCCGATGTCCCCTGACTCCCACCGCACATCCGCCGCGACCCCGCCACATCTGGCCGCCGCCCCGCCGCGGGGCAGCATCTGCCGGCACATCTGGGCGCGCGCGGCCCTCCCCGCGGGCACATCTGCCGGCGGCGGGGGCGGCCCCGCGGCGGGCGGGAGGAGCGCGGTCGGCGCAGCCCCGCCGCCGGCCGGGGCGGGCAGAGCCGGCGCGGCGCGGAGGAGCGACGGCCCGATGGGGCGGCCGGCCGGCAGCCTGGCCCCGCTCCGGCTGCTGCTGCTCCTGGCGCTGGGACACGCTTGGACCTACCGGGAGGAGCCGCAGGACGGCGACAGGTGGGTGTTGCGACAGCGGGGCTGCTCCTGTGCGTTTCCTCCCCATCTACCACCTTCTTTTACTTACCTTTTGGGTTTTTGGTTTTTTTTTTTTTTTCTTAATACACTGACTCCCCACCTTGCAGGGAGGTTTGCTCCGAGAATAAAATCGCCACCACCCGGTACCCTTGCCTGAAACCCACGGGAGAGCTCACCACCTGCTTCAGGTGAGCGCCGCGGCCGCGGAGGACGGGGGGCAGAGGGGGCGCGGGTCTCACGCGTGTCCGCGGCTGGGGACTCGCGGGAAAGGCAGCGGGGACACGCGTGTGGGTGCCAGGCGCGGGGACGGCGGCTGTGGCAGCTGTTTGCCTCCCCCCTGCTCTGTGCTAGCCCACCCCAGAGCTCCACCACCCCGCGGGCCGAGGAGCAGGTAACTTGGTCACATCCCTCCTGCGCTCCGCATCTCCCCTGGCAAGTCCTGCAGCTGTCCCAGGGAAGGGTTTCGGTAACTCGCTGCAAACGTCACCTCCGAGACATCGCTGGAGAGGGCGCGTGTGGTTCTCGCTGCTGTACCGAAGCCACCGACAGCTTTCGATACGGTGGGAGAGGCTTCCTCTCCAGTGTGTCCGGGACCACATGGGAGCTACAGCTGCGTTAGTTGCAGGATAATCAGTGAGATCGTCGGGATTTGTGCTGTGCAAAAGATATCTTAAGTTCGGTAGATGAATCACGCTCTCAGAATTAATAAGTTCTTCAGCAACCAGCTCTTGGGGAGAAATTCAGCAGAGGCCTCTCAAATTAAGTAAGATTAATCTAATGATGAGTTTTCATTTTTCAGCTGCGTGTTTGAGAAACATCATCTGTTTTAATGGTGACAGCTATCCAGAGCAGTTGACAGTGGATATGAGTTTTTCAAGAGCTGTACACAAAGAATGAGTACACACGTATCCCTTCCCTGATGCCCCAGGGTTAGCCTCATCCCCACAGACGAGATGTTTCATGTATGAAAGCTGCTTCTTGTGAGAGGTTGCTTTGTGGAGGAAACTGTGCTCTGCCTGTGTGTGTGCTCGCACGTGGCAGAGAGCCACTTCTGTATACCAAAAACACGGTAACACATGTAGAAAGTGTTACAGAGATTGTCCATCTCTCCTGTTTGGCGTTAGTTCCAAAGAGCTGCAGGCACACCGTGCAGCAGCGTTGTCCCTCTCCCATGCTCTCAGGCTTGCTCATGCTCTCCAGCAGCCACAGCCTCCTGGGACAGTGTCCTGCCACTGCCCAGTTCTCAGCAGCATTATCTTCCTCCCAGTTTCTGGGAAGGGCTCTGCAGGGAATGGAGACCACCCTCCCCTGCCCCCCTTATCTTGTCTCTCTCCTCTCCCTGTGAAGGTTTGCAAGAAGCTCTGTAGCACACAGTGCAACACGTTTTGGAGAGGGACAGCATGAAGGTTTTTCAGGGAAAGTTTTGCAGGTACTCGGTTGAACCCGCTGCATTTCTCTGGTTTAGGGGCAGAGCACTGGGGTGGACAAGACTGTTCTGAGTGGGGAGTTACTGAATGAAGAAGCCAGAGTGGGAGCTGTGTAAGACAGCACACACATGGCCATCCTGCCCTTTTGTGCACAGCCCAAAATCTGTTTGAGGAAAGTGATTCTGCTTTGTGTGTGACAGAAGACTACACAGGGTCTACTGGCTGCTATGGACCACTGTGCAAAGAAAGCAGGACTCTGTCCAGCTGCCAAGTCCCACTTGTGCTTGCTTTCATCCTTCTTGGGGTATTTCTGACCTTTGGGCTCTGGTTGTGATGAGCCTCCCTCCCTCCCCAGCTCCCCCTCTGCACAATCCCAAGCAATATTCACTGTCCCAAAGCAGCACAGTCAGTGTGGATGAGAATTTCCAAATTGCTGCATTTAACTCTTGGTTATTTTAGTTCAAACATTTTCTGTATCTATGACTTCCAAATCTCCCTTGCTTTAAAAAAGAAAAAATTCCATTTCTGTGTAGTCGTGTATTTTTAGGGTTTAACCTTTAGGCTTGGGTGAGGCCTCCGTTCCCCACCCTGTGAGGTCTCTCTTGTGCTGTCCATGCACAAGAAGAGGGCAGCAGCTCTGAGAGGGAGCAAATCTGCTGGGCAGAGCAGCTCTGCACTGAGCAGGTACCTGAGCTGCAGTGTGCTGCAGTCTTGCCCCTCAGAGCTGTGCCACACTCTGGCACGGACCTGCAGCATCACCCACCCGAGGTGCTGAACCCCAGGGGCAGAGCAGCACCCCAGCTGCTCCTGGTGACAAGGTGTGCTCTCAGCAGGCACGTGGGATTACCCTTGGCAGAACATGTTTTAATGTAAGATTCATTAATATTTTGAGGTTGAGGCTGTTAACAAGACGACAGGAAACTTGCTAGTGTTGGCTAATCCTGTGGTGCCTCAAGGCAGATTTTGTTTCATAGGAAATTCAGGACTTTAAGGATTCAGTTTTCAACTCTGGAATGACAACCAACACTTAAAGAACTGCAGCTTGGTGGAAACTCAGCTGTGGCTTTTAGAAGCTCTCACTCTAGGTTTTAGATAAACTTAATTTTGCTGTTCTAGAACTTATTCTTACAACACTTCATTTTTTATCTTCTTAGGCATCTTTTTCACTATTGTATTTCACATTGTATTTCACAATGACAATAGTTATGTAATTTATATACTTTGTTAGAGGTAGATAAAGGGTAGTTAATGTCAGCTTCTATTTACTATTAGCAGACACACTGAACATCTTTTCTAGGTCAAAGTACCATTTGTGTAGAAATTATACAAACTGACACCAAATTTATCCTAACAGATTATATCATAATGCATCAGGCATAATGCTACATGCACCACTACTGATGATCTGTTGTGCAATTAGTTACAGAAAATAAGGAATATGTATGAAGTTAGATGTCAAAATTCCTGACCAAAATGCTTGATGGGAAGTAATTTTGTCCTTTTATTCCTCCTGCTGGAATGTGCCATGAAACTCAGCATGTTTTTAGAGCACTTCAATAAAAATAGCATCTTTTCAACACAAAAAGTATTTCTTGATTTTATTTTTTTAACCAGATTTACTCATGATTAAAGATGATCCAAGTGGAGGGGCCAAGCTAGAAGTGGGGCCAAGCACTGAGAATACATTGGCATTTTTCCCTGTGGTCATAGCAACCACGTACACAATCAGATGTATTTTTTTCTTTTAAATATGTGCAGTCTGGCCCTTGATTTAGTTTGATTTGTTTGGGTTTTTTTAAACATGTCCTCTGTATTTGTTTTCATGAGTACAGAGGAACAGATGCAAAAAGCAGAGGGGCGTTATACAAAACCTTTTCAGTGGAAATCCCATTTAAACTCTTGTATGTAACTCCACAAAGTACCCAGTACTAATATTCCCATCAGGTAGGTATGGAGAAGAATTTCTGTAGATTTGTTGATAGTGGTATGGCCTGGTAAGACTTTGAATTCTTATTGTACACAAAAATTAATCAAATTTTAGGAAGTTTGGGCAGCATGAGAATATGAAGCCCAGTCTCTTGATACTATCTTCTCCAGTTAACATTTTCAGTGTGATGTTAACCTCTTTCACTCTCAAACAGACTTCCAAACTCTTTGTTGGCATGGAAAATTACACAAATGTTGCATTTTTCTCCAGTGCCTGTGACAATTCAGTTTGTGCATCCTTGCATCAGTCCTTTTCATTACAGTCTTTGCTTCATTTCCATTTTAAACAGTGATCTTCTATGTTGCTCTGGTCTAGAAGGAAAAGCAGCATCTGGGACAGGTGTCCCCTTGCTCCATCCTGGCTGTGGAGCTGTGTTCCCATAATCGAGTGGAAGTGGTTATGTCACTTCCAAATTCAGGAGGATCAATGTCTAATATGGCACAATTCATTAATTGGAATGGCTCCTTTTTAAAAACCAGCAAACTTGATTACTACAGTCACTGTTATATATTAGAAGAGCTAAATATTTTACTCAGTTAGAATTCAGAGAATGCAGTGAATTAATTATTCAGAATTATTCAACAGACACACTTTAGAGAAATATTTGCTAGTGGGAAGCGGTGAGAAGTTGTAGGAAGACTCAAGCAAGAAACCTCGGAAAACAAGAATATTTTTATTGCCTGACTGTACTCATCTCTTTGCCTACTAGACGCTTAAATATTGTTCTAAGTTGACATGAAAGAAACAGTCTTGGCCCTCCTCAGAAAATTTTTATAAAATGTTAAATTAAGGAAACCAAGAAGCATAAATCAGGAGATTAAAATTTGAACCTGGATCTGCACTGCCAGGAGGAATACTTTAGCCATTGCCTTCATGGGCTAAGGGAAGATTTGGGTTTTCTTTTCTTTTATTCAGATGAAATTGTTAGTCTAAATTAATCTAAAATCAGACTAAATGTTAGTCTGATTATTTTTAAAACAAACAGATTATTGACATGGTAAGAGAAATGATCCATTTTTCTCTGACCATAAGTAGTCTCCTGCATTTTTTGCTGAAAATGAAGCGTGCAAGGACATGGTTTCCACTAACTTTGTGTGCATAGTGCTGGAGGCTGCTCCTGGTCCTTCCTTCTGCAGGACCAGCACGGAGTAAACAGTTCAGAGTTAGAGTGTTGGGCAGAACAATTCTAGCTAATGATGGTGAAATCTTTGTAAAGGTGAGCCAAATCTTTACATACACCTCCAAACAAGCCCCATGTTGTGAGACATAAATCTTGGCTTAGAACTTAATCTGTAACTTTTTTTTTTGTGTGTGTGTGTTTTGCAAGCAAGGTCTCTTAAATAGGATGAGCATATTTCAGTGTAGGTTGTCAGCTTCTTCATCTGATAGTTAGCAGCTACACGTATTTTGCATAGGCCTTCCCAGCATTTCAGGTTTTGAATTATGCTGTAAAAAATTGTTCTACACTTCATAACAAAAAGGCGATTCAAATGTTTTGTGAAAGAGAATGCATGTATATTTATACCCTCCTTTTTTTCTGATGCTAAACAGAGATCACATAGCTCAAAAAGCATTTCTTTTTGCCCTCTTCAGTGTTGATACTGCTGGTGAAGACTACTATTTTTATAGACTGTATCATTTTGCACATTCTTAAAAGATAAAAGTAATTGCAAATAAGCTGAACTGTAGCTGTTTCACAAAGAGCAGCACTTTCACTAATATGCCCTTGGGGACCATAGGCAATTCCTGGTTCCCAGATACTCGGCAGGCATGTTGCAGAGCTTTCCAACATGAGAAAAAAATTGCTGTATATAGTTTTGGAGCTTTCAGCTGGAGTAAGCAGGGATAATCTCCGGTCGTCTTATCTTCTGACTTTACTTTTCATAAATTTCTTTTTTATAGTTGTTATTGCATTTCCTCTCTGAAGTTTTGCTGACTATTCCATACCGCTGAAAGAGCCCCAACTGATATATTATAATAAAACAGTTATAGAAGAAACTAATGTGATTAGAGCAAACTACTGCCTAATCTCCAGTTATCTTGAAGGGAAATGCACTCCAGAGTAGAATTTTGCTGAAAATTTAGAGAGAATATAATTTCAAATTTTGTATTGGTTTCAGAAAATTAAACATACAGAAGGCACATATATATACACATTTTTAAAAAAATCTTCCAGGGAATTGGCATCACAGTTAAAAATTAGTTCATATCTACAAATAAAATTTTCTTCAATACAGTGTGTTTTTTTACAAAAAAGTGGTGTCAATGCTACAGTGGTGTCAAGACATGCTTCCTAGTTTTCCAAGGTTTTTTTTTCTCACTATTGCTTTGGAAGTAGCACCTTCAAGCTCTGTGGTACTGACTGCATTCAGTCTTGAGTTTCATTCATTTTTCTCTCCTGTGATTGCCAGAGGAACAGATTGCTCAGAATTACTGAGATGCATTGTGAATATCTGCCAGTTAAGGGTAACACCAATGCCACAGAGCTGTCTGTAGGCTTCCATACCACATTCGGGTGGTTATGACTTTGTGTGTCAGTTTTGTGTCTCGGGTGCGAAGAATAGGAAACCAAATTACTTCTGGATTTTGGTGACATTAGGGACACCTGAGATCTCAACAGATGTGGATGATACTGGCTGCAGCAGACTCCTGCAGCAAAACACGGTGCTCCTGTGGGTTTCCTGTGCAGTGTCTCCTCTGTAACGCCAATTCGCTGCAAAAAGAAACAATTTAATTTATGGTCTTAAAGAACGTTGCATAATTACTATGAGTGGTGCTCTCAGGTACGATGTGCTAATTAAAGGATGAGGTCAGGCAAGTGGTCATTCATGTAGTCCAGGAGTTTTTGATGTCCACATCAAAGCAGTTCGGAGAATTTTAGAACTGGCAAGCCGAGAGCTTTATGATAAGTGCCCTGCTTGGTGGTTTGATTGATAATGAAACCCAGGTGCTTTGCATTATGGTTTTCATCTACAGAATATAGGGTTAAATATGAACTGACTTTCCTGGCCATGTTGTCTAGCTCAGAGACTCCAGACAAACAAAATAGTAGCCCCAGGGCCTCCCATGGCTGATACAAAATAGGTAATAAAAATAGGCCGCCAAAGGGAACATGACGTTTGTAATTATCCTAAGTATTGTGTATGTTCCCTAAGGTCAGGCTGTTTTGTCCTTTAAAAAGTGATTGTAGTCTCTCCTGCTAACAGCAGGATGTTATTAATACTTGTATTACTGCTCCCATTGTGGTAGACACCCATTGAGCTGAGTTGTGCTGTACTGATTGCAGACAAAACAGACAAGACAGAAAAGGCAGGAATGGAAGGATAAAGATATGGAGCAGCAGATAAAAGAAAGGACAAAATGCCCAGAGACATGGAGCAAGCAGAAAAAAGAACTGATATAGCCATAAAAAGGCAAAAATTCTGTCTTGGTGGTGGTTTGTGTGACAGATACTTGTGTGACAGAAAGGAGGCAATCACTCCCCAAAGAGGTATAATTTAAGTGCTTCCAGGCTTCTATTTAAGTTGAACCCATAAAAACAAAACATCAGCCAAAATCAGTCAAAAATCCACACGCAAGCACCCCTGGGAGGTTTCCCGTTCTCCCAGCTAGACTTGGAGCTAAGCTACAGGCACTGATGCATCTTCCCTTGACAGCCTCTCCCCTTCCTTCCTTCCTCAGTCTGGAAAATCTCTCTCCCTCTCTGTCCCTCTCTGTAAAGTGTGTGTCTGTGCAGGCACAGGAGGGACAACTTAACAGGGAGATATTTAAATTTCCCTTTCAGTCCTTGCTCTGTTCAGATTGCCTGCACTCCTTGTCATAGCAAAGAGTTGTTGGGAAGTAGTTGAGTATGAAATATTCAAACTACTTGTGGAAAAGTAAGTCAGGCTTGCTAGACATCCCAGGTAAGACAGGATTGCCTGTATTCTGCTGTGAAAGCCATTGACCAGTACAAAGAACATGTGAGCAACAGGTTTTTTTGAGACCTCTGCTGTTCTGGCCTGTTTTTCTGTCATTGCATGTGGGCAAGGGAAATTATTCTATGTGGGCAACAAGGCCACACAAAGCAGGTATGAGGGAGATGCCTGATGTTGATGTACAGATAAAGAATTACACTGTACCTGGGATAGATCTCATTTCAGATTGCATTCACTCTTGTGCAGTGCTGGTAATTTGGGGCATGTGCGATTTTGGGTTTCATTGAGATTGTGCTGAATTCTCAAAATTTGGAGTTTAATATTTTGGTTGAGCCTACACCCCAGTGCCTTGAATCCTGAGATGACTTTTATCTCGAAGTGTGAGTCAGTGCTGAGTGTTCAGTACCCGTGACACTCCAGCTGGAGCTGTTGGGGATGGCACAGGGCTTTGTCATGTGTCAGTGGCAGGGACATGGATCTCTCTTCGCTGGAGACTTTTTGTTGCTTACATGTCATACAGACCACATGGGTAACTCCAGGGTTCCTCTTTTTAATTGTGCCCACCACCCCAAACAGGCAAAGCTGACTTTGATTTACAGTAAAATAAAGCTTTCCCCAAAGTCTGCTCAGAATATTTTTTTCTCTGTGTTGTCCATTTTCTGTTTGCTCGGTTTCAGTTTTCAAACTAATAGGGGCTTCTTTTGTAAACTAACAGTAGCAAATGTCACTCTGTTGCTCAAATTTGCCAGTTCTTCTATGTGGTTCCAATTGTAAGCAGAAACAATGGAAAGCAGAATCCATACAGTGCTGACTTGATTTCTTCTTGGCCTAGTAAAAGAAAGCAATTTGTTTGCATCTCCTCAAGAGTAGCTATGTTTAACAGTTGAGGAGAAAAACAATTTCAGTTTTAGACAGTAATCTCAGAGCTTAGTGTTTGGAAAATCCTTCTCCCTTAAAGAGTGTTTTCCATTGTGTTGTGTTGATTTCATTGCTGATCCTGGTTCAAAAAATAAAGTACAAGACCATCAAGAATTTAGAGTACATCCAGCAATTGTAAATAATTTCTTTTGAGTTTCTTTCTTAGTTTCAAGTTCTAACCACATTTGTTTTAATTGACGATCTGTGCTGTAATTAAAATGAGGTGAAATACACAGTGTTTGTATTAACTGTATTAATTTTAGCAGCCACTCAGTAGTAAACACACATTAAACAGAATTCTTTTCCATCCTTTTCAAATGGACTGGGATATAAAGTGATGCAGACACTGTGTTTTAAGTGGGAAAGAGGGGCAAAATCTAAGATATATCCCAGATTTTTAAATGGATAATTTTTGGAAAAATGAGTAAGATTATTATAGGTCAATGGCAAGCTATTTTAGAGTGTAAATTTGGTGAAATAGAAGACAGTACTCATCTGGGCTAGCAAGCATATTATTTCTCTTTCTATGGAAAAATTATTGGGACATAGCTTCCAGTGTAAAATAGCAATGTTCATGTTGGCTTCAGCATCTCATTATCAACCTTCAAGGAGAAAAGCTGACCACCTAATTCCCCGTAACAAAGTGTGTAAGTCCAAGAAGTTATACTGTACAGTTTTCAAAATGGATGAAGAAATACATTAAGTATTATCATAATATTTCATAGGAAATGGATGAATGCTGAAAATATAGAAATACGTGAAAGTATGCCCAGAAAAATTGTGCTCAGAACTTTTGTATAAGAGAGAGAAATAACTTTATTGGATGCATTTTTTCTTTGTAAATAATTTCCTGCCCAGAGCCCCAGTGTCTTTGTGGAATGTTAATATTTTTGTGATCACATTCAACATGTTCAATGTATGTTGTAAACCAGACATCTTGCCTACTCAATAAGATGTTATTATCATACTCAATTTTCACTAAAGAGTTTATTATCATAGCTGCACCAAAATAGCGGTGTCGTTTCCTAAACACTGCTCTCTGGAATTCTGACAAAACCCCTTAGTTTAGAGATTATTGCCTTGGAGAGTTGAAACAAAAATAGCCAAAGGGAAAATTATTTAATCTTTAAAACAGCATTTGTGGGAAGAGGAAAAAAGCCAGGTGAAAACAGGGTTTTGGTAGTTCTTTGGTATTCTTAGTAGTTGAGAAGTGGAGAGTGAGAAAGAGACTTGAGGGACCAGGACTAGAGCTACTGTTTGGTAAATGTTTGATCCCACTGGGAATATGTGCTTTTAACTGCAGCTTCCTGAGGCAGGAGTAAGAAGCAGTGGCAGACAGACAGTGCTGGCAGTCTGGGTTGATCTTTGGAATTCTGCAGCATGATGAACCCAACTGTTGGTCTGCACAGTGGCCTGGACAGTCCAAGGGCAAGTGGTGCCTCAGACTGTGACTCTTGGGGTGGCTCAGACACTGACTTCTTGGTATGTTACTTAATGGGCTGCTTGTATGCAAAACAGTGTGTTTGCTTAGGCAGTTGTATGAAGATTGTTTTGATGTATGTTCGGATTTTAAAAGGTTATTAGGGTTTTTGTTTGTTTGTTTTGCTTTCCCTGAGGAAAGTGTGTGTCTACCCCACTGGGCTTCCCTGGAGGCCTGGAGAGATAAGGAGCCTATAGCAAATAGGTCATTGGGGGGTTTTGGTTTCTTTTTTGTTATTTGCTTGGTTTGGGACTTTTTGCTTCTTTGTTCTGTTAATTTTTTTGGTTTTGTTTCTTTGTTTGTTGTTTAATTTGTGGGGGTTTGTTTGTTTTTAACTTAATGGCGTTTGTGGGGGTTTTTTAGAGTTTTCATGCGGAAATATTAATTTCAAGCTCTTCTCATATTAAAATTAAGAAATACAAAATGGAAAGGAGAATATAATTAGAAACAGAGAACATGGGATTAATTTTTATTCTACCTTATCCTGCTCACCTTCAAGCTTGTCTAATAGCAAACCAGGAGATACTGAACATGCTACTTTTAAGAGCGTTTCCCTGCTCAGTGTCACACTTCAGTTCCCTACATTTCTAACCTCCATCAATGCACAGTAAATTAGGGATGACAGAGAGAATTGGGACAATCTGACACTTCCCAGCTTTCAGACTTTTCTGCTGTAGGGGTCCAGGGTCCCATACTTTTCACTGTATATGGTCAATGAGCAGAAAGGGAAAGAGTTATCCTTCACAGCAAACTAATATACTTCTTAGTTTTAAAACTTATTAAGGAGAAATGGGAATTTTGCTGTCATATAACGTCAGCAAAGAGCTTTATCTACAAAGCTTTATAAAGACAGACCTGCATTCCTGAATCTCCTCTGGGTTTGAAGTAAATTCAAAGTGCAATCAAACCTTCTCCTTGCGTTTGATCTTAAATTAGGCCCTTTTCCTTCAGAAATTTCTCTGTGCGGCACAGGAGCTTAAGAACACTTTATGTCTGCAGGACTGGGCCCTTTCTGATTTTTCTTAGAAGCTCACCTCCATTAAAAGATGTCTCTCTTGGTCCCTGCATGGCTACTAAAGAGGTTGTATGAAAAGATTTGCAGAGGTTTGGATTTCCATAGCTCTGCTGACTTCCCTGGACCTACACCAAAGTGCGTCAGTTGGGGAATTCTTCATAATTACCCTTAGTGTTCCATGAAAAAAAAAAAAAGAATGCAGAAAGATGTTGAAGCAGATTGAACACATCTTACCAACAAAGAGAATTCTCTGCCTGGTTTTCCAGGCTGAGATTCTTGGCCAGAGTCTTGTTTGTTCTGTGTGTTGTCCTCGTGCTGACCCGTACTTGAATTTGTGGTTTTATTGACCATGCCTGGAAGGGTCCTGGATGGTGCCCCTCCAGATTTACATCAGTGGGAGTACTGTGATCCAGGGAGGCAATGGGGTTTAACCTTAGGAGGGGCTTGCCAGGAGTTCAGTTCTAGGTCCTGAGCTTCATTTCTCTGCTCCTCAAGGAGCTGTATCATGTCAAATTCTGCTTTCAGTTACTCACTGAAGTTTTCTATAGGATATCAGTATTATCTAATTCTCCAGCTATAAAATGGAGGGAAAAGCATAACTCATGCCTCACAGGGAAGAAAGAGAACCTGAAAGCTTATGCTGAAGATGTAACATTCCCATTACAGCAAAGGAGATTGTTGTAAATTAAATGTCCAAATAACTTGCAACACTGTTTACTTTGGTGATTTGCTGTCATTCCAGTTCAACAAAATACTACTGTTTGAGATAAGAAGAAAAAAATGCTCATTTTTAAAAGTGTATTTTTTCATATCCACCAAGAGACAGATTAGATTTTTGAGATGTTTTCTTACGTTTCAAAAGTATCCAGAGTATTTCCACAGTGGGAGTAAGCTAATGGTACATCACTGGAACATCTCCAGTGAAAATAACTGTGGCAGAGTGAAAAGATCAGTAGAAAACAAGTAGTCAGGAACAACAATGGCAAAAATACACATATATTTATTTATACATCCTTGTTTGCAGTATAGACTTCTGGATATTTTTTAATACCAGTAAAAGTAGACTTCAAACATTTTATTGACCTTACAGCCATTACAGTTATAAGTAGTTCCAATGAAAAGAAAACTCTTCCAAGAAATTTTCCTCAAGGACTTGACAAAGATTTAATACAGGACAAGTATATATACAGGATGGAATGAGAGGGGAAACTTTCCTGTCTTAAGATTCCTCTTAATTGTGCATTAGGTCTGAAGACCCTGGCTATATTCCATATTGCTCCATTTGTTGCTTGCCTCTGTAAGGCTTCTCTTTTGGAAGAAAGAACCAAACAATTCTTGCAGCCCTTTTATTAAATGCCATCTTGACCTTGCTTCTTGGAAATATAATGGCCCAAAGGATGAAAAATTACAGCAAGTGTTTATTACAGAAATCTAGTCTCAGTTGTGAGAAGATTAAGTGTTTCAAAAGATTTAATATCCTGCCTGCTTCAATGGGATGCATGTGGAAAAGAGCTGCAAAGCAGCAGAGAACTGGAAATGGCTGTGTGATGTAGGCATGTGGGAAATACTTGAGAACACGAGTTTTAAAACTGATCCTCACCATATCCTTGATTTCCCTATCAAGCTGCTGTGGGGAAGACTTGGACCACGTACCCTTAAATCATCCCAAATTATCCTATGATAATGGCAGAGATAAGCAGAGACTACTAAAATATGGGTTTGGAACTCAAGAGTCAAATTAGTGTTCTGCAGCTGGACACCAATATCTGAATGAAAAGCTGTTAATCCTGATTTTTTTTTGGTAGGAAAACTGTAATTCCTAAGCCCATTTGTATGCATGAAAAAGTCTGTTGATGAGGAAGGTTTATTTGGAAAAGCAGATTCTAGATAACTACAGAAGTAGATTCTAGCTTCTACTAGAAATAAGTTTTATTTTTAAAAGGGCTAAACTGCAGATTTTAAATAATTTCAAATTTTGCTTGTTCCTTGAGACAAAATGAAGTTGTTTGTATTTGGAGATAATTTTCCATCTTTTACTGTGTTGTACGAAAACATTCCCCGTTTGAAAGACTCCCTGAAATATTTTGTAATACCTTTATGAAACACAGCTCAGTTTATGGCAGAACATTTTTTTTTGCAGCCCTTCTTACTGAAATACAAGTTTTACAAGTAGATGCAAGATGTTTTTCATTATTTGGGAGCAGACACATAAAGAACGGCAGATTGTCTGCCTTCTTTATTCAGACTAAATGCACATCTGAAAGACTTTGAGAGGCACAGACACCTGCTGCCTTTTGTTTGCATTTTTTCATACTGATTTTCATTTTATAAATTTCCTTCTTAATGAACATATTTTCCATAACGTACTTTTATGTTAACTGCTCTGAAGTAATTCACAGGCTACATTTGGATGTTTCGTCATTCCCTTTGTAAAGCCAATATTTAGATGGAGGATTAACCATCCTGAGGTTTTCCTTTTACAGTATAGAGCTGAAAATCATAACAAAATGAAATTATTTATAAACTTACCATCTCAGCTGTTAAAGTTAGAAAGGTTCTGACAAACTCAGCTATCTGTAACAGCAAAGAAAATGGATTTTTTTGGAAGAAATTTAGGCTGAGATATGACAACATATACACCTAAAAATGATACATAAATTACTCTCTCATCCAAGAGACCATGAATATCTTGTGTTTGAGTTTAGTGCCTGTGTAAAAAAAAATTAGCTAGAGTCAAAACCTGTTTTGCACCACTAGTGCAAATTGGATATAGTTCCATTGGATTTGATTGAATTTCTCTAGATTTATGATACTTGAAATGATGGTGAAAATAAGATTTCATCCCTGAAATTCAACTTCTGTGAGGTCTCCCAATTCCCATCAGGATGAAGTAATTTGATTGTACTTAACAATGAATCATCTAACTCAGTAATTGCTGTGTATGAGTAATTATGTTGTATTTCTTTAAAACCTTTCTGTCTCACCATAGATTTTTAAAGTTATTTTTGATTGTTGGTTATGCAAGAAAAGGAAAGAAAAACAGCAAGAGAAAAAGCCCCAACAAAAACCCAGCAAAAACCAGGTTTCTTGCATAATTTGTTTGGCTAGTCAGCACTTCAGGGCTGTCTAAATAAAGAAGTAAAATATATGCAATTATTCTAAAAAGTTGGAAATCCTCAATGAACTGATGCATTTTCACTAAAAACAATGAGACTTTGTATTTTTAGCCCTGTCCTGTCAAGATCAGTTTATTCTCAGCCTTGTGATCCCCTAAGAGATGGATGATCAAACCATTTGGATGCTTCAACCCATTGAGTTTGGTAGGAGTCTGATGCCTATGTACCATCTGAGGACCTGTGCTTGAGTAGAGGGTGCATGGAATAAAAGGATTAGGAAGCAGGGGTTAATTCTGGTATCTGGTAGAACTTTGCAACTTGCTGACCTGAGAAACAAAACAAAACAAAACCAACAGGTCACAAATATAATTTCAGAATATGATCAAGTCCGTGTTCAACATCTTTGTCAGGTCAAATAAGAGGATGCTCTATAGTCCCTCACTTCGATGTCAATTTCTCGGTTCTCTGAATTCTCCTGCATTTATCAACATTCCTGAACTGCAGAGAGTAGAAAAGATGCTTAATTTTAAGGTTGTCTCCCCTTCCAGATGCTAAGGCAGAACATATTCTCTCTTTTCCCCTTGTCAATCCAGGAGGTTCAGCAGTGGATTTTATTACAGATCTGCATTTTTCCCTTCTTAGATGTGTCACTTTAACTCATCAAGTTTTGTGCAGATCCCTGCAAAGTTGTCTCAAGATTTTCTTCTTTATCTGCTTGCAAATACCATAACTTTGCTAAAGAAGTGCTGCAACTAAGCAGAGAGATGGAAAGCACTTCAACTTTATCAGGAGTCTGGGGACAGTGTGTAAGTCTGCCAAAGCAGGAATTGGATATGCCCAGGAGGGAAGCCCTGCCAGCATCTGAACATGGCAGGATTACACTGTCCTTGTTCCATGCTGTGTGACATGGTACCATGCAGTGAGTCTGAGAGGAAATTAAAGACATGTAAAAACGCATTTGTGATTTTGATTTTGAGCAGAAAACAATTTTTCTGGGACACGTAAGGCTGGAAATGTAGAGATGCAGGACAGGCATCCCTGCAACCACTAATTTGTCATGACAGTGACAAGGAAAAATCCCATCAACTTGAATAAATAAGGGGAGAATTATGTCTTTGAAAATTCTGGACATCTTGTTAGAATTCAGAGAAAAACAGTGTTTTCCCTGGGGCACTCAGAACTGTGAGGAGGTGCTCTGAAGTGATCCTTGTTCTGTCATCTGAGAAGAGCCAAAGAATATGCATCTCAGGGGAGAAAACTGCACATTCTGTCTGCTTTAGAGATGTCACTCCAGTCAGACTTTCTCCGGTGTTTTCTTATATGCAATCGTTGGAATGTTTGTGCTTTTCTAACACTCTTGCTTGGTGGATCATCGCCTCTGGTATTTAAATGTCTGGAAATTAGAGAAAATAAATAGTCGTCTAAACTTGGCAGGAATTGATCCCCAACAGGGATTACCTAAACCATTCGCTGTTCCATATATCTTTAAAGAGGCAGCTTGTTGTAGGTAAAACAAATTTATCTGGTCTAGTGGGAGCATTGGGACAATTATCTCTTTAAGGAGATGGCACTGCATAAGTGAGAAGCTTATCAGCTGGGCAAGGCACAGGAGGAAAGGTTGGGTTACCAGACAACCAGGAACTGGAAATAAGAAAGTCAAATGTGGTGCTACAGTCTGTGTAGTGAAGGCTTTTCAGTAGTAGTGAGAAATTTTTAATACTACTGTGCAAACCCTTGACAAGACCTCAGCTGGAAGAGCCTGAGTAATCCTGGTCATTAATTTGCAAGGATGAGAAGGCATACCTGGCACCAGGCATACCTGGCACAAGACTTTCCGAAACAGGCACAGCCCATGTGGTGGCAAGAGGGAAGTGGTCTAGAGATGGAAAGAAGCAATACCCCTCTTGGAAAGGTAGAAGGCAGTCCTAGTTAAAAAATGATGTAATTATTTGCATGACAATGAGTACCAGGCTCTGAGACATGGGCCTTGTTAGATGTACTGCCATATTCACGTGAAAATCACCATCTACATTTGGAACTGCTTTGCACAGGGAATTCTGGACACGTTGATGACATCTTGCAGACATCTTTATGCAAGCATCCAGCTTGGAGTTGCCTTCCTTCTACTGCATAGCTCAGATGTTTTCACTAGCCAGCAAAACGGTGTCCTTGTATGCGTTATGTAGCCAACTGTCTAGTGGCCAAACTGAGCCAGCCTATTCCCAGCTCCCATGGGAAATGCCAGTGCCAGCTTCACGTGTCAGAGACCAGCAGCCTCCTGTGGTCCTGCTTGCTCCAGCCTGGAGGTGTTTTTTGTCAGCACAAGCAGGGTGTTTGGGACACCAGTTCAACTCCTCACACTTGCACCAGTGCCGGTGGATCCATCACTGATTACTCCTGCAGGATGGAAACCCTCAGGCTCACACAGACATCATCTGGTGCCTTAGAATCATGGGCTCCTTCCTTTTTGGAGTTTTTGCCTTGTTATTGAATGTGGTAAATGTGGGAAATCTTATCTCTTGTCTGAATGACTTCCATGGCTGTGCTCAACATCCTGTGATGGCGCTGCCTCTTTACAAACGTCTCTCTTGTAATTGTTAGCAGGGAACAAATATCTCTGGAAATAAACAAAACAAGGAAATATAGAAAATACTCGCTATAAACCAGAGTTGGTTTAAATTGAGGGTTTTCCCAAGGAGCTTACTAATACACTTTTAGAGCAGAGCATTCTTTGTCTAGTCCTGAATGTTGATTTTTGCTTTTGAATCCTAGCAGGATAACATGGGGAGTTTGAAATGTCAAGAGTCTCTCTCATAGATTTAAATCATGACAAGTCTTTTGTACAGAATGATTTAAAACCTGAAATGGAATTAGAGTCCTAATGTCATGACTGTGCACAAATTCTTGAAAAATTAAATTTTTAATTAGTTTAGAGTATGGCACTGCACTACTTCTTGAGAGTGGGAAGAAATGCTTGAGTCTGCTTTTCTCAGTACCTGATCAAGAGATTTTAACATCAATTAGACAGTAACTCCAGGGACACAGTTTTGGGTAATAGCCATGACGTTGTTCAAAGAACAGAACTTTTGCTCTTTTTATGTTGCTGTTCCAACTGCCAGTTTTGGGATTAAATGTCTCAAGACACATGTAAAAAGAAAACTTTTTGTATGCGTGCTGCCTGCTCAGATCAAGCCTGGAGGCTGCTAGTACACAAGCTGGGATAGTTTGGCTTTGCTATCTTCCATCAGGAGAGTGAAGAAGTTGTTTGTCTTGCTAAGGTGATTTTCAGAGATTCTTATTAACAGATAATAAGAGAGCAAAGACTTAATCTGGAGGTTGACTCTCCAGTGACCCTTAAAGTTGGAATAACTGAGAAAGCAGCAGTTGCACTAGTAAAAGCTGGAAGTTAGCTGAGGGCTAAGAAAAGGGAGACTGTTGCTGTAAGAAGAACTGAACCGATGCCAGCAGAAAGCTGATACAGCAGCGACATGAGCGATATTATCTCCCCAACAGTTGTGACTGTGTTCCAGAGGCTGCAGGGTCAGATCCCAGGTTTGCTTAAGGCCACATGAAGACAAAATACATCCTTTCTATACTACTGTAAACAGGGATCTGAAACAGGATAATTAGCATTATTACAATGAGCTCTCTACTTTGTCGAACTTCTCAGTGTGTCTCTCATCCAAGAAGGACAGAAGAGCCTTTGAAAAATTAATTTCCACCACGTTTAAATGACTCAGTGTCCAGAAAAAAAAAGAGGCTGTGGCTCTATTTTCTGTCATTTGTAGAAATTGCTCCATCTAGATGATTTTTTACCATGGGTAGGATTTTACTATGGAATGAGGATTTACAGGATGAAGTCAAGGCAAACCTGTCCCAGCCATCCACTCCACTTCCAACTCAACATTTAGAGCTGTTTTCTCCCAGCCTTCTGTATTTAAGGGTTATTACCTCAAATACCAGAGATTTTAGGGCAGATTCTGCTCTTTTTATTATTTATTATATCCTTGAGCCATGAATGAAGAACAGCACAATCAGGAGTCATGGCAGCAGACCGCCACCAAAGGCATTATGATCACTTAAAAGATGCCAAATATTGCCAGGCTTGCCAAATATTTGCAAATTACTGGCATATTTAGTCCTAGGCACAGACATGGCTAATTCCTTAGGAATAACCACCACATGAGCTAATAACTAGTTGTCAGGAGGGCTCAGGGTGCTGGAAAATACTGTAAGAGTAATGCAGCCTCACAGGTACTTGGTTTTGGCACATGCCACATGGTGACCATCCTGTAACTTCATATATAAAACAAACAGAATGGAAAAAAATACAAGTAAATAAACAATACCAAGGGTTTGGTTTTCATCAGATGCTGATGAAATTGTTAAGTGAAACTTAATATTCTGTGTCAATTTAACAACCTGACAAGTCTTAGACCAGGAGGTACAATGAGCTAAATTTAAAATTTTACAGAAATGTAAAGCAGTGGATTTCAGCTTGTGGGGGTATTTAGTTTTTATGTTTCCTTTAAAAATAATTAGGAAGCTAATGCGATGAAATTATGTGCTGTGGGTCAATGTGTTCCCAAATGCAATTTTTAAATAAAACAAACCCCACGCCTAAACTCCCTGAGTTTGGACAGCGGAACTTGTGGGAATACCAGCAAGCTTCACTGACACTCCAGTGCCAAGCCACCTTTTCAGATGGATCAGATGGCTGGAAACACTTCCCATAATTATATCCTATCTCATTCTCCCATTTTACCTTTGCTGTTTGATTTTTTGCTGTTTCCCAGTGCCAAGATTTATTCTTCATGCATGGCACCTAGAGAAGGAAGCCAGAAATAAGCCGAATATTTTTTTTTCTGCAATTAATTGTTACAAGCTAAGAGCACTTACTGTGTCTAAGTCAGGATCTGAAAATATAGTTCCAGTTCTAAAGCCAATAGCTGTATCTCATGCTGTTATTTTGGCAGAGATTTCCAGAGGGGGTATAGTTTAGCAAAAATGGGTGGAGATCTCAAGAAGCATTAACTTTCTTGGAAAAGTAAAAAATGACCAAATATTACGGGAGAAAATGGAAGAACATGAATTATCTCCACTCTCTGGAGAGGTATCAGTAATAAGGTTTTCTCAGACATTATATGATCTCCTACATTTATCAATTGAAATGAAAATCCAAAGGTAAAATCAGGGCTGGGAGCATTATTATAGGCTCTCACACCCCCCAATATCTGTAATTTATACCTGGGTTTTAGGGAAATGTGAAACAGTATTTTTAGCTGTGACAGCTGTAAGCTTGCTGCAATGTTTGAGAAAAGGAAAACAAGCAAAGAGCCATAATTCTAATAGGTTTTAGGATCTCTATTCCATTTGTCTTGAATATGATCTCAATTCATCCTGCAGAGTGAAATTAGCTCAGGAAACACTGTTTTTGAAGTAGAAACTGTATACCTCATCTTACACCCTTAAGCCATGCAGGATTTTTGGGGAAAAAAAGAAATTACTGTTGTTAACTGGCATAAAAATTGCTTTTTCTTGTATTATAGATAGCTATTTACTATCTCCCTTGTAGAAGATTTTCTGACACTCATATGGCATTTTGTTCATTTGTTGGGCTGGTTTGTGGTTTGGGCTTTTTTTCCCAAACTAGGCTGGTGTTTTTAATTTCTGTTACATAGCATTGATGAGATAAATGAAGCACCACAGGGGCCCTGAGGATACAGCTGGTGTTTCATATTCAGGGGGAGCTGGAGGAGCTGTAAATCCTCTAAGATGGATGCTGTGAACACAGCAACATGTTAGGAAAAAAATCCTGAGCCTTCCTCTCCCCAGCATCCTTCTGGCTGTTTCCCAAGGGAAGGAGCTGTGGGCTGTCCCTGTGGGTGCACAGTGGGGAAGGGGCACATCCCACTCAGGACATTCTCAAGAAACAAGTCCAAACTGTATCTGTGCATAACAAAAGGAGCCAGCTCCTGCCAATATCAGCATCTCCCATCAGCTGGCACCAAAACTAACTGGGTGGGGAATGGGTAGGAGGTTCCATGAAGTGCCCACAAAGCTCCAACTGTGATCTGTTTTCAGGAACAATATAATGATACTGACTGTGGGATAGAAACCTAAATTGCTTGCGTTTTTGCTGACATCTTGCCAGTGGTGTTTTAGAGCTCAAGACCACACAAGGAAAATGGTGTTCCAGGATATATTGCCTCCTTAAGGAGAGGCTGTGAGACTATGACCTAATGTTTATAATTGTAAGAGTTATTGAGAGTCAATTGAACATGCAAAATTCCCAAGTGACTGCATTTATCACTCGTGTGATTAGCATGCTTGTGGAGTATAAACAGCTGAACAGATCCAAATGGTTGATGAAGTTCATCAAGAGAAAGAAAATTAAAAATATGTCAGATATTGTTGAAAATATAGGTAAGGAATGACTTTAAACTCTGCTTAGAAAGAGGATGATCAAAGGGTTTTTTAATGGGCTTCTCATTATTGCTGGTTCCCATAAATGTTTCGGCAAATAGAGTTTACTTGGAAACTGATAGGAATATTGATAACATCAGTGTACCTCACACAGGATTTTACACAGTCAGATATGAAACTTTGCATTATGAAGGTTTGGTTTTTGCAAAATACTCCTAAGATGAGCTTTACTTTTAGCATAAACATGTATCAAAATGTGCAGAAATATATAGCATCATCTTTACTGTGCTCACAATAAACTTTTCATAATACATTTATAATCTCAAATACTTATGGGTTTGTATATGTATTATTCATATATATATATAAATCTCTTAATCATTCCCTAAGGCATCATTTAATGCATTGTATTTGTATAAGTGTAGCAAAGGTTTCTTTAGGTGAGATTACAGTTGGAAGTCTGCAGCTTTTTAAAAATTGTTTTTTAATTAGGATTTCAGTATAAGTAGTTGAAATCATGATATCTTAGATGAGAGAAGGTCAGATATTTAGCACTAGTTTGTAGAACACTGAAGATCTGTTTTGTTGTAGATGAAACACAATGATTTTTAATTCTAGTTGTATTTTATTTTTACATTTTTGTTGGCTCAAGATGGACCATGAAATTATTTTTATTTTTGTTGAGCTTCCTTTCAAGAAGATTTATTATTTTGCTTTGGCTTAGATTGAAGTTAGAGATTTTTCTCAGCTTACTCCATTTCAATATGCCTGCATCCTGGAGAGGGAATCTGGGAAAAGAGGGGGCAAACTAAAGGTACAATTACAGAAAGTACGAAAGTGCAGCTACTGAAAGTGAAAAAACTGAAAATTGCAGATAAGTTTCATTGACTTCAAAATAAGTTTTACTTTTGAGCCTTTTTACTCCTCTTTGTTTATAGGGTTTTTCAAAGGCATGACAATGATAATTTTAAAACAAACATACTTTTTTCTATTTTTTAATATTTTAATCACTAGGTAAATTGAGACTTTCTTAAAGCTTTCATCTGAAAAAGAATACTTTGAAACTTATATTATTGGTGGTATATTATTACTTCCAAATTTATTATCCATAGTGCTATGGCAATATTTCACAAGCAATACCTTCTATATCATCCATGTCTATATCTTCATCCATTTGCGAATGTAAATTCTGCAGAAAACTGCAGAGATTTGTACAAGAAAACTCAGGCTGGAAGGTGTTTGTTGAGGGCACAGCTTCAAAACAGATTTATGTAGCTTTCAGTTTGCGTGCAGATGGAGTTTGCCGAGAAGTTGGAAACACTGTTTTTATTGGTTTTGTTCTGCTTTTTCTTTTGGCCGACTTTGCCCATCTTTTTTCAGTCAGCCCCAGGAGTGTGCTGTGGTTCGGACCTTGCACTTAACTCACATCAACAGTTTCAGTTAACACTTTGTTTTTAAAAGAAAGAAAAAAGCTTTGGAATGCATTTTTAACAGCTTTTACACCTGTATTATTGACATTTTTAACAAACACTTCATGCCCCCTGACCATAATCCAAGAACAGAACATGCATTAATTTTGGAGAAACAAACACTCACAGACCAAAGGGACCTTTTCCATCTGCTCGCTTCTGCTGAGCATCAGATCTGCCGTTTGGCATTGCTTATGTTTTGGATGACTTTGTCATAAAACCCAGAGTGATGGGCAGTCAAATGCTTCATCTGCTCATGGAATGTCAAATTTCCATAGTTGTCATGGCTTGAGATGTGGAGACTGCCTCTAAAACCACCCTCTTCGACCACTCAGGTGTCTCAACTGGGCTCTCCAAATGTGGTGGTTTTCTCAGTAAAGCCTGTGACTCACATTTACTTTGCTTAGTTTATGATTTATTTGTCAAAATGGCTGTAACACGCATTTCTTGTAAATGGCCTGTAGCCTCGTGAGAGAGGCTTGGCTCATCTGCTGTGGCTTTTGAAATCCTAATGACCATTTAATTGAGTAAATGTGAGATAAGCTGTGAGCTACTCTGCTTGCATTTAACAGTGTCATGGTCTTCAAACAATACTACTTTAGTATCCTAAAGCATGAAACCACACTGGGCGTTGATGGCATTAAGCTATTTTCCATACCCACAGTCTAGCTGTGCATCTGCGACTCGGTGTGAATTGCCCCACAGTTGGGGAAGTCACAAATACCCATGTACACTGTCTTTCATTACACAGCTTAATGAGATTTCCACATCCCTTGGGAAACCAGCATGTCCCACAGATGGGTGGTATCCACATTAGCTTTTTCTACGGCCAACACATCCCTGTACTCCTGAGATCCTCTCCAAAGGAAAGGCATGATTATGCGTAACAGATTGTAAAACAAGAGGTTAAAACAAATTCCAGTATTTCAACTCTATATTGTTAGAATATATTTTAAACAATGGAAGGAAGAAATATATTAAAATTTTCGTTATTTTTTAGTTTGTTTCTGTATGAATCTCCAGGTAATGTTGAGTGGCTCGTTTGTAGCTTTGTGCTTCTGGCAGATACCCAGCAGAGATAATTATCTTTCAAGAGTCCCTGGCTTCTTTTTTAGTAATTTAAAATAACTGGCCAGCAGAGAATAAATTGTTCCAAAGTTTCATGCTTGGAAAGAGATTTCCCAAACTAAAAAGTTTTATCAAGAACAACTGAGATAGTAAATGAACGTGCAGGCAACCGCTTAAGATCTGACTAAAGGAAAATTCTGCTCCAAACAACACAAAACTACAGGAATGTGTTTTGTCAAAGTCACAATTCATTGAATTAAAATTTCTCAGAGCTTACTGCTCTCCCTGTGTCTTAGAGAACAAACACAGAACATATTTTTCCATCTTCAAACCCGCTGGGTCTGGAGTTGACACAGCCATCAGAGAGAGAGGAGCTTGGTCAAGTAGCAATGCTGGAGAATGTAAAAGTTCTGTTAAAAATTCACATTAATTTACATGTGCATTGTGAAAAATGGAGTATCAAATTAGATAGAATTGAGAATCAATCAGATTACAGAAATTGCAAGTGACTTTTATCTTCATATTTACAAGGAGGTATGACTACAGTTACCAGACTGCAGTCTGTATTTTATTAATCTTAACAGAGCTCTTTCTACTTGATTGCTTATAATGCTGATATATTTTATACTTTGTATTTTATATAATCTCTTTTCAGTAATGTTCCAAAAACATTACTGAAAAATCCCTCAAATGAACCATTATTAAAGTTACCAGTTATAAAAAACCGTCAAATAAACCGTAGAAAGGTAAATGTCATTAAATTCACTAAAGATGAAAAAAAATGTACTCTTTAATACATTTTTCATGTTTGATTGATAAGAAAACACAACCTACTTAGCACTAAAATCATCATCTGAAGTTACGTAATTTCCAAGTACTTTAAAATTAAGAAACACTTAGAGTAATTTCCTGTTTCCATAAGACGCCATGCCCAGAAACAAGGGAGAAAATCTGTTTCTCTACTTGCATTATGCACATCCAAAGGACATCTCCAGCTAGCCAAGCACTGTCCTGGGCTGTAATTAAAGTGAGACTGACATTAACTACAGATCTAATATATTGAGTGTGTTTCAAGTGTCAATAATGAAACCAGACTTTCTCCAGATCTGAAATATGCCTTGCTATACATGAGGTGTTCTATGAAATTTGTGTTTTTTAACAACACTTTTACAGTCTGCACAATATTTTGAATATAGGTGTGTAAAGGGTATGTGATTTGATTATTTATTTCTGGCCTAAGCACAGCTGGTGTTTTGTGAAATCTGATTTTGGCTTTGCAGTGATAAATGAATGTCAGATGGACACACATGATTGGAAATGCGGTCCTGTCCCAGACAAGACAGGACATCCTCTCCTTGGGCATAACCAAGAGTCTGATCTTTCCTGGTAATGCTGAATCAATGCAGAGAAAGTTCTTAACTAGGAAATTTTTGTATGTGTAAGAACTTTGTGGTTTTAAGTATAGCCACAGGAAATGGAGTAATCGTTAATGAATTTAGAGTAGATGAGCTGGCAAACTGAAAATGAAGAAGAGTCCCTGCACTTAAATGTTAGCAAACAGTGGGTGAAAAACCCTGTTTTGTGAGATCTTCAGTCATAGTGGGTGCTGCGATATTAATTTTCAGTGGTTTTTTTATTACCAAAGTACTTGCTAATAGCACACAATTAATTAAGGCTGCAAATAGATCCATAATCCTCCTGACAGAAGTGCTGCTTTTTAAAATTTTGCCTCCTGTGAATAGTGTTAGCTTTTCCAGTTTTGGACAAGAATATTGTCCATTACCCAGTCTACAAATATTTTTCCTGTGGCAGGCAAACCCTCGCACACCAGTGATCCCTTGGGTGTTATTTCTCATGCAAATCCAGATTGCAAACCCAAAGACACTTTTAATCTTTAATTCTGATGGTGCTTGGCAAAATGACACTGCAACAAGAAACACAGCCCATTCAGTGCTTCCTTAAGACTGCGGAGATGCCTGTAAGTTATTTTCTTGCATACTTTCCTTGCCTATGGCCTCTCTTAATCTATGAGTTAATTGATCCCGGATTTTCTGATAGAATTGTCTTAAGCTGTTGACAATTCAATAAAGAAAGGAGTTGAGCATGTAAATTAAAAATAAACTCAAAATGCTTACATCACTCTTGCAATTAGGCAGCACTACTGATGGTTGGCTTATCAGGAACAACAGTGGGATTTTTTCCTTCTATAATTGAAGATGAGGTTGTGCCTTCATGATTGACCACCTGGGACTTCAAAGCTCGAGGATAGAGCTCAACTATTATGCATGCTGTGATCATTTGGTGTTTCTCAGTGATGGCCAAAGAAAACAATGGCACCCTGAATCTAACTAGCTCCTCAAGGCTTTATGTGATGCTGAGAGAAAGGCTCATTATGAAGTTCAAATCAGAACTTTAACTTGCTTGGTGGGACAGAAGAGAGTCTTTGGCCTCTGTGAAGTTTTAGTGTCTTTTTCTTGTTGACTGACCATAGGGCTGCATATTTGACACTGTCAAAGTGGAGGTTGCAAACTGCCTTGAGAAGTGAACTGCAAGTGCAGCATCCTCACTGCTGGGGTTTTTTTGCCATTTCACATTCAATGTAAAGAAAATACATCAAAAGAATAGTAAATCAATAATTGTTATCTAGAAGAAACTATACTTTGGTTATCTTTTAGTAGTGGTATTTGCACCAAAGTCTTTCATCAGCCCGTAGTGGCAGTGGGAATACCCATCAGAGTATAATTAAACTCCATTTAGTGGGTTTAATTTGTCCTTTGGTGCTGAGGGAGTGATTCCAAAGCTTAGAGTTATAAAGGGGATTTAATCACAAAAGATTAAATAAATCCCAGTTATATTTGACAAGCATTTTACTCTTCAGTAAGTCATATGATCCATAATTATTCTCCTAAAGCCTAATTAGCTCTGTTCCTTTTTTAAATCGTATCTCTTCCACAAGACACTTCTGGCACGACTAGATCTTGCCTTTTTGATGCATGTTTTACTAATCGGGCTTTTCATCCATCCAGTTAATCAGCCCTTCCCTGCCATGGAGCCCAGCTGCTGCACTCCCTCCCCGCTCACCAAGATGCTTTAGATGTGTCATAACCCAGCCTCAGAAAACTTGTGTGGCCAAGTGCCCCGGGGCAGATGATAGCAGGAGTCAAAGGCCAGCATGATAGAGGGCAGTGTGATTTAAACCTGTCTGAAGAAACCTCTGAAGAGATTTTTGCTGGAGGCTTTTGTTCCACCTATGACCTCCTCCACCAGGACAGACACTCGCTTTATCCTCTTCATGGAAGTTTTTATTTTTAAAATTTGAAATAATACAATTTCTCTTTAGCTTTCATGTCCTTTTTCCAAGTGGGGTTTCTTAGCAGGAAGATCTTGAAGTATATTGCCCCAAGATGCACACAATTTCAGGATCATACTGCACATGCATCATTCTGCCAGTGTACATACTTGGCTCAGAAAAAGAAATATGAAATCTTTTTCCTAATCAAAAATGCCTCAGACAGAGTGCATGAACTTTTCCAAATACTTGAAATTATTAATAGAGATGTCCTCTGAAGTATAATAGCAAACCTGTATGTTCCTGCATGCAGACATGTAATCTGTTCACATCTGTACAGTGCTGGGGAACATTTGTCAAGGTTCATTTAGCTACAGTTATCCCTTGTTTTTCCCCTTTAAAACTTAGTTGCAGAATTTCCAAAGTGCTTTCTGTTAAACAATAACAAAGAAATGAGGGAGCTCTCATGAATACTAATGGCTTGCATGTTTTGCCTGAAATCTTTTGTGGGTAGCTGTGCTGTGCAGACGCTGTTTCCTCTGCACCAAGACCTGGTTTGGAGCAGAAGGCCATATCTCTGGAGAGTGATGTAACATTGTCATATTATCTATGGCTAAATTCCTAAAAAATAGGCTCAAACATGCCATTGGCTTATCACTGAGCTAAGTGACCAGACTGCCTGGGAGTTCAGGTGTGTAAACCCTGACACAGGTATCCTTGCAAATACATCTTCATCCCACAAATCAATCATGCCATGCTGATCTTGGTTACTGTGTTGTTTAATTTTATTTTATGGTGCTTCAAGTGAATAGCAAAAAATGTAGATGTCAAGAAAATCAATACAAACCCTGCTGTGGGGAGGAGGAGGGCTAAATGGGGAAGGAATTGATTTGTTGGGCTAATACTGGACATCTTTTTTTTTTTTTTTTTCATTTTGTTTGATAAGATTGCTTACTGAGGCCAAGCAAAAGCCCAGGTGAGCTGTACATTCCTGTTCTTGCTCACACAGTCATGCAGCCTGCCCTTCTCTGCTGATGTGTGGGCTCAGAAGGGAATTAATGAGCCGTGCTTAAGGGAGGCAGCAGGTTTTTGGTTCAGATTGCACCATCCCCACACTAGAGATTGTGAGATACCTGTCTCCAGCAAGCCCTTGGGGCTTGTTACACTGCCAGAGCTGGTGGTGCTGATGCTGACACGTGGTCTCTGGGCTGACTGGAGCTCTGTACAAATCTCCAGGGGTAAGAGTAGCCCCATGAGATGGCAATCACCATGTTTAGGACCAAGGAAGGTAAAGCTTACTAGCAAAGCCTGGGGCAGAAGGACGCCCTGGCAGCAGTGGTTTGGCAAATCAGAGCTGCCATGTGCATGGCCTGCACTCAGTTTTGATCAGTGTATCAGCTCCTGATGTTTCTGTCCCAGATTGTTCCAAGTGACATAAACTGTGCCAGCAAAAATCTTATTCAATATGCACCAAATCATTCAACACTTGAAAGATTCCTTAAAATCAGTCAGTGCTCTCAGAATTTTGTACCGAGGGATTTCCCATGTGGTCAGAGCAGATGTCAGATGTTCTACTTTCAGTATTTTCCCAGTTTCACCCTTCCTTAAAACAGAGGCATACTGAGATATTTCTTAAGTTGCAATCCATAAGAGAGGGGAATTACTTTGCTGCATTTCTGCAGCCAGAATGTTTTTCTGTGAAGCTATAGTATGAAATCGGTTTTTAATTTAAAGAAAGGTAATACTTTAGAAATGAGTAAGCTTGAGTTCTGAATGTGAAGCACTCAACAGTGCATGGACTTTTTTATTCTCCTTACTCAGGGTCTCCTTGTTATCTTGTGGATATCTTGTTGATCTGGGTCTAAAAAGAAGTTGTGTGGTCAGAGCTGAAGATGAGATGTACCACCAAGGAAAAACAACCTTGGCTAATTTATATGAGCATAACTTATTATAGGCTTTTCTAACATCAGCTTTAAACAAAAGCTCTAAATTAAAATTTAGAATACAATTTGATTTTTTAAAAGGGATTTTTAACAAAAAAAGAAAAGAAAAAATTGCCAAAAAAATATCCTGTGTTTATAAAAAGCCATAATACTGCAGAGTGCACCTCTTGTTGTGCCAGGTCTGCTTCCTTTGACACAGGTGAGGAGCAATGCCATTGGCATGGACACTCCTCATCTGTCCTGGAGGCTGGGACATTCTGTATCACTCCAGTGGGGCCCTCTCCTTCTGGCTCTGTGCACCATCTCCTTCCCCTGCACACTGGGCTCTCAGTAATACTCAGCAATGAGAAATTTCTTATCCAGCCTGAATTAATGCACTTTGAGTCAAGGGTCACACTCAGCCCAGCCATGCTGCCATAATTGTATTTGTGCCAGGACCAAGCAATTCAGGTACAACCTTACAAAGAAGGATGGAGAGGAACAGGGACATAGTGCAAGGAATGAGGACAGCAAAGAGCTGAAGAGACAGAGAACTGGTAGCAAAATATACAAGTGTCCACCTCTGAAGAGGCATCCCCTTGGGAAGCACTTTGCTCTGTCACACAGTGTACCTTTGCAGCTGCAGTTTAGTCCCAAATGGTGGATGAAACTGTTAAGAAACTTGAGGCCATTCCAAGATTTCAGAGCAGCTTTGTAAATGCAGCAAAGCCTTTGTTTGACCTTTCCCTGTAATCCCATGAGTGAAGCATTGTTTAATCAAAAATAATCATATCATTATTTTGTGAATAGTTACAATAATAATTGCTATGTAATTTCTGTTTCACAATTTTTATACCAGTAATCATTTACCAAAAATAACTGAGGTGTTTACATAATTGAGAGCTTTAAAAAAGATATTGTCTACAATGTCTTGGTCCATTCAAATTTTGAATAAATCCTGTGCCAGAGAAAGCTACGGGATATCTGAAGTTGTTTATGGGGGTAAAAGGAGATGAATCTCACTGGCCTTAGAGAAGCCAAGATTTCCAAAGGCAAATTAAGTCTGTTTACTTAATTTTTTGGGTTAGGAGTCTGCCTCTTCTGGGATGAACTGGGGAATGTTTTGAAACCCAAGCCAATGGAGCCAGGACACAAAGATGTTTGCCTGAGAGATGAAGAGCTGGCCAGGTTCTGGACATTCTGAGGGTTGGTTTTCCTGCTCCCTGAGGAACAGGCAGCGAGTTTGTTGCTGGATGTGTGGGCTGACTTTCTACTGACCATCAGAGCAGTTTAGAGTGCTTTAGGCAGATGAGGATGCAGCTCCCTGGGCAGCAATGCTGGCCCTGAGCACTGCATGCAGGGGCTGCACCTCTGGCAGGAGCAGAGTCTGCTGCAACTGTAAGAGTTTTGCCACCTTAGAACATCCACATTTGTCTGGGATCATGCCAAAACCCCAGCTCTGTTGGTTCAGGCTGTTAGACTCCACATTTTGTGTGCCACCTCCTCGGGATGCCTCCTCCTTATTGCTGAGATGGGGATGCAGAGGGAAAACCATGTTGTGCTTGACCATTTCTAATACTCTTTAAGTTATTGCTTAAAACAGGGCTGGAATAGGTGGGCTTTTGTTCTGACCTACCTATTGCAGTTTTGTGGTCTTATCATCACTGGTTATTTATGCTGTTCTTTTGTAGAATAGTTTCCAAAATAATCTTGTTTAACAGTGTTTCATCTTTCTGGGTATTTGGAGAACACATGCATGTACTTAGTGAGGTGATGGGCTGATTTAGTTTCTCAGTAACTTGAAAATAATGTATGTCTTAAAAAGCCATGAAAGATTTAAAGAGCCAAAATGCTACATTCAAAAATGACAAAACACTCTGAAATTTGTTTTAACAGTTTGGATGCACTAATACATTCCTTTTATCTCTCCTAAACTTCTTGGCTTACTAAAAAGATTCCTATCCAGATTGTCTCTAACAAATTCATCCTACACATGAGTTGCACAACTAAAACCAATTTTAATTGTTCATTCTTAGGCTTTCAGTGGTATTATCAAATTCTGGATTGATTGTTGTTTTCTAATCTTAATTATAATGTCATTTTAAGTGCACAGAGGGACTTTAAAAATAATTTGAGCTGGTATCATGCCAAAAGCTGCATCTGGATTCCTGGAGGATGAGGGAAGTATTGAATCAAACATCTGGCAAGTTTGCTAGATAAAGAAAGGCCAGCACAGTCCTCTCAACCTGTGCAGTTTATCAATGGGAACTCTTGGCTGCTGTTGCAGAGTTGCTCATCCTTTCAGTTTCATTAGGAATCTTGCATCCAAGGTCTTGCTTAACACCTGAGCTGATGATTCCTAGCTGCCCTCAGAAAAAGCTGTGCTAAGAGCAGGTGAAGGGATGTATTTCTTGGTGGTGGCGGTGATTTTTTTTTAAACTGTTTTCTATAGAGGGACTCAAGAAGATAAACAAAACAAAACAAAACAAAACAAACCCCAAAAACATCAAGTGAAGGACCCCCAAGGCGTGCAGTATCCCTGTGCCTGCTGCAAGCTGCCTTCTTCAGCACTTTACACTGGTGGGATCCACTCTAACAGTACCACATTCCTATAGGTCCAGGTTAATCCTTGCAGTTTTAGGGTTCAAAAAACAGCTTTGAAGATCACACCCCTCTCTATTGCTCTTATTGGACCTCCTTCATGTGACACACAGAAAGGCATCATCCTGAGTGTCCCACTGGAAATGCTGTTTGTTGTTTTGGTGTTTTTCAAGCAGAGCTTCATCTGCAGTTTTGTGGTGCAGAGTCCTGGCTGGCACTACAAGTTCCTCGTGTCTCTCCATCTGCTGGTGCTTGTCCCTGAACTGCTCTGCCTGCATGGCAGCTTCAGGCTGACACAAGAGTGTTCACAAGCAAACCTGTACATCCAACCTCCCCCACAAGTGCTGTTTGTTTGTGAGTAACCAGAGTGTTTGCAGGGAGCAATAGCACAAATTCACTGGTGGCCACAGAGTCCCAAAGCCCTGTGAATTTTCCCCTAAATGGTTCGTATTTGATTCTACCCTTCATATCTCAGTCCTGAAGTGAACACTGTGAGACAAGTGAGCTAATTTCAATGATTATCATAGGGGTGAATATTATCTTGCAGGAGCATCAAGGTTACTTCTGTTCTGTGTGTGTACCTTTAGCACATTGTATGGTAATGCCAGAAGGTATCTTGGAAGCTGAGTAAACCTGTTGCTCTTCATGTCACCAAACTTAATAATAATTCTCTCTTCACTCCAAACAGCAGAAGTGCCTATTTAATTCATTGGTTTTTATCATTAGAAGCAAATTAAACTTCAAATTTCTGATTTCTGAAGTTGGATCTGAAATATTTTCCAAGCTGAAGAAATCATTTTGATGTCTACAAATAGGAAGAAAAATAGCTTGTGTCCAACGATGCTTATTTATAAAGACTTTAAAAGCAGGGGGAAAAGAAGAAACAAAGTAGTTTTTGTGACCTGAGCCTTTGGCACCCATCCAAACCCGTTTTCATGCTGAGTCTGTCCATTACACACTTTGTCAAATCTTTTATATAATCCCACTGTCTCTGCTCTTAATCTTAAAAAAATAGCCCTCTGTTTTGTATATGACTCTGGAGGATAAGGAATAGGAGACTGTCTGCAGTGTTGTCAAACCTGGGTGGGCATTTTAATGTGTCTTACGCATTTTTTTTTGTTGTGTAAGGGCATTTGCTCCGTGTGCACAAGTCTGTTGGGTGTCCATTGTTTATATCCTCTGCTGGTGTTATCTCCAAATTCCTCCCCTTCTCCAAGGGAGTAGACTTCCCCACAACCTATTTTCCAGGCTCAGAAAATCTGTCTTTCTGGGGCCACTGGCAAGGCAAGCAGCTCTGCTCATGGGCTGCCAGAGGGGTGAGTGCACCTGCAGGGAGAAAGCTGTATTAAGTTTTGGGGCTTTTTTTAAAGGGTTTATGGGTGGGGTTTTTTTGGTTTGGTTTTTTTGGTTTGGTTTTTTTTTTTTTGTTTTGTTTTGTTTTTTTGTTTTTTGGTTGTTTGTTTTGTTTCATTTTTTTGGTTGTTGTTGGGTTTTTTTGGGTTTTTTTTAGAAATAATAGGAAAATTGCAATGCTTCAGGAGGCAGGGCGATGCCTGGCTGCTCTGCCATGTGCAATTGGGAACCAAGTCTCTGAATGGACTGAAATCTGCAGCTTCCATTTCCACTATGATTTTAACCCATATTTTGTGAGTTTCTCTGTTTTCTGTAAAGGACAACTTTGGTTGCAGACACTGTGTGCAGCTGTTTATTGCTTTGTGTTGATGCAATTAGTGATGTCAAGTCCCAGTCCATATCTTTGCCTCTCTCGGGAGAGCCAGACACGTTCAGCTGTCAAAATACCACGTTCTGGTGAGAAGGGAAAGGAAGACAACTTTAAGTCTTGGATCTGTTGAAACTGTTTGTCACCTATCCCCTCCATTTTAGCTCATGCTCTGAACAGCCTCCCTATGCTCCCTGTGTTGCTGGGAAAATGCAGGACCTTAGATACTCTGTTATTTTAAGCTTAAAACAACACTAAATTCACCCACATTATGCAACTAAGAGCTGCATTTCATAGCTTAGTGAGTTTGTATACCATTAACCTTTTTTTCAGCTAACTACATTCTTCTTGTTTTTGCCTAACATTTGTAGCTCCAGGGTTATGACTGCTGATACCCCATAATATGTCATAGGAAATATTTGGAATTGTGGTTGGATTGTTATGGAAATTATAAAATAATGGGTTGCTCTGTGTCAGCATCTGTCCAGAAAAGCAAAAGGTATCAGTTGTTTGCCTGCAAGTATCTTGTCAATTACACATTTCTTTTTTACATAATTTATTTTCTGTTTTTATCCCCAGTAACGCTATTGTCATTGTGCCAGCTGAAAATATTTTATACCTGCAGATGCAGCTGGTCCCTGGTATCATTGTAGGGCCTTTATTTAACAAAATGCCTGTAACTTGGACATGCAGTGCAAGCATTTTGGTCCCATGTTCCTGCTTTTTTCCAGGGATACCTGTTAGAGGATGGTTTGCTTTTCACAAGCCAGCTGGTGGAACAAAACAGAACTGCAAGCCATTGCTAGAGTGCATATGAATACTGAGACTTAAGCCACAAGAAAGCCAATCTTTTGCAAGCTGCAGCAGTGGAGGCTCTCTCCATTTCACCCCATGAGGGCAGCTGAGGTGACAACATCGAGAGTGGACAAAACCTGGTGTGGACATGGGCTTCAGCTGTGGCATCTGTAGGAACATGGTGTAGGGTAAAGGTGTTCTTACTTGTTTAACTGGAGCAGGGTCTTTGGCTCCTATGCACAGAAATTGCTTGTGCATGTTTTTTGGTGGATCCTCCTCACTCCTGTGCAGATTGTGATCACTCAGGGACTCGGGTGAGCAGCCTGCAAATATTCCTAATAGGCCTGTGCAAGGACCATACTAAAAAACTCAGGACTTCTGGCACCTCCTGTCCACCAAGCTGCAATGCCACAGCCTAAAATGCTGCCTAAAACCACCAGTATCATGGAATTAAGGGATGCTGATAGTCCACCAGTCCCAATATGTCACCTTCATGAGTTTCCAGAGACATTCTCCTCAATACTCTGCTGTAGTTTTCCGTCATTTTCCTCCAGTTTTCAACCATTTGCAATTCAGGGACTTACAGAGCAGGAGATATTTTCTATAAATTCATTTACATTTAGTCAAAATTATGGATTATTCTTGCGAGACTTAATTCTATTTCCCCTTTGACTGAAGAAATTTTTATCATCCCTTGGCAAGTAGGTCCACTGTTCAAATAGCCATTGTGTGGGTAAAACTTGTGTTTATTTCATTTGTACCTGATTCCTGCTTATTTCATGTGATTCCCTCTGTTTCCCACAATGTGCCAGTGATTTAGCATCAGGTACTACAGTGCAATCACACATTTTAAGACTTTTCAGCCTGGCAGACTCCAGAATATTTTACAGATGTTTATTTGGTAAAAGTTACTCCATCACAGAAGTTTCTCCTGTAAAGTCTCTGTTTCTAATCCCTTGTATTTCTTAAATCTGATTTCTGGGACAAATATCTCTTAAAGTATATTTTCTGTTAAGTAAAAATTTTCTCATTTGTAATCAGTTAGGAAAGAAATTATTGAGGGATGCACTTTCTTTGAGATTTTCTGCAGAAGCAGGGAGGAATTGTGGTCAGGTTCAGCATAGGCAGTTCTGTACCTACAAAGCCTGGGGTTGTTTCTGCTGGCACAGGGTTGGTTGACCACTCATTTGGCTCCCCAAAACCTCCTCACCTGACTGGTATGGCACTGTTATGGGTTTGTGGCTGATTTCTAACCTTACCCTGGCCACCTTTAACCACTGAGGTGATGCATTTCTTTTCTACAGCTGGTACTTTCAGCCCTGTTGCTGGTTTCTGTGCAAGGGCTGTAAACTGTCCTTGATCTCCAAAGGGCCTCACTTTGGGTTGTGCTTGTGCTTTGGGTTGATGTAGGAAAGGCTGTACAGTGCCAACAGCCCAGCTCCAGGGACTGTCCCGGCCCTGGGGCAGCACTGCCTTTGGTCATATCTAGAGCCAGTTCCCTGCACTAGTTTAACCCTGAGCATCCTGACCAGGTGCTTTCCAGAGACCCCAGGAAACTGTTTCACCACTCAGGTCATGCACACAGTTTATCCTCACCTCCCCTTTTTGCCCAAAACACGTCCAACAGGTAACTTGCAGGTTGTTTGATTCTCACCCCCACTGGTGGGCCACCACGCTGGGGCCAGCAGAGAATGTGGGGACTTCTTCCCTTTGTCAGCTTCCCAGAGAGCTGGGAACCCACCAAAGTAGCTCCTGGTCCAGCATCCATCTGGGCTGGCTGTGTAATGACCATCCCTGGGACAGATGGGGTTAGGAAAGAGGAGGTGAGCCTGCTGTTAACTCTCCAGACATGTGTGCTCTGACACAGGCATTTTCCATAGGTGACTTATTTACCCAGAACAGAGATCATGGGATTTACCGATAAACTGTAGGAAAAGGGAGAGCTGGTGAAATGAAGGTTTCTTATCTCTGCATGATGTGGCATGCAACCCAGGATATAAATTACAGTTTCACCAAGTACTACTGAAAAGGCCAGTCCTGAAAAGCAGAGGTAAAGCCCATGAAGCACGCTAAGCAGCTGTGAGCTTTTTAACCAAACTCAGGATAAGTGGCTCCTCAGATAACTGCTTAGCTTGAGTATCTGTCAGCTGTGGATGTCATCTGGGTGGGAGTCATTGGAGGCTGAGAAAAGGGCTTATTTCTGTACTTTCTGGGATGTCCTCAGGGTGGCTGTGAGGGGCTAGATGCTAATGAGTTCAGCAGCTGCTGGGAGTGGTGTTTTCCCACTGACAGCACAGATGCTGTGTTACCAGGCTGGGTGTCTTTAAAATGAAGGCTGCCTTATGATGGATACCAGAACTCCTCCAGTCTTTGTGGGCTTCTTTTTCTTTGTGCCTTCTAAGATTTAAACCAGCTATGCTCTTCCTATCTCTTTCAATTTTGTATGAGTATTTGACATCACAGACATAAACTGCATATTTTTTAAACTCTTGGAAGCATTTCTTAAGTTCTGCTAATGCCCAGTATTGACCTTGCTAGTGGGTTACTGTCCTAAGACACAGGTTTGTATATCAGCAGGAATGTGCAGAGCAAATCTGAGTGCCCAGGTATCAAAGGTCTCTCTCTCACGTGGCCATCCCCTCTTGTGATTACACAGGATAAATAACCCTCTGTAGACCAGGTTTTCTGAGAGGTCCAGAGTCAGGTTGAATTTTGTTTTCCCACAAACAAAAGTTAGGTTTTATTATTTCTAGAGATTCAAGCCTATTGCTAGAAAATTAATGCTACTATCTTTATCTTTCTGGAGGCAATGTAATATTTTCTTGGCTATGTAACTTATCCTCCTGTGAAGAGAACAGATGTTCTCACTGGATTCCTCACATCTCTGAGGTCTCTTTCCTGGATGTTTTACATTCAGTTAGAATTTATGAATGTGTAGAAGCTCCTTCTGGGATGTGCAGTGTTTCTTCCCAGCAAGTTTCCCAGGGTGCTGGGATGTCTGTTGGCTTTCTGGTGTCTCCTGAATTTGTGTGAATGCAGCTTTCCAGATCACTTTGCCTGCCAAGGTTCTTCCCATCTTATGCAGCTGATAATTAACTTGTGTTAATTCTTATTAATAGCAAGGGCTGGTCATTATCCTACTACTTCACCTAATGTTGGAAACTGCCAGCATTTTAATTCTGAATGTTTCTCTCTATTTTTTAACTTCTTGGCCCATAACATAATGTCAGAAATGACACTGAATCATTAATTTTTACATCATAGTGCATTTGACATAATGAGAGGTGGTGGTTGGCTGGTACTTAATCTTTCAGCTTGGATACACCAGGGTTTTTTGCAGCCATAAATGCATGGCTGTCCCTCTGGGTCAGTTTTAGGTTACTACACTTTACTTGAAGGTGCAGCTTTTTGAAGTCGAGCATCTGCACTGTGAGAGGCCTGACATGCCTGCACTGCTCCATGAGCAACAGCAAGTACAGCTAATCCATGCCATTCCTCATACACTTTTCCAGTTGAACATACGCAAACAATTTGAGCAGAAACTTCAGCTTGGCAGTATTTTGGTAATAGCTCTGAGCATGGGACAGAGCAGTCTTCTGCTATGGGATTACCTCATGGGAGAAGTCCTTTGTTCCATTCCAGTTTGGCCTTAGAAATACGTGTTGGTTTAGTTGGTGAATTTCTAAAAATTAAGCTCAGACATGTAGGGCAATGGTTTAGACAAATGAGTTGTAACAGTTATAGTTGTTCCGTGCAGCTTCTTTATTATCATAGCTATGGAATAAGAAAAAAAACCAACCACTTGTGTTTGTTTTGGTCTTATTTACAGCACATGCCCAGAACTAATTCTTAAGCCTACTAATTTAAAATAAATGTTAACAGCATGTGTTTACAATCAGATTTATCATTTTAGAGTGTAAGGGGTTGCCTATATTCCCTGTCTGTTTTCTTTTCACCTCTCCTCACAATATCTAGACAAGAATGTTATATGTGCTAAGGAGATAATTTATCTTCTCTAAAATATTAAGGAAACTTGGCAAAGGGAGACGTGAGTTGCCTGCACTGACTGCACACAGAGGATGTGCACTGGGCTGTCCCCCATCTCCCATCTTTTATTCCCCTGGTTTTGCTGTTCCAGCCCACATCTATCAGATCATGAGCTTTAAAGCCATCATCTTGGCACCTTTTCAGGCTCAGACTTTGCATTTCAGTTGTCAAAACCTCTCAGCACTTCTAAATCCCAGTTTGGAGTCAGAAAGAGATGTGTATGCTCAGTGCTGAGAAGATAGGATGCATCTGTGTCTTATTCAGGAAAATGCTGTATTACATCCTTTAGAAAGGAGACTACTTGTTTAAGAAGTGGGTCTTTCGATCACATTTGACCATCTTGAATCCTTCTGGAGTTAACTGCAGCTGTTGGGTGTCATTAGGCATGTTGCTTTGGGCTAATCCCAAAGGGATTTTGGTATTGCAGTGGCTGACTTCTAGGCACCCGGTTACCTAATGAATTCCAGATTCCAAAGCCAAACATCCAGAGACATCCAGGGAAAACAAAGGACCTGAATGAGGGAGCTCCATGAAAGCCCATGAGATGGAGAGGCTGCCTGAGCAAGCCAGTGGCAAATTTTATTTTAAGACATTGTATATTTTAAGATGTTGCTCAGTGCTGCACTGTTTGTCTGGAGCCCTTTCCTGCAGCTTCAGGATTCTTCCGTCACCTTTTTTTTAAATGGGGAAAGTGGAAGGATACTTGTGATGAGTCCTGTTTGACAGTGAGAGCCTCAACTCAAGTACTGGATGCATGGGAACAAGGTTCCAGTGCCCTTCTGCTTTGTGTCCCTGGGGGCAAATGGCAGGGCTGCCAACACCAGAATTGGTGTGGGACTTGCACCCTTAATCCCTAAATGCATCTCAGCTTCAGTGGGAATATTTGTCCAACTGCTTTTCAAAGGACTGGGCTGAGTAGGAAAAAAAAGCCTTATGGAAGCTGGATATCAGCAAGTCAACTCAGACACTTGGCCTGTGAAGCTGTTTCAGAGTGGCCATCCCCAGCATGTAACACAGTCAGTCAGTTCACAAGGCTGAAATACCTCTGCAAATAAAAAGCAGCCATGCTGGCAAACAGTCTTCAAAGGTAGCGAAATAATCCCTAAGGGGAGATCTGCTTTTGTGTGGAATTCCCCAGCAGACGGCTGAGAGATCTTAACAAACAAGGCTTTTTAAACTGCCATGTACTTTGAAGCCTGAGTGAGCATTCATTCATTCGGCACAAAAAGCAACAGTAAAGGTGGGGGGGTGGTGGGGGAAAGGGGTGGAAGGGCTTAGTCAAGGTGAAAATGAAGTTGGGTCTTTCCCCAAAGCCACTGTGGGTACAAATGAATTGCTTCACTGGAGGTAATAAAAGATATGTTATCCCACATTTAATAAAAAGCAACAGTGAAAATACAAAGGGCTCATTTCAGGCTTCAGTTATCTGATGTTTATTGCACACAGGCCTTTCTCCAGGACAGAGACCCAAGGAGTGTATTGCCCTTTGAAGTGTGGGCTGTGTGGCCACTTGCCCATTTGCTGCTTTATGGCTAAATCTCCTTGATATGACCCACTTTCATCTTTCCAGTGGTGGCGGAGCCTCTGCAGAGGGAAGAGGGCAAGTAGGTTTCTGGATGTGCAAACTGGGCAAATTGGGCAGTGCTTCACCCTTGGGGTGTAGGAAGAAAGGAGGATGCAGCATGAAACAGAGGCTGGGCTCGAGGAGATGCAGAGCACACACAGCTTTGAGCAGAAGTCCTGGCAGAAGTGGCAGGACTGTGGGGACCACAGGCTTTGCAGTGAAAAGCGCTGAGCAGGACTATTGTGGCATGAGTGTCTGTTCCCTTTGACAAGGAACAACACAAACTGGCCCTAATTTTTGCTTACCCTGCTAGTATTTTCAACACTTGTTAGAAACCATTGAGTTATCTCTAGTGGTTAGATCATGGTATTCAGAAAAACAAGTTTCTTGACAGTGCACTTCCTGCTAACTAAGATATTAAACTCTGTGTAAGAATCCCCGCTAACATCAACAAGCTTTGGACTGGGGTCATAGTCCCCTTCCAGGCAGTAATAAGCTCTGCACATTTTTTATATCAAAAGCAATTATTTTACAGATGAGATGCAATAAGCTGTCTGAGAAGTTTACCTTTGTAATGCCGTATAGGCAAAAAACATCAGTGGACTTGAGTAACTGTCATTTTTAAGTTTTCTTTTATGAAACAGTGATGTACTTTAAACCTTATCTTACTTTTCCTCATGCTAAAGCTTTTTGCACCAGCCTCATGTTTCCCAAAAATTTCCAGCAAATGGAGCAGATTAAGATAGTCTTTTTTCAAGGAATTGTGTTGTGAACATTCTTAAAATAACATCTTTCTTTCCTCAAAAAGTAGATTGGTGTGCTGTGATATCATTGTGCAGTCATGACTTTGGGAAACAAACTTATTTATATTAATAAAAAATATTTCAGTTGAAAGCACTGTCAAAACAATCTCCAGGAAAGTCATTGTTGTGGACTAGAAAGAATGCTACTTCACATGTGTTTAATTACTGGGGGGAAAAAAATGAATCTTGCCTTGAATCACAAAAATCAATCTGCAATAACAGGAAATCCTGAGCCATTTATGTAGAGGTTCCTCTTTCATTGTAACTGGCAATTGGTTCCAGCTTCTAAAACCTGTCTAATTCTCAACTGCTACAAGAACACTGCCTCAGCTGGATTATACACAGCAATGCTTTGACTTTGAGTCTGTTTTAATGCTGTAAATCAAAACCCCAGCCAACAATGGAAATAACTTGTTGGTATGCAGGGATGTTCTGCTGCTTTTAGCTTGTGGACACATACGTCAGTTGAAATACTACTGTGTCCAAATCCATGAGCAAGAAGATGATTATTATCCTTCCTTCCTCAACCTGTCCATGCCCATGTTTACACAAGCAAAGGAAGTAAAAGTGAGGCCTGGACTGCTGTTATTTGTGCCATCCCAGCACTCTGCATTCCCAGCTCTGGTGGAGGATACTTGTACAGCACAGAGCAGGAGAAACAGCCCCTCTGCCAAAATGTTGCAATTTTTGGGGCTGAAAGACAGCAAGATGAGGATAAAGGACTTTGGGATAGTGCAAAGAAGCCACGCAAGAGTGTTGGTGACATGTCACCAGTGAGCCCTTTTAAAGTTTTTCATGTACACGACAGCAAAGGGATCGGCCAAGGAGCTACACAGCAGCTGCCACTCGCCAAATGTAAGACACAGGGATTTAAACCAAGACTGTGCAGAGTCTCCCTGCTAGTAAATTACATCAGCCCTCTCATCAGCCCTCTCATCAGTCCCCTCATGTGTCTATATGACACCTTATTTGTTACTAAATTGATGCAGTGTCTGTATGACACCTCTTTATAACCTCTGTAGGTCATTTGGTGTTCAGTGGTTGTCTGCATACCACAGAAATGTAACACTGGTGCAGGTATCTTGGTATCAATGCTTTCAATCTTGTCAGTGGACTTACTGTATTCTTTTTGCATTCTTCTGTATGTTCTTTGTTTTTCCCTTTCAGATCAGTTCTCTATAATGTATGGGGGTTTCTCATCCTCTAATCTGTTCCTCTACCTGTCACAAACACACACATAGAATGCTTGCTTTGAAAAATTTACAAAACTACATTACTGGGATCTTGGCATAGCATAAATCTTGCTCAGGTAATCAAACCTCTCAAACAGAGCACTTGATTCCTGCCCAAATGTTGGCAGGAGGCACCACGGCCCAGGGTGCCTGCAGTAGGATAAGGTGAGACTCCCCAGTCTGCTCATTTCACACACTCTTTCTGGTTCTGTGCCACTGCATGATCGACTGCCACCAATTATCACAAAACTACTTCTTGCTGCCTTAAAAATATACAGAAGACTCTCCTTCATGACCATTTCCACATTTTCAAGAGCAATGCCTACTGTCAATTTGTCAGTGTCTTTCCTGAATTCAGCTTTGGCTGCCTTGAGGAGCCTTTGGGACAGCCAGATTCTCCACCCTGATGTTAATCAGCATGTTGAAGCACATGAGTAGGGGCTATCAGCTGGCCTGTGCATCCTGGGGAATTTCTAGCTGTCCAAAATCCCCTCTAGAGCCCCTCTGCAGAAGTCAAATGCTGTGCTGTGAAGCCAGCTAGCAGGTGGGTCAGGCCCCAGATCTCTTTCTGGGCTTTTGCCCCACTGTGCAAATCTTAATGGGGAGAACCTGACCACCCTGGGAATAACGGTGGCTGTGCAGCCAGTGTGTACCATGGCTGCAACTATAAGACAAACTTAAATTTTATCCTTAATCACAATTATAACCCAAATCCCATAGATCTTAACCACCTGCTTTGCACCCTCTGGATTGAAAGGCAAGCTGGCTTCCAGAGTTAAGGAGATGTCTTCTTTATCACTGTTTGATTGCTAGCTGAAAATTAGAAGAAAAAGTAAAGTCACCCCCACAGGTACCTGAAGTGGCTCCAGGGGAGGACAATCTCTGACTATTTGCAGGTTCTTTATGAAAGGCTTGCACAATACAGGTCATGTGCCATCTGCTGTGGGCTCTTCTCACTCCCTAAAATTCATGTTCTCTATTAGCTGCCACTGTGATTTTGAAGGATCATTTTCCAGGCTGTTACAAAACTTGTGTATGGTTTCTCCTTCCTTTGCCCAATCCAGTTCCTCAGCCTCAGCGTTTGCTATTCATTTCCTCTGATGACATGTCACATATATTTAGAGAAGAATATGACTGTCTTTTCTTTGTCTACCTGTGAAAGCGTGTTCCTCATGCAAGGATTTCAGAGGAGCAATCTTCTGCTTACAGAGACATCTTCTCTTCCTACACTTTGCCAAGGAGTTAATAGTCTGTGTCCAAATGCTATCCTGCAACTCCAGAATCAAAACCCACCACATCTCCAGGCAGATCAAACCACTGACTGGGACAACTTGGGAAGTTAAACCGCAGCTATAAGGAGATAACAGCAGGGCTTGCCTGATGTCTTTATTCATCATTCAGCTACAGAGCCTCCTTTCTGATATTTGGATTCTGAGCCCGTTTACCCAGGGATTTATTGGTTTATCTGCACTGTGAGTCACTGCCCTCTGGAAAGCAGATGTGTGATGCTGCCCTGTGGTGTTCTCAGAGCTGGGCAATGGGGTGGCTCCACACTGAGCTCCATCAGCAGCTGGTAGCATTCAGCTGCTTAATGCTTTTTTAATGCAAATGTTCACAAAACTACTTCACCTCACTTCTCAAATTGCACACGTGGCATCTGTCTATATTTACATACCATGTCCAAAGGCATGGGGTGACCTGGACTCTTGCCATACAAAGATGAAATTGTCCTTTCATGAGCTAGATGGAAAGCTGGAGACATGTTTTCATTGTCACCAGTTACCTAGTTGATGTCCCTAATGGTTGGCATTTTTGGGGGGAGGTTAAAGTTACTGTCCTGCCACGTTTGAAAACCAAACCAATAGCATGAATATGGAGAAAAATTACTGACTGCAGCGTGTAAATGAAGCATTGCTAGGTCAAAAATAACCCGTGGAAACACGACACTGTTATTTGCAGCACAGCAACCAGTCTGGTCAAACCAGTGCTGGAGAATGCATGGATGATTTCTCTGCTGAAAACAGTGGGTGAGCTCGTGACAAAATTACAGACACTGAGAGTAGCAGGAAAACAGGCTTAAGTGTTTTGTTTGTAGGGAGAAAAAGAAATCTCACATTATTCAGATTCTTCTGAATTTAAAAAAAAAAAATTTAAAAATTTTAAAAGCAAAGATTTGACATGATATAATAATATATAGTAATCTCTTGGTCATTGCCACCAAAGCTACCTGAGTTATTTGGCAGCACCATAAGCCTGGCTGTGGTTTGGCAGCACTTGTATGTTCTCAGTCCTTTGGAGAGCAAGGTTTGTCATTCATCCTGCTGGGAGCAAACCCAGTGGATCTGGGATTGGTTGAGCAGCACAAGTCAGGAGCAGAGGCTAATTGTATTAAAGAGTTCACAAACAAATGTGTCAGAAAATAGGAAATAACAATAGTTGGTGCATGCTATCTCCTGATTTAAGAGCTAAAATAAGAATTTTAAAACACTTTGTTTTATATCTATGAACACTCCTGTGTAAGAAGACTTGAAATTATCTGGGATTTTTTTATATTGAAAATGTCATCAAATAGACACAGTCATGGGAAACACTTGAATTGTGATTAATCAGCATTTTTCCTGTACTGGATGTGTCTGCCTGGAGTTTTTAACCTAGGCTGTTTAAGTCAGAGACAAGCCACTTAGGATGGAGCTCCTGAGAAATAGTTTAAAAACTGGCATTTCATTTTCAATGGGTGTACACACATATAGATTTATTTACATGACACTGTGATCAGATTGCTTGGAAAATTCATAGAGCTGAATTAATTTACTTTATATTATAGCACAGAATAAAATATCACTTCTTTTTGGAGAACAGTTATAGAAAATACTTCAAGCAATCCCATCCTCTCAGTTATTACCTGTGACATGATTGTGTAGGTACCATTTATTTTGTGAGTAATAACCATGTTGGGATCAAGTCAGCGATAACACAGTGGTTAGGGGAGACTCTGGAAGATGGCAGGAAGGAATAGTTTGGAATAAAACAAGTTGCACAGCACCACTGCAAAGCTTTTGTGGAAGAAGCCTGTGAATGCACCCTGCCTGCCCTACAGAGCATAACCCAAGATTTCAGCGTCAACAAAGTACTAATAATAATTTTCCTGGGAGCCTGGAACACACCATTGTTGTACATAAAGAAAGGAAAAGTAAATAAAATAACTCCTATTGTAGCTATTTTAAAATGCTCAGTCTGGAATGCTGCTTTTCAAAAGCACTCTCTTTTGGATTTTTGCCTGAATGTGAACAGATTCCAGCACTTTTCTAGTCTGTGCTGTTCAGTCAAAAAATTGGTAAGGTAATAGGGATAATCCCTTTCCTGCTGTAATTCCACATAATATTTTTATGTGGTAATAATTTAATTAAGTCAAGGATAGCTGTTTTCATTGTTGCATAGAAAATGAGGCATTAAAAAGTCCCTGAACATCCTGCTGGATTGTGAACTTTCGCAGTGCATGTAAGGGGTTTTATTTTTATTCCTTTTCAATGGAAACAGTGGTGGTTCTGACACCTGTGGCAAGAATTCTTCAGATGAGATTGGGAGGTATATTAAAAATTCACCCTACAGTCATTGAAAACAAAGATTGTCCATAGCATCACTGGCCTGCATCACACTTCTTTGAGGTGTATCTGAAATTCTGAACAGGTGGCAGCTACAGGCAGAATAAAGTAGCATTTTTGGCAATGTCCAACATGATTGAAACAGTCTGTGCGTTTATGAGAAGCCCAATCCTTTTTTATTTACTACTTTTCCTCTGTTATTTATAAAACATCACAGCAACATAAATATCCTACAAGAAAAGCTTCTTGCATCCTGTTTAAATTAGTTATTTTGTTGTGTACAAGCCGTACTTCCTGGATACTCAAAACTGAATTTGCCGGCCAGATTTGCCCCAGTGCTTGTAGGAAGATTTACGCTGACAAATGCAGATTAATGCAGGTTCCTTGAGTGCCTGTAGTGCTTGACCCTGGGCTGTAAAGCACCTTTGCTGGGGGTTCCTGCAGGGATGCTGCTAGACTGATTCTGATTGATGCTGCTGAATTTTACAAAAAACTCCATCATGAGTGGTGCAGTAAAGCTGCTGTGGAGCACGCAATTTTAAATGGATTACCAAAGAGCCTTCCTGCTGGCTGCGGTGCTCGCCTGCCTACCTCCTGGAAACAAGCACAAGAACATTTTTTTGCAAAGGGAAAAGAACAGAGTGTTTCCAGTGAAGTATCATAATTTGTCCCCTAAGGGTTCATTGAAGAATATTCTTTAAAGTCATTATTTTTCATTGGGATAAGAAAGGCTGTAGAATTTTAGATGTTGTGTGGGTTCTGGAAAAACCCCAGCTAATGAACAAACTTTCTTTTCTCTTTGTGGTAAAAGCTTATTATTCACAGCAAAGAATTCAGCCTGACAAGAAGCTCAGATCTGACTTCCATTTTAATAGCCCTCCCCCTGCCCTCTGCTCTAATCTGGCAGACTTTTGCATTTCTTGCAAAGGTTTTCATTTTACCACAAGTGTAATTTCGAGATGCAATAACATTGTTCTCCTTATTGGGTTGTTTTCAGTTGTTGCTTAGCTAGTAACCCAGGCTGGTACTTCTGGTCCATGATGTGACTCACGCCAGAGGAACGCCCCTACTGAAGATTTGCCCCAGGCTAGCAGTGGCTTTCCAGCCTTGCGGGGTCAATGCAAGGTGGATTTGTGTCCCTTGCATCCCCTCTGCTGCCGCCCTGGCATATCAGTAGCATGCCTTTCATGGACAAAGGACAACAGGAGAAAAATACCTCCAGTGCTAGAGGAACACCTAACCCTTTAAATCATAAAGTAAGGTAGAAATGCAGGTGAAAAGAGATCCATTTGCCTTGCCTTTCCACAGGCACAGTCTAAGCTGTGGTGACATGGGCAACCTGGCAGCGCTGGAATGCTGAGCATCCAAAGGGCAAGGGCAGGCGAGTGCCCCTGCCTTCCCACCTGCCCACAGCTCCCTGCCACTCCTCTCCCACCGGAGCAGCTTTGGGCTGCCTCTATCCTTGCACAAACACAAGGCCTTGCTGGCGTGTCACCCTCAATTACGGCCATGCAGCCCAGGGTCTGCACTCATTAATCATCGCGGGGAGGAATGCTGGGGAGGCAGCTCTGCAGCTCTCTCTCTCTCGTGTCCTTGCTGATACAAGGTCTTCTCACATTCTAGTATTAAAAACATGACTCCCTCTTTATCACTGTCTGCAGACAGGGCACAGCTGCAGCCTGCAGCATCAGTTGTCCTGAGGTTCAAACAGGCACAGCCTTTCACTACCCCTGTTCCACATTTGTGGGTGCAGAGAACAACCCGAGTGGAGACGTGCTGTTTCCTGCACCACAGCACTCATGGGCATCCCAGCCAGTGGGACAGGCACAGAGAAAGCCAAGGTGAAAGCTTCAAAGAAAACACAGGTTTCTGTGACTTAATAAAAACAAGCAAAGGTGAGCTCTGTGCAGGTCCCCAAAGATGGGTGAACACCAGTGTGTCCCCTCCACCCGGCCAAGGCTTGAAACACTCAGCTCCCTGAAGGATTCGGCCCTGCAGTTAGTAAACACAGACAATAAGTCTTGGGTTTCCCCCCCTTCCTCTAGTGTTTTCACTGCCAAGCCCAAACTTTATGTGTAACAGATGGAGCCAGTCTGCAAACTCATAGTGCCTGCTCATCTCCCAGGCTTGACCTTTGCATGTAGAAAATGGCAGGGAATTCATATGAGCTATTTTAGCAATTTCTGGCAGCTTGATTGATTTTTAAGTGCTGAAAAACATGTTTTGCATTTAAAGCAGAGTTCATTAGAATAGCTGGGGTTGCTAAGCATTGCAGTGATGTGTTTAAAAAGAAAACTAAAGAGAAACCTAATATACCCAGATTTCTGCATTTGCCAGAGATTTGAGAAATATGAAATTAAATAATATTTCAGCACAGAGTCAACTACAGGAACTTATTAAAAATCATTTTGGAGTAGGGGCTGTGTTACTGAGCTTCTAAAGTAAAAATAAATGGCTAGCTGTGACCTTGCAATATCATCAGTGTGAGAGGTTCCTGTCCTGTGGTTTATGTTTCCTCTATTATCCAACAGCACGAAGGGAAGGAGATGGGGAGCAATGCCTGACAATATTCTGTGTGCAAGTGTGTGAAGAAGAGAGAGAGGAAAAGGCACCCCCAAATCCTCTGCAACCAGGAGGTACCCAGAGCTGCAGACCTCACACATGAAAGGAAAGGAAAGTAGAGGTGGTCAATGGATGAGGCCATTCCAGAACATCTCTGCACAAGGCCAGTATCCTGGTGTCTGCCTAGAGTAGAAGAAGGGGTGGAAGGTGAAATTCTCTTTTAACTTCCTTCTCTCCTCTCAGAGAAGATCAAGAGGTTTCTTTCCTGTACTACCCTTTGCTTCTTGGAATGCTGGAGAAGAGTATGTGGAAATAAAGCAAGGGCTGCAGAAGGCAAAGCTTTGGTAGAGCTGGAGCTCACCTTCCAGTACTTTCTAGTGCAAAAAAACCTATTTTAAGCTGTTTTCTCAGTTGACACCTGGCTTGGGACATCAGTTTGCATTTACTGTAGTAGGGAGCAGTCACAGCTAGACCCAGAGTCAGAGGGAACCAGGCTTCAAACACAGAACAGCACAAAAAACTAAAAAAGCAGCTTCTTGTGAGCACAAACCTCTCCACAGTAAGTGGAGATTTTGGTTGGTTGATTGGTTGGGATTTTTTTGTGTCTTAGTCTCCCTGTGTTTCAGCTCAATATCTGGCAAAGAAAGACAGAAAACTCTCCACAGTTTTTACAGAACCTGCTTATTTTTATGTGTATATAGAAAAGTGTGTGTCTAGCTCAATATATAAAATTTGCTATATAAAATAAAATGTTAGAAAACAGCTCTAGGGCAACACATTCATATTTTTGAACTGATACAATCCTGATTCTGACTCAGCAGTCCTGTTTTGACTTTTGTGCTCAATACAGGGATTTTAACCCTGTAAACGTTCCTCTTGGCTGCAGTTGCTGATCTCCAATCTGAATCCTGTAAAATGTTTTTGGAAATACATGCATGCTAGTAAATTTTCTTTATCTTTCATAGCAATAATACTTTCAAAAAATACTGTAGCACAGATAAGCACGTGCTGCACATGAATCTGTCCTCAGCTGACATGTGGGTTTGAAGTGTTTTCTTAGCCCCTTGGTAAGATCATTTCCAGTGTTTCCTTTGCATCTCTGTGCTTGCATCAGTCAAGAATTTATTGCGAAAGGTGAAATGTCTCTTCCAAAAATACAAAACCACAGATCTCCAGTCAAATGTTACAGAGAAATCTCCAAGTTCCATGCAGATCACATCAACTGAAGAAATTAATTAATCATTTGAGCCCAGTGAGTGGATTTTCTGGTCACTCCTGGGGTCCTTCTCATCTGCACTGGGTTATTTTTTGTGAGTTCTTCCCATCTCCTTTCTGATACTGTTATTGTCACAAATGTCCAGCAGTGAGGCAGCTGCCTGCCTGAGCTCCCAGCAGCGACTGGCAGCATTCTTACCTCCCTCTTTCCTGTTGCAGATCAATCCTCTCCTGTTTGTCCTGGTCCTGTCTGAGCTTTACATTCATCTTGCTGGGCAGACAGAACAATCTTCCAAGATACTTTCAACTTTGAGAAAAAAACCAGCAGTTCTTGTCCTGTGCAGCACTTTCAGCATGCATTGTGTTGTGGATGCCACCTCGTCTCTTGCACCACCTGGAACTAGAAATAGGCTGGCTGCTACCTGTGGGGATAACATTCTTTATCTGTTTTTTCATCTGCACAAAGGACAGCCTCAGAACATCCCTGTTTTCTTTGGCCGCTGTGCTATCACAGAGCTGTGCTTCTCACCAGCGCTCCTCCCAGCCCTGTTCCTCTTTTAGGTCTAATGCTTTTGTCAAATGCTTTTTCACTGCTGATATTTATGTGGGCCAGAATGTGCTTAGGAGAGGCCTACCAAGATTTATATCCTATCATCTAAAGCATGTTTTTGGAAATAACAGCATAATTAACAAAGAAAACAACTCCCTTCTGCAACAAGCCAGCTTGTCATGATGGTTAGCACTGTGAGTAGCAGCCACTGGTGAAATTTCAGCTCTTGAAAAATGACTGCTGTATTTTTGATGTAGGGAAAGCTTGGCATGTGCCTCCACTCAATCATCAGAAATATGCTGGGGCATAACCAGTGCTTAGCTAGGAAAGGGTGTCAGTACAGCTGTTAGTTCCTTGAGTTATTTGCTTTTGGATGATGCTTTAAGGATTATTTCTTGATTCTGTTTCCTGAGTGTGATGCTGCTAAAAATATAAGCAGTTTTCTTGGAATTTGCAGCATGTCAAGTTCTCAAGTGAAAGCTGAAAGTTGCAAATTACTTGGGAAAAACAGCAGTATCTTGGGGATCTGAGCTGACTGGGGTCTGGGGCTGGGCAAGCACTGATTGCAGTGGTTTTCCAGGCACTTTTATTTGCCACAAGAAGTGGTGGTCAGAGAGAATGCTGTGATTGCAGGCACTGCTGCCTCTGGCTGCACCACAGTGCTCAGCAGTGTGTGGTTACTGACTTGCTGGGCTGTTTTGTTTCCCCACGTACCAAGACCAGGGACTGTGGCTGTCAGGAGACGATGGCTGTGTTCGAGGGTGAGGACTTTGTGGCAGTGCCTGCTCTTTTTGCGTGTGGTGACCTGGAGTAGGGGTCACCTGCTGAAGTGAGGGCTTTGCAGTGAGCCCTTTCATCATTTCCACCACGTGAAAACCCGTGAGAATCGTGTTGCAAGGCTGTGCAATAGGATGTTTAGTTGTGTGGGCACAAGAGTGTCTGTCTCCAGAGTTTTCAAGGAGAACAAGGGCTTGCCTGTTTTCCTTCACGTTTAACTGTGCCTCCCACTGAATGTCCTGTGTCAGTGCACACTGCTGCCTCCTTTTCAGGGCTGATGATAAAGACCTTCTAGCCCAGACCTTGGTTTTGGTCTTTAGAGGATGTCTCCTATTCCCTGTTGGCATTACTCAGTGTAGCAAAGCCACTACCCCTTAAAGTATTTTCAGCTGCATTGCCACTCCTGGCTGGGTTTTAGAGTTTCTGCCAACCCTGCAGTTCCACAGGTGCCATGTCAGAGGCAGATGAGGGCTTGGGGAGGAGCTCAGCCCTGGAGCTGTTCCACATTCCAATAGCCAGAATGGAGGTGCAGAAACCCCTGGGTGGAATCTCTGCTCTGTAGCTCCAAGGCATTAAGGGCCATGTTACTAAGATTTGTTGCTTGTACAAGTGCTGGTTTATCCATCTGCATCTGTCCAAGTGCACATGTGCAGCACATGCTGGCCCCTGTGAGCCCCATCTTGTGCAGAGCAAATCCAAACCTAACCCGTGATTCAGCTGGGATGAAGTGCAAACTGAAGTCCAGGTTTTGCATGGAACATTCTGGTAGAATAAATACTGCTACAGCCTCCTCAATCCACACTTACTTAGCACCTATAGGCTGAATTATGAAACGTGGAGAATTCCATCACATACTTCACACGTTTCCTGCTGACAACAAAGCCGTGGAAGCAGGCTGGTATCCATCCCCACTGGAAACAGTAATGTCAGGGTTTCATTCCAGGAAAACTATTTGAGTTGTTGTGTAAACTCCACTGTGCTGATCTGTAACCTTTTGTCCAGCTGTGCCAGGGACATGTAATGCAGCTGGGGGGAGGCCTGATCCCCTCCCTGCACTTCAGAGCTCTCTCCAGGTCAGGTATGATCCAGGAATGCAGTTGTAATCCTTCTTTGGTTAGAGACCATTTAGCTTGCTGTGTGACACTGTAATTACTGCTCCTTTCACAAGAGAGAGATTATGGCCATGTGGTTTTCCTTTCAGATTTGTGTCTTGGTTTCCATTTACAAGTAGTTCTTGTAAACAGTCTCTCTGCTTCATTTTTGCTGGAAAGCTTCTTGTCATAACACTCAGGGTGCTGCTTTATTTTGCTTTCAAACTAGCCCAGGTGACTGGGTAGGCTGAGAGTAAGCTGCTATTCCTCAGCATTCCTGCTGGAAGCAAGAGCTTCAAAGCTTAGGACCAAAGGAAATGGCCTCAAGTTGCACCAGGGGAGGATTAGCCTGGATACTAGGAAAAATTTCTTCAACAAAAGGGTTGTCAAGCACTGAAGCAGGCTGCCCAGGAAAGTGGTGTAGTCATCATCCCTGGAGGCATTTAAAAGACAGGTGGATGTGGCACTCCAGGACAGGTTTGGTGGTGGGTTTGGCAGTGCTGGGTTAATACTTGGACTCAATGACCTGAGAGAGTATTTTTGTGTGAGCTTAGATAAAATGTTGGCAGGTGACAGCACAAAAGCAGCACAAAGCAGGATTGATGCTGTGCCTCCCAACCATCTGCAGCTGGCAGCATCTCTGCCTGTCTGTGACAGTAGGGACAGGCTGGCTTGTGCCTGTGGTGCCTACCTAGCCCTAGCCCTTCCTCATGGATTTGTCCAAGTCCTGCATGAACCTCCTTAATCCTCTAGCCTCCAACTCACCCCAAATATTGCAACTTAGTGTTGCATGAAAAAGTACTTTTTATCTGGTTTATTTAATTCTGCTGCCTCATCATTTCCTCAGGCTATCTTTGGACTTTATGAAGTGAGACATGGCACAGCAGTGCTCCTTATCTGCCTGCTCTCTACCATTCTGGAGTTTCAGCCCATTGTTCCTCCCTTTCACTGTCTTCTCTCTTTTTTTTTTTTTTTTTTTTTTAAACACTGAAACTTCTTGCCTTATTTACAAATTTTCGTCACAGAGTTCCATACTTCAAAGAACATTCCTGTCCTTTTTCTGCACACATCTGAAGATCTCTCCCCCACTCCAGGATCTGCCTCTATGGGTGAGCTCTGGTGAGCTCTTTGGGAGCTGGGGATGCAACTCACCTTATGTTTACAATTGCCTTCAGTTGTTTTGTCCCTGTCCTGCAGATCCAGGGAGCACCTTTCACCTGCCTGCAAGCTGGTGGGTTGCAGACCATCAACCCCATAACTTGTTTATGGGCTGCAGTGGTAGGAGGGCTGCTGGAGCTTCAGTTTCCTGAGTGATGCTCTGTGCAGGACATGCAACATCCAAGAGGTGAGGAAGGGGTACCTGGGATTAGCCCATCCCCTTGGATATCCCTGTGCAATGGCTCTCTGTGCTGGCTGGGAATAAACTGCTGGCTCCAAATGTCTTGGTGGCAAGGAAAGCAGGTTCCTGCAAGGAGGGAGCAGCTCTGAGGTGTCACCCCAGTCAGTCACAGGGCTGCCTTCTTGTTGTCCTGGTTTCATTAAGACAATGCCATGCCTTTCTAGGTACTTTGCAAATGCTAAAGCAAAAAAAGTAGGTTATTGCTTTTTGGGGCCCCTGTGAAGTCTTGCAGCAGGGAGATGCTGAATTTCCCTACAAATCAAAACCTGCCTTTTTAGTTCATCCTGCATGTGCTTTCTGCCTTTCAGTGGAACAGAAAACTTAAATGTTGCCTTTTTAAAATATTATTTCCCCCATGCCAGGCCTTATTTCTTCACTTTGTGCCTGCTGGTCTGCAAGGACAAACAGGTAGGCTGAAGTGGGGAAGGCAGATGGAGCCATGCAGCATATTCTCAAACATGTTCTCATTTTGGTGCAGTTGCAAAACCCTCCTATCACGTCCAGAGCACACTGGCTAACCCAGGCTCTGCAGATGCAGTGGGATTCTGGCTGTGATTCCTCATCCATGTAAATAGCCCAGATTTTTTTACGCCCTGCTGCATCCAGGACAGGCGGGTCTCCAGGACACCGTGTGTACAGCACAGTCCAGCACCACAGTGATGGTTTTGTTTTTAACCACAATGACACTCCCATTGTGCTATATAAGTGTTTTGGCCATCTCTATGTGCTTTCATGGGAAATAGTGCCATTCTCTCACCTTCCTTTTCTGAACTAGACATGCCTACATCAAAATCTATTTGCTGAGTGAAAAGTCCTTAGTGTTTCCAGAGACGATCCTCAGTGCATTGCCGGCTGATGCATTTGTTCTCTCCTCCTGTGTTTCTAAGTAGTAAAGAATGTATAAGTAAATAATGATTTGAGGAGGAGAGAAATTGGTAATGGAAAAAATAACTTGAACAAGATTTGATTAAAAAAACCACTGTTCTGATTCAAACTCATGGGTTACAAGCATTTCCTGCAGGCCAGTGGGAACTGGAAGACTGTCTTTGTGGGTCTTTGAAATCTTAGACATTTCAAAAGTAAGACAATCTCTGTGCCTGTTAGAAAGACATTAGACAGCAATTAAGCTGTATTTTATCAAACAGCTCTTTTAGGTAATACAAGTAGCAGAACAAAATCCAGCCCCCAGTTTCCAGATAGGCCACAGCACGAGCGTAATTTCTTTTAATCTGCCACGGCTTTGCATAGGTTAATAGATTTTAAACTTGTTGATTTTGAACCCATACAGGGATTACTGTGATCTCTTAATAAGCTCTGTTGACTAGAGGAGATTAACCCCTACTATTAGAAGTTGAGCTGCATCTCTGGTGAAGGCAATAAGCTGAATCAAAAATCTGTGCCACTGGTGAAGTCTGTGGCTAACTCCCTAATTGGTAAAATGCTTCAGCTTGCTAGACTTAAAACAGACTTGCTCTGAGAAGGTGTTTATCAGTCCTGTTTTCCCATCACTGGTAGAATGATGGACTACAGCTGCCGGGTCCAGAGCCCCTGGTGTGCTGGGATGAGGGGGCTGAGCTGGGCAACCCTGGGTGTGAGACCCCAGCCCCAGCAGGTGGGCAGGCTGCTCTCTTGGTCCAGAGTCCTTGGTCCATGCAGATGAGGAGGCTGTGAGCATTGCTGATGCTCCTACCTGAGCTCCAAGCTCACTGAGCCTGGCTGGACCTGCCATCATCACAGGGGCGAGACTGAACCAGAGACAAACAGATCCAAAGGCTGAACTGAACTGCAAAGAAACGCCAAAAAATGCAAACTGGGTTTCCCTCAAAACACTCATATCTGGGGGCTTGGAGTTTCCTTTTTTGCCTTTGTGAAGCAGTCAGTCAAGTCTGACCCGCAAACAACACTTTTTGGTGAGGAACTGGAACACTTTGGCCTTCAGGTCCATCTTACACTTTTCTTAGAATTGGTCATTTCCTGAAACAGCGCTGTAGTTAGGTTTCTCCCCTGCCCTCCTCCAGTGAACTGTTTGTCATTGCAATAAAAAAGAAGAAATTCCCCAGCTCAAAGCCCAGGCATCCTTGAGGCCAGAGGAGGAGTCATGGGTTTGCTGTAGCTCTTCAGCCTGGAGGATGGACTTGCAGATCTGCTGGGTCCAGCCTGGCGCTTCCAGTCATGCTTAGCTGCTAATTAGCTCCTCCAGTCCTTTCTCTGGGAATCACGATAATGAACATAAAGAACTGTTTATTCTAAATGAGACTTCCCAAGGGTAACAGCCTCCTCAGTGGCTGTAGAAATGGAAGGCAAGCCTGAGGAAACACCAGGGTGCTGTGGTTTTTGGCAGCAGTCGATAAACATTTCATTGTGGATGGAGCAGAGCATGTAATTTACTGCGCAGCTTTAATAAGAGCAGATTTGGCCATTTTGCTGTTCTTTTCCATTGCTGTCAAAATGCAACAGCTAAATCTCAGTGAGGAACTGAGCAGTTGATGTTTTTGTAGGTAACAGCATAAAACTTACTGGACTCTCTGTGGAAAGCCAATTAATCATTTTTATAAGATCTCATACGTTCTCTTAAGTGCTTTATCATTCATAGAGGGCCAGAGCAGTCCTGCTCATCTTATTGTAGAGGACAGTTGTGGTGGGATCAGACAACACCTAAACAGATGTTCAGCTTTCAAGGGCAGAAGGCTTCAGCTGGATTTTGCGCTGGTTTTGCATTGCACTGGTGAAAAAAAAAAGGGGGGATGATCTCAAGCCATGAGCTTGTTCCTCAAGCAAAATTATCAGCCATTTTTTTTCAATCCTCGGCAGAATTTACTACAAAGATCATCCCCCAGCAGAAACTAATGAGTGGCTGCTTTACTGTGATTGTGGTGATAATAATAAAAGCAAAATAAAAGTCCTGTTGTCCCTTTTTTATCCCCAAAGCCACAGAACAAGGAAATGTATTAACAGACAGCAATGCCGGGGCAGAGTAATGGATTCAGGCAGCTGCCCTACTTCCAGGGCCATACTAGCATGTTGAAAACTGGCTTGGGCACCTTTGAGCACTACTGCACTACACTGTGTGTGAACAGTGAACTGAACCTATGAAAATTCAGAGATTTGAGCTGCGTGCCAGCGAGGCCAGTACCCATATCATCAGGCAGTAAACATGGGCAGTGAAGCAGGATGCTTCAACAGGTCTCTGCCAGCAACCAGCACCCTCAAAGCCCAGAGCACGCTTACTGAATTGCCAGTGAACAAAGGCAAAGGATGGGTCTTTGTACAGAGCTCCAAGAACAGCTCAGCTTTCCCAAGAGGGTGCCAAGACAAAGACAAACACTGGGTTTAGGGCGCAGGGTTAAATCTGGGACCAAGGGGGCGGATCTGAGGGTCAGGGGCCAATGGGAGTAGGTGAAAATGGTACAGAGGCAAGGCAGCCAACTGGGAGAACCAATGGGGTGACAGGGGTGGAGCACTGCAGCAAACCAGGACCAATGGGGATCAGGAGAGGGAAGAACATTCTGGGAAAGGTACTTATATGGCAAACAGGGGCTGACCTGGGGTGAACAGGGGTGACATCAACTGTGTAAACCAATAGCACTCAAGGGATTAACATGTGCCTGCAAAGGCCTGTGGGAAGGAGGCACTTCTCACCATGAGCTAGAGGGGTGTTTCTCCTTGCCTGCTCTTGCTCCTCCAGGACATTAGCCTTCAGTGTGTATGGGGTTGTGCTTTGAATTATTTGGCACAAGCTGTTGCAGAGGGACCAAGCTAGGCTGGAATTGTGTTTGGATGTAGAGCACTCAGCTGGTTTTGGTTGAAAAACCTTGACATGAAGGCTGAAAAGCAAATTTCCACACTTTTCACCTGTGCCTGTCTTTTACAGACAATCTTTCTTAGACATCCACCAGCACTACTGGATGGTGCAGAGTCCCATCTCAGGGCTGGATACTGAGCTGCAGAGGCATCCCATGGTGTCTCACTGTGGTGTTCTGACCCTGTCTTCAGCAGGACTGCATCATTCAAACATTCTGGCAGATGAAGTAGTTAAGCTGGGCATTGGCTGGAAAAGTACAGGGAGACAAGAGCAATCTCTGATGGCTTCGAGCACACTGAAAGGGAGTTTAGCATGCAAGGAACAGTGAGCAAATAAAGTCATCATTGCACATGACAGTGACCTTGTGAACGTACAAAGGGTTTTGGCACTCACAGATTAAGAAAAGCCAGCGTTAACCAGATGCCAGCACAATTTTCACTGGACTTCTGTGGTTCTCTGTTGTGATTCAGCATTTAATTACATGATTGTAGCCTGGAGTTTTTTTCCAGTTCCATTTCTGGAAGGGTTTCCTGAGAGGTCCAAATGCAACGATATTTTAGTATTGCACTCTCCCTGGCTTACGAAACAGCTGAATCCACAGGGAGAGTCAGAGGAGCTGCACAGCTGAGGGGGTGGCTGCCCTTGTCTCCAGCTCTGCAAACAGAGTTCCCCTCAGAGCTCCCTCAAGGCTGACCCCTGTCTGGAGGAGCTCTGGGTTCACAATGCTTGGCTGTCAAACCACAGGCACACACCCAGCCTCCCACGGGGTGATGCATCTGTGCATGGGGGTGCTCAGGGTTGAGGAGGTACCTCTGTGGGGTCTCCCCACCCCAGAAGGGATGTGGATGGAGACTGTCAGCAGAGTGAGCAGGGAGGCCACCTCCTCCTCTTGTTTTGGTGCAAATTTCATCATTTCATGGCCTTCGACCACATTTCATAGGAGCAAAGCTCAGAAAGAGTTTGAAGAAATTACATAGCTCTGGTGAAAACTGAAGCATTAAAGGCCAGGTTTTCTTTGCTTACATGTCTCAAGCAAGTCAGGGGTTAGGAGCTTTGCCATGCTACTGCCAGGCTGAGATGCTCTCCAGAAGCATCTGTCCCTCCCTGAAGAAGACAGAGGCACATTGTGCCTGTGCATGCTGACATGGTGGTTTTGATATGAAACTCAGCTACTTCACTGAAAATTGTGTACAGTTATAATAAGGAATGTGACAACTTTTATTTTCTTGTATTTACAATGTGCTAATGTGGAGAACTCTGTCCTCGTCTTTGCATCCTGTCATTGCTGAAAATATTCAGACAGAAATTATTGTTCTGGTCAGGGTTTCCATAAGGATATGGGATTCTAGTCCATGACAGGCACACTTTGGTGTCAATCTAGAGTAAGCACCAGTACTTTTCTTCTGTGAAAGGTAAAGAGTAGTGTTTATTTGGTAGCAAATCAAAGAATTAGAATCATAGAATTATCAAAATGGGAAGGAAAAAAAAATCTTAGTAAGGAACTATCCATTTTCTTTATGGTGAATTTAGTTTCTATTTGCAGCAGTCATGCCCTAGTGGTTAACATCAGGGAAGTAAAAACATAATATTACTAGTACCAGTACTAATTAAGAGTGTGGAAAGGTCCAGAAATGCAAGTCGGAGCAAAATATATAACACAACACATTTCCAAATGAATGTGTACATTTTATTTCAAGTAGGTGGTTTTGTGCCGGCAAACAGCACACAAGTTCTGAGTGGAAGCTTCAAGTTCTGTGTGCCAACAGGAGAGTGTGATGCTGATTTCAGATTATGAACCCCACACACATGATAGCAATTATTACTGCTGAGCACAAGTGCGTTGGGTTTTGCTGGTTCCTTAAAGGACTTAACAGAATATGGCTTGGGGTTACCTAACGTCCTGGCATTGATTTCTTTCTCAGTGTTGTGCATTGCTTCAGGATTTCTATGTTACTAAAGGTTGCACATTTTTCTTCTGCTTGCAATAGAATCTGAAACTATTCTGCTTAACATTCTGCCTTAACTTTCATTTGATTTTTATTATTGTGCTTTAGGAGATTCATCCACAGAAGTGTCTATGTGGGCAACAATAAAAAGCTCAAGTTAAATTTATTCTGAGTTATTATCTGCAATTGTGACAGATAATAGATGCTGGATTTCTGTTAGTATTGTGATTCATTTAAATGAAAACCATATGTCTGAAGTCTTGGAGATAAGTCAGACATCTGGCTGAGATTCTACATTTGGGAATGTAAATGATGCAGATGGTGAGATTGTAATACACACTGTGCCCATCAGGTTGTAACATTGATGAACAAGCACTTCATTAATAGAAAAGGTGGGAAAAAAATCCAAACTGAGATGAAATTTCTCGAGGAATGCACACAATATTGATTTCACTTTGCTGCTTGCACTCATGGGTTCGGGGGAGTTTGCTTTACAGCACATGCCAAACCTTTATTCCAAATATATTATAGTGCGCCAGTTATATTATAGTGCTTTCAAATAGCTTTACAGAATCAGATTGATATCTCAGCCTGTAAAAATGTTGGGTTTTCTCCCTTGCAGTGCCTCAGAAGTAAAAAGCAACTTGTGAATAGAGTAGGAAAGAAAATAACTAGTTTGTTTTATTCTGCATAAAATACTATCTCTACAAAAGTACTCTGGTGTGAACAGTGCACTCAAAGACGATGCACAGGTAATTACATGTAGAGAAATTGGTGGTAATGTAGACGTAGTGCAAAATAACACAAAATGTACATTCTGAGAGGAACAGAAGCACAAAATGGATGTCCTGATGTACAAATCTATACTATACTATACTATACTATACTATACTATACTATACTATACTATTTATATTTATATTTATATTTATATTTATATTTATATTTATATTTATATTTATATTTATATTTATATTTATATTTATATATGTCATTTTAGTTATAATCTTGTTTTTACTCATACTGATTTAGCCTCAGGTCTAAATTCATCATTGTCTTTACAGGCTAGCACAGACAGTTGCCTTGGGTGTGCAGTGTGTTTACCTGCAAGACCGCTTTTTGGACACAACTTGCGCTTTCTAGGAAGAATTAAATTTTACTCTTGGAGAGCCAAAGTTACTGTCACCCACAGTCACACCAGTCATGATATGCCAGTCAGAAAGAATGCACTGCTCTCTTATCTCCTACACTTCCTCAGCAGTCATTCTGTATTCACTTATTTAAGTGCAACATCAGCTTGGAAATTTCTGGAAGTTTAGTAATGACACATCATGAAACATATTAGAGAAGTGTAAGTTAATAGAAGGAAATCACCCAAACTTTCCCTGGTGGCTTGGTTTAGAGGAAGGTGATGACTCTTGCTATGGCCATGGTCGTGGTTTGTCCTGGGCCTCCTCTCAGCCATGACTGCTGTGACATGAAAAAGATGTTTAAATACTGTATAGGGAATAAAGCATTAGCAGAGATGAAGGCACGTATTGTAGCAGTTGTCAGGTTTATGATGCCATTCCAGTGAGTGCTGTGCAGGCAGGTTCCAAAAGGACCATTCTTCCACATATTTCCTAGGTGTGAACAGGCATTACAGCAGCAAGATATTATGCTGTAATACCTTAAATGTACTAATGGTAAAGGAAGAATGAGAAATGTGGCACTGAGCATTGTCAAGAAACATCAGCCTAACCCAGACCACCAAAATTGGCCAACAAAAAAAATGACATTGTGAGAGAAATACCAAAAGCCATGGCAGAGTGATGGGGAGAGAAGGGTTCCCACAGGCAAACAAGAACATGACCAGTAGCAAGCACGTCTTAAAACTGACACCCAGCAGGATGTTTGGCCTCATTGTGGGTCACAGAAATAAGGCAGACAAATCAAAGTCCCATCACTAGAAGAAAACAAACGTTTGCAAGTGACTTGCAAAGACCTTGTGGTCACAGACAAAACCACTGAATGTCACAACTGGGCTGGTTGTCCAGGATGGTCTGCAGAGAGGGGAAACCTGATGAAATGTGGCAAACTGAGGGGCCTACTCAATCTTCCTGGGTAAATTGGTCAATAACCTTAACTCTGTTTTTACACTGGTCGCAGGTTTTTCACTTCTGAGCACAAATGTTGAGCCCATTTTAATGCTTCAAACACCAGAGTCACTCCAGCACTTACAGCTCTGAATTGCTACCTGGAACTGGAACTGCTGCAGCAGCTCCAGCAGTCATCCCCAGTGTGCATTGGTCTTAGGGGAAAGAGTGTAATACAAATTTGTATTACAATTTTTGTAATACAAATTTGGTGTGTGCCTGCAGGCACCAGAATCTGAAAACATGACCCCATTTTAATGAGAAGTGTAATTAATACAAGGGCAGTTGCACAATGCTGCAAGCCATCAGACTTCCTCTCAGAATTCATCATGCTCAAGACCCTCCATGCATCCATCACAAGTCATCCTCACCAGCTCAGGACCACATCTTCACTGCCCATCTGAGGATGGGAGGGTCCAAGTTTGCATTTGTGACCTTTCCTCTCAGCTCCCTTGTGCAGCCTAGAAGTTTTTACCTTCAGCAAAAGTCTCTGCCCCAGCAGCAAGGTTTTGCCCCACAGCAGGTCCACTTTCCTTTGCCTCATTTCTACCTCTTTGCTCTCAGAGTTTCACAGCTGTCCAGAGTAAAATGCTTCTTCATCCTGCCTCAGGCTGCCCAGGTATCATGCTTGGTAGCAGACCTCATCCCTATTTTTAAGGCAGTGGGTTACAAAAAACTGGTGGGGGGAGAGTCTTTCGACTCTCCATGGCTGCAAATATCAAGTTGGCAGAGCGAAATGAAGGTGAGTAGTCTCAACAGCATTTCAGCATCTCACAGAAGTCTTGTGTTCAACCTCAGTAGGTTATTCAGAGATAAAACCATATTCCAGCAGCAGGATAAGAAAGAGGAGCAGCAGCCAATGCCAATACCATTAAATTAGACAATAAAAACTGGGAGTAGAGCTGTGGTTTGATCAGCTAAGGCTTGGTATAGTTGCTCCTGCAATTAGTATATGGCTAACAGGCAATTGGCTGGCTCAGGCTGGGTTGAAAGCTGAACCCTAGGACACAGCATGGTGGGGAAATGCAGGGAAGTTTCTGAAAATAGCTTTGCTTTTTATGTTTAGAACTGTCATAGTGCCACTCATTTGCTTATAAATTAAAGAGCAGGATGCACTGGCTTTGAGAGGGCACTGCACTCCGGTCCAAAATCACATGGCTGGATGGCATTCCTGGTCTGGCCACTTTGAACAGAGGAGCTGAGTGCCACATCAAAAAGCTGCTTGTGAACTTCCCAGTGTCTGTGGACTGCAGCATAAGTGGAGTAGTCTCAGCTAGCCAGGCAGCTCTGAGACCACTGGTGCATCCCAGATACCAGGCCTTCCAGTGACACCATATAAACAACTGCTCGTTCCAGTAATGCTTCCCTACTTAGGAAATTGTTTAAGGATTCACTCCATCCACCCCATCCTGCAACAAATAGATGTGTGGCTCTAAAAATAAACCTTGGCACTGGGGCCATGATACAGCATCACTACATAATTCAACATACTTTCATACTGCGTTGTCTTAGAAATTAATCTTTTCAGTATGCTGGAAGTGGTTCATGGAGACAGATTCTGTCCTAACAGAAACTACTTTGGGCATAGAGAGTATTTTGCTATCATCTCCATTGACAATAAACATGGGTCTGACTTGTGAACATGTTATGTTAAGAATTATTTCTTCCCTTGTCCAATTCATTAAGTCTGTATACTTAATAAGCAGTTTCAGCATTTATAAGGTCTTCTCTGGGAACAATAAAACAGAGGGGAAAAAGAGAGAAACATCTGGATCAGTGAAACACTCTTGAAATATTATCTTTTTAGTGTCTTTATAGATATTTCCAAGAGCTTACACTAAGAACTTAATTCCATTGCTGCTATTGATGTTGAAATTATACTAAAAAACCCAACTTTAAATTCTTGTTGCTTAGATACTGATGATAACTGGCAAACTCTTCTGTTTGACAATACTTTAATGAAAAAAATAGCATTGTTTGTATTTCCTTCAAGTTTTACTACCTTTTTTGTCTTCTTTTTTTTCTTTTAAACTTCTATTGTAGAAATAAAGTGAGAAGAGAAAATAGTGATAGGGGATCAAAGCTGCCATTGCACTGCAATTCAGCAGATCACCCTTTTTCCCCTCCTCTTCTTTTTAGTTTTTTGTTTGTTTGTATCCATTTTTTTATTTTTATTTTTAAAGAATACCTGCTAGTGTTACTTTTTTATTTGGTTATGTGCAGTTTCATACTCTGACCAATAAGCAGCTGGAGCTAAGATGCTCAGGGGCTGGAGCACATTGTATTCAAGGGGAGTCTAAGGAATCTTGAATACAAACTGGTGTTTGCTCAATCTGGAGGGGAGGAAGCTGAGGGGCAAATTTAATTGGTGTCTGCCACTAACTAATGGGGAGTTACAGGGAAGATGTGCTGGGAGTACAGAGAAGATGAAGGCAGACCTTCATCAGAGGTGCACTGCAAAATAACACAAGACAAGAGCCACGGGTTGCAGCAGGGACATTTTAAACAGATATAAAGGGGAAAATGGGAAGTGAAGTGGTTAAGCACTTGGAAGAGAGTCCCAGAGAAGTGAGGCAATCTCCATCCCTGAAGACATTCAACACTCATCTGGGCAAGTCTCTGAGCAGTTCTCTGCTGTCAGGTGCACTTGGATCACAAGCTTTCCAAGGGTCCCTTGCCACTCAAATTATGCCGTGAATCTGTTTTTCTAAAATTATGGAGGTTTTGTTTCTGTTACTTGGCTGAAACCTTGCCTTGAAAAATCCCCTCGGCTGTTCTGAAGCAGGGTCATGCCCCAGTGACTCTAAGCCAGTTCTGGAAGGATAAAAATCCTTAGGCATAAGGAGTTGTTAAGCACCCTTATGCGATTCACAATGTATAAAATTAGACTGCTGTGCCTTTTGCACAAAATGTGCTCTGAAGAGAGGAGCCATCACACACCCCTTATCTGCAGGTGGTGTGGAGAGAGACCATTGATATTTTCACGTTGTCCCAGTAATCAGTAACAATCCACATAAACCTCCAGGTCCTCTGTGTTTCTTGTCCCTTCACGATGAGCTTTCCACAGAGGGGCAGAGTTTCCAAATGCAGACATCATCTTCATGCTGTCAGTTTCCAGCCAAGTGCTGGAAACCACTCTGGACAGACATCATGGAGAGCCAGGGTGGAGATTAAGGTGCTCAAAGATGTATCTTTCTTCAAGTGCTTTTCCATGCTATTTGGTTTCCTTAAAAGCTGAAGGCTTTGTGTTTGGCTCTCCCCACTTCTAGACTATTTAAGTTGGAAGTGTTAGCCTGGCTGGACTTATTTACTTACCTTTTTCCTGGAATGGAGTTTCAAAAACCATTCAAAAACAAATTTAAAGATCTATTAAATATCTGGTATAAATACCTGGGTCTGTGTCTAGTGTAGATGGATGGTTTAAGGTGTAGATGGATGTTACACATGGATGTACTCTCAGGGAGGAGTACAGGAGCAGTAATACATGGCACACCCCAAATCCATCAAAACCAGGAAGAGTCTTGCAACTGTTCCGAAGACAAATGTCAGCAAGTCTTGATCAAGTTTATGTCAGAGTGATGATTTGGAACTAGTCTTCCAAGAAGTCCAATTGTAGCACATCCTCGGAGCTGAACCTGTCCTCGCCCACCATCCTGAGCCTTGGTTGGAGCCTGTTCCCAATCTGACACATGTTCCTGGAAAAGCTGCCAGGGATTGCAGCAGAGCCAGGATGAGGCCCTTTAACATCAGCACACCAGTAAGTAAATGTAGACAGAGTGACTAGCTTGTCTCTGAAGGTTAATTGGGATTTATGTCGTGTTCGGAGATCCAGCTTTAGAGATTGGACTTCCTGGCACAATTTGTGTGATGTGTTTTTCTGTGCATGCGTGCATAAAAGACTCTTTCCTTTTGCTGTTTATTGAAAAGAGTTTATTAGACGTTGCTTATGCAGCATTTTTGTGATCTTGTTGATGAAAGATGCTATATAAACAGGGCTGCATTGGAGTGGATTCAGTAAGTCAGAGCCTGCCAGCAATTTTTTGCTGTTTGACTCCAGCGACCGAGCACCAGCACAGCAGCCAGTGAGTGCAGCTCCTCACAGCACCGCTCTGGCTCTGCCTTCCCTCCTGAAATGGAATTTATTACTCTCTATCTCACATGGATACTTGGTAGGAAATTGGAGCTACAAAATGAAGAGTCATGGAAGTTTAAAAAAATCTGAGAGACAGGACAGATGTGCTGTGATTAGTCCTGTACTCTGGCTCACCTTGGGTTAGATAAATAATTGAATGTGTGCTGTCAGCAAAACATACTACTTACAGACTTGGAAGGAAATTTGGCTTGCAGTCCTCTAATTGGAAGTCAGAGATGGTGGAAAAAAGGCTTTTGCTCAATTCTCTTGCTTTAGATCTCAAGGCAGTGGATCATTTAAACTGATATTTAGAAGGCTACTTGTTCGGAGAAATGACTGTATATTTATGAGGATGCATTATACTTTGCCAGTTCATTAGACCTTTTATTAAATGCAAACAGTGCTATCATTGTATATAATTTTTTTTCTTCCCCTTTAGATTTCATACCTGTCAAACATTGACTTGATTCTGCAGAATCCATACCAACTTCACCTGCAAAACTAAACAAAATCATTTTCTTGGTACAATGCCAGAAAACAAAAAAAATTTGTTAGAAAAGAGAGCAAGACAAAGCTGACAGCATGTATGTAAAGCTGAGCCTAAGCAGATGAAAACAGTCAAAAGCCTTTTATTTAATCATTCTTCTATTTTTGACATGTTGTCTAGTGATAAACCACATGAGCATTCCCTTGTGTTAAGAAAAAAAAACAACTATGAAATAAAAATCCAAGAAAGAACGGAAGAAAGTACAGTCTAGCTCTGAAGGAATCTCATATGTGATTTCGAGGATGGTGTTTACATGCATGTAAAATATCCAACAAATGGCTTTTCCAGTGGCAGCCGAGGTCATTACCTTTTCGAAGTTGCGTAATGTTTTTCCTGCTGACAGTTTCCTTCTTTGCTTAGGGGACATTCACAGGCTTTTATTCAGTCATTTTTGGACACTGGTATGCTAAGTGAGACACAGACCCTGATGATTACCAGTGCTGCCAGTTGGTCTGCAGAAAAAAAGATGCTGATCAGTCTGTGCTTGGTCAATGTGTTTGCAGCCCTGAGGCTCCGCCTGGGCCAGGAACCGACAAGGGAGAATGTGGCTCAGGTGGAAATCCCAACAGTATATTTTTGTTTCACCTCATATTGAAAGGGAGAATCACAAGAAACATTTCCAAAGGTCCTTCTTTTTTTCTACCCAAAAGAGAGATAGAAAGCAGAGGTTTAGTTGTCATTTCTTTCTGCAGTGAGCAGAAGCTCATGAGAAATTTTTTTTTTGTGTGGCTGCCTGCAAGGTTTTCACACCAACCCCTTCTCTGTATCCTCAAGCCCTAAAAAAGTCCAAAAAACATGGTTTCCTGGGAGCGCTGATCTGCTGATTCAGAGGGATGAGTTGGGGGAATAGTCTGCCTGTTTTGATGTTGTTTGAAACCACTACTGAATACCTCACCACATCTCATTTACTTAAGCAAAACCACAAACCTCATGGGGAAAGGCATCCTGCACTGTGCCTGTGGAGAACAGAGGCCCAGGGTATCCTATGGAAAAACAGGCTTTTTTATTGGTGGCTACATTTGTCAGATGTATGAGATTTTGTTTTTTGTGCATCTTTCAGTTTCATGCAGGTCAGCATCTTCAAGCCCCACTGATATCCGTGTGGGGTAGAGGGCTTCTTCCACACCTCAAAGTGCTTTTATTCTCTTTTATAGTGGAATGAGCTTCAAGCATTCACAAATACTGTGCTCTGCAGAGGCTGTAAACCATCATACTGGTTTGGAAGGCCTCTTCTGGGAAGAAGGAACTACAGTTTATGCTCCACCACCATAAAAATCCCTTTGGCCATAAAAAGATTACATGAAACAGCACTTTGAGGAGGGGAGGGGTCAGTTAACAGTAAGGAGCAGCCAAGGAGTGTGTCTGAAACCTTTCAAGAGCATCAGCCAGGGTCTCCCAGGGTAAGCACTGGCACAGTTCCTTAGAGTCAAGAGAGGTATGTGGCTTTTGCCAGGGGAGGATCTGGTCCCTGGCTTGTGTTCACACAAGAGGAGTCCAGGAACTGTGAATCTTATCAAAACCTTCCCATTAGCAATGACTGGAATGTGATTTCATTTCTGGTATCTGTCTTAATAGCCAGAGTTGAGCAAAAAAGCAGATAGCAGGGTGCTTTTTTCTCCCCTCCTAAGAGAAAGAAAACCATTATATGTGGACAAAATTATTTAACTCTAATAGCTAACCAGAAACAAGACTCAGATTCAGGCAATGCTTTTACCACTGAAAATTTTACTTCTACAGAAATCAGCTAGTAAGTTGCAGTGATTTGCTCTCAGAGGTCTGAGTTCCACAAGGTTGTTCAGGCAAATCCTGCTCTGATCAGTCAGTTAAGAGAACCAAAGAAGCACACAGGTACACACAGCAGTCATAGGTGCTGCAGCATTGGAAGACTTCACTGTATTTGAGTTATTCACCCTCAGCTGGGATGATGACATGAATGGCTTGGGTTGGCCTTGGACCTTGCATTACACCCAGTGTGAACATAAATTATCTCTTTACAAAACTGAAAAAGGACTAAGTCTGGAAATCATGGCAAAGTGTATGCTGAGCAAGTGTCTGCAGGGAGGCCATCCCCTCTTACTCAAGATTTCGGTATGTGTCCCACAGAAAGGCAAACAAAATAAAGTGCATTGCTTCAGTTTTACACCATGTTGACATAAATCTCTCCATGTGAATTACGGTGAAACTGTGCACAGCTACTGAGCTGCTGCACTTGTGCTGCAGATGGGCTCTGTCTGTGCGTGCTTTGGCAGACAAACCTGTTGCTCATTTGGATTTCATATAGGAGAAAAGTGAGTTTGCTGATTGTTTGTCTTAGGCTTTTTTTTTTTTTAGTGTACCTTGCTGGCTTGCATTTCTAGATGTAGATAATTATTTTTTGTACATTCATTTCTGTCTCTTATATTTGCATTTTTGCTATGTCATGTATTTCTCAATGCCAGGGTGATCAAAAAAAGAAACTACAGGCAGGAACAATAAGGAGAGGGATCTAACAAAGACCCTTTGGGCAATTAAAAACACTGTGCCATGGCCTTTGCTAATTCAGGTCTCCAGAAGACAGCACAAGTTCTTAAGGGTTCAAGTTATGATTTAAGCTGAAAAAGTCCGGTATTAAAATAAAAGTTCTCTCCTTTCCCAATAGGAAATTGGTTTTTTATTAAAGACATTTCTTGAGTGTATTATCACTGCTTTCTACCAGCACCAACTTGAAAGAACAGTGCTGATCTATTTAAATCTGTATAAAATCCTAAGCATCTCTTTTACCCCCTAAATTGCAGCCCATCTGACATTCATAGGTCAGAAAAAATGTGTTTTGGAGATGAGGGATTTGACCTGCCTGACCACCTATGGAGTTGCTGCATCTTCCAGTGACAACCTCAGGCCTCTGCTGAGCTCTAGAAACTGTCCATGTGTGCTGTCCCAGCCCAGTGAATGGGAGGTGAAGTTTCTCTTCTTGAACTACCTCTGTCTGGGAGGAGTCAGCCCAGAGACCGATTGCCTGTCGGCATTTTAAGGATAAAGTAAGGGCAATATTTTATCCTAAGAACTCACTTTCAGGCTCAACATAGAGATTTCTCTGTCTGCTTTGCTCCTAGGAGGCAAATATTTCTTGGAGCAGACTCTTCTCTTTCTACTTTTGACATCTTTAGCAAGAGCTTCCATAACATGTTATGTTCAGTCTGAAACCGGTATGAAGCTTGTATTTTTCTTCTTCCCTTTGCATTTCCCCTTTGCATGTATCATTTGTACCTTTTTCATGGATCATGTATCTTTTTCAGCATGACTCACAGCAGAGTTTTGGAGCTGCCTCTCCAAAACCTCGATAAATGCACTGAGCAGCTGTTGTTATAACCTAACTCACTGCCATGTTACTGCAGACAGATGCGGGTTAATTATAATTTTAAATGTTTATCCTGTTGTTGTTTGCATTTCTGAAGACTTTCAGCAGCTGTAGGACCCTGAGTGACTCCCTCCCCTCTCACAGAATGTATTTATTTTCTGGGTTCAGCATGCCCTGGTCGGTGTCTCTGGCTTTGCTGCAGTGTCCCGTGCAGAGCAGGAGGTGGGCTGGGGTGACTGCAGCTCTGTGCCAGGTGGAAGCAATTATGGGGGAAAAAAAACATGGTCCTTGCTGGATGAGTTACTGCTGATAGCTGCCAGATAAGCTAACTTAATAAAGCAGTGGCTTAATTAAGCCACATTCCTCTCATCTTGCCTCTTGTCCAGCCTGTCTGAGGCGATGCTATCAAGCAGCTACTGCATTGCAGGATGGGGTGGGGGTGCTGTGCTGCTGCACCCCTGTGTGTTGGCACTCTGGGGGTCCTATGGGTGACGTGACACAGGGGAGCTCCTGGAAAGCTCAGGTCCTGTCTCAGTTTGCAAGGTAATAAGCCACAAATCCTGGGAAAAAAGATAGATATGCCACTTGCCTAGTCATGGATATATTTATTGGTTTCAGAAGTTTGACCCTAAACCCATCTTCCCACATTTAGTGATCCAGAAACATCTCTACCTCCAGAGCAGAGGGGAGGAGCACAATATCTCCCTGCTTCTTCAGCAGCTACCCACCAGGAAAAAATGGAGTGACTTGGCTTTGGAGGTGTCCCTATCACTACAGATTTTCTTACAACCACAAAAGCTGGATGTTGCATTAATCAAAATCATGGTGCCCCAAACCCTCTGCCAAGGGCTTGTTTCTATTCCTGAGTAAAGATTGCATGAGAATCAAAAGTTGCTGTGTTTTTAATTGCTGAAGTACTCCATTTAAAGCTGTAAGAGATAAAAGTCTGCCAGAAGCTTCATCCTTTGTAAACCAGATGTCAGGCTAACAAATCAACCTAATTTCCCCAGAGATCAAGGTTTTAGTGGTGGAACTCCATACACAGCCGTGTATTTGTGTTTCAGGCATGGCCACATGTACAGCTGCATAGCAACCACCTTGCTGAAAATTATCCAGTAGCTAAAATTATCAGTAGGAACCCCTTCTTACCTCTCATTATGTACAACGAGATTGCTGCTGTGCAACGTTGATTAGATATGTCAGCCTGGACCTGTATGTCTGAAAATGAGTGTTGCTATTAAAATGCCTTTGCTAATGCTCATGTGTCCATCATTTTGACAGATTTCACTTTAAGAATGTAGAAGGCTAAAGCATGCAGGAATCCCAGGGTTGCAATGTAATGTTCAGAGAAACAGGTATTGTATTTCCTCTGCATTAACCCTAAAGTAGCAGTTTCCCTGGCAAAATCATGCTGATAAGAGTGCTGTTGAGTATAGGCTGAACTAATGCAGAGGTCTGTAACTTTCAACTAGGAAGAGATTATCATGGGGAATTGGTTTCTGGAATGCAGTCTGAAGGAAGGGTATCCCTCCTCTAAACACTTCTTTAAGTATGATTTAAAACTTTCCCAATGCAGAAAAATCTTGATGTATTTAGAGAAAATATTTTAAAATCTCCTTACCAGTAAGGCTTGGGAAAATTCAAACAAAAATTTGAGGGACACTGAAAACAAGGGAAGCGTTTCTCAAAGCCATCTCATCCCACTGTGGAAACCATTGCTGCAAGAAGTCACTGAAGAGATGGATTTCAGCAAACACTTGGGTATCAGCCAGGGGAATATGATTTTCTGGTTGTTTTAAGTGAAAGTTAAAGCACAAGGCTGTGCTTGCTTTGGGGCAATATCAGGGTGCTAGGGCAGCATTTAATGACTATAACTTGGTCTGTGGTGGGGTCTCAATATATGGCCATGGGAGAAGGGCTTGATCTGGGCAAGTGGTTTGACTTTCAGGAGAATGCAGTCAGTCAGATAAAACTCACTTTAGCCTCAAGAAAGCCAATGAGTCCAGCCAAAAGCCATCACCAGGCAAGCTGAGAGGAGAGAGGCACCTCCTGCAAGGTTCCCAGCAGGTGACCCCTTACTCAGGAGCAGATTATCACATCATCTGCTGACACAGATCATATTGGTTCTAAACCTGAAAATAAGGTAGGAATTCCATGGAGAAGGGTACAAATTATGGAAGTTGCTGCTCCCTGTGACTGGTTAGCTCTGACTGGCACAACCCCACAGGTCAGCATCTCATGGCAGGGATGTCCTCCTCTCTTTGCTCATCTCTTGGTCCTCTCAAGCTGGGCTGTATCTCCCTCTGAAGAGCAGCTACAAGCAAGTGTCTCTTCTGCAGACAGGAAGACCAATGTGCACTTGGAAAGCCATCAGCAGGGCCTGCAGCATATGAACAGCCTCCCCAATGCACCTTTGAACTCATTCCTCCTGCATTTGTTTGTCTTGCAGATAAAACTTCACAGCAGTGTTTGGAGAGAGGTCTAATGAGGCACCACTGTTTGCATAACAAAGCAAGGCTTCCTCTTCAGATGTTCAACACTCATTAAGCATAATTTATATTCCAACTAATCTTTGGAAGAGGGTAAAATATGGAGCCAAAGTTTGTTTATACATTGTTTGGAGAAATGCATTGTTTGTTTTAAACTGTCAGTTGCAACTGATAGTTGATTTCAATTCAACATAATGATAATTTGTGATGGCTACATGTTGTCCAGGGAAGTGTGGTGTCATTGACTGACATGGCTTTAGCACTCTTCTGCATTAGTTATTGAATCAAAGGAAAAGACAGAATGGATGGTTTTCCAGTTTGAGATATATTTCAGCATGTCCACAAAGCATGAAAAACTTGTGAAAACTTGTGAAATACTGAGATGTTTTTTCCCCTCAGATTCATGCATACTTGATGTAATAATGCACTGAACAGCAGCTATTTCTTTTTAAGCAGTCCTGGTAGTCATAAATATGGGACCCTTTGAAAGTCATCAGGTCCCTGTAATGAGAGATTCTCAGGGTGGTAAAGGACACAGCCACTTGTAAAGGCTCCTGAGTGCTGCTGGGAGCCTCGGTGACTTAATGTGGTTTACTGCCTAGAGAGAAAACCAGCAGGTTTAGCTGGATGCCTAAATGTCATTACAGGTCAGTGTGCCAGAAACAGTAATTTCTCAACTTTCAGACTTTGTTCATATCATAGGCACATATGAAGTGTCTGATCCTATTGACTCCACACTGAAGTTTTGTATAAGATACTCTATAAGAGTATCTCAGACTATATAAGATACTCTCCCTTGCACCAGTTGAAGTACACAATATTTTTAATTTACCTCCTCCAGGCTTATTAGAAGATGAGAAATTACTGATAACATTTATCTGCTGTGTAATTCTCACTAAGACTTACTCCTTCCTGCAGATTTACATTGTAATGACAGATATTTGAAAACACCCTTCACTGTACCATGCAGATGATAACCTGAGTTGCATATTTAAACAGCATTGAGCTGTCCAGACAACATCTAGACAACAGAAGAGAACAGAATTTTTGGAAATTGCTTGGGATGTTGGGTGGGTCAGTGTTGGGGTACTCTGCCCTAGGCAGCTGAGGTGACTGGACACTCTGCCATGTGAAATCCCTCCTGGGCCAGGTCCTGCATTTTCCTGTTGTGTTTTGTAATGCTGAACTCCAGCTGCTCAGGATCATTGTCTTGTTTGGTTCATCATACCCACAATCCACTTATGGCTATTTTTAAAGGCAGCACCAATCTATAGAGAATACATTTATTTATTCATTTATTTATTTTGTTGTTTTTCAGGAAAAAATGCTGTAAGGGTTATAAGTTTGTTCTTGGACAGTGCATCCCTGAAGGTATGTGATTTCACTGTTCTTACACATCATGTCCCCATGCATTTGTCCTTCCCCATCTGTCCTCTTCTCCACATTGTCTGTTTGGAAGAGCAACCTGATATAAGCACAGGCTTGGCCATATCTCATGTATCAGTGTGGGGAGGAACTGTTTCCCAGAAATTGTTGGGTAAATAAAAAGATCAACAACTTCCAAAGGTTCTGCTTAGCATGCCAAGCCTTGATCCTCCCATAAGTACACATGGCTGCACAGATCTTGTGCCATGACCTGCTGCACTGCAGACAGAGGAACGTGTTCTGCCCTTGGCTGGGTGGTTGGGAGCACTCTGTGCACCCAGAAGAACACTTTTCATGGATGATGGCTTTCCCCTTTTATTCCTCGGATCTGGTACAGCTTGACTTGTCAGTGCACGGGGAGATGGTGAGTAGGTGAGTTAGTCCTGCCTTTAATTTCCCATGGGCATGACTTCCTTGTCACCAGGGGCCAAGGAAGATGCTGATTTAACCAGGACAGTCCATGAAGTAGTAAAAATGGATCTGATTTGGATAAAACTGGCTCTGAAGTTGCTGGACCACAGGAACTGCCAGGCAGGAACAAATGTTCAGAGAAAACACGCCAATAAACTTTTTGTTTACAAAAAGCAAGTTTAAAAATTGATCTATGGCAACACATTCTTCCATTTGATGATATATGGAAAGCCTTGATTTGGTCTGAGAATTTTCCTAGTTTATGTCTGTGATGTTTCAGAAAAAAAGTAACAACATACTAGAGAATCAGCTGGTTTTCAGTTACAGTGTCCAGCCATCAGGGATTATAACCCAAACTCTAATTCTCGTGGGTTTGTTGCTGCTGTTGTTTCTAATTTGTGTCTTCTTTGCTGCTAGCTAGAAACACTAAAACAATTGGTGGATTGGTGTGAGTGGGTGCAGGGAGAAAAAAAGAGGGAAACAGCTCATGATCACTGTGCCTGAAGGAGCTGGGTAGGATTTGGGTGAAATTGGTGCTCACACATACCTCATCTCATGGGATGAGTTCCTAATCCCAGCGTTTTGCTGTGAGTTTTTGTCTCAGTGTGTGGGATACAGGTGACAGCTCCAGTGTGAGACAGACACTTGGAAGAGGCAGTTGTGTGTATTGGAGGCAGAAGTCCTGAATCTTTTCAGGGTGGAAAGAAGCCAGTCTGGCCTCCTCCAGCTTTCCTATGAATTTAAGAATTTTATGTACTGGCTATTCACTGAATATAATGGATACATCAGAATTAATAGGAGCAAAAATAAAATGCATGGCAATTTATTACTTTGGCTTCTAATTTTCATCTCTTGAGATGTTAGGTGATTATGAAAGCAGCTTTTATTTTGTGCCCACTGACTTTGTCTAATCCTGTCTTTTAACTGCATTTCAGTAACCTGAGAGTTTCTGCCCCTAATTCAATTATCTGCTGGCTGCAGTCTCTCTCCCTTTGTTTCTCCATTCCTTTTTCAGCTTTATCTGTATTTTGCCTGGAACTTCAGAGGCTACAGCAGTTGCTATAACATCTGAGACAATCTCAGGCCCTTGGTAAAGGGATGAGAAACATGATTCACTGAAGTATTAGTTTCCCTTATTCTGTTACAAGACATCACTTGGCGCTTCACACATTGTTTTGGCATAATCTTGACGGAGTAGCTGTATGAAATCCATATCTCAAATCAGCCACATAAATGCATTACAGATGTGAGTTCATTAGAGCACATCTGCACCTTTTAATCCAGTACTGGCACATTGAAACTGTGAGAAGTAGTTCCAGCCCTGTCTTCTCTATGATTTAGCAGTGGCTGCAGGGAGGAGGGTTGACAGAGTTATAGATCCTCCCTTTTCCACCTTTTTATAGCTGCCTGAGGAACACACCAATCTCCTTCTGAGACAGCTGTTTCTTAAACAGACTCTTTCCCAAAGGCTTGTGGCTTTGTCCATGTCCCTTATTGGTTTTCATCCTGTTATTTTTCATCTGCCCTTGAAAAGGAACAGAAATCAGTGTAGTATAGTATGGGTCCATGCCTCTAGTTTTTGCATTTCATTTGTTTTTTACTAACTTTCTGACTTGGCTTTCAGCTGCAGGGAGAAATGATCCTCAGGAAACATTGAGTGGAGTTACTTCTGTCTGATTCTCTCCATACCATCTCTTCCTGTTCCACCTATTGTGCAAAGTGGACGAAAAAAGCTAACTCTTCACCTTTTTCTCTGTGTGACCTCCTTTTTCTTTGCTTTGGAGACTCACAGCTCCAGCCAAGTCCAGTCTTGGATCCTGTCTCATGGCATCATAGAGTGAAGAAGGGACAGATGCAGTATGGAGCAGTTTATTTTGGAGACCACCCTTCCTACTGCTGGTTTGTTTCCCGAGTTGGCTGTGGAAGAATTCAGAGTAAAATATTACAGGCAAACTATAGTCAGACTTGCTCTTTCCTTACTAATATTGTTTCAAATATTTCCTTGGTACAACTTTCCATGTTGTATTGTAATTTCTGAGCTTATTGAAACTTATATAGAGACATTTGTTGTTCTGCTTTGGCTTTTTCATTTTCCTAAATCTGGAACAGCCTGATCCTCATTGTATGGTTTTAATTCATCCTCAAACCACATTTCTTAGGCTGAGCTGGCAAACAAGGGGTTTGAGCACAGGAGGGAATGTTCATCTCCAGTTCTGCAGAGCACACACTTGTGGTGCAGCAGCTTTTGCCTAATTTCATCTCAGTTCTGAGAACTGTTTCTGGGAAAGTCATATAACCTGGGACCAAAGCCCTGGGGATAGAGCTCTGGGGCCTGAAACCTGCCTACAACCATTGTGTGATCTGGGTTGACTGTGTGGGACCACCAGCAGGGATATTTGTACTTCATGAACCCTTCCCCAGCTTTGTGAGAAAGTAAATGAGGCAGTGGACATAATGGAGCTCTGCTGAGGTGGACATGAGCACTGTGTTCAAAGACTGGTTACATTAAATATGGCCACAGATGGATGAAAAGAACTGGCATTGTTTAGTCTAGAAAAAAAAGGAGGCTGAAGGGAGACATGATAAGAGTTTTTAGGTATGTGAAAACTTGCTGCAAGGAGGAAGGTAAACTGTTCTTTATGGCCAAGGAGAAGAGGACAAAAATAATGGGCCTAAGTGGCTGTAAGGGGAGTTTGGATTAGATATGAGTAAAAAGCTTTCTGTCTGCAAGGATATTTCATCTTGGGACTAGACTGCAAGGCGGGCCATATCCATTCCTTAGGGAAAGGAAAACTAGGAAAGGTTTATGCATAGTTACTCCTGCTTGTGATGGGAGACGGCCCCTTCTAGCATTGTTTTTTTCTGATCTTGTTAGGGCACATCTATTCATGGGAGCACATGGGAGGACAGAGATTGTTTTATCTGTGCTCTGAATAACTGAACATGGCACAGGCCAAGTCTCACACCTGGGTGGGTACACTGGGTAAGCAGCAGCATGTTCACCTCCATACCAGCCTGTTCTCTCTCTGATTTTGTTTCAGTGGAAAACAAAAATTGCAACCATGCACAGGAAAAACATGAGCAACGCTCATGTTTGAGACTATTCAGTAGTGCCAAATGTAACAGGAGTTTACAGCTCAGCATCACCTAAAGAGTCCAAACTACTTCCAGACTGAATTCCCAAACTACTCCCAGTTTGAAGGCAAGAGTTGTGTTTTCATTTCATGGCTCTGCACGGTTGGACCCTGGTTACTGAAGGGGGTCCTAGCATTCCCATTCACCACAGCACTGTGGGCAAACTTCAGGTTGTGAAGCAAGAAGGAAAGAAATTATGCCCATTATTTAAGAGGTGACAATTATTACAGCAGTATATCTATTACAATAGTACATTTTTTTCTAAGGGCTTCTGGTGTGACATACAGCATCTTGTTAAGTCTCCTTTTGCACTTTTCTGTATTTTGGCATGCTGTCACTTTTAACCACAGTAGTGCCAATGTGCTCTATATACTTCATACAGAAAATTTGTTTTCATTTGCTTTGCCATCTCTTAGCTCATTTTAATTGTTTGGAACAATCATTGTACCCAGAGGTATCTGCTAATCATTAGGGTGAGTCAATAATGAGTTTTAATTACTTATATTGGAAACACAGTGCTTTGCTGGGAACTTGCTTGAATCACTTATATTTTGTTTGGATGTGTTTGGTCTGGAGCATGGATGAGATATTTCTGCTGTGGCCCCCAGTACCCACTCACAGCCACCTGCATGCTCTCTGCAGGCTGATTTCTCTGAAATGGTCACAGAAACTGCCACTTCCTTTGGCGTAAAACCTGACCTTGGGCAGGCTGTGCCCTAGCTGGGTTTGAGACCAGATTCCCCTTCACTCTTGGTGTCTTGCAGCACACCCAGCATGGTGCTGCAAAGCCCTCACAGCCACAGCTGGGAGTTATCCTTCTCCACCAGCACCATGCCAGGGGCCACATCTAGCCCCCAACAGGACAGGGATGTGGGTCAAACCCCACTGTGCTCTGGTGTCCATCCCTGAGGCTTCAGTTCTGCTGCTACACAGCAGGGAAATGAGAAACAGATTTTCCCTCCTTTGGGTTTCAAACAGGGACTTCAGTCTTTTGGGATTTCACTGGCATACCTTGACGTGCACACTGCAGCTATTAAAAGAGATGATGGGTTTATAACAATGTACTCTTTGCTGGAAGGGTTATATCTGGCTTTGAACAATTAACATGTGATGTAATTAACTTTTCTTTGTGATATACCTTCTGCCTGGCTTTGGCAGTTAACCTCAGGATTTTTCACAGTATTTTGTACAGGAAATGTTGCTATCAGACTTAAAAATCTGTCAAAGAAAACTAAAAGAAAGTTTTAGGTAATTTAATATTTCTGTGAAAAGAATTCCTAAATTCTGCCAACTGCAAAAGTGACCCTTGCTTAAAATACAGCTTTAAGAAATAGTCTAACAGTTGTAAAGCTGTGAATAGCAATTTCAATTTCAATGTATTCCTTTGCTTGTGTCTCATGAATGTTTTATATCTAGGTTCCTTCAGTCTTTAAAAACAATGTAACTCCATTTTAATTAGCAGAGAGGTGAAATGTTTGCAGTCCATCACCCCACTACTGACTTTGGTATTTTTCCTAACCGTGTTTTTCTCTCTCTATTAGACTACGATGTCTGTGCTGAAGCTCCCTGTGAACAGCAGTGCACAGATAATTTTGGGCGAGTCTTATGCACTTGCTATCCTGGATACCGCTATGATCGGGAGAGGCACAGGAACAGAGAGAAGCCTTACTGCCTGGGTGGGTAGATGAGCGTGTTAAGCTCCTCCCTGGTTAATGATTTATCCTGCTCCCTTGGGTCTTTTAGGAGTCAGTTTGGATCTGCAACCTTCCTTATTCTCAATATTATTACAGAAGAAATGTGGGGGTCAACTATGTTAAGAATCGAGAGATCTAGATTACCCTGAAATTATTGGCAGGTACTACCTGCAAAAAGACATACACATCCAAACACTGTGAAGTGTTGGACTGACATAATTTTTCCTTTAATTCCTCCTGCAGGTTGTGAGCCATATTTGCTAAACATTGAAGCATTATCACTGGGCCTAATTATTAAAACTAGTCCTTGGGGTTTGATTCAGATGGCCAGTATATAATTTAGGACTGATAATTTACATGTGGCCCTGCTGTGGCTAGTCCTGCCCTGCCCTGTGTGGTTTGCTGTGCCAGGAAGACAAGATTTGCAGGATTGAGCTTTGTTTGTGAGCTTTTCAGTGCAAGGAGACTGTCAAGCAATGTTCACTGATAAAATGATAGGTGTGATAATAATAATAATAATGATAATAATAATAATAATAATAATAATAATAATAATAGTGCAGCTTGCCCAGAGCTCCAGACCAAAGTCACCAGCTGCAATTGCAATTGCGGGGCTGCAATTACTTGTTTGTTTAACCACAAAATCTCTTTTTACCTCTAAAGGAAGTCTTTTATTGTATTGGAGGTCTGAAACCTCCAGCTACAGGACATTTTTAATTTCTGCTTCTCTCCAGATATTGACGAGTGTGCCACAAGCAATGGGACTCTGTGCTCTCAGATCTGTGTCAACACCGTGGGCAGCTACAGGTGCGAGTGTCACGAAGGCTATGTCCGAGAAGAGGATGGCAGGACATGCACCAAAGGAGATAAAGGCAAGTGCTAGTGCAGATTTAATGTCCTGGGCATGTCATGAAGAGGAACTGCTCCTGACACTACGCTTGGAGCTGAGGGTCTGAAGCTGGGATGTAGATGATGCTCCTGGGGCAGCTGGGCTGTTCACTGGGCACCTGAGCACCTGTGGAGCAGCCTGGCCAAACTCTCTCCTCCAATGCATAAACTGAAGGATGTGGAAAGTGTCTTCTGCTAGGGAGGTAGGATGACTGAACAATTAAATTTACCATTACAGCTTCAGTTAGTTCATTCCTGCTGGATCCAGTTACTAAAAGCCATAGTTTGCTCCAATACCAGCCTGGATTACAACTTTTTTGTGGTCCAGAGCTAAGGAGACACAGGAAAAGTCTTACCAGATGATGAACCTTAAAAAATGTCACTGATTTCGCCTGTTAATTAAATAATTTCAGTAACTTTAATTTGCATTTACACACTCACATCTGAGATTAGCAAATGGCCCTGAGTTCAATGGCTAGTGCTCCTTAGCCCTTGGAGGCTCAGAAAATGTGTGCTTGGGAGTTCAACACATTTTCCATTTTTTGCTTAAATCAATTTCCAAATTACACCAACTAAGACCAAATGCTGCTGACCTGCAATTAGATTGTGTGTCCCATGGCTGGGGTCAATTTTTTTTTCTTTTTTCCTTTTTTTCTCTTTTTCTGTTTTGAAAATGAAATGTGATGGGAAAAGAGTAAATGTAAGTGCTTGTTCTTGCATCTCACTCTTAGTTCAAAGTGCATACATATGCTGTGTATAAATGATTTTAAAGGTTTTGACCTCATCCTAGTTATTAAATTACAGAGTTTAAAATGCTACAGAATAAATACTGGTATGAAAATTTAAAAAGAAAGGAGGAAGAGAAAAGTGCTCTGGGAAAAGAACACCAACAACTTTTGATGAATGGCAACTTACCACAGGTTCATCTATTAATGCCTGAATGTTGCACCACAGGGTGATCCAAATCCCACTGGATAGCCAGAGCAATTTATAATTTTGATTTTCATCTGAAAATGTGTGACTGGAGCCACTCCACTAACTTTAATTTTTCCTTATTGGGGGTGTGTGTGTTTATGTGTGTGTGAAAGGAAAGATGTATAACCTAGATAATCCCCTTAAAAATAGGGGACCTTTTTTAACTTTTCCTCTGGGTAGTTCAAATTTCTTGATACAGTAATGTCCAAAGCATTCAGGATAACAAACCATTCAAAATATTCAAGGTTATGGAAATTATTCTACTGATTTAAAACCGCCATTTTTATACGTTAAATGTTAATGTTTTACACGTTTACATGTTAATGGAAATGCACATAGAAATGTCAGTTCCAGCAGATAATCAGGAATTAAATACCCACCACCTCTCCAGATATCTCCCAAATGATCTGTGCCAAGTAAAGAGGGATGCCTTCTGATCAGTTACGTTGCTGTACTCCACATGAATGTCAGGAATTTTCAGGCCTGGTGAAAATGAGGCGCCGTGCCCGCAGCTCGTTCCGAGAAAAGGAAGGCGCAAGGAACCAGCTGTAGAGACGCTCCACCCCGCGGCCAGCCCCATCCCTGCCCCGCATCCCTGCCCCGCATCCCTGCCCCGCATCCCTGCCCCGCATCCCTGCCCCGCATCCCTGCCCCGCATCCCTGCCCCGCATCCCCGGAGCGGCTGCCTGATAAACACATAATTTGCTTTTCATCGTAGCCGAACACTCACGTTTTATTTTAAAATTTAATCTGCAATAAGACGTCTGCCTCTCTCCACCTCTAGGCTACACATTTTCCAGGAGACACAGCCGTGTTTTCACTGTTCCATGCCCGAAGGGTGCAATTCAGACACCTTTTTGGCTCTGTAAGTGGCTGTAATGTGGTCACTTGTTTTGGCTCTGTAAGTGGCTTGACAGAGAGCTTTGGGTCGGTCAGTGGACGCAAGAAGAGGGAGCCTTTTTTCTTGCATCCACAGTCCCATTTGATGGAGACAATGCAGCTACCCATGCAGAAGCAGGCAGATGAAGCCATCCCAGCAGGCTGAGCCCAGATAATACGACACAGATGATCAGCTAAAGAGCCTCGGTGCAGAGACCGCCCACAGCAGAGCTCCCGCAGAGCTCTCCCCTGCCAGCATCTCCTCCTCTTCCAGTATCAGCAAGGCACGGCCCCCGAGCCCATACACAAAGAAAACACACCACTCCCCCAAGCAGATCTCTTAGCAATAGGTGCTACAGGCTCACCAAGATTAAAGGACTCCCATCATGCATGAGCTAGACTTTGTGTTCTGAGAACCTTTACAAAATGGGGATGCTTTAAGCCTTCTTTGAAATAATTTCAATTTCCTTGTGTAGGTCTGTGCAGTGGGAACAAGTTGTGTAAGTGCCTTGCTTAGTGCTGGCCCAGCTGACCTGATGGGTGATCTTGTTTTCTGCACCATGCGTGGGTGGCTCCATCTAATGGCCTTTTGCCTCTGCTGGCCTGTCCTAGGTGACTTCTGGCTTTATCCACACTTTATTCTGGCTTTACTCATAGTTTGGTCCTGACACAGGGTTGGATGGGGGTAGAGCAAGTGTTTGATGGATGACTCCTTTCCTGGGCAAATCATCACCTCTGTCTGGTATGAGTTAGGGGGATTCCACCTCTCTCCTGGGATGCAGCTCATGCTTGCTCATACAAGGATTTTGGACTTCTTCCTCCGACAAGTCAATCCAGCCAGCTTTGCAGAAATCTCACTGGTATGACATTTCCCAAACATTAGCTGATCCCCCCAGCATCCATCTCCATGGATTGTTACAGCCCTGTTTTATCTGTATTTGTCAGCCCCGTGTGTCACATCCTTCTGGAAGATAAACCGGGTTTTAGAATGAAACACGAGGCCAAATTCACTGTTTCTTAATCTGCACAGAATCCCACAGATTCTGATGGGATTGCATTAGGTTTCCAATAGCAGGGGCTCTGGCAGTTTCTCCCCATGACTGTGTTGCTTTCAGCAACATTTCTTAACACAATGATAGAACTCATTTGGTGAGATAGCTATTAAAAGAAATTTTTGTTGAGACTAGTAAAAAATCCAGAGTTTATTGGTCTTTGAAAAAGAATGAAAAAAAAGTTGTTGGATTTTTTTTTTCTAATGGCTCTATATACATCCATCTGTAACTTCTACACAGATCCAAAAATGGTCATGTCAAGAAACTGGGTTTTTCTAGAGGAAGATGAAAAATTGGAGAGGGAGGAAGAACTCTGCAAAACTGAGTTGTGTTCAAGAGCAAATTTATTTTACAGAAATGTAAAGTGGTGTCTTCATTACAGCACATCAATTTCCTCTTAAGGAAAAAGAGTCCTGCATGGTGCAAATTATTTAATTTACAAGAGAAAGGTTTATGGGCAAAGAAGCTTTGGAAGGAATCAAAGGCAGAATGATTAGCATTAGGAATACAGGAGAGAAGAAGGAAAGCAGCATATGCTGTGTATTCAGGTACCTTCATAAAAATGCTGGAGTTCCTCTGGCAGGTCTTGTGGCTAAATAGTCTTGGATCCAGCATAGCTGAAATTTGGTGAAACACTATTCTGTGCTGTGTAGAATCCATTGGAAAACACCAAGTACTACCATCTGGACTTTAATCTTTGAGCCATATGAGCACTGCACAGAAAGCTGATCAGGTACCAAACCTGGGCTGGGCTGGGAAGGTCAAACAGCAGTGTGTGCTTCCTGCCATAAAAATGGTAAATAATATGTATAATATTGTAAGGCTGTTGGAGTGCAGCCATGGGAACAAGGCAGTTCATGACTGGGGAAAAAACCCAAGCCTTTGTGTCCCAGTTTTCCAATCAGTTCAGTACTTACAGCTGTCTTAATGGTCCTGGTTATTCCAGCATCTTGCCCTTACATCTCTTCTAACTGATTAGCAGTTAAGCAAGACAAATTTTAAAAATTTTTTTTTCTTCTTAAATCAAGCATACCTTATATGCCATTATAGCCAATGGAGTAAATATACTGAAAATCAGCCTTTCCTAAATATGTGCATAGGTGGTCCATAGATGACATCAGATGGTTGCAATCTTCCATACTGGGCCCTGCAAGTATTTAAAGTCAAGTAGCACATAATATTTTTAGTATTACAAAACTTCGGAGTTCATTTAAAAAGATGCAGATGTTTCAAAATCAATACACATTTCAAAAAAGATGAGGCGCATTTGAGGGTGTGTGCAAGAGTTGTAACACAGTAACTCAGCACATTGCAGTTGATCCTTTTGGAAGATCTTGAAGATTCCTTGGCTTTAACAGGAGCAGTTTTTCCATTGTGGGACATGCTCTGAAAGGTCAGTGTTCAAACATGCCCAGCAACCCTCCCAGGTAACATCATACTACACATCATATGCAAACTCTCAATAGACTTGGTATTTCTCAGCAATGTTGAAGTGAAAAAAACTCACCTAGAGTTTGCCAGTATGTGTCACCCTGTGGTTTGGAAACCAGATTTGTCTTTAAGCAGACATCTGTTACAGCAATGCTTCTTTGCTTGCAATGCAGAACTGCTTGACTGTCTATGGCACTGGGAAAAGGACAAAAATAACATTTGCAATATCTCTCACAGTTTGAATAATTTAATGGATTCTTGAAAAGATCCTATTCATGCATAGTATCAACAGATGTGACCCTTCCTCTTGTGTGGATTTAAATCCCTGTCATTAATCTCAATCCCCATCTCTGCTGAGGCTGATTCCATCACATGGAGAATAACCCATGATGATAAAGAGCAGTTTGTGCAAAATGAGTGAAATAAGCATATTCTGAGGGATTTTACTGTAATTTATAGCATATGAAAATTTACCCTTCAGGGGACTGTAAATCAGTTCAGATCTATGGGGTTAGTCTACCCTAAACAAAAAGATAAAAGAAGGGGTGTGAACTTTTCCAGGTATTAAACAAATGAATTCTCTGGGGACTGTTAACTGGAAACAGCTGCTTTAAAAATGTGCTCAGAGCTGTCCCTGCAAAGTTTCTCAGCCTTACATAGAAATTCACAGTCAAAGATTTAATAACGGCAGGATTCCCTTCTCTTTTCACAGTCTGGGGAAATATAACAACCTTCAAGTTGCTTTTGCTATTTATAAATTTCTTGCCTTTGGATCTTTATATTTATAGTGGAAACTGCTTTCTTTTAGCTGGGCTTCCTGAGAAATCTGAAAATGTGGCAAAACCAGGGACATGTTGTGCCTCTTGTAAGGAATTCCATCAAATAAAGCAGACGGTTTTACAGCTGAAGCAAAAGGTATGAACATTGATAGCTCAGTTCTTTACCAGATTTGCATGTTTTACAACAACTGAGGTTAATTTCTATGTTTGGAGCTGTCACTGACATGTGGTCCTTGTACATACAAAGATGGCAATATATTTTAAAATCATGTAGGAATGGCATCTCTCCCTTATACTCCTGTACAACTTGTAAGCAGATTGCTCCCCAAGTTCATGGAGCTGTCTTACAAAGCTTGTGATAACAGAATCTGACAAACACCCATCCCAGGCTGAGCCCAGGTTTTTTGGCAATCTGTGCTGGCCGGAGCTTTTCATTCACTCTAAATGAACAGCATTTTGGACATGATCCACCTTCAGGGTAAGCACGTGCAAGACATTTCATAGATGCAGGAACATGATTTTTTATTAATAGGGTTCTGATACAGGATTCTTGCCAAATACATGTGGGACAAAACAAAAATAACACTAGCTTTAAATACGAGTTTCCCCTTAAAAAAGAAAAAGCCTCAGTCACAAACCTTTTTTTTTGTTTGTTTGCTTTCACCTATTCCCTTGCAAGTAGATAATAATGCATTTAGAAATCTATCCTGGGCTTTTTTTGCTGCCATATGTAGCTTCCTTTTGCACTTTATTAGAATTGAAATAATGCAAAGACTTAGCCTCAGATTTGGAGAGCCACATGCAGGGATGCAGGTGTAATGACTTTTCTGGTGACATCTCCTTTGAACACTGAGGTTCTCTCAGATTGAAGCTCTCTGTAGGAATATTCTCAGCAATTCATTCTGACAGGCTGTAATTATTTCACCCAGGGCACTCAATTAATTTCTTTCCATTGTGTCAAAACACAATTTGTTGTATTCACAGATTGCATTTGCTGTTACTGATTTAATATTAGGAAGAAAGAAATCTTCTTCATTAAAGTGAAATTTGCTGAGGTTGGAGATACTCTTTATCTCCAAAATCTCAAAACATCATATATTCCTTCTGAGTCAGTATGAACACAAACATGGAAGTGACAGAATCTCATGTGTGATGGAAATTTTGTCTTTCGGAAAAATGGTAGCAGAGAGGTTAAAAAAGGATCCATGCTTTCAAGTAGCTGTTTCTCCAGCTGTTGTCCATGATGCTGAGCAGGCTCACACTGACCTCTAGGGAAGGATCTGAGGGTCACATTGTTGGCCACATTGTTTACTCGAGAATTGATTGATGGAATTAATGGAAGTTTTTTGTCTTCTGCTGCTTGATGCTTGTGTTCAAAACTCATTCCAGGAAAATTCAGACCACTGATACTTGTCATTATGGGCATTTTTACAGTAGCTGTGGACAAATCAAGCAGCTCACTCTTGCTTCATAGCTAAGTCCTGTCATAGTCCCTAACATAATTTTCCCCCCGGTATCTCCCTAGTGAGATTTTTTTGATTTGACATCCTCAGAGGGAGCCCACTGGGCTCTGCTCCACACAGAAAGAGCTGAAACAGAAGATTCCCAATACCCTCAGCAACTCTTACCCCACAGAGAGGAGAGTTTTTGTCTATGCTGAATGGAGACCTGGCCTCATGGTGCTTCTCTGTCCAGGGAGACATCATCCCTCATGTTTCACCAGCCACTCCCCGTGGCCAAGTTCTCCTAGGGAGGACATCTCTCAATAGCTGTGGTTAAAGCTGTTCTGTTTTGCATAGAAAAGTTCATTTCTGTCTGCCAGGGAGATGGTTTATGAAACGAGCCCTCAGTCTTGTGGTTAAAGCTTTAAGATTTTATGAACTTTATTCAAATTTGTGGTTAGCAGAAAAGTCTGTCATCTCCAATGAGATGCACGATCCTGATAGACTAGAGGTCTATGGGCAGTCCTAGGTTGATCTAAGACCTTGATGAAAGGAAGAAGAATGGAAAGCTGAAAAACTGGTGAAAATATATCTGGCATACTGACACACAGCCAACAATTAAAAAAAGAAGAAAAAATGAGTAAACTTGATCCTATTGCACAGATGTGTTTAAACATCTTAATTAGAAAGCCATGTTTCATATCACTCCTGACAAGCACTGTCCAATTTTCTAAACCACAGACCTCCTAGAAACTACGCAAAACTCCAAATTCAGCATGCAATACAGCACAGGGAAGCATTGTTTCTAGAACAGTCTTTCTTTAGAGTTCACCCTTGCTAATATTTGCTCTCACATGGGAGGAAAAAAATGTTATTTTCCAAGGGCCATTAAGATTCAGAGCTGTAGATGGAGAACGCCAAGGTTACCCTGGACTAGGATCCTGGTTCAGTTAAAAGGTGAAACAGAAATTAGGCCAGTGAGTATAGCCAATAGCTGAAAGGATGTGAGTCAACAACAAAAACACATGGCTTGGCCCAGTGCATGTAACAACCTTTTTCTGGCCAGAAGATATCAAAGAGCAGTGAGCTAGACCAGAGCCTGGGTATTTTGGCACTCCTAGTGTATACTTCAATTCCAGCTGAGTCAGTGGGGAAGCATGCATAGATACTTTCACAGCAGCTATGTGATTTCTTTTCTAACTTATTCAGATGTTATAACAGCCTGGCTGGCAGGAGCAAGTAAATTTTTAAGCATCGGAAGAGAATACACTTCCAAATCCATTTCATGGTGACCTTTTGCCACTTAATGCACCTTTTTACTCCAGTCTGATCATTTGCAGTATAACCTAAAGTGTATTCATGGCTGGGTCTCTGTACTAAGTGGCATCTATTTATCAGCTGATATAGCTATAGATCCCCAGAATGAGATAGACTGAGAAATTTACACACAAGCTAAAAAGAGGACTTAATTAATCTGCCACACAATTGTGGCCACCCCCAAGGAGAAGCACTCACTGATGACACTGAAAACATTCTCACAAAAACTATTTTAAAAACATAATACTCTCAGATAGTCACAGGATTTGGCTTTCTGTCTCTGTTTTAGCATGGCAGCATGGGCACTGCAGAGTCCCTGGTTGATTTCTGTCATGTAGTGGAAGTTTTGAACCGTGGTCCTTTCAAACCTTTCCTTTATATCCAGCCAGGAACCTGCTCTGAACAGGACACACCTCTATGAAACCAAACTTTGCTGACCAGAGCCAGCCAGTAGACCTTCCCATGCTGGTCCCTGGACAGTGAGGCTGTGAGTGCCCTCAGCTACTAAATTTTCCTCTTCATCCCCAGGGGTAGGGTGTTGTATCCCACAGAGGAGCCCTCTGCCTTCAGTAGCCCCACAGTTTTGTTCGTGAGAAAGCTATGAGGTCACTGGTACACTGGTACACACAGCACATATTTTCCTTTGAAAAAGCAGAGATGACAGCTCACCCCAAAGCTATAGGTGTGCTGAATCCCCATTTTCTGTATGAAAAGCAAATTCATGTGAATAAGAATATAAGAAACACCCTGTGGGACTTCTGTGAAAATATGACCTCATCCAGCCACTGATTTCTGCAGGGGTGGAGTCAATCAATCAAATTCTTGTTAGACTTACTTCATGATTCTTGATTTGCCTATAGTGCAGTCATCTGGTCTTTGGAGCTGCAATTCTCTCCAAAACCTAACTCACAAATGGTTGATAAATCCTTGTGTTCCTGTTATCACATTTTGAGTTCCAGTCTCAAAATCAAACTGGCATTCGGAAATGCCACCGGGGAACTATCTCAGCATTTCCAACTTCTCTTTCCTGACTTTTTTTCTTCAGAACTGTTCTGTGCATTCATTCCCAAACTACAGGCAGCACTGGCTGCCTTTAAATTGTAATCCTTAAGCAATAACTTGTTTGCCAAAGGAAATTTTCCCGGTTCTAGTAGGCACTGCAGCTGCATAACACTGTGGTTTTTTTCCCTGTGCATTACAAACTTTAAGTTTGCAGTAATGGCAGAAGAATGTATGTAAAATAATTACACAAACAGTTCGGAGTCTTGAGAACAGCCCATGTCAGAGAATTACAGTTAGCTGACGAAAAGCTTTGTCAGATAGCAGGAGTCATCATCTATTTTATTCAATGCAGCTCTCACTGGCAAATGTTGCAGAATTCAGCATCAAATTATCCAATGATCCAAATTCATTCAAGAAGCAACAAAACTCACCCAGGGGTAGGACTGCACTGCTATTTCTGAAATAGTTTTCTAGTTCAATTTGGCAGGGCAAAATTCCCTAAGTCTACATGCAGCTACTCACCACTAATAAACTTCTTTCCTCACTGCAGACCAGCCTTCTGGCTTGTCATCTCCCTTCAGCTGCCTCTTAGGAAACTAAACATTTGCAGAATATTTCTAAATATGCTTAATTATTAAATATATTCAACTGGATAGATGAATGTTTCATGGATAATTAAACAGTTAATGGATAATGACAATTTAAACTATGGAGTGCAATTCTCCTTACATTCTCACTTGCTTTATCTTTGTGTTTCTTTGCAGAGAAGATCCAGACATCTGATGGGTTAAACAATGTGGTTACTTTCCAGGGCCAGATTCACAAAGGAATTAGGGTTCTCATTAAAACTATGGAAAGTGAGTGGCTTGTGCAGCAGTTTAATATCTGAGCAAATATTGCCCTGAGAAAGGCGGTAAATGAATAGAGGAAACTTCAAATAAGGAAAAATAATTTTCCTGAGAAGCAGTAATGAAACTCAAGTTTCTCAGAATTTGTTGCTGTATCTCTCCTGAGTTTCCTCTGTCCTCTGTTGGATTGGCTTGCAGTATTTCCACAGTGACTTGAAAAGTGAACAGACTCACAGAATAAGAACGTTTTTCTGTTTGTATCAATCAAGGATATGAATAAACACATTATATTTTCCTGAAATATTTAAATATGTTTTTTCACATGAAAGCTTAGGTAGTTGTGTGATTTAGCTGGCTCTGCAATGAAGGTCTTACACAGACTTTTTTTTTCTTGGCAGGTTGCTTTGCTGCCAAATAACGCTGCTGATCTTAGCAAGCAAATCACTGGTGAAAAAGTGCTTGCCTCTAATGCATATATCCCTGGCCCCCCAGGCCAGCCTGGCCAACCAGGCCCTCCAGGTAATACCAGAGGGGTGGAAATGTGTAAAGGTGCTAGGACTAAAAAAGTAAACTTCAGTCTTCCAGCGTGATACGATTTCATATATTTCACATTTTGATTGATATATTATGTTTGCATATGTGATAAATTAAAAAAAAAAAAAAAAAAAAAAAAAAGAAAAGCTTTATGGGTGTTATGGTCAGTCTCTGCCAACTGTCTGACATCATTCATTGTGACTCCATGTGTTTCTTGGCATGGAAGCTGTGTTTGTCCTGTATGTGTTAAATTTCTCCCTCTCCCTGGGATATCTCACCTGCTTCAGTGGTCATTTCCTGTATTTTAACATTTAACAGTGTTTTAAAACACTGTCCATTTCATTTCTGGAATATCTATTGCTTAACTCACTGTCAGAGGAAAACATGTGCTTTCAGTTTGTAGGAGTTTGTGCCAACTCTTCTATTTTTCCTTGTCTAATTTGCAAGGATTCATCTGTTGGTTTTATGTTGTATCCCAGATTGAAAGGAATCTGAAAAGTATAACTCCACTCACACCGTCTTTGCTAAGTTATAGATTGAAACAATGCAAAAAACAGAGAGATCCTAAAGCCCAAACCTAATCCAGACACCTTGCACATGGTGGCCAGCAATACTCAAAATTTTGCAAATTCTGTTGAATGCAGATCTAATTTTGGGTCAGCAATAAATCCAAACATTGTGCTGGATTTCAGAAGGATTCTTACAGAGTACTGGCAAATATTCCTAATGAGGATTGATTTACTCCCTCCTGAACTGCACCCCACCTTCCTGTTTATACTCCCTTTTGCAGTCTTGCTTTGTTTCTGAGTCTTTACCTAATTCTCCTGAAGGATAAGTATGATCAGTCTTCAGTTCACCATAAGTGCAAGTAGGTGTAGAAGTTCTGCAACAGTCTCTGAAGGGTAGAGTGGGTTGCTTTGCAATCCCTCCAAGGTAGGCCTGACCCTGCAGGTCTCCCACCCATTGGGTTTCCCTTTGACTTGGAGCTGTCCGAGGTGCTGTAGAAATCTGCTCCCCCTAAAACCACCCCTGCTGACCTCCTCTACTGCCCCCACCCAGGAAGAGTCCCACGGAGTCATCACTGAACTCGAGTTGTCTCCTTTTGAAAATCCTAACTGTACATATTCAATCCTGCTGAATGCTTTTTACTGTCTGCATTTTATTATCTATGTCTTTTATGAGCCCTCAGTATGATGAGAAGTGTCCCCCTCTAATCACAAAGTGTTTCAGCTAGTGACGTTTTAATGGTCTTTATTGTCTGCAAGTGTTGTTTCAGGTGCCTGATTTTCTGGTTTGTGTTTCCTACTGTTTCTCTTGAGCTAAACATATGTTTTGTTGCCTGAGTGCTTCCTAAAATGTAACATACTCTGCTGAACAAGCAGAAGCTGAAAATGATATAAAGGAAAATGGAAGAACAAAGCCTCTTTTTGCCCCTAACACACTGGCTACTGCAATGGGCAAAAGAGAGGTGAAGCCCCCCACTGGAAAGAGCCTGCTTGTATAAGTCATGTAGATGCTCCTGACCCAAAATTCCCATGAGTTTTCTGAGGCTTTCTTTTTAAGACATGTTCCTCAAATGTGATTTATTCTTCTTTGTGTGAAAATGAGGCATTTGTGCTTTTCTTTTCATTCCCAGTATGTGTCCCTAAGCACCTGGCAGACTCCAATTCTTGTTATACACAAGATTTAATTGTTTGGTGTTCATCTCTTATAGCTATTATGGCAAGGGGAAATGTTGTCTTAGATGGCTGCTGATATGCAGATAAAGATAAATTGGTTGTGTTCTTGTGTATTTGGGTGTGTTAAAGTAATCAACCCATTGGGTCTTTCTAAAAATAGTGGTTCCCCACTTCTTGCACTGATGAAGTGTCCTGAAGGCTTTCCCTGGCAGGTAACTTTTGCTTTTGATTTCAGGGGCTCCAGGACCTAAAGGGAGTCAAGGAGCTCCTGGATTACCTGGACCTCCTGGACAGCCAGGCCCTCGTGGATCAATGGGACCTATGGGTCCATCTCCAGATATATCACACATTAAGCAGGGCAGACGGGGCCCCGTGGTCAGTATTCTTGTCTCCTGCCTTGCACTGCACTATTACCCTTAGCTCCACAACTTCTCACACCCCTGTGAACACTTTTTCTTCTCTTGCAGGGCCCACCTGGAGCCCCAGGGAGAGATGGTAGCAAGGTGAGGAGAGGTACTAATTTCCATAAGATGGGCACACGCACATGTGAAGTGCAGGCTTGCTAGAGAGACTGTACACACCTGTAGTCACACCCTCTTACCACCTCATTTCCTTTGCTAAGATGAAAGCATCCTGTTGTCACAGTCCTTCATGTCATCCTTCTGCTATTTTGTGTTTGCCATTCCTAAAGTCTTGCAAAGTGTCCTGCCAGGCTATGTGTCACACAGCATTCTTTTCTTTCTCTGCAGCTCTTTTGGCTTTTCCATGGAGAAATGTTGATTCTTTATCCCTTTTCATTCATTGTGAATTCTTCCTGTTCATTGATTCACTTGTTACTGTCCAGGAGAAATATCAGAAATGCCCCACTCCGCTCCCACTAGAATCAGTAGCAATTTCCTTGCATTCCTCCTTCACTTCCTTTTCTTTTTCCAAACAAGCATGAGATGATGATTCTTAATCTGGGGACAGTTAAGTGAGGCTGCAGAAGCAAACAGTGATTTTTTTCATTTCCTTTAGTCACAGTAAACTAACTGAGGTGGTATTGCTTACAGGGGGAGCGAGGAGCACCAGGACCAAAGGGGATACCTGTAAGTATTCCACAGGAGGAATTTCCACAACAGAGTGATGTTGACTACTAACCACAGGTCAGCCAAAAGTTAAAGAAAAAATAACTCCTGTGCCAAGATAACAGATAATTTACATACACAGAAAATGTTGTTGGAAACAAGGTAATCACCTGTTTTCCTCCAAATGTTTTTGCTTACAAACCTCTTCCCTTCCTGGGTGTGTGGCTGAAGGCAGTAGGTGCACGTCTGCCTTATAGTGATGCTGAAATGTCCTTAGAAGGCAGAACCATGCAGGGTGCTACTTAGAACAGTTCAATCTCTGCTCCCAGTGGTAATTTGATCCCTGGAACCTTTTAAAATTCTGCCCCTCATCTCTCTCAGATTTCATAAACCATAGGTTTGAGTTCAGAAGAAGGAATAAGTATTGACAATCTGCTTTCAGAGGAACTTGTTTAAAAAACACTGGGTTTCCCAGCACAGAAAGGACATGGAACCTGTTGGAGCAAGTCCAAAGGAGGCCACCAAGTTGATTAGAGGGCTGGGCTTTCCTATGAGGAAAGGCTAAGAGAGTTTGAATTTTTCAGCCTGGAAAAGAGGCTTCATGGTGACCTAATAGCATACCTTTCAGTACCTGAAGGGAATCCACAAGGAAAATGGAGAGGGACTATTCACAAGGGCATGTAGTGATAGGATGAAGGAATTGCTTCAAACTGAAAGGAGGCAGGTTTAAATTAAATATTAGATATTTGTTAGGATATTAAGATATTAGGATATTCTTTACTGGGAGGTGGTGAGACACTGGCACAGGTTGCCAAGAGAAGCTGTGGATCCCCCATCCCTGCAAGCGGTTAAGGCCAAGCAGGATGGGGCACTGAGCAGTCTGGTCTAATGAAAACTGTCCCTGCCCATGGCAGAAGTGCTGGAACTACACGGTCTTTAAGGTCCCTTCCAACCTAAACCACTCTATGATTCTATTAATTTACTTACGGTATTTTCTCATTGGTGGAGTTTATTTTTAAGAGTGTACCCACAGGGTGTGCTCAGTATTAAATAGTTTATTTTACTGTGTGAAGTCAGATAAAAAGAAATAATGATTTTCTAAAATCAGATATCTCTGCATTATAACTACCAGTATTTTTAGTAAGTGACGGACAGCAGTGAGGTTACCATATTGAAAAGACACTTGACAAATAATAGCAGTTTTAAAAGAATTTGTTGATAAATCATTCTAAGAAAGTAATTCCTGTCAGTTTAATAACCAAGAAGACAAGAAACCAAGATTAATCTCCTCTATTCCCATGAGGTCTCAAGATATTCTTATGGAGCAAAGAAATTGTTAAGTGACAAAAGGAAGGGCTGATCATCATGTAAATGTAGGCTCTGTCTGCAAAAACATTTGATTCTTCTGAAAATTGTTTCCTGATCAAAGTTGGTTAAAAAACAGACCATTAGCTTTTGGCAATTGATACAAAGCAGAATTCTACTGAACAACCCCTGCAGGAGTAATTCTATTGGCCAGTTTAAAAAACTGTAAGAGCGAGCTGGATTGTTATTAATGGCAGTGCCTTGTGCTGCAGGGCCCACCCGGTTCATTTGATTTCCTGTTGCTGATGATGGCAGACATCAGAAATGACATTGCTGAGCTGCAAGAGAGAGTGTTTGGACACAGGACTCATTCGTCAACAGAAGAGTTTCCATTACCTCAGGAATTCACAAACTATCACGACACAGTAGATTTTGGATCCGGAGAAGACTACAAACCACGGGCAACATCCAGAAACGCCAGGATACAGAAGGCAGACCATCCTTAGCTATTCCTACTGAAAAACAAAGCCTCTTTAGAATTCTTCAATATGAAAAAAATGCACTGACAATGTAATATATATACATATATATATATATATATATATATGTATATTTTCCCATTTTTCTTTCTGCTTTTCCTGAACCATGCTGCCTGTACTGTAGCTTTCCTGGTTCATGGTAGCCTCCTTGCAAAAATTCCGTAACGCCAAGCCTGCACTGTGCATTGTACCTAGACTATCAAAAAAACCTTCTTAGCATATAATATGATTAAGGCATGCTCTAGCTAATAACACATACCACAGCATTCCATCTGCCTTCTTTGTATTCTATGTCCAAATGACCCAGTACACAAATTTTGCCAGGGAGAGAGGGTTAGCTGAACATCATCCCTGAATGATGTTGATAATGAACACTTTGGTCCACAGTTGCTTTACGAATGCAAATAAATTATACCACTCAACTCAAGTCTCCAGCTACAGTCCCCAGGCTTAGGAGAGTGTGAGAAGTGGATCCCTGTTTCACAGCAGAGGCCATCTGTGAGACATGTCCTCTATTATGCCTCATCAAGGCAGAAAAAGGCAAAAAAGTACATTGGAGGGTTAAACAAGGCTGGTACTGCTTGATCGGGAAATTATTTGGCTTTGTGTTGCTAGAGTATTGTCCAGAGACAGTCAAAAGACGTGTGTGTCCTAAACTACTTCAGGACAAACACAAACACAAATTTTTCTTTACCATTGTCCCACTGCTCAGTGTGACGGCCAGTTTGCTTCCTCAACCAATTCATGTTGGACACATTACACAAGGATAAGCAAGATAAAGGGGATGTTTAAAGCAGGAAACCAAATCAAAAGTGAATCAGGCAGGCTTATTGGCAAGAACAGAATATACCCCAGCCTTGCAGAAAGAGTGAGGTTCTGACCTCCTGCAGGTGCATGTCTTCCTTGGTGAAGTTCTGAAGTCTGAGTGAAATCAAGACCAGAGAGAGGCCTCATGTTTGCAAAGAGCTTCCACCTGTTTTGTTCCTCTGCTGCATGAGACCAACCTTAATGGCTTTCACCAAACTGGAACACAGAGTGGCAGCATGTTTGGCTGGGTGTATGAGGAGTTTGAGTAGGTGCAGGAGTGCACATGACAGAACATTTAAACTGGTACGAGGATGGCTAAGGTGAGGTACTGCACATGGGATCCTATACTTGTGAATGGGGATAAAAGGGAGTGCCCTTTATTTACACTGGAAAATTGGATTCACAAGTTATACCATACCTCATGGATGATGTATGTTGCCATTTCTTTTGGATTACCACAGCTGCTGAGGACTTTGCCATGCTTAGAATATAGAGGAGTATATTAAGCACAAAATTTCAATGTTGTGTCTGTGTAGCTGCTACTTCTGCAGTATGTTTAGTGTTCAGTAGTGTCCATGTCACAAATGCAAAGAAAAAGTTGTTACTTTGCCATGTTCTTCAGGGCTTGCATGTTCCAGTAGAATAAATACAGGTAAAAATATAAGAAGGGCCTTTGCAGATAATATGTAAAGGTTTGGATTCCCTTCCATATTCTCTGGGCCAAAAGATAGTTGGTGTAATCCAGACAGCATCAGTACAGGTCACGCTGCACAAACAGCTGGCTGTCTAGACTTTTCCATAACTTCTGTGTATTGTCTTAAGAGGATGTGTTCATTCCTGTGGCCATTTCCCAATGTCTCACTGCCATTAAGCCACAAGCCAGGGCATTAGCTTTTAAGAATATGAGTGTTCTGTATTTCTTTTCACATTATATCTGTATCAGTATTTACAAAGCAATGCCTAAGGTGTGGGGATAGCTGAAAAAAATTATGGTAATCTAACCCTGTTGTCCTTGAGCTTCTCCCCTGTCTGGGAGGAGCTCTGCCAGCAGCTGCAGATCCAAGTAATCTTGTGAATCACATACTAAGAGAGACTTGAGAAAGGTACCTGTGTCCAAAAGAGGGATGGTCTTATATGCAGCAGGCTGGAGAAAACCTCAAAGATAACATGAACTGAGGCATTTGTGTCTTATTTTCTTAATTTCAAGCAGGCAACTGAGTATAAGTTACATCATTTATGAATATGCAATTTTAATTAAATTTGTTAAATGTCAAATGTTGTATTTTTAAATCTGGCAAATTATGGAACCCTTGCATATGCTTACCACTGCACCCTGCTGTATTGGGCTGGTTCCCACTAGAGAATTAGTAGCTGCAGGCTTTTGACCATCAGATACTGAATGATCTAGCTTATGTTAGATCAGTCACCTCCTACATATAAACTAAATTCTATTGCCTGGTGTCCACAAGGTGATGTATTCTAAAAAAGGCTCTTGCTTTAGTTCTAAGTTCTGCTTTTCCAAGTAGAGGCACATACTAAGTAAGAAGTTCCCACAGTTTGATCATCAGATTCAGGGAGAGGTGACAACTGCCCTGGTGTGTAAAAGTGCCTGGGGAGGAGCTATTCTGAGATTGGACCAGAAAAGCAGATAAAATACATATTTCACTGTAAGTACAGCAAGTTGTCCTAGAGGTTCATAAATATAAACATAGCACATGTTTACATGCCTTTCTGAATGGAAACCTCAGTGATTTCCCTTTCTGGAGCTGACATCATTGGCTTTCACAGTACTTTAAAAAAATAGATGACAGAATGTGTTCCTTGGGGTTGCCCTTTTCCTTACCCTCAGAACTGCTTGAGTCACAGCAGCAAGGAGGGGACACTATGGCAAAGACCACCCGACATGACACAGGAATTCCTGCAGCAGAGAGAGTCCCTCTGAGCACAGCTGGCTGGGAAGGGTCAGCCTTCGGTCTGCGTCCAGCTGAGATCTTTGTATGGAACTTTCTCATTTCTGATTACCTGTGTGATAACTCATAAACATTGCATCAGCAACATTTCATTCAGATTTCAGGGTAAACACATAAAGACTCAGAAAAGAGTCATTTTCTTCAGCACACCCAATGTTTCATAAAGCCAGAGCACAGGAGTTATTTCCAATGTTAAGTTTTTGTTAGTGGTAGCCAGAGAAGTCATTACCTTGCAAATTATTTATTACTCTGTGGCTCCAAAAACAACAAACTCTCCCAATAATCCAAAATAAGAAAGTAGAAACTTCTATACTCATGGCTAGTCTCATTACCAGGCTCATGCACATGACAACTTTGTTTCATATAAATGGTATGTATAAATTTATTAGAAAGAAATATTATTTTGATGTCAATACATCAAATTATAAGCAGAAGGTTAATAAAGAATTTGTTATTTTATTAATATTAGAAATATATTTAATGGGAACATTTGCAAGAGTGTGTAGTGATGAGAAAATTCTGATTGTTAATGGGTTTAACAAAATCATGAATCTTGAAAAATGTTTTCTTTCAACACTGTGCCAAGTACATAAAGGTTTAATCTTTCCTGCAAAGCTGTAGTTCTGACTCACGAGAACTCCCATATAGTCAGGCTAAATTAGGAAAATGAGAGGAAAATTGACTGTAAATGGAATTAGGGTAATGCCTGGAGTTACAGTTAGCATCACAGCTTGCACAGCCTTCTGCCTAGAAGTATTTCAGAGTTAATGTACCAAGTCCCAGAGCAGCAATGAAAGGTGGGGTAGGGTCCAATTCTCTGTTAATTTCACATTTTAAAAAATCTGTATGTTTGTTCCTTTTACACATTCCAATAACTATACTGTTCACTTTATTTATATACGAAATACTAAAATGTGTATAAGATGACTGTGATTTTATGATGTATTCATAATAACAAAGATATTTTTTCTTACTCTGTTGGTAGCTGCTTTTTTGTTACACATTGCCCTTTCTCTGCAACACAGTGATGTTAGGTGGAAGAAACAGATGGCAGGAAATGTCCTTACGCTGCCTTCTAGCACTTTTCTTGGAGCTGAACAACACTGCCATAGTTCTTTGACTCTGAGGCACGAGCTCTTGCAAGCTAGGGTGGGTTTCAGTCTTCGTGAGAATAAAGCTCACAGCCACCACAGCCACTGGATGGATGGTGGCTCCTTTGCCACATCAGGGCTACTTGAGGCTGAATCCAGCAGCCCCACCCCAGGCTGCCGGGTGTGCGCAGCTTCTGCACCGCCCGGGGACGGGATACGGGCGCCCGGAGCTCTATGGAATCCCGCCATCGGTAACGGGGGGAAAGGGGGAATAACACATAGGCTCCATCAGACCCTGCCTGCCCCTCGCACGCATCCGGTGCAGCCCGTTCCCGCAGCCCCAGGAGCATCGTGCGGGCTGTGTCCGACAGGTGAGGGTCAGCCCAGGCTGCCTGCCCAAACTGGCTGTCATTCCACCAGGATCTCAGAGCCCAGGCTGCCTGCCCAAACTGGCGGGTGAATTCCTAAACCAGGAAAATTAGGATTAAAAAATTTGCGGGTGAATGTATCTATAACGGAAGGAAGGATGGGAGGGAAGGAAGGAAGGAAGGAAGGAAGGAAGGAAGGAAGGAAGGAAGGAAGGAAGGAAGGAAGGAAGGAAGGAAGGAAGGAAGGGAAGGAAGGAAGGAAGGAAGGAAGGAAGGAAGGAAGGAAGGAAGGAAGGAAGGGAGGAAGGAAGGAAGGGAAGGAAGGGAGGAAGGAGGAAGGGAGGAGGGAAGGGAGGAAGGAGGAAGGAGGAAGGAGGGAAGGAAGGAAGGAAGGAAGGAAGGAAGGAAGGAAGGAAGGAAGGAAGGAAGGAAGGAAGGAAGGAAGGAAGGAAGGAAGGAAGGAAGGAAGGAAGGAAGGAAGGAAGGAAGGAAGGAAGGAAGGAAGGAAGGAAGGAAGGAAGGAAGGAAGGAAGGAAGGAAGGAAGGAAGGAAGGAAGGAAGGAAGGAAGGAAGGAAGGAAGGAAGGAAGGAAGGAAGGAAGGAAGGAAGGAAGGAAGGAAGGAAGGAAGGAAGGAAGGAAGGAAGGAAGGAAGGAAGGAAGGAAGGAAGGAAGGAAGGAAGGAAGGAAGAAGGAAGGAAGGAAGGAAGGAAGGAAGGAAGGAAAGAAAGAAGGAAGGAAGGAAGGAAGGAAGGAAGGAAAGAAAGAAGGAAAGAAAGAAGGAAAGAAAGAAAGAAAGAAAGAAAAGAAAAGAAAGAGAAAGAAAGAAAGAAAGAGAAAGAAAGAAAGAAAGAAAGAAAGAAAGAAAGAAAGAAAGAAAGAAAGAAAGAAAGAAAGAAAGAAAGAAAGAAAGAAAGAAAGAAAGAAAGAAAGAAAGAAAGAAAGAAAGAAAGAAAGAAAAAGAAAGAAAGAAAGAAAGAAAGAAAAGAGAGAGAAAGAAAGAAAGAAAGAAAGAAAGAAAGAAAGAAAGAAAGAAAGAAAGAAAGAAAGAAAGAAAGAAAGAAAGAAAGAAAGAAAGAGAGAAAGAAAGAGAAAGAAAGAAAGAAAGAAAGAAAGAAAGAAAGAAAGAAAGAAAGAAAGAAAGAAAGAAAGAAAGAAAGAAAGAAAGAAAGAAAGAAAGAAAGAAAGAAAGAAAGAAAGAAAGAAAGAAAGAAAGAAAGAAAGAAAGAAAGAAAGAAAGAAAGAAAGAAAGAAAGAAAGAAAGAAAGAAAGAAAGAAAGAAAGAAAGAAAGAAAGAAAGAAAGAAAGAAAGAAAGAAAGAAAGAAAGAAAGAAAGAAAAGAAAGAAAGAAAGAAAGAAAGAAAGAAAGAAAGAAAAAGGAAAAAGAAAGAAAAGAAAGAAAGATGGAATAGTCATAGCAACAACTGTCTTTAGTTTTATAAAGTAGACAGTAGAAAGAAAATGTTAAAGAAAAAATCTATGATTAGCAGATCTGGGAATGAAAAGGTAGACAGAAGAGCTCTCAGTTGTACGGGATCTTGCTAGCAGTATTGTTCCGTGATCGTATGAGGATAACCGAACACAACTTTTGTTCTTGACATGTTCATGTCAAGAATTCATGGAAAGCAGAATCTCAGTAACTTGATGTGTGCATTTGGGGAAAGCCAGATGGTAGTCGTATGACATGATGCAGTCCTTTTACTTGTAACCAGTTACACGGCCGTGTATTAAAGACAGACATTTTAAAATCTGCCTGCTTAATTAACTTATATCCGATAGTTTTAAAAAGAACTAACAGAGGACCCCTGGGACACTGGATGGCCCCGGCGCGGCTCCTTCGCTCCCGCTTGCATCTCCCCGCTCCGCCGGGTCTGTCCCGGCTCCCTGTCCCGGTCACAAGTCCCGGTACGCGGCTGCGGGCTGGACGCCGTGAGGAAGAGCGATGCCAGCAGGGCGAGGTGACCGTGTCCCTCTACTCAGCATGGAGAGCCGCGTCCCGTTCAGGGCTCCTGAGCGCAAGAGAGACGTGGAGAGACCCTGGAGCGGGTCCAGCGGAGGGTGGCAAAAGTAATTAAGTGGCTGGAGTATCTCTTATAAGAAAAGGCTGCCGGAGCCGGGCATGTTCAGCCTGCAGAGGAGATGACTGCAAGGGGACCTCATCAGTGTCTGCAGGGAAGGGTCAGAGAGGAAGGACCAGGCTCTGCTCAGCGCTGCCGAGCAGAACACAAGGACAGAAACCGGTGTGCAGGAAGTTCCACTTGGACTGCTCGGGGGACCGAGCACTGAAGCAGGTTTCCCGGAGAGGCCGCGGAGTCTGCCTTATCCGCGGCACTCAAGAACCGCATGGCCGCATTCCTGTGCCGCGTGCTCCAGAACGGCCCTGTTGGAGCAGCGGGGCCGGACCAGCGGTCCCGCCGTGGAGCCTTTCCACCCCGACCCGTCCCGGGACTCCGTGGCTGTGACTACATTTCCCGGCGTGCTGCGCGGCGCCCGGGCGCTGCTGGGAGGCGGCGGCGGCGGCGGCGGCGGCGGCTGGGGCGGGCGGGCGGTCGGCGGGATGCGGCTGTCGGTGGCGGCCGCCATCTCGCATGGCCGCGTTTACCGGCGGTTCGGGCTCAGCCCGCGTTCGCGCCTGGACCTGCTGCGGAACCTGGTGACAGCGCTGGTGCGGCATGAGCGCATCGAGACGCCCTGGGCGCGGGCCGATGAGATGCGCGGCTACGCCGAGCGGGTGAGCGGCAGCTCTGGGCCGGGCCGGGCTGGGGGCGGTGGGCGGCCGAGGCGCCCTCACCCACCGTCTCCTTCCTCACCTACCGTCTCCTTCCTCACCCGCCGCCTCCTTCCTCCCCGCAGCTCATCGACTACGCCAAGCGAGGGGACAAGGACGAGCGCGCCATGCGCATGGCGGATTTCTGGCTGACCGTAAGTACCCCCCAGCCCCGCATCCGTCCCGGCCCGCCGCGGAGCCGGGGCTGAGCGTGCCGCCCCGCAGGAGAAGGACCTCATCCACAAGCTGTTCAAGGTGCTGGCGCCCCGCTTCCAGCCGCATCCCGGCAGCTACACGCGGCTGCTGCAGATCCCCAACCGGGACGGGCTGGACCGCGCTAAGATGGCGGTGATCGAGCTGAAGGGGAACCCGCTCCCGCCGCTCATCCGCCCGCGCCGCGACTCGGACAAGACGCTGCTGAACCAGCTGCTCAAGGGATACCGGCAGGACGCGCAGCGGGCGGCCGCCGCCCGGGGCACCCCCGTCTAGGATCCCCCTGCCCTGAGCAGGCTCTGGGGAGCTGCCCCAGCCCTGGTTGCTGTCCTGGGGCACGGGAGGGGAAAGTGTGGCAGGAGAGCTGGAGGGTGATAGAAGCTGCCATGGAGCGGGCTGAGTTTGCTGGCTGCTTCCAGTGGTTTGAATAGAGACTCAGTAGGAGAAGGAAATCAAGCTAGGAGCCCTGATGATTGATATTTTCTGTGTAAATAAACTTTGTTCAGAAAGCCGGTTTGCTTGTATTTGAGTAATTTAGATCAGAAAAGCCCTCTGAAGTTATCAAATCCAACCTGTGACCAAACACCACCGTGTCAGTCAGACCATGGTGGCACTTAGTGCCAGTCCAATCTTTATTTTAACACCTCCAAGGACCATGACTGCATCACCTCCTGGGCAGCTCATTCGTGTCTATTCACCCTTTCTGTGAAGAAATTCTTCCTAATGTGCTACATAAACATCCTCTGACTCATAGCTTATTTCAGAAAAATGGGTTTGCTAACAGTGTGTTCTAGGAGCCAATGTTCAGTGTTTCTGGTGGGAAGTTTGGTGAGAAGTAAGATACTTCTACTGTTTAAAAAGCACTGAATGCAAATAGGATGGTAACACTGAGCTAAGTCCTATGAAGAGATAACCAGAGAAACTTGTTTTATTATGGAGTGGTAGCATAGGCCAAGTCACAGTAATCTAGCCAGAGCTTGACAGACACCCCAGCTTCAGAGGCAGGATTGGAAGACATCTCTGTATATAACTCTTAAAACAAAAAGGGGAAGTAGCAGAACTTTCTCAGTGATTCTTACTGCTACTAAGCAATAAGAAGCAAATTGTTCACTTTGTTGTAAAAGACTTCAAAAACACCTGGCATAGCCTTTCTTGACAAAACACAGTGGAACCAGTGTAGCTTCCTAAACCTTGTTGCATTTCTTCCTCTCAAGTTTCACAAACATAAGAGAGTTAAAGAAGTGGCCCTGTGTAGCAGGCTAATTGTATGGAAAGACAAAGAACCCCCATTATGTATTCTCTCTTTGAGACACTTATCTCACATAGTACCAGTTCTGTTTTAATAAACACCAATAAGAAATTAAAGATGGGTGGTACTGCTTAAGGAAGAAGAAAAAACAGTCAAACTACTACAAGGTCAGTGTTCAGACAGACTTTATGTTTCTAATAACCTTGAAATCGTTCTCTTTGCAGTTGACCATATTCAGATAGATGTTTTCTGAACCAACCTACTGCACAACTTCCACATTATTAAAAGTCTATGCTGAGGCTTTAACAAAATACAAAAATACCTTTAAAAACACATTTAATGAGGGAAAACAAGTTGCACTCTCTTCTGCTTGACCTTAAGTTAATAATGAGTTTACTAAAGTGCAAAAAAGCTAGAAGTTTCTAAGCTAAATTGGGGAAAATCCTTGATATATGATTTTTTAATGTACAAATGCTTTTTTTGCAGTATCTGTATGAACATTAGGGTGGCTAACAAAGTATTCATCATCTCATAAACAGTGTGTAGTCTTCAATTCAGTGCTACTAAATGTCCCTGAACATTTTGTAAGGTGGTGGAAGCTTCTGCCATGAGGGTGGCTGTCCTGCTAATCTGTCTTGTACTCAGGTGGGTCAGGCTTTCAGCTGCCTGTAGAGGAAAACAAAGGGGAGATTCACAGTTAATATGGCAGATTTGTCCATGTTATTCCCTTGTGTCCTGACTGCCAGCATCAGGCCACCTTCATCACCCTTATAACCACACATGGGTCCAATGGTCACTTCTAGGTCCTGTCCTCTTCCACCTCTGGAACATGGATGCCTACCTGACTGCAGCTTTGAGACTCTGGTACCAGTCATTGATCTCTTGTTGGTTGCTGGACATCAATAGCAGTGTCTTGTGTGGAAAGGAGAGCTGAAAGACAAACAGAATCTGTGGCATCCCTTGCCAAGGCAGCAACTGCAGTAAAAGGAAAATCATCATTGTTTCCAGTAGTAGTTGACAGCTCACTTTGACCTGTTTGGAGTGAGCAATTAAAATTCTCAGCAGCTCATCCTCCAGTTTTCTACCATATTCCAAGCTGTCCCTAGAGGTTCTTTCACTACTATAATCTGCAAGTCACAGCTTTCTCAAAGAGTTCTTTGTCACAGCTCACAAGAAAAGAGCTAACACAGCCCCAGGTGCAACCTTGGAAAAACTGACCTTAAAACCCCTACAGAAGACACTGGTCTCCATCAAGGAATCTGCAGTCCTCAGAGAGTTAGAGGCACAATGTAATAACATCCACATCTTTTTCACTCTCTGTTTTTCTACATGTTTTCTGTAGTTAGTAATGCTATGTATTCATTGTCACATGGCTGTGGGGCTGCCCTCCAGACCTGTGGCTCTGATGAGGGCATGTCAAGTCCTAGTGGAGTCCTTAGCTAAGTGAGCTAAGTGAAGTAACTAGCAGCCTGTAACCCCAGAGTGTGCAGGAGGCTCCATGCCATGAAAGGAAAAGTACCCACATCGCTTGAGAAGGGAAGGGCTGTCCTAACTCAGACTTGCTCACTGCATTTTGTCACCTCTGTCATCACCTTGGTACCACTGCTGCTGAGACAGCTGGAGACCTGCTTCCAGGTCTGACTCCACTGGCACTTTTGCCTGTCACAGGTGGGAAGACTTACACTGAGGAGCCCTCCCTGGCTCCATGTGTGGCCAAACACTTTATCCACTGAGCACTGGTGGAGAGGGTAGACAGCCTGGCAGGACAGCTTGTTGGAGTTCAGCAGGTGCAGCGGGTGGCAGGGCTTCGCTGCAATGAGGATATCAGAGAACAGGAAGAACATTCTGCGCTTCAGCTCTTCTCCCTTGGAAGGCACCACCAAAAGCCAGCCTTCCCGGATATACCAGCGCCCTGGGCATGCCAGAAACAGAGACAGCTGTGAGATATGAGGGAGGGCAGGCAGGAATAAAAAAGTGAAGGTAGTAATGAGACAAACAGGAATGCAGGGTGAGACACCCTTGTAGGTTGCCGTGTTCTACATCAGTTCCAGCCACTAGAAGGCACTGGATGTCAGCTGGGTCCAGCCCAACAGCACAGATAACGTGTGTGCAGAAGCAGTAACCAGCCCGAAACATTCAGTGTATGAGGAGCAGCTGAAGTTGTTATAGATCTGTTAATTGTTATTATCGTATGCAAGTTTAAAGCAAGCAGAACAAAAACACGGTTTGAGAACGGTATGCATACCTTTGAATTAACATAAGATTTCAGAAAACACAACATGAACAACCTTAAATTGTGTTGTCCAGTTGTTTGTCATTAGTGGTATAAAAAGCTAGCTTCAGCTTTGAAAACTTACCGTTTTTCCTTGTTTTGTTTGTGTGTGCTAATTAAATAAATAAACTCAAAAAATCTCCTCAAAACAAACCAAAACCATATTTCATAGGTCTTCTAACTATATACAGCCGTACAGTAGCCAAGAGATTACTGATTGCAGGTTACTGTTCTAAAGAGAAGGCATGGAAGGAGATAGAAAATGAGAAAGGTCTGTATAGGCAAACTTATCAATCTGTCTTGCAGAACAGAATCCAGTGTCATCCACCTGTGAAATCAATTGTGATAAAACAAGAGGAAAAGAAAGCAGGAGGAAAATAATCAAAACAATTTGATAAGCCTAGCTGTAAGCTGTTGCTGTATAAAGGGTTACGGAGCGGCGAGAGGACACAGCAACAAGGCAACTCCCTTGCTTGGTTCCAGAAAGCAAGAAAGAGCAGTTTAGTGAAGAAAGCTATTGCTTTTTATAATACAGTTCGTGCAAAACAAAATACAGACAGTTCATTGGGCAGAGAAAGAGACACTTCTTGTCCCAGGCTTCTCACGGATCCAGCAGGTGTTTATCTATTGTTCTGATTCTTTCTCTCGTGTTTACAGTAGAGACAGAGACCCTAGCTTGGGAAAAGTCCCAGCTAGGCCTGAGAAAGTTTCATGGCCTGAGAAAAAGACTCAGACCCTGTGAGAAAGGCCTGGCTGAAATGTGCCTAGGCCTGCAGCAGTGTCCACAGTAAGCAGCAATTTTTAAAAAATAATAATGAAATAATTAAAGCAGGACTTTTTACTAACATTATTGTGGAAGATAGTCATCAACTCATGGGAGTTATAAGGACACCTGGCAGTAAGATTATTTATAAAAATGCAAAGCCATAACAAGGTATTGCCACCAATCTTGTTTAGAAAACATCTGCTAGAGAATTTGAACCTCTCTTTCATGACTTATCTTCTCCATGAGCTATTAAATACCTTTCCAAAAAAAAAAAAAAAAGTGTGTTGTTTTCATTATAGATTGTGTTTTATTAGAATGCTAGTCACAAAACAAAGAAGGAAGTAAATTCTTGCTTAGCTTATTCCACTGGAACCACTCCTCTTACCTGAATAAGAAACTGAGGAAGAGAAGGGTGAGGTGCAGGAATCAATCCAGATTTAAAAGAAAAATGGGAGGAAGGTGTCTGAAGCATAGGGCTGGACTGGTAGCTGTTTTCCTTAGGGTTTGCTGTGCTCAGACGCACAGGCAAACAATCTGGACTGTACTGGAAGTCTTGGAATATAGATCCATGTCCAGTATTCCCAGATGTACAAGTTCTGGGAAACTGTTGTGAAAGAAAGGCAAGAAAATATCCCTGGGGAAGCTCTGGATGACAGAACAATGTCCTCAGTTAATGAAGCAGTTCTTGCTGATACAGTATTTGTCCCGAATATGGAAGGCAGCAAGAAAAGCAGGGTCTCCTCACTGGGAGCAGAGACACTGGCAAATGTGAGATACCCATCTCCAACACTCCTCATATTTTCTGAATCTACTGCATCTTGTTTTTTCTCCTATTCTCTCCTATATAGGACACAATCTTAACTGTCCTGCAAAAGCAATCTTGCTTCTGGAAAGCTGGCCCAAACTAGCAAGCCCCAGCTGCCTCTCACATTTCTGCTTCTCATATCCAATGATAACTATGTAACTCCAGCCAATGGAAAACATGACTGTAAGAATTCTCTGTCCTAGATAATGGAAATGCCTTTACTCATCCTCAACACTCATCCTACTACATCTCAGAGTTTTCAGAGACCAAAATAATCAGTGGACCAAACACTTTCAAATAATGGCCATCTCTGGTCTAGTGAAACTGTTTTGGGTGTTTGTTTGTTTGTTTTCATGGTGTTATCTTACTAGTTTTAAAGCTAGTTCTAACATTGATCAGAATAACTGATTTGATTTTTTAGTTACACACTAGCCCAAGTGTGCCCAGGCACCCCCACACATGCTTCTGCTCAGTATAAGCAGAGCATACCTGTGTTACCTCCCTTTCATCTGGCAGCACCAAAAGGATTCTAAGAACAGGAAAGGGAATTGTAAATTGGTTTTCCCATTGACCAAGCATCTTTGAGAATAACCTCTGATAAGTAACCTGTGTTCTACCTGTGCTGGTTTGGCTAGGATAGAGCTAACTTTTCCCGTAGTAGCTGGTATGTGGTGGTTTTGGATTTGCACCGAAAACACCATTGATAACACAGGATCTTTTGTTTATTTCTGTGTAAGCACTGCTCAGTATCATTTTCTGCTCCTCAAGCCACAAGTGAGGGGGCTGGAGCTGCACATGAATGTGGGAAGGGTCACAGCTGGGACAGCTGATCTGAAATCCACAAAAGGATGTTCTATATCATACAGCATCATGTTCAGGCTGTTATGCTGGGAAAGAAGAAGGAAAGGGGGGAGTTTTAAAATGATGTCTCTTGTCTTGCCAGATAACCACAATGTGTGGTAGAGCCCTGGCTAGAGCCCTTTCCTTGGAATAGCTGAACACCTCCCTACCCATGGCAAGTGGTGGATGAATTCCTTGCATGGCTTTGTTTGCATGAACGACTTTTGCTTTACTTGTTGAACTGTCTTTAGCTCAGCCCATGTGCTTCCTCAGTTTTACCCTTCTGAGTCTTTCCCCATCCCAGCAGAGAAAGTTTTTTTAATCCAAAAATCCACATGTGTTAATTGCAATCACATTCACAAGTACATGGAGGTTCTTGTCTTAGAGACCTTCACACGGTGACTTTAACACTCCTCTCCAGCTGCAGCACTGTGCCTGGATAATTTCTGCAATAGCAGAGGTGAGTGATTTTCAATCAATTTTCTATTCTGTAATTTCCTAGACTGGGCATATTTCTCACAATATTTCATACATAGCTCAGAATGTGGTCTGGGCATGGAGAGCACCCAGTTTCTTATGTGACTGTTAGGTATTTAAATGTTCTTACATACCAGTGACTATAGCTTTATCTATCTCAGCTATCAACACAAATACAGTGATTTCTGGCTCAGTTTAACCATGCAGATAAAAGAAAATTCTTCATATGGAGGGTGTGAGCATAATGCCATTAATCTTGTAGCTTAATGTAAACAACAACACAGTTCTTGTGCCATTGACACTCAGGAATTTATGGTTCCTGCAATGGAGTAGGGATAATACCACTGCTTACACTCTGCCAAAAGCATTTAGTGTCTCTCTTTTATTCCCACCCAGGACTTATACTTCTGATCTTCCTAACATGTCATCAGCTTCTCCTATCTGAGTGTCAGGCAATTAAGCTCTTGCTTATCCTTACTCAAAAATTCTTACTATTTAAAAAAAAACAAAAAAAACCAAAAAAACTTGAATAGTAGACATATTCCTTTACCACCACCGCAATCTGGACAGAAGGTTAAAACTGGTTAGTGTGAGTTCAGTTAGAGATGAAGGAGAACATTTGTCCACATATCTCAGCATAGCAGAAGAAAAACAGAGCTTTCAGTAAGACTCACCTGGAGTCAGAACCTGAGTCTTTTGTCCTTTGAGCAGTTTCTGAACACGAAGTAGCTGCAAGGAATTCTCTCTCTTATCAAAGATGTCTTGGACCCAGTGAGATACCTCACAAACAGATTTCACCGTCTCTGAAATTTTAGCAACATACTCTGAAGTTATCACAAATGAATGCATATTTCACCTTATACATCTTGCTAAGAAAAGACAGTATGAAATTAAGAAGAAACATTTTCAACCAAGTATCAACAATAGCTTTATTTAGGAATTTCTGTGAGAGACTGGACTAGATCACCTCCAGAGGCCTCTTTCCAACCAACAGTTCTGCAGTTCTAGAAAACATTTGCCAATGAAACATCAGAGAGAGGAATAATTTCCTGGATTTGGAAGCAAAAACAGGAAAATGCCCTACAAGTGTGTTAACTGCTTGTAAAATCCACAGAATCATTTAGATTGAAAAAGACCACTGAGATCATTGAGTTCAACCAAGGACTGAACACCACCTTTTCAAGTAGACTATGGCATTGAATGTAATTTTTTGAATGTTTTCAGGGATGGTGACTCTACCTCTTCCCTGGGCAGTCCATTCCAGTGTTTAACAACCCTTTCCATGAAGAAATGCCTCCCAATGTCCATCCTGAGCTTCCCCTGGTACAGCTTGAGGCCATTTCCTCTCATCCTGTGGCTTATTACCTGGGGGGAAGAGGCTGATCCCCAGCTGGCCACAACCTCCTTTCAGGTAGTTTTAAAGAGCGATCAGGTCACCCCTTTTCTCCCAACTCTCAAACATCCCAGCTCCCTCAGTCACATCTCACAGCACTTGTGCTCCAGACCCTTCCCAGCTCCACTGGGAGCTCCACTGCCTTTCTCTGGACTCACTCCAGCACCTCAGTGTCTCTCCTGCTGTGAAGGGCTCAAAACCGGACATGGCATTTAAGGTGTGACCTCACTAGTGCTGAGCACAGAGGACTTCCTTAGTCCAGCTGGCCACATTATTGCTGATACATTCAGGATGTCCTTGGCCTTCTTGGCCACCTGGGCACAACCTGGCTCATGTTCAGCTGCTGTGGATCAGCACCCCCAGGGCCTTTTCTTCCCACCAGCTTTCCAGCTACTCTGTCCCATCCTCTGGTTGTTGTGACCCAGGGACAGGACCTGGCACTTGGCCTTGTTAAACCTCACAAAATTGGCCTCAGCCCATGGATCCAACCTGTGCAGATCCCTCTGCAGAGCCTTCCTGCCCTCCAGCAGATCAGCACTCCACTGAACTTGGTGCCATCTGCAAACTGGCTTAGGGTGCTCTTGATTCCCTCATCTGGATCATCAACAAAGATATTAAACAGGACAGACCCTGCCCTGGGAACATCTCAGGATACAGCATGAAGGACACGAATTGTCCTAGAAAATTAAGGCATGTGACCAAAAAAGTCGGAGAATTGTTTGGGTTGGAAGGGGCCTTAAAGATCATCTTGTTCTAACCCAGCTGCCATGGGCAGGGACACCTTCAAATACATCACATTGCTCAGGACTATATCCAGCCTGACCTTGAACTCCTCCAGGAATGGGGCATAAACAAATTCCTTGAGCTACCTGTTCCAGTGCCTCACAAGCAGCAGAGTTTAAAAAAAACACCAGAACTGCCATTTCTCCAACCTAACTATTAGGCCATTTTCACAGGCAGTAACTCTATATTTTTATTCCTAACAGGTTCTCAGATATATCTTGAACAAGATTGAGAAGGATAATAGTAATCCATTAGAACCACAGAGAGGAAGATTTTTTTTCCCTTTAGAAGCAGGCAGTAGCTGGGAGTCAAAGTATTCTTAGCAAGGAGTGTATCATTGATCAAAGTGCCAGCATCTACAGGTGGAATCATACTTGTAAGTTTCTGGTACTCAGCAGTGTCTGGGCTGGTGTTCTCCAGCAGATCTCTGAAGAAATGCTTGTACCTGAGGTGGAGAGAGCAAGTTTAATTCACAAGACACCAGAAGCAGCAGCAGCACCTCCTGTTACTAACAGCACAGTGGACAGCACTGAGCTGGGAGACAGAGTAAGCCTAACAAAGCAGTTTTGGTCACACTTCAGTCACATTCATTTTATCATCAAATGTCTCAACGAAAATAACCCAAGTATTTTGTACATCTGCAAACCTTTGGCTTTTCCTGCTGATCAAATAGAAGCAGACTCACAAATCACTTAAGATCATGAGGCTCACTCAGTATTCACATAAACATGCCTCAATAAGCAACAAACTTCTCTTTGAACTATTTGCTTTTAATAGTATATGAATGGTGGCATTCATATGATGTTGCCTGCCAACACAAGAAAATAAAGGCATTTCTAGAAGAGCTAGGACCTGCCTCTCTCTCTTTCCTTCCCAGTCTTTACTGGAGAGGATAAGATCTCTGCAAAAGCTTTCTCCCAGTAAAGTCAAAAAGAAGGAATTTAACAGATTCACAAACTGGCAGAAATCATATGATCTAATGCATATGTTACCAGTGTTTTAAAGAAATTTGAATATGATAGACTTGATTAATGAAAAAATTAGACTTTCTGTCAAAAACCTCACATTTTTTCAAATAATTGTACAGCAACAAATATACTGCTGTTTTGCAAATCAAAAAAAATTCAAAGAATTACAGTAAAAACCCACCAATCAGCTTAATGTTGACTTCTGCCAAATTGATTAAAACATTACGTAATAATAATTTCATAAACAAGGTTCTCAATCTCTCAAATTTCTTGTAGTGTGTAGATAAGATCCCGGTTAAGGTCAAGCTACTGGATCTAAAGCAGCAGAATCTGGGCACCTTTATTACCCTCACACCATCCCCAAGAAAGGGCTGCTCATGGGGGCATGCAGCAGTCTTCTCAGGCAGTTAGTTTGCCTCTTCAAAGGGGAGATGATCATAAAATACCCTGAGCTGGAAGACATCCACAAGGATCATCAAGTCCATTTCACACCTCTGCATTTTTTAGGACAATCCTAAAAATCATGCATGTCCAATGATGTTGCCTAAACATTTCTTGAATATTGGAAGGCTTGGTGCCTCAAGAGGGAGACACAGCAATCCTGAATGGATCTGTCTGGGATCAGACAAATGTGATTGGCATCAAATCAATGAGCAAAGCATATGGCCTTGATAAGCAGAGAGGAAAGAGAAACTCTCCTGTGTTCATTAATCTCATTTCTCTCCAAAAGCAACCATCTACAAGAGCCCCAGATTGCTACAGGCCAGCAATCTGCACAAAAATGGAGCAAAAGCATCACTGGCAGAGACGACCACTACTGCAGCATTTCAATCAGCTTGTTTTCATTCAGGGCCAAACTTCAGCAGCTTACTGAGACAGCAGAAAGCCTCCAACTCTACCCAAGAGCTAGTGGAAGGACCCAGGCTAAACACATCTACCTTCCTGCATCATCTCCCATCCATGTACACTGATTCCACTTTACATCCTCAGGTCTGTGTCATTGCTGTCTCTACACTCTGATTTTAAGACACAATAGGCAACTTTCCCTTTCATAGCAGCCAAGACTGTTATATTCCTTTTTCCCTTCTTTCGCTAATCCCTTGAAGACTCACAATTGCTTACTTACTGGTGCAGCCTCTGCAGGGGCAAAGGAAGCAGATCCTCTAGCTTCCTCCCTTGAAACTGAGGTCGAGTCTCCTGGAGTTTCTTAAACCGCCGGAATGATTTATTTTTCCTCACTTGCTCCTGTGTGCAGCAAAAAAGGGATATAGCTTTGAGACTACAGGAAGAACTGTGTGTGCTTTAGTCTGTACCAGAGCTCGGAACACTTCACCTTGGAGTTTAGGACTCCAGTCTCACAAGCATTAACTTTTTTTGTGGCTGTGGGCAAGTCATTCTCTTTCTCTTGATCATCCATTCCAGTGGTAATGGAAATAATATCTCCCCTCCATACATGGAATTGAAGAAAAAGAGAAGGTTGACCCAGTTAGGAAAACAAGGAGTGCAGTTGTGGTTTTTTGCTATGCCTTTCAAGAAAAAGCAATGCAGATCTGCACTCCCATCACCTTAAGACAAGTATTCAGAATGGCTTTTTCTCTTGGAAAATCAAAAGCATGAATACATGGATGCAAAGAAAAGAAGGGTGAAACATCTCAGTACATTCTGCATCTGGGAACAATCACAAACAAAACTGGGAATTGAGTGGTTTAAATTCCAGATACAGCTGTCAAGACTTCAGAATAAATATATATTCTGCAGAAATGTCTTGAAAACAGGTTATATTTGACAACATAGATTGGAAGGAAAAAATCACTTTCAACACAGAAAAAAAAATATATTAAGGAAAAGGAAATCCCACTGCTAAGATTGGTAGTAGTAGGAAAGACTAGGAGACCCTACAATTCCTAGATAGACATCACTGTATCAAATGTGAAAGCCTGAAAACTCTCTAGGCTTGCCAGTTAGGAAGGAGTGGGAGTAAATACAGAACAGTTTTAAAAATATGCAGAAATACAAATACAGAAAGCAGTGCTCACCATATGCACATACATACACAAACACCTGAAAAAAGCATCAGAAATTTGAAGCTCTAAATAAGTAGAGAAGTTTTCACCATTTTATTGTGGGAGAAGCCTGAATTTCGTCAGGTCAGAAAATGTAAGAGCACTGGTATCTCCAGAAACAAAAGACAAATGGAAGGATGTGGCAGTTTCACAGAATGGAAAAAGAGAAACCATATGAAGACTAGATATTTACCTTCAATGTTTTATTTGCCTGCTCCAAATTCTCAGCATAATGGCCATAAAGGTCTAGACTCTGACAAAAATTTTCTAGTCCTGGTCCGAGATTCCCTTTCTCCAGGTGAAGTGACAGAACACTGTGCAGGGAGCAAAGATAGCTTGTGAGGGATACATTACTGATGGCATTCTCACAGCTCCTTCTGATTCATTCCTTTGCTGACCTGCCTTTACCATTCTCTACTTCACATCCACTTTGTATGCCAAATTTGTGCTTCGAGGTCAGAGTAAGCCACAGAACAGATTGTGGAGCAGACTTACTGAGCTTAAACCACTGTCCAGTAACTGGGTATCTAGGGTATTTAGGCATGTGATACAGATCAGGAGTTCGCTGGGGACACCTCCACGTGCCACCAAGGTTAGCAGTGCTAGGAGTCAAAGCCTGTTCTACAAGGTGTTAGCCTTTTTTCCCCCAAATCTTACTTTCTCATCAACATAGAGTCCTCCCAGTATAATTACATGAATTGCATCCTGTGTCCACTTACTGGCTGGCTGAATATAAGGATTCCAGGTGTCCAAATATAGTCTCCAACACAGCAGGTTTCAGCGTCCCTTTGGCCTTTAAAATTGTCACAAAGTACTAAGCAGGGGGAAAAAAAAAAAAATCAAACAGGTAGCATTCACAAATCAACACAGGATCACTGAATGGTTTGGATTGGAAAGGATCTTAAGGACCATCTAGTTCCAGCCTGGTCAGATGGTCAGAGACACCTTCCAAGCCCCATCCAAACTGGCTGGTCACTTCTAGGGATGGGACATCCACAGCTTGTCTGGGCCATTTGTGCCCATGCCTAATCACCCTCACAGTAAATAACTTCTTCCTACCATGTGATCTAAACCTACTGTCTTTCAGTTTAAAAACTTTCCTCCTTGTCCCATCACTATGTGCCTGTGTAAAAAGTCACCCTTTTTTTTATAAGCCTCCTTTAAGTACTGGAAGGCTATGAAGGTTATTAACCTCCAAGGTCACTCAAAGGCCACTAGCGGCACACAGCAGAAGCCTAAAGTTGCAGCCTGAACACTTTTTGGCTTGAAAACATATCCAGTATTGTGACTATCTACCTAAGATACCCAGCATCAGATGTAAGCCTTACTTGTAGCTATCACCATAACTGTAAACACATGGAACAGTACTACAGCACTGAAAAGAGTCTGTTTCAGTATCCTCCAATGCATCTGTTTTTCACCACCTTGTCCATAATTTTTTTCTTGTCTGTGTCCCTACAGTTCATACATCTCGGGCATCTTACAGGGAGCTCCCTGTTTAATCTAAACTTACAAGATTTATGTCTGTGTAGACCAAGGCAAAAAAGCCAAACCCATGAGCTATTAAATATTACAGAGCAGGTAAAAAAAAAAACAACAAAAACCCTTTCAGCCACAGCAGATGTCCCAGGCATTAGGGATGTACCTAAGTCTTGCTCTTGGCCTTTCCCCATGACAACCCGAATAAGTATGTGCTGCCTGAAGACAACCACATATCAGAAGGGGCAGAAATACTCACTGTGAGCACCAAATCCAGCTGCTCAAGGTATCTGTGCTCCGTTTCCAGCAGTTCCTTGGCTGTCCTGCTGCGCTTCCTCTCCCATCGAGCCCGCTGGTCTTCCACAGTGTTTGCTCCAACCACAAATGACAGGGATGAGGCACTCATGGCAGAGTCAGGGTTGATACACAGGGAGGTAAAGGATCCTGGAGAGCCAAGCAAGATGGACACACAGCAAAAGAATAAGCTACGTTGCAGGGTAGGATTCTGAGCTAAATATTCTACACTTTCCTAGGAAATAAGGGAAGTCAGTTGCCAGCAACTATTATTAACAGTTTCCTTCTGCAGTCCCTCTCATGGGCACAGAGGCCCTGCATCAAACAGAGGAACACCATTAGAGAGACCAGGCTGTGAAAGCAGATGTACATAATGATACATCTGTAAGTAAACCTCAGTGTACAATCCCACATGCAAACCACTGCTTCCTCTGCTTTACCCTCCCCATTCTTTTTGTGAAATTCTTCTTAAACTCAAGCAAGTTTGTAGGTGGAAAAGTACTGTGGATATAAGTAGATAATAACTGTAAGATTTGTCTTGCAGGGGAAAAGTAGCAGAACTTCCCGTACCACAGTGAAAGGGAAGAGCACACTCTTGCTTGTTTTCCCATGGAGATTACTAAGAAGCAAGTGGTTTTCTTTGTTATTTTCTAACAGTATTTTGTGCTCCTGGAGGTGAGAGAGGCTGAGCAACTGCTGTGAATCATACCAGCTGTTCTCCTGCTATGCCACAGTATCATTTTGTTGCAGACAAACTTATCACACTCCGAGAAAGAGGCATGTTTTAGCGGAGTACCAGTTAGATATTGTTCTTTTGATGGAAAGGCAGTGCAGGCAGTTGCGCGCTTGCCCCAGCAACAAGTCTGCAGTTTGGCTGGAAGCTGGGTTGCCTCCAGAAAGTTCTGTATCTCACATGGACAAGATACACTAATACAGAAAGATGTGTCATCATAGAGAAGGAGATTTTTCAAACACCCTCTTCCAGAGACATTTCAGATACGTAAATCAACATCTGAAACAAAAGTTTCACATCAGACGAGTACCAGGACTCATTCAATGAGTTGCCAAAAGTCCTGAGAGTTGAGGGACATGTGCAGTGTTTTATAGTGGCAGCAGCTTCTCCAGAGGTTCACTCTCATATTCACTTACAGCACAACCACTAGCCTAGCCAAGACCACATCTTGGTCAAAAAGGGCAGACCTGGCGTGGACAGAGGGAGCACAGCAGGAGCACCACTTTAAACTTAGCATTAGTCCTCCCCTGAAGTGCTTAAGGCCAGGCTGGATGGGGCCCTGAACAACCCTGTGTGTGAAAGGTGTTCTTGGGATTTGCAGGGCTGCTGGAAGGAGATGGTCTTTAAGGTCCCTTCCAACCCAAATCATTCATTATTCTATTCAAGTGCAGTTGCAAAGTACTCACCAGAAATGGATTAAAATGCTGCCATTTGCAGAGCGCCTCTAGCCCAGGTAGACTGCAGCCAAGATTTTCATTTTGCAGACCAATTTCTTTTAAAACACAATAATTAAAACAAGCAAGTTATTCCAGGTTTGACCATCTGCTGTTCACAGAGGTTCAAAAAGAGATTCAAACACTCCCATTATTGCACAATATGTTCTGTGTCAGTTCTGCAGGGTGAGGGCTGTCTGCAGCCTGTGAGTACACTAGAAACCACTTCACCTTCAAGTGACAGAACTGCTTCAGCTTGCTTCTCCCCAGCTCACTTTCAGAAACCACTACTGTTAACTTCCTTATAATGCACTATTAGCAGAATCCCCTTCACCATTTCAAAAATTTTTGGGTATCCTCAAAAAATCCCCTCTTCTTATTGCAGCACAGTCTCTCTTGATGTCCCAGGAGTGTAAACACAGGGTGGGTCAGCTCCAATGGCCACATGGCCCCACATCCCACACTGTGAGGTAAGAGAAAGTGGAAGGAAAAGGGAGGAACTCTGGAGGCCACAGCCAGTCCTCAGCCACCCTGAGGAGTAAAGAAGTAAATATTGCAGGAGTTAATACTGAATGTAAAATATGCACCTAGCCTTCAATTCACCTGTGCTGCAAGGGTATTAAAAATGTATTTTGGATCAGTCAAAACCAAGGGTTTTATATTTTTCCAGCAGAGACAGAGAAAAGATCTGTTAAAAGTCTTGCAGGATTGAACAGAATTTTTCTTGACCAAAAATGAAGCATTTTACTCATTATCAGGGTTCTGGATTGTTTAGTTCTAGTCAAATTAAATAGGTTTAAAAAAAATAAATATTTCCAGTAAAAAAAAGGAAAAAAATAATTTAAAAAACCCCTCATGAGCACGCTGAAAAACATTTCTAAACGTTAACCAAATGTTTTTCATGAATTCAGGAAATACTTGGTGGAATCAGGGACTAATTTAGCCAAAGGGATCTTTATGGGTCACGCAGCTGAGCCTTGTGACCGGAGTGCGGCTACCACCGAAGTCAAGCTGAGCTGCCCAGGGGCCCATCCTGATCAGAGCCTTTCCACGGGTGGAGATCGGGACACCGACACCGGTCGCGGTCCCGGTTCTGGATCTGGATCTGGCCCTGGCGCCACGCCGCCCCCGCCGCCCGTTACCTGCCGGTGCCGCCGCCGCCGCCCCGCGTTCAAACGGGGGCCCCGCCCCGGCGGGCGGTCCCGGGCGGTCCCGGGGCGGTCCGGGGCTGGGCGGGGCCGGGCCGGGCCGGGCCGGGCAGGGCGGCGGCGAGCGGCGATGGTGTCGCTGGGGAGCGTGGCCCCCGCCCGGCGCGGCCGGGGACCTGGCGGCGCTGGCCGAGCTGGACGAGGCGGCGCTGCTGGCGGGGCTGCGGGAGCGCTTCCTGCGGCAGCACATCTACGTGAGTGCCGGGAGACGGGGCGGGGGCGGCGGCGGGCGCTCGGCTGACCCGCTGTCCCTTCCCCACAGACCGACATCGGGGACATCCTCGTGGCCGTGAACCCCTTCCAGCCGCTGCCGCTCTACGGGAGAGAGGTGAGCGCCGCGCCCCCCCCGCGCCCCCGCCGCCCCCCGGCCGCTCACGCCTCTCCGCCGCCCCTTCTCCGCAGGTCTCCGAGCGGTACCGGCCCCTCCAGACCGACGCGCTGCCGCCCCACATTTTTGCCGTGGCCAGCCGTGCCTACCACGCCATGCTGGGCCGAGGGGGCGGCGGACCCCGCAACCAGTGCATCCTCATCAGGTGAGCGGCGGCCGGGGGTCCCGGGGCCGGCGGGGGGCCGGGGGCGGCCCCCGAGCTCTCGCTGGGATCTCCCTGCCCAAGGTTCAGGTGAAGCTCTTCTCCGGTTCTGTTGGTGAGTCAAAATCCATCTACTCTGGCAACACATTCTTCATCCCGGCCGCTTTCAAACAAATTAGCAGGCACATCGTGAGAGCGTGTGGCTTTCATGGAGCAGCTCGGCCAGTGATCTTTACAGCAGTAAAGATGCTGAGTTCACTTCTGGTGGGGAACCAGTCTCTGGAATTCAGTTGTGGGAAAAGCCATTGGGTACTCTGCTCTGGCAACACAGCTGCCATGGTAAAAGCTGTCGTAAAAAGTTGGAAGGATGATAATGGAAGGAACCAATTTTCACAAAGCAGAGCTTCCCAAGTGTAACCAAAGAGCAGAAAGAATTAAAACATGTTTTTCTGGTCTAAGACCTTTGGGAATCTGGTCGGGGCGGATCTTAAAGTCGTGGGCAGTTCCGTGCACTAGAAGTTAGGGAAAAGTAGTTCTTTTAACCAAAGAGCCTACCAGTATCATGAACATTTCACTCCATCTTGCCACTTGTTCTGCTGGAACTCTGAAGCACAAAAGGTAGCATCATTTAACAGAGAAAGCCTCAAACAACATCCAGATAGCAGAAAAAGCATTGAACAGGAAGGTGAAAGCTTTGAAGCATTAACTACCTCATCTCTACAACTGGGTGTTGAAGAGAACAGTTTAAATGTTGTCTCAGTTAAAATGCTACTTGCCAACTTGTTTGATTTAATGATCCTTTGTGTTTGCCTTCTGACCATTTTATCAGTTCTTTCAGTGTACATGGTGTGGGAGTCAATTGCTGAATCGCTGCTGAGTGTTTTGGTGGGATTGGGAGCTGACTTTGAGGAGTACTCGAGCCCCACTCATTTCTGTAGCCTTCAGGCCATTGGTGCTTGTACTTTACATGAAGTGCTCTCAGGAAGCAATGGCTGTGGAGTCAGTAGGTGCAAGAGGCACTGCAGGTAGGGCTCTGGGGGATAGAGAACAGTCATTGCATTTGTCTTGGGAGGTGGAAGGTGAGAAAGAGTACCCCGAGAGAATTTACCAAGTGGTCAGTGGTCTGGTTGTTTTCTGCCAGCAGCTCAGAGATGAGTCTGATACACTCCTGTGCATCTTGCAACCTTTTACCTGGTCCATGTGTTACTGCCACAGGAAGTTTGTGGTTTTCCTCTCTATGGGTGGTGAAACACTGATTAGCAAGTTTTCCGACATGAGCACGGTTGAGGTGAACAGGGAAGATGAAATCACTCCTGTTAGACCACAGTTCACCAAAATAGCACAGGGACACACCGGTATCTGCTGTCCTTTGTGGTCTCTTTAGGGTCTCCAACTGAGTTTGGGAGGTCTGGATAGCATTCTTTGGAGGTGATGTTGGATGAAGCAGCTGCTGCCAGATCATAAGTGTTCATTGCTGCCAAATTGTCCTCAGCTACAAATTTTACTGGCTCCTCTTGCCTTCCCAGTCCCAAAGGACATTAATCATAGCCTGCATGTGCTGCAGTACAGCGCTTGGGTCACCTGAAGATGACTTTGCATTTCATCAGAGCTTTGAGCAGTTACACACCTGCTGTGCTTGCAGGACCTTGTGAAGGTGTTGTGCTTGTTGGAAGGTCTAAGGTCAAGCTTGAACCATGGAAGTGCTGTTGGATATTTTTTTTTGTGGAGGGGGGAAGTTACTTAAAAAAATAAATAAATAAATCTGACATACTCAGCAGGGGCACTGGATGGAATATTCTCTACTGGCAAAATGGTCTTATTTTGTTTGTATGTATTTGGATGGTTGTGCTTGAGATCAGGTACCTGCTGTAGTACTTGAGGTGTTCAGCCACCGATGACACATACTCGATACTGAGCACAGAGCCAGTGGGAGCTGCAGAGCAGTAAAGCCACACCGCACGATCAAAGGTCAGCTCAGAGGAAATGGGGACCTGCCCTCAAGTATACCTCCAGCATTTCCTGCATTTATTTTTTTTCCATGCTTATGCTGAAGTTCTCAGCTGGTGTGATGTTGTCAGTTAAGGACACGTTGTCTCACTGATTGTACATTCTCTCTCCCTGGACTGGGAAAACTGCACTTTCCAAGTGCTGGTTGTTTGACTTGGAGGCGGAGACACCGTGGATGTGTGTCAGCAGAGTGACGTGGATGTGGGACAGCACAGTGACATGTGTTGCTGGCACTGTGGGAGTGTGGGCAGCTCTGCATTCCCAGCTGTCCAGCACGTGGATGTGTGAAACACCTGAGATCTGAGACTGCCACAGCACCTCATGATCAGTATCCAGGTGTGGATGTGATGTGGATAGGGCAAGTCTTTCTGGAGAAAGACAAGGTTGTTGGCTCCAGCTTATGCAAGGTAGTTGATGTACCAGATGACTTTTGGAGCAGAGTAAATGGTCTGTCTGGTACGTCCCATCCAGAAGTGACAGCTTAGTGTATATCTGTACTCCCTTGCAGAGGGGGAAAAATTCTCTGATGAAGGACCAGAACCTCATGGGACACCCTATGTAAAGCTGTGGTGTGTGAGATTTTACTTAGACATGTGATTTTACTGAAAAAATTGTGAAACTCTCGTAGAGCACTCTCAAGTGGTGGAGTACTTGAGCCATAGGGGGCAGAACAACTATACTTTAAGGTTGATGGAATTTATTTTACTTTTTCTTGACAGTGGAGAGAGTGGTGCTGGGAAAACAGAGAGTACGAAGCTGTTGTTGCAGCACATAATGAACCTCTGCAAAGGCAACTCACAGCTGGAGCAGCAGATACTTCAGGTAGGTCATTGCAGGATGGTGCTTGAATGTGCAGAAGCAAGACAACTTGCATTAGGCTTAGGAAGCCTGCTGGTGAATCACCACTGGAAATCAGGGAGCTACACTTGTGATGCATAAGACACATAGGAAAGTGGATAAGTGGATAAGAATGGTGAGAAAGCTGGGCACAGATTAGAAGGGTTAGTAGGTCAGTAATTTTTTTGCTGGAGATGATTCTTAAATTAGAGAAAACTGTTGCAGTCATTTGTCATGTTCTCTGTTACAAGAGATTGGTGATATTTTTCCAAATAAGTTCCTGTTTGAGGTAGAACAAGGGCTTTCATTAGAAAAACAAAATCTTGATTTAATGCTAAAGAGGAGTGAAGAATTCGCACACACGTTGGTTACCTATCCTTGTCTACTTATACTGCCAGCCACATACCTGCTAGCTGGCTAGCTGCCATCCTTGCTCTTTTCATATAACTTTGCTAGCTCATTTTGAAACATATTTTACTCTTTGGTCTGAAATATTTCCTCTTCAATTTCTCCCCAGAGAGTTGTGAGGTTTTTTTAAACAAATCATACTTTAAACCTTCTGTATGATAGATTAAGATTGAGTTCTTGGACTACTTTACTTTAAAGTCTGTCTTCTCAGATTTCCTGTAGAAACATAGAGGTCTTTCTCTGTGTGGTAGGTTAACTTCAACCAATGCCCACCAAGCCACTCTGTCACTTCCCTTTGTAACGAAAACTCATGGGTTGAGATAAGGACTGTGAGGTCAGTCAGGAACTACCATCACAGACAAAAGAGGCTCAGGTTAGGGAAATTTAATTTAATTTAATTTCTTGCCAGTTAGTATTAGAGTAGAATAATGAGAAATGAGAACAAATCTTGAAACACCTTTCCCAACTCCTTCCTTCTCTCTAGGCTCAACTTGACTACCAGTTTCTCTACCTTCTTCCCTCCAGCAGTGCAGGCAGATAGGGGATGGGTGTTGAGGTCATTCATCACAGATTATCTGTGCTATATCTTCTTCCTCATGTTCTTCACCTCCTCCAGCATGGGATCTTTCCCACAGGAGACAGTCCTTCAGGACCAGACTGTTCCAGAGTGGGTTCCTTGATGTGATGCAGTCCTTCAGGAGCAAGCCTGGGTCCCCCACAGGGTCACAAGTTCTATCAGCAAACCTGCTGCAGCGTGGGCTTGTCTACACAGGTCACAGCTCCTGCCAGGAGGCCTTCCCGTGGGGTCACAGCCTCCTTTGGGCACCCACCTGCTCTGGGTGGGCTCCTCCAGGGCTGCAGGTGGATCTCTGCTCCCCCCAGACCTCCCTGGGCTGTGGGGCACAGCTCCTCACCAGGGGCTGCACCAGGGGCTGCAGGGGAATCTCTGCTCTGGCAGCTGGAGCAGCTCCTGCCCCTCCTCCTTCACTGGCCTGGGGTCTGCAGAGCTGCTCTGCTCACATTCTCAATCCTCCCTCCCTTCTGTGAGTGTGCTGCTGTTTTTATCCCAGAGACACTGTCACTTTGGGCTCAGCCTTGGCCAGTGGCAGCTCTGTATGGGAGGCAGCTGGCATTGGCTTTTTGGACATGGGGAAAGTGTCTGGCATCTCCTCACAGAAAACAGCTTTAGTTCCTCTTGCAACCAATATATTGACACATAAACAAAATGTCCCATGCTGTGCTTTAGGCTCTGGAATGGCGTATTAATTCAGTGTGGTATCATCCATGGTGGATCCAAGGTGAATGCCTGTGCTGGGTTGTGGGACCATGACGTTGATACACCAGCTGTCTCTGCTTACAGCTGGCTTGGGCCACACTGCCAAGCTGCTTCTGACCTGAGCAGGTTCCACAGGCAGGAGAGCTGTGTTTGCTCAGCAGAGAGCCTAGAGCCAGCCTGCAGTTCCTTCACTGGAAATAACTCACTTCAGCCTAGATGAGCTGCCGTTGGAAAGCCTAGAGTTGATGGTGAAGAAATAATGTGCATCTTCTTTGGTTCCTGTAGATATATCCAAGGACTAAGTTAGTCCTTTGGGGGATTACAGTCATACCCTAAAGCTGTGTTCAACAGGCTGCCCAGCATCTACTCTGAGCATTGTTCTTCCAGTTGATAGGCATTCTTTGCTCAAATACAGAAAAATGGTCATTTTGGCACATTTGCATCCAGCTTAGCAAACTGGTCTGATTGTTCTGTTGATTTCTTTATATTGCACTGTCCATATGTCTACAAATTTCAGTAGCTAAGCTGTCATGCTTACACTAACTGAGTGCCATGATGACTTTATTTATTGCTGTTGTATAGCACTCAAATTATCTAGTGACAACAGATACTGTGTGGAAATAGGTTATACCAACCTTATCTTCTAACAAATGATTCAATGATCTTACTGAGATCCCATCAGTTCAATTTTACCGATCACTGTTAATCTCATGCTGCTTATTCTTTGTGATATTTGCCTCTTTGAATTTCTTTGTCCAGGCAGAGATAAAATAGCTGCTCATCCATATTCATGGAGTGGTTCCTTTTCCAGCTGAACTCTGAATAGTAAATGCTAAAGATAAGTTTTTATTCAGGTAAATTAGATTGGACTGCTTAATCTGAAGAATGGTTGTTCTGCTTCTTCACTTGTTTTAGGTGAATCCGTTGCTTGAAGCTTTTGGCAATGCCCAGACAGTGATGAATGACAACAGCAGCCGCTTTGGAAAATACATACAGCTGCGTTTCCAGAAAAATACAGGTAAAGTCAAGGGCAATTACTAGCCTGGGGAGTGGTCAGGAACTGGAGGGAATGGACTGAGTATCCAAAACTTGTGAAGGGTAAAATTTTGGCACATGGCTGCTTGTGGGAAGGGTATGCAATTAATAAAATCTCACAGCGACCAGTGTTGGATAGGACCTGGATAAGATTAGACCTGGATTTGGACAGAGTGCGAGTACAGGAAGGATATGGGGGTGAGAGTGCAGTGTCAGTAATACTCTGCAATGTCAGAAGCCATCATTTCTGCTAAAAAGAAGTGAACAGAAATCTCTAAAACCACAGGAAGCACGGAGAAGCTTATTTCCAGTGTGCTGGGCAGCCTAGAGGGTCTTGCACACAGGAAAGTTAATTTAGACACTTCTGTGCTCCTGGCACCAAGGAGAGGTGGGACAGCCCAGGCAGCTTCATGTCCCCCAGAGTGAAGTTCCCCACCCTGTCACCTTTCTCTGTGCAGTGCAAGGTGCAAAGCTGAGTGAGTACCTGTTAGAGAAGTCACGGGTGGTGCAACAAGATACTGGGGAAAGGAATTTCCACATCTTCTACTACATGTTTGCTGGACTATCTTCAGAGCAGAAGGAGATGTATGGGTTATTGGATCCTTCACTCTACAGGTTAGTCTTTGTGATGAATGGTGGAGGAGAAATCAGCATAATGGAGTTTTTTCTCTTCCCTGGGGTTTTATCTGTGGGTGAGTGGAAACTGGAGTGAGATCTGAATAGAGCTACATGAAGAGATATTATGGATCACCCTGGAAGCCGGGAGGTCTGGGGTCTCTACTGCACTACCTTGGAAAAGTTTCTTTCCCCGTCATGTTTCCACTTCTGGTGATCTGCAATGCTCCCACGGGGTAGGACTGAGTTACAGTGCTGATTGTGTGACAGTTTTTATGAGATATGCACTTTCTCAGGTACATAAGTGGACGGTTTGGTACACAGGAAATAGCTGAACGCTGGAAGCACAAATACCAAGAGGTTTGCAATGCCCTTGACATGGTGGGCTTCCAAGAACAGGTTAGTCCTGGGGCTGTTTCGTTTCCATCTGTGCTTCCTGCAGACACAGGGTTTCTTTCTAGCTGTTCCTTTGAAGCTCAGTCCTAATTCTTTCTCTAGAGTTTCCATGTTACTTTCAGACTACCTGAGTCTGCCAGACTTTGTGGAGAGCTTTTTCCCACAGGTTGGCTGTGCCTCTTCTTTTAACCTCTCCAACTTCTGGGCCGTCTGTGTTGAACATGCTACATGCTGGTAGGTTTTTCAGTCACCTTTCTTTTGTGTTTTAGGAGCAAGTGGACATGCAGGCTATCTTGGCTGGTGTGTTGTCTCTGGGCAATGTGACCTTTGAGCCTGAGGAGAGCAATGGGTCTGTAAAAGTCAGTGAAGCCTCTCAGGGATGGCTGAAAGCTGCAGCGGTGAGTCACAAGAAATGTTGACAGAAACCTTAAGGGTATGATGCTCTTCCCCACTGGCTGTGTGACTGCAGGATCTGCCAGAGGATGTCTCTGCCTCAGAATATGAAGATTTCTAAAAAACAAGGGTTTTTTTTGGAAATGTCCAGTTTCACCCAATGACAGCATTTGTGTTCACTGCTATTCATTCCCAAAGAGATGCATCTCAGCTTCTATTTCTTGTGTGTCTTACACAGTCAGCATATACCTTGCTGACTTCATAAAACACAAGCTTTTTAAAAGTAAGTGTTTTATGACAGTGAGTGTGACAATGCCTTGGAGAAATTCAGGTGTACAATATCTGCTCACTACTTCTGTGTTTTCATCAGATTTTGTCCAAGAATACCACTGTAAGTGCTGTCTTTTTTTTCATTATCTTGAATTAAGCTTTCTACTATTTTGCATGAAATTATCACAGATTAAGAAGTATATATTTCCCAGGAGCATTCAGTTTGTGTTACATGGGATGGAGAAGTTATCCTGCTTTGTTAACAACACAGGAAAAAAGTAACATACTTCTCCCCTTCCTATTTCTTTTTATTTTGACCTATTTGAAAACCCAATACCCTTGTTCTTTGGTTTCACTCCCATCTCTTTGCCTGTTGCCCTCCCACACCATACCTGAAACAACCACCTATGTCTGTTCAGCAGCCAACTTCCTTTTATCTTATTTCTGAAAGCCTGCTCCTCATTTCTTGCCCACAGGAGGGGAATTCCTGTAAAATCACCGAGGGGTTCAGTGTGTCTGAGTTTGCTTTGTTTCCTGCCTCTCGTGTGGGTTCCTGTGACTCTGATGCTTCAGCACCTGCACAGCCACCTCGGTGTGGTGCTGTTCAATAAGTCATTAAACCTCTCTGCTGTGGCTCCCAAAGAAGGTGAAAGGTGGCAGCACTGGGAGAGCTAAGCAAAAAGTGTTGAGAGGAGTGTGTGAGGTTGGTCACTGCAGGGGAGGAGCAGATCAGAGCCCACATCTGACTCTGGTGCCAGCAGCAGAGCTTGCCTTACAGTGGGGCTCGAAGGCCTGAGCCTGAATCACAACCCCATACACAGACAGACACAATCCCCACAAGCAGAGTAAGGGTTTACAACTGATTGTCCTGGTCACTTCCTGTTTCCCAGGGTCAGTTTGGAGTCCAGGAAGATGAGCTGCTAAAATGCCTGATTTGTACAACCTCAGTGACCCGAGGCGAGCAGATCCAGCGTTTTCACACCCAGCAGCAGGCAGAAGGTAGGAAACACAATGAATTGCAGATGTGCTGACTAGAAAGACTGGGTTTTGATGGAAGGGTATCCCCACACATGTGCAGCTTGTTGGGAACAAAGATGTCCTTCTGTGCCCCTTCATTCCTCTCACACAGAGGCAAGTATGTCAGTGTTTATCTGTTTAGTCTCTTACTGACATGTAGGGCGATGAATGCTGCTTTTGTTTCGTCTCCAGGAGACTGCAGAGATTAAATGAGAAACCAAGGAATTAGCTTTGCTTTCTGCCTCAGCCCAGCCCAGAAAGAAACTCTGGGTATTTGTGCAAAAGAGAAGGCTCCTGTTGCAGAGTGCTGGCAGTGTGCAAAGCTCTAGGTAATAGATGGAGAAACAAACACGAAAACAATGAGATGTCACAGTGTCAGGAATGGAGTGAAAAGAGTAAAACAGCAAACACAAGGTGTTACTTTCCCTTTCAATAAAACAAGAAAATAATCTTTAAAAAGCTAATTTAAAAGAGAGATTATTGCTTCAAATAAATGAAAAATAAAATGAAAGTGAAATGGGGTTAGCCAGTTCTCTTTTACAAATTTCTCTAGACAATAAAATATACATCTCTATTCATAAGTCATGTTAACTTGGTCTCCTTCTTAGAATGTCAGCAAGCTTTCCATCAATTGTGTCCTTTTCTTGCCTACAGCATTTAAACATGTAGCAACTGTGGGCTAGGAGGAAGAGGACCATCCAATTTTCCAAGTAAAATTTGGAGCTTCTCCCTTGGTTTAGCAGTGAGGGAAACCATACTTAGTATATCTTCAGAGGGGAAAGCAAGTCTCTGGATATTCTAAAAAGTGGCATTACTCAAAAATGCCCTGGTATGGCATGGCTGATCTTGTAGAAAGATTGTGAAGATTTTGGGATTAAAGAGCTGCTTTTACAGCTCCCACTTAAAAAAGGTAGGGACAATCCACGATCTGATCTTTAAAGCAGCTTTATACAGACATTGTTGCTAGAGGTGGATGTATTGAGCAGTGTGTGTGTGGTGTCCCCTGCCCTCCTCTGAAGCCCACTAGCAAACTGCTGCTGTTCTCTCTGTGCAGATGCTCGGGACTCCATTGCAAAGGTGGCCTATGGCCGAGTGTTTGGCTGGATTGTTTGCAAGATCAATGAGCTGCTGGCTGAAAATGTGGATCCTGAGGTGGAACTGAGGGAGATAGGTGAGTTCTACTTTCCTTGCTCCTGTTCTGTTCTCAAATGTGCATCCCTCAGCCGCAACAAGGGACAGGCACAGCAGGAGGTTTCACAGAGCTTTTGTGCTGGGGTGCATTATCAAAACTGTGATCCTGCTAGAGATAAGAGTCAGCAGCATGAAGTATGTAGGGCTTTGTTCGACTCTGAGCAGTCAGTTGATCTGAAGCAGCTGTGAGGCTGTAGTTCTGGGGCACCCTGTCTTAGCAGAGAAATCAAGCTGGCATGGATCTTCTCTTAACTAACTCTCCAAGCTGTGGAAAATCTGCCACTAGGGTCTGTCTTGGCTACATTTTCTCTGTGCCACAAGAGCTGTGTAATAAGAGATTTAGTTGTGTGTTGGTGTATACAGTAATCTGCAGGGGTGGTCTGCAGGCTCCATGATGTGCTCTTTTTCTCTTTTTTAGGCATATTGGATATTTTCGGGTTCGAAAACTTTGCAGTGAATCGTTTTGAACAGCTTTGCATAAACTTGGCCAATGAGCAGCTGCAGCATTTCTTCAACCATGTAAGTCTACTGAGGGTGACCTCACCTTGTGTTGCAGAGAAAGCAGAACACTGCTCTACCTGGCACATGCAGGAGAGGTTGGGGAAAAACAGATTTGTTGCCTGGAAGGACAGAAATAGTGAATAGTGAAGCAGGATAGAGAGCAGCAACCTTCCCTGCTGGGGCAGGGGAGCCACCAGGGCAGGAAAGGAAGGGGTAGAAGGATCAAGCAGTAATGAAAATTGTAATAGCAGGGACACTTACCGTCTGACAAGTGCTCCTTCTTTATGCACTAGCACCAGTGTGTGCCAGGGTTACAGAGAACCATGGGGAACACAGCTACATCTTGTACCTCTCATGCTGTGGCTGAGAGTGCCACACCTCCGTCCTCTTGTTCAGGGCAGGAAGGAAGATGTTCAGGATTTGTCTAGCCAGGTCTGATGGGTGCTTCAACCTCTTTTCTCTTTATTTCAGCACATTTTCCAGTTGGAGCAGGCTGCCTATAAGGAAGAAGGGCTGCCTTGGGAGACCATCACATTCAACAATAACGAACCTATTCTGGTGAGTGAGAGGACTGACAGAATATAATTGCTGTATCCAGCCAAGAGAAAAGTCTTGCTCTTTCTACCATGGGGAGATGATGCCCCTGGGGAGAATCTCTGCAAGGGTGGTGAGGGTGAGAGGGGATGTCCTGCACTGCTTTACATATGTGTCATGCATCTTCTTTCCTGCAGAATCTGCTCCTGGCCAAGCCGCTTGGGCTGCTGTCTCTTCTGGATGAGCAGAGTGCATTCCCTCAGGTACCTATGAAAGAAGAGGCAGGGAAGATATTCTGGAGGCTAACATACCAGTGAATATCTGGGCTACAAAAAAGATCTCTTGGGCTGGAGTGCAGGATAAACAGAGATGTCCCCATGTGTGACTTATGAGACAGAACATCCAGATCAGGGGCAGTTTAGAGGCATTGGCATCCCTGAGAGGAGTCAGGGAGAAGGTACAGCAGAAGACTATTGTACAGCCAAGGATACTTCCAACACTTTGATTTGATTCCATATGTCCTCATTGGGCCTCTGTTTGCAGCTTATGAAATGTGCTCTCTTGCAGGCAACTGATAAGACATTTGTGGACAAACTAAACAGCAGCTTTAAGGGGAGTTTATACTTCCAGCCAGCCCGAGGTCGTGTTTTGGGCTTCAGCATCATGCACTATGCTGGGAAAGTATGTACTGTTTGCAGGAAGAATGCTGTTGTAGTGTATGTTGGAGGGGGTGGAAGTGTTGCCTGACAAATAAGGCTTTGATGTTAAGGAATGTGTGGTCTGAGGATGACACTAACAGAAGTGATGTGTTCCAGTGGATTACCTCCTAGAATTCCCTGGGATTTATGCAAAAGGTACAGGAAGAGAAGGCCATTGAGGAAAGTGGGGCTACCTCTGAGAACTGTAGGGCATTAGAAGAATCTGCTATTCTTCTAATCACCACTCTATTACAACTCTAGTCCTAAAATAGTCCTTTATAAATAAAAGTTCGTGTCCACTGTGCAGCACCAAAGGACACTAAAGGCTTTTTCTTTATCTGTTGGGTTCCAGAGCATAGCAGTGACTATTTTTTTGCAAACATCTGGGAACACTGTGGAAACAGCAGGGTAATTAATGTTTTGAAAGTGGAGGCAGTTATTTACACATTCACTGGTATCTAAGCAGCTTGAGATTTAGCACTTTAACTTTAACTTTACTGCCACCAGTATTGAAAACATTGGTTCACATTAATGGAATTGATTTGAGATAATTTTTGGAACAGGAGCAAATATGACAATTCAGGTCATTGTAACTTGCATCTTAGTAATCGAATCTCACCATTATTGGCTAAGTTAATATTTGTGACAATCATTATTACAAAAATTAATATTTAACATGTAAAAGGTGGATGTGTTGGCGTTAGTCTGCACTGCTGTGGTTCTGATGCCTCTGGCATGTAATGGGTTTGTTCCTCAGGGCTGGCATCTGAATGGGGTGCATGTGTGTTTTAAAAAGTCGTGTGCTAGCCAGAGTACATTCATTTTAACACATGATCAGCTCCCAGCAGGCTGTGGAAGTGGCTTTTACAGCCAGCCTGTGAGCACTGCTGTCCTTAGTGACATGCTGTTCTTTCCCCAGGTACAATATGCTGCCAAGGGCTTCCTGGAGAAGAACAGAGACACCTTGCCAGCCAATATCCGTGGGCTCTTCATCAACAGCATCACCCCCTTGCTCAGTGTGCTGTTCACAGGCAAGTCCCTCTGCACACCCATCATGAGCCAAGGCCCACCTTGGCAAGAGTGAAGTGTGGGCATGAGGCTCGTGTGTTTCACAGAGTGTGTTTCACAGCTGGCAGCACCAGGGGGACTCTGCTGCAGCCTGGAGTGGGGCTGCTGGCATGTACAGAGCTGTCAGAGCTCTTTATTCCCTGCCATAGAAAGCAAAGCAGGTTGTATCCCCTTCCAGAGAATTTGCCACCCCTCAGATGCCTTCCCATCTTCTCCAAGGCCAGTGCAAAACTGTCTCCAGTGGTCCTTTCTATACACTGTCTTGTCTAGAAATGAAGCTGGTCAAGGTCATAGAATTCTAAAAATGGAGCTTCACAACTTGTTAAAAAAACTCTCAGGTCATGCATTATTTTTCTCCTACCACTACACTCCCTTTTTCCAGCTACCAAAAAGCCTTCAGATTTAATTTAATTTTAATTAAATTAAAAATTTAGCGGAAGGTCAGGTGGATGCTTCCTTGGAAACTGGCTGGCTGAACACAGTAATTTTCATACAGAAAATTTGTAATCTTTTGGTCACATTCAGTCCAAGCTACTTTCTGGGATTTACAAGTAATAGATGTATTTAATATCTATTCTCCACTGTGTTTTTCAGCTACTGTTCAAGACTGCCTTTCTTCATTACCATTTCTGCACTGCTACTGAAGCTACTTAGCCTAGTCCCAACTCTTTCAAAGTTCAAAAATATCCAGACATAACCTGTACTCAGGTTGGTTTTCCAGTCTGGGCAATGGCTTTAGGTGCTGAACAGAGGGTTTGGTCCAGATGACCTCCAGAGGACACTGCCAACCTCATTCTGTGATTTTTATGGTTCACATGAAGCCATTGCATCAAGGGTGCATAAGACTCTAACTAGATCCTTAAGTAAATTAAACTTCCCTGATTTTCTCATTCTGTCACTGAATTAGTTATAATCTATCTGACTTGAAAAAGCCTCCTGAGTACTGTAGGTGAGCTCCCCATTTGCTGCCTGTGCCATTTTTTCTGCACTGTTAGATGCCCATTGATGATAATTCAATTGAAAGTCATTTGAGTTTATTTAATAACCTGATTGTCATGTCTTCCTAGTGGCAGAAATTAGTATTGCCTGCCTGTTGTGCTTCATACATTTGCATTTTCTTCTTCATTTTTTTTAGCTCTTTTTTGTAGTTCCACATGGCAAAACCTAACACCCTGTGATTCAGTATTTGCAAGGAGGTTTATGTGTGAAGTGAGGTTTGAATATTTAGCCCTGGTGGATTGCAAGTAAAGGTACAAAATCAGCTAATTGTCTCTGTTCTTCCAGCCACTATCTCCAGGACAGGGACCCTGATGCCTCATGTGAAAGCCAAGGTATTACACTTAAGGTCCACATCACAATTGATAAATGTTACCTGATAATTATTATTTGAGAAGCTGGCTGAAAGGGGGCAGGCAGAAGTTGGTTTAAAATAAGAGCAGACAGCAATCAGCTTGTAAGTTTCTCCTTTGTTTTTTTACCGTGTTTTGTGCTTGGTTCTGCCATTTAAATGTTTAGCTTGTCTTCCCTTCCGTTGCATCCATTCTCCCTCATTTCTTTCCATCTGCCTTCCAGATGTCAATCAAGCACTTCTTCCAGGGCTGATCCTTTGTTTTGGTCTGGTTTCAGGTCCTGCCAGGAGCAGAAGACAAGTTCAACAGCACACGGAAGCAGTCTGTTGGAGCTCAGTTCCGGGTACGGTATCGCTGCCTTGAGGTGCCCCGTGAGATGAAAGCAGTGATGATTTTATCACTGCTAATACCACTGCACTGCTTCCAGAGTGCTAAGCGTGGTAAAAGCAGACATTATGTGGACAGGGGTTTTCCTAAAAGCGGAGCAGGGTAGATCACAGTGGGACAGGCCCAGTTGTTGCCAGAGCCCAGGAAGTTGCTTTGGGGTGAGAAGACAGTTCTTGCTGCAGGATATTGCAGATCTGGCTGTGCTTTGGCTTAATGGACTGTTGATCTTCCCCTGCCCTTGCCAGCATTCCCTCATGGTGCTCATGGAGAGGATGTATTCTGCTGACCCACACTTTGTGCGCTGCATAAAGCCCAATAACCAGAAGGAGCCAGGTGTGCTGGACAATCAGGTGGTGCTGCTGCAGGTGAGCAAAAACAGTGTCCTTTACAGGGACTTCTGCCACATCTCAGTGGGAGGGAGGATTCCACCAAAAGGCTGTGGAAGGTGATTTACCTGAATCTCCCCTTGCAAGAGAAAGAGTGGCCACACTTTGTGTGTGTGTAAAGATTCCAAGTACTTGGTTGTTTTTATGACATAGACTGCTAGGTCCAGATTTTGCAGTCTTAGATCTCTCTCACTTCTTTTTCATGAATGCAATGAGATCTGCTTGTCAGGCACTAGGATTCATCTTTGTATCTCCTCCTGGATGGGACTGGTACAGACAGTATTCTGGAAAAATTGCTTCCCAGAGGAGACTGTTCTCACCCATCAGCCAGAACAGCTCTGAAGCCAAGATGGGATTGCTTTGATGGGATGTGAAATGCACTTACATGATTGTATTTGGATAGTCTGTCAGGTCTGAGGTCTAGATGCTTTAAAGAATACTGAAAATGATTGGAAGAGTTCAGAAAGTTCAGCAGCCTCTTTAATGTGTATAAGAAAGGATAGGATTAAACGGAAGGTCATCCATGCCTCAGAGTACTTCTGTGTCCTGATTTGCAAATATGAAGCCATCCTCTAAGGGACAGAGGCAAAGCAGTACCCATGGCTGGAAGGTGAAGTTATTTAAGTCATTGGTTTTTGTGGTTTCCAACTTCTAACTCAGAGTGGTTAATCGTCTGAGTTACAGGATGAGGTAAATTCAGTTCTTAACCAAGGAAACATTTTCAGAAGAAAACTTTTTCATTTTGAATGGAGAAGTTTAGGGCTGAATGAAGTAACTTCTGCCTGCAAAGGAGCAAACCAATGCCCTAATGACCTGTTTGTCTTTGTTTCTCTGATGGTCTTTGTGTGCTGCTTCAGCTCCGGTACAATGGGCTGCTGGAGACAATCCGTATCCGAAGAGATGGTTTCTCCTGGAGACCCTCCTTTGAGGAATTTGCTGAAAGGTCTTTTAAAACCTCTGAGTATTCCTTGTTAGATATTAATTGGGAAATGACCCTGATAACCAGATATGGGCAAGGAGTAGAAAGAATTTCTTCAAAGTTCATGTGGTCTGAGGTCATGGGGTTATTTGCTGTGGGAGGCTGAGTGGGAAAAATAGTGATTTGTTGTTGTTTGCTGTCAGAGTGATAAGGATCAGCTCAGCCCTTCAAGGATGTGGCTTTTATGTGTTTGTATTGGTTTGTTTTCCACAGATACGGAATTCTTCTAGTTAAACCTGGTGTTCCACTCACAAAAGAGAGGTAGGAGCACTAACTTTGCTGTATGCAGTCTGATTTGTTCTTCAGAGGCTTTTTGAGTATCATTAGAAACCGAGTAAAAGGGACAGACAAAAAGAGGACAGGATTTTGTGGTAATGGGGAATATGCATCCCAGGCAAGGGCATTTAATATTTAAAGAGCTTTTAGTAGGATGATGAATTAAATCTTTCTTGAATTGTTACATAGCGATTAAATTCAATTACTGTAAAGCCTAGTTGTTCTGTGAAATGAAAACCAACCCATGTATTTAATTTAGAGAGTGACAGTATTGGTCAAGGATGTCCACTGAACTCAACATATCAGGCACTCAAGTACTGCTGTCAGGGGCCTCCCCAGCCTTTCTCCTGATGGCCACATGGGAGAAGAAGATTAAGACAATGCTGAACAAGCAGCCAGCACTGAATGTGTCCCAGGCTAGAGAAGATATTTCTAAAGCAAGGATTTTTGTCTCTACACAGTCAAAATATACCATCAGCACTTTTAGAACCCAGCTGTTACACACATAAACATCCTTCCAGCTCTGCACAGGGACAAGGTTTTACCCTGCCAGCGTTTTCCTTCCTACATCTAGGGCAGCAGTTCCCCACCTCCTCTTCTCCACTTCCCAGCCTCTCCTTCCTGCCAGTGTCAACTGTGATTGATAGTGGGAATGAATCATGTAAAGGAGCCAGCTGAGGGGTTTTTTTTAGTCATTTAAGAAAAGGATTTGAATGATCTCCTGGAACAATTCTCTCCTGGCAGTAGTTCCTCCTGCCTTCACAGTGCTTCCTTGAACTTCCTGATGCTTCTGAATAGTAAAAATTTCAAACCTGACTGAGGTCACAAGAGACTCTCTTAGATGGGGGAGAGATTATTGTAAACAGGCAGTGTGGCTGTGTTTGGATCATGGGATGCATTTCAGAAAAAAATTCCTGTGGATATGGATTGTGTCACTGTGGAAGTTGGGTGAGATAGAAGGAAAAACACTTCTGCTTTCCTGTGTGAGATATTAGCAAAAAGTGCCACTATGATTTCACAGCCTGGATTAGCCAGGAGAGAGAGGAAGCTCCCTGTGTGTTGCAGCTAGAGCTGCTTTCAGTTCCAAGTGTAAGGGAATCTTTCCGAGTGACCCAAATTTTATCACTGGAGTCTGCAAAATGAAACTGGAATTGGAAAACAGACTTTCTCCCAGAAGTCTTGCTGTGCTGACCTTGCAACTTGTGTCCTCCAAAGGGCTCGGAAACAAAATGAGGAAAAACACTTCTGAGAATAAAAGAGGCTCTACAGAATTGCCTCCCAGGGAGTTGAAGTAAATCTACCTCTGGGGACTCTTTTGTGGAAATGTGATCCTAGCTGTACCTCAATGTGCCTTACAGACTGATAGCCAGTTTAGTGACTACTGGGAATTCCTGAGGCACTTTATGTTCCTGTATGCAACTTAAAAAATTGGTGTTCATTTTGGGTGGAAAATTATTTATTTCACTTTTTTGTCTCTTACAGCTGCTTGGAGATACTGCAGTGTACGGAGCTGAAAGGCTGGATTTGTGGGTAAGTGTGGATCACTGCTGTTGGGAATGGGAAGCCTAACACATGTAAGCTGTCACATGGTTCTCTTCAGGGGGAATTCTGTGGTTGTAGGAACGGACTCTTAAAAGGATGATGGATAAAAGTTTAGACAGTGTTTTTCACTGCATCTTCCTCTTCCAACTTCACAGAAAGTCTCGACTTTTCTTTAAATATTGGCATCAGGAGCAGCTGACAAAGTATGTGGAGCGACTGGAAAGAGCAGCAGTTATCATACAGAAAGGTGAGCACTGGGACAGGAGCTGATCTCTGACCAGGGGAAGGAAAACCTTTTCTGCAGTCCCTGCTCCACCTTTGCACGTGTGCAAAGAACAGAAGGGTCGAGCAGGTGCCATCTCTGTGTCAAGGCCCTGGGAAGTCAAAGTGCTTATTGCAAATGCCCACATTCCCAGTGCTCATCCTGAATCAGGGAGAGCGTTCAGTGTCCACCTTGGAAAGGGAAAATGTGTGCAGGAGAGCTGGGCTGAGCAGGGAATACACATGCTCTGGCTCACTGTCCTCTGGAGTAAGGATTGTTAGTGAGTTGTGTTGAACTGGGGAGATGAAAATGAGTGAAGCAGATCTCATTGCTGCTTTCAGAGACAGGCAAAAGGGGTGAAATTTTGGTCTGGTTTGTTTTCTTCTTTCCTTTCCACATGGTATCTGCTCTAGCAGCCTGTCTATTCAGAGTGGCTGTGGGCAGATTGGTTCTTCCCTTTGCACAGGCTGCATGAGCACTGTGCAGCCAGGAGGAGGAGGAGGAGGAGGAGGAGGAGGCTGCTGTCATCCTGCTTAGCTCCCTTCTGTTGCACTTCTCTTCTGTATGGGTTGCACTGCTGGAGCATCTGAGCAACTTCCAGCTGTGCACCATACAGTGTGACAAACATCAGGCTGTCACAAGCTGTGCACTGCTGTTGTCCATGAGGAAGATGTGTGGGCAGTGGGAAATGAGAAGGTGCAACTTTCAGTTCATGTGTTTTAATAACTGGTGGAGTAGGTGGGATCACACAATGTCTCTAATGCTCCTGGTGAGCCCTGTGATGGCTGTTTATGGGAAAGGTTTTCCTGTGGGCTGGCATCAAGGAAATCCTTCATGGTGTCTTGAAGGACAGAGGGATGGATAGTTAACAGCCCCTTTTGTGAGGCTTTAATTTTTAGATATTCAGTGCCCTGACATTAGAGATGAGAGCTGAGATCTATAATTTGATTTCTATAAATCTCTGATCTGGCAGCTTAGACAGTAGAAGACAGTTCTCACAGGGTTTTGGCTGCTTGTTCACAGTAGAGTTTCCATTGCTCTTTATTTTTAACACCACGATTCAGGTGTTGAGGGCTTTGCACTGGATGAAGAATTATCACCCAGTGTTCTTCCCCGAGAGAATTACAAAGGCAGGAACAGCATTTTTTTTTTCTAAACATGGCTTTTTCTGAACAGTTTTTAGGGGATTCAGATGCAAGAAGAGTTTCCTAAAACTCTTGGCTGAGCTGAGAGCTCGAGCACAGCGGCTACAGGAGGAGGCAGAGAGAGAAAGACTCCGGCAGCTGGCACTGGCAGCAGAGGCACAAGGTGAGTTGTTCCCACTCACACTGACCCAGTGTGTGTCCACTGGCATGGTGATCACCTTGAAGTGCTGTAAGCTCCTGGTCATGATGGCCTGCCCTCAGATGGGACCTCCATCTGAGGTGATGGAGGGAGCTATTGATGTTTCTGCTCTTTGGAAGTGCAGCTTTGTCTGTGAGGAGCAGAAGCAGCATGGCAAAGGTGTTTTGCCTGGCTTTGCTGGAAGGAGGGCCAGGCTGTGTTTGACCATGTAATCCATGCAGCAGAGCCTATCCCAGTCCTACACCTGTGGAGAATGGATCTCATGGATCTTGGATGCTAGATTTCATGTACTTATTTCTTGTTGCAGAAAGAAACTCCCTTCCAGTGCCCATGCCACGAAAGAGGCGCCCTCAGTCTAGTCCTCATCCTTCTGATCAGTCACAACAGCCACCAGTGCCACGGCCACGCAGCAAACTGACAGAGGTAGCAATGCTGGCTCTGCTGGCAGCCCCTTAGCAGGTTCCCTGCTCCATCCACCCTCTGCATGCCATCCCAAGAGAATATTGGCATTCTTGTTATCAGAAGTGTGAGTTCTGTCCTACTGTGTTTAGATAAAAAGCGTGGTCAGGACCTTTGAGGAACTGAAAGCAGCTTTTAGTAGTTGGTGACTGATCTTCCCTTAAAGGACTCAGGAGCAGGGTCCCCTGCTGAAATGATCTCTTCAAATATCCCCTCCCTTTGACTATGCTTTCATGATGACTTTCCTTCTCTCCTCTCTTTCAGTCCACTCCTTTTGATAACTTCTTGAACCCTTCTGTGCCTCGTCCTGTCCTGGGAACTGAGGAACAGACTGGGGAAGAAGCAAAAATGAGGAAACTCAAGAGAGGAGCAACTCTGCGCTGGTTCAAGGAGACACAGGCCCAGAAGGTCATGCAGGATGATGGAGCCTTTCCAAGCTGGCTGCATGGGATGATCAGTCGGAGGTGGGTGCTCTGGACACAGTGACCACAGGTAGAAGCCAATGTGTCCTTAGGACTGTGTAGGTTAGATTGGCCAGGCTTTGCTTAAGGAATGGGAGTGACCTGCAGAACTTTTCCCTTTTAATCTGCAAGCATCAAACCCTTCGGGGAAAGCTTGGGAGTCCCTGTCACAGATTGTAAATGCTGAAACTTTGTGTAGGTCCATGGAACGACAATGGAAATTCAGAGTACATAACACCACTGTGGGTCCCTAAATAGAGATCTGTACAGGGATGGGAGAGTTGTAAAGTAATCAGAGAGGAAATACATGCATGTGCTTTCCCTGGACCATTTGCAGAGACACAAAGATGAACTTTTGGGTTGATTCATTATGACTGTTTTTCATGTTTCAGTATAGGTCAAGTGGAGACCCCAGTTTACAGCAGGAGAATGTAGAATTCAGCTTTCTTTTATTTTATAAAGTATTAAGTGAGTCCCCTTTATAAAGAATTTAGTGAGTCCCCAATGGCAAAACTGCACCAAAGCCCCCTGATACAGGAAAAGGAAGGGGGTTTTTTTGATGCCTCTGACTGTCTTAAGGAGGGTGTAGTACATGTGGCATTTGCTTCTACTTAATCTGGAAGAGACATCCACTAAGCCCTTCTTTCTTATGGAGTTGTTTACAAGACTTTGTTTAAATGCTTGAAGTTTTTCTAGCAGGTCTGCCTCACACTTCACTCTCTTAGCTGAGTCAAGCAGTGGCATGATCAGAGAAGTGCTAATTATGCCAGTGATCAGACAGGAGTAGGATGGCAGTATAGTCTCACCTGTGTGCAAATTGATCTGTGGTGCTCCACGCTTGTTAACTGCCAATATCCTGTAGTTGGTGGGATTTCTCTGTCAATGTTGCTGCCATCTGAACACCCTCATAATCTTGCTCCGGTTCCTAGCTTTTTTTTTCTGTTCAAACTGCCATTCTCCTTCAGTCTTATTAGATCTATATTCTTGGATTTTTTCAGATTGTCATTGTGAACATTTTCTCAGAGACATTACATAGCACATTAGCTTGGTAAAGGACACTACAGTAGCTCACAGCTCCCTGGTAGATGCATTTCTTTTTAATTTTTTTGAGATAGTCATTGGGGCCCTAACCTGTAATAATGCTTTTGTCCACAGATGACAGGATGTAGAAGAGGAATTAGTGTCTGGAAGATAAAACTATCTAAATTCAAGTATAGACTAGCCCTGAGCACTGCACAATGAAGGACATGGTAGATCCTTCCCAAACACACTGGTGCTTAAGCAGAGACTTAAGTTTTCACACAGCAGTGTAAGCTCAGCTTCATGAAATGGAGCAGACAGAGCAACCCCAAATTGCACTGGTGATTTGCAGTCACCTTTAGCCTGGAGCAAGGCACATGACAAGCACAAAGCAGAGCTTTGTCTGTGGGGCAGAGACGAGGAAGACCTCCTTCCAGCAGGAAGTTTAGAACGCCAGGGTGGTGTAATCCATGCTGGTGTTTTTCCAGGCTGCTGGGCTTACCCAGTACCACACAACATCCTGACTTCTTCATGCCTGGACCATAGGAAGTGCACACATGCACAGATTCCTCATCTCAGTGATGCTTTGTGACAGTGCTGGAAGGCAGCACTGTTGCACAATCAGACTGTTGGAGCAGGTTTGGAGCAGCTCTGCTTGGAGAGGCTTTGGCTGACAGTATTGTGCTTCTTCAGCCTGCTAGTGCCTCCTGCACCACCAAACCTGAGTCAGGAGACCTGTATCCAGGGGCACATGGGGCAGATGCTGGGCTCCCTGGGACACTGCTGGGCTGGTACATGAGATAGGATGTGAGTCCCTGCTATGTGGCAAGGCAACTGCTGGCTGTCTGCTGAAAAACTCTTTCCTGACTCCAGGGAAGCTGAAAATTTGCTGATTGACAAGCCTTTGGGTTGCTTCCTTGTTCGGATCAGCCAGAGCAGACCAGGCTACATCTTGACATACCGGTAGGTAACAGGCAGAGGAGGCCCAGGGGAAGCATTATTGTTTTCTATAACTCCTGGCAGGAGTTATTCCTCCTGAGTGAGGTGGGGGTCAGCCTTTTCTTCCAGGGTACTGGCAACAGGACAAGAAGACACAGCCTCAAGCTGTGAAAGGGTAGGTTCAGGCTGAGTGTCAGGAGAAATTTTTTCACAGAAAGGGATGTCAAGCACAGGAACAGGCTGCCCAGGGCACTGGTGCAGTCACCATCCCTGGAGGTATTTAAAAGATGCGATGTGGCACTTGGGGACATGGTTTAATGGTGGACTTAGCAATGCTGTGTTAAGGGTTGAATTTGAGACTCTTAAAGGCTTTCCCATCCTAAGTGATTCTATGAAACTGAGTACTGCATGAAATTCTGTGGTCTTGGAATTCTGCGGTCATAGAATTCTTGAATTCCGTGATTCTATAGAACTGCTTGACTGGAGGAGATTACCTGCTCCACAGAGGAGACCAGTGAGGACCATGTTAAGCCTCTCCTGTAGTGGGTGCCTCAGAGAGTTTGGGGTAGCAGATGGGATACTGCAGTCTCTTACTGAAAAAATAGACCTGTTTGTGGGTGGGGTGCTGTGTCTCCAAGAGTAGAAGTCCAGCTTAGGCTGTTTCTCTGTGGCTGAGAGGGCAAACCAGGTTGGAAGGAGATTGCAGCCTCTGTGAGCAGATGCTAGTGCACAGCGCATCTCCTGCCTGTGTGTGGTGTTTGTTACTAGGGATCCTGATCTCCTCTGGAGACCATGGGTGCAGGAGGCAGCAGCAGGCTCTGGCACGCTGAGGCCCTGTGCCAGGGCTGTTTCTGCCCATCCCTCTCCCCTGCAGGGGTGAAGGTCGCTGCAGACACTACATGGTGCAGGTGCAGCCCAACGCGCGCTACGTCATCCTGGGGGAGCACCGGGCGCACGCCTCGCTGCCTGAGCTGGTGCACTACCACCAGGCCGTGGGCATCCAGCCCTTCATGGAGATCCTGACTGTGCCCTGTGGGCAGGTGAGTGCCCTTCATGGAGATCCTGACTGTGCCCTGTGGGCAGGTGAGTGTTGACGGCCTCCAGTGGGAAAAGAGCACAAGGCACGAACTGTGCCTTGAGAGAGTGGTTAGAGACACTGCACAGCATCTCTTCTGTGCTCCTGCTGAGGGGTGTCCCATTCTGGCCAAGCAGCTTGGCTGTTTCTGCATGCACTGGGAAATGCTGCTAGCTGGGGAGTCCTGGGATGGGAGAGAGGCACTGGCAGGTAGATGACACCCTGCTGCCCCCGGATGTCAGTAGTGGACACAGCTGGGTATTTCTCTTCATTGTGCTGTTCAGTATGTATAAAGGGTCTGAAAACCACTGCTGAATCCACTCCTTCTTTCTCCAGAAAAGTAGTGAGAGCTTGTGTTACGAAAGTCTGGAGGGTCTCACACTGAGTTCACCAGCAGACAAGGGGGAGACCCCTTCAGAGAAGCAGCCCTGTTCCTCCACACCTTTCAGCAGCAAACCTGCTCTGCAGTGGTTAAGGAGGACCAAGAATTTCCAAACCAGGAGACCTCAGACAAGGGGAGAACAAAGTCCAGCTCTGGAGAGAGCAGCCAGCAAGCCTTCCCTCGCCTCCGCTCTTCCATACGCCTGGCAATGCAGGAAATCCAGCAGGTGAGCTGGGTCACATCCTCTGCCAAGCCACAGCCCCTGGGGGACACGTGGAGCTTCCCTGCCCAGAGGCAGGAGAGAGGAGGGCTCCACAGAAAGCACTTGGTTTCTTAGCTCCAGGGTCATAGGTTTTATTTGGTGGTTTTGGGATCAAGACTGTATTCCCTGGAATATTCCTTGCCAGCCTGTGCTGCCCCACTAATGGTGTTTCTCTGCTTCTCACCACAGTTCACTTCCACTCCCATGAGTGTGTCTAAACAGAGGAGCTCGCTGCACTGAGGATGTGCTGCCCAAGTGACATGGTAAGAGAAGGTGGTGCACAGGAGGGAAAACAGCAATTGCAGTTTCCTGGGAAATGGGGGAGCAAAGGAACTCTGCCCTTCATGTTCCACCCATTGCATCTCTTGGCCACAAGCTACATAGAAAATAGAGCAGGAAGAACAGAGAGCAGCAGCAGGCTTGCATCCCAGGACTGTGCAGGAAAACCAGGGAAAATCAGGCTAAAGTTTGGGTTCCCAACAGCTGTGGTGCATGGAGTGCTTGCAGTACAATGGCCAGGCTGCTGGAGGGAGCTCACAGTTTGTTGGAGGTCTGGGGCTGGAAGGATCAGGGCTATCAGTGGCTTTATGGGGTGGAGAGGCAGCAGTGTTGGAGAGACCTGCAGGATGGCAGAGACAGTGGGCTGAAGGAGAGACTCAAAACAGAGGAAAAGGCAGCAACTTTTTTTGCTGTAAAGAGGACTTTCAACGAAGTCTCAGCAGTGGAAGCACAGCTAGTGGCTGATATTGTGATACAGAGGGTGACAGAGTCTGGAGTGGGCCAGAAGAGGTGTTTTGACAGACTCCATCTTATCTGAAGTATCTGGTGGATGTGCAGCTCCCCTGTCCCACTCAGCTGCTGGAGGCAGGTGGGGGCTGTAGTGGTGCTGTTGTACACCTCTAAAGAATCTTGGTATGTGTCAGTTGAGCGTGGAGAGGGATCAGAAGACCATGCTTTTGGGTGCTGACCACTGCAGGGCTTCCAGCCACACACCAGGATTGTCAAGTTTCCTGTGTGGTTCTGCTTCCATGTTGCAATTCATTCTGGAGCAAAGCTTTTTAGCTGGGGCCTGTCTTGTCTTTCTCTTCATAGCTGAGAAAGACAGGATCTCTTCAATAATTGAAAGAATCCTCTCCCTGAAGTGTTTGGTTTAATTGCTTCATTCCTCTATGTCCTGTTCATTGATGTACCCAGGGGATGCTCCTTTTGTCAGAGGTTAGGCAGAAGAAAGATAAAACACAGGGGTCTGCATACATAACTGCAAGCTTGTTGTACTGGGGTAGCTAAATGGAGCCCTTTCATGTCCTCTAGTGAGTTGTGTTTCTTGACTCTCTTGCAGGTCCAAGTGGCTCAGACCTGTCCTCTTCCAGTGCCTTGCCTAACAGTGAACAAATCCAGACATACAGCAGCCTTTTTTTTTTTTTTTTTTTTTTCTCCTTTTTTTTTATTGCTGCACCCAGCTGGCCCTGTGCTTTTAGACAAGGCTGATGCAGAAGTTCACTTTCCTCATTCCTCAGTACTGAGCCACCGTGTGACTGCAGTATCTGGACCACTCTGATCCTGCAGAGGGGAGAGGATGGGAACAGTCACAATCTGCACAGACCCACAGTGCCTGACAGTCTGTGTGTCAGTACTTCAGTGTTCCTGGAGACTGTGAATAGTCACAAACTGGGTATCTCCCAACAACCTGTTCTGTCACAAATATCTGATTACCTACCTCTTTCTCTTTAAATATTCTCTGTTTTGGTCTTTTGTATCTGGTGCTCTGGGAGCCAAGGGAAGTTGGGCTTGGGCAGTAAAAAGTAAAACTGAGACAAGGTCAAGAAGATCTTTCTTGTAGAGGGGATTCACTGCCCTTGCATCAGTGTGCTGGCACACTGCTCCATGGTCCTTAACCAGAGCTAAAGTCAGGGAATCACTGGTGAAACCCTCTCACTCATCCTGGCTGAAATCTCTACAAGTCCAGGCTGGACAACATGCTGCTTTACACTGAGGGTGGGTAGAGGGCTTGGAACATAAAGGACCATACTACTTGTACTGTTTTTCCTACCTTTTGAAATAAATCTCCTTTTTTGCCTGCAAGGAGAAGTTCACTGTTTTCCTTTTTGCTGTTACCTACAGTCAGTTTAGCCACAAATGGTGAATGGAAGAGAGCAGCCAACACCTCTGAGGGTAGACATGGGGTCATGTGAAGTGTCTCAGTGGAGAAGCTGAAGGCGTGTGGTCAACTACAACTGCTACCTGTAACAGCCACTCCTGCTGTACTTACATAACTTCTGGAGTGCTCCTTACTCCACCTGTAACATCTCCTCCCAGCCAGCCCCATTTCCCTGTGGCTCTGTTTCCCTGGCTCTGCTCCAAGGGACAGCCAAGCTGCCCACCCGACCTGGCCCCTCCCTGGGAGGCACCAGCAGGGCTGTGAGCAGGCTGGTGCTGTTATCAGTGTGATACAGCGTGTGAGTGGCAGTGTCTCAGCACTGCCTTTAGTCATGGGGCTATTTCCTCCCTCCTACTCTGGTGCTGACTTGTGCTGGATCACAAGGCAGCACTGCTGGCTGCAAGACAGGGAAGAAGTGGCTGTTCCTGGCTCTCCCCAACACTGCCTTCCAGCGTTAACACACCTTTTCTCTTCCTCATGTTGGGTTTTGGCAGATGCTTTGAAGTTGTTCAGGAGAGAACCAGTCTAGGCAGTCAAAGGCTGCTGTTGGCAGATTCTTCCTGGCTGAACCCAGGGGCATTTTGCTGAGCAGCCTTGGCCTCTTTTCCAGTGTTCTCCTTAGTTGCCTCCACCACTGGGCTGCTGGGAAGCCTGCCTCCTGGGCAGCACATAGAACTATTTGTGGTCAAAACTTTTCTAGGAACTCGTGCACAGAGCTGAGACATGTATGAGAAATGCATGTCAGTAATGAAGTCCCTCTGTAACTCTTTCCTAGTGCTGGTGCCAAGAACATGGTGCAAGCCCAGGGCTAGGATCCAGCTGCAGAATGGCTCCTGTAGCTTGGCAGGGATCATGCTGAACCAAGGAGGGTGGTGAAGAGCTCTTCCCCAGCAATGCCTTCAGTATTTCCTGGGTGCTGCTGCAGGCACAGCTCACAAGTGACAGTGAGAGGAGTGACATGAGGGGAAGGACAGCACAATTCCCTTGTAGGTCTGCATAGCACATCTGGCAAGCTTCCCCAAACTGGAGCAGATCAATCACAGATTTCTCTTGCCTCTGTTGCAATGGGTGCAAGCTGAATCACTGTGTGTGCAGCCAGGAGCCTGGCACAGACCCAGGCAGCACACCTGTGTTGGCAGGTCAAGTTTCTCTCACATCTGTTACTTCTGCTTTTCCTGTGACAAGGCAGGAGAGAACCAAGGGAAGAGAGGGTGAGAAGCTGCTAGTCAGGAGGTTATGCAACAGGGAGACATTGGCATAATTTCTGCAAGGCTCTGGTTTGCAGAGTCATTAGCAAACAACAAGTGCCCTTCCTACACTCAATGTCTAGCCAAGCTGCTCAAGAGCAGTGTGGCTGGTGTTAGGTTGTCATGGGCACAAATGTGTGTCAGCAGTTGATAAAAACTGAAGGAAGAGCTGGGAATACTATAGACTGCTAAAGAATAAAATGCTGATTTGATATCTCTACTGTGGTCTTTGTCTGCGTGCCCCCAGTTCATGGCCAAAGTCAGCACTGTGTGAAAGCTAAGAATCTATTCCATCTTCTCACTGAGACCTGTTCAATGAAGACAAGGTGTGAAAGTCAGGATTGCTCAGCCTGGAAAAGAGGAGGATCTGTGGAGACTTTATAGCATTTTCCAATACCTAAAGGGGCTACAAGAGAGCTGGAGACATTTTATAAGAGGCTGTAGTGGTAGGACAAGGGGCAATGTCTTCAAACTGGCAGAAGATGGGTTCAGATCAGATATCAGGAAGAAATTATTTGCTGTGAGGGTAGTTGAGACACTGAAATAGGTTTCCCAAAGAGGCTGTAGATGCCCTGTCTCTGAAAGGGCCATCTGTTCAAGGCCAGACTAGATGGGCAACTTGGTCTAGTGGAATGTGTCCCAGTCTGTGGCAGGAAAATGGAACAAGATGGTCTTTAAGGTCCCTTCTAACCCAAGCTTTTTTATGATTCTATGATCCAATTATCCATTGAAGAGGAGCAGGTACATGAGCAGCCCCATCTCATTTCCTACAGCAGCATCTTACCTCATGGCACTTGGAAAGTTATGTCTCAGGAAAAAGCAAAGAATAAATCGTGTAAGCCAGGGTTTGAAGATCTTTCATGATATATCACACTACAGTTCAGCTGAACTGTGTGAAATGTGTAGAGAGAGCAAATACCAGCCTTTACTGGGCTGAGTGGGAAGGGACAGCACCCAGAAGAGGGCCAGGTAGCCTGTGGATCCCCTGAGTACTGCATTTCATGCCCCACGGGACTTAAGCTGGATTCTGAGAGGAAAGACAGGAATAGAAACGTAGGCGTGGGGAGCTGGGCACAGCCAGCACACAGGAAGGTGGGAAGAGCAGCAAGAAGGATTTGCAATCCACCAGAGTGAGAACTGGAAGTGGTCCTCTGAGCCTGAAGGAATTGGGAGGAATTTTATTTCATAACCTGGGCCTTAATAGTCATCCCCCTACACTCCATCTCTTCAACTGGTGCTTCCATACCATCCTTTAGAGAGCTTCTCTAAACTGCTTCCTTGTTTTTGCATAAGAGTTTTGTGCCCCTTTGTTACCTCCCTCTGTCCTTTACATTTGAATGATCTTGGCTGCAGACACTTTAGCTAATCACCCCTGGACTAAGATCTACTCCAGGCTAGTCTTGCCCTGTCCAAACTAAAACTCTCTCTTGCCTTTGGCCCTCGAAGTATCTGGTCAGCAACTCCCCATCAGGCTGGTTGAAACAGAAATTTTCACTCTCCTTCCATTCTCAACCTTTTCTGTTCTTTTTCACAGTTCTGCTTTTTCTCCTCTTCTCCTCTGTCTGGCCATCATCTCTGATCTATGTTTGAGTTTTAGGAATGTGAACCTGTAACCCAAGCACCAGAATGGCACTCACACTCTTTCACAAAACTGGCAGCCTTCATGCTGTTTGCTTTCTTCCTGGGCAACTTTATAGAGTATGTTGACAAGTTTCCTTCCCCAGCCGTGTCTTTAAGACTGATTTGGCCCTCAGCCCAGACAAGGGCTACTCCACACTCTCCTTAGCCTCACTCCAGCCTATGTCAAGTGACCATGGAGTGTTGTGACAGCATCTCTGAGATACAGTCTCTCTTATTTTCTAGCTTTTTTTATCCACACCAAGTCCTCGCATGATGTGACTTTGCTGTGCAACATTTAGGACTGGCTACTTGACAAGGGCTTTGCTTGTCAGGTTGCTCCTCCTGGTGCATCACAAGAGCACTGTGAGATTTAGGGGACAAACCAATGTCAGAGTCTGGCTGTGAATGTGGCCAGTGGGGTGTGGCTGAAGCAGATGGAGGAGCAGTGTAGGTTAAAGCCACACTTTCTTTGCCACATGTTTTCAGCAATGTTCTGCTTAATCTTATTCTGACCAAAGCATCATTTTGTCTATAGTCCTTACTGGGTTGTTCTGTAAGACAACTTGGTTGCTTTTGATCCATTCTGCATTGTTTTGCAGCCTAGAAATCCTCGTTAATTAATTCCTCAGACTCACAGAGTCGCAGAGTGGGTAAGATTGGAAAGGCCCACATTTGGTCCAGCGTCCCTGTTCAAGCAGTGTCATCCTAGAGCACTTTGTAGAGGATTGAGTCCAAATGGTTCTTTAATATCTCCAGTGAGGGACACTCCTCAGTGCACAGTGAAAGATATTTAAATTTGCTTTAACTTGTTATGTCATTGCTTAGTTAATGTGCTTTTGTTCCTACACAGTAAAACAAAACAAGTAATCTTTCCAAATTACCTCAGTCACTGCAAATGTTTTTTTAACACATCCATTTGTTTCCCTTGGCTGTCTTCTTTGTCCTATGTATTTGATTTTCACTTTCCCCTTTTCTGCTTTTTCTTGATTCCACTGTACCTTCTCTGAGACGGAAAGGAGAAAATCTTCCCTAACTGATCCCCAGAACACTTTCCCAGATGGGGATAACTGGTCTGAGCTCCTTTGTGCAGTTAGAGTTTCTCCTTGTAAATTACACCTATCCATACTTTAATTTGTCATTTTATCCCCCAGCTTTCATTCTAAGATCTTGTTCATTTTCACTACACTGCATTCTTCAGCCTCACCATCAAACTTTTCCCCCTCACTGCTCACACACAGATCATTTATGAATGCATCAAAAATCACAGGCCCTAGCATCCATTCTGATGGGACACACTGGCGTGTTCCATTTTAAACACTAATCATTCTCCATTCATTATCTTCTGCCTTGCTATTAACCATGGGAATAACCATGTTGTTATGGAGAGCAATTAAAGACATTTGGTGGGGGATATTTCTCAAAATGTTTTGGGCATCCAGTAGCAATCCATCTGTACAGTCACATTAATTAAACTGGATTCCTCACTCCTTTAAAGAGTGAGACATGACTTTCTTCTGCTAGAGTGGGATTCTTTCTTCCCCTTTAATTCCATTTCTCTATGTCCCCATGGATGCTGTTCCATGGTGCTCTGTTGCAATTCCTCCAGAGCTCTTGGATAATGCCATTTGTATAATTGACTGTTTGTGTTATCACCTTGTTTTTAAACATAATCTACTAACTGCTTTTGCTTGAATCATCTGTCCCTCCAAAAGGACATTGTAGGATGGGAAATTCTCTTCATTCATTGTTGGTATGGATTACTCTTTTTTTTTTTCTTTTGCTTTTCTTCTGGGCCTCTGCCTTCTCTGAATGGTCTTTCACACCTCTGCTATACTATTTATGGTAAACTTCCAGGGTGAAAATGTTGGGGTTTTTTTTAATTTGGAATGGTTTGGTGGTTTGGGATTTTGGGTTTGGTTTTTTTAGTGTTTCAGCTTATCACTGTAACAGACTCTGTTACGACTTTCAATTTCATTTATTGTGGTTACTCTTCTTCAGAGAATTGCTGGAGGTGTTGAAATACCCTCAAAATGGTGAGTTGTCTCTTCCTATATGTCTCATTTTCCTTTTTACATGCCAATTCAATTTTTCAGAATTTGGACTTTCCTGGAAACCTATTAGAAAATCCTATCAGCCACACTTTGCCTCTTGCTGCCAACTTTAAACACCACTTCAGACTTCAGTAGCTTCACCCTGAACTCTTTTAGAGCCACTTTGGACAGGACTGGAACATGGAGGACTTTTCACAAAGGCACATAGTGATAGGACTAAGGGAAATGGTCTTTAGAGGAAAGAACATACATTTAGATTGAGTATTACGAAGAAATTCTTTACTCTGAGGGTGGTGAGGCACTGGCACATGTGGTCCAGAGAAGCTGTGGATGCCCCATCCTCAGCAGTGTTGAAGGCCAGGCTGGATGGGGCTCTGAGCAAACTGGGATAGTGGAAGGTGTCCCTGCCCATGGCAGAGGGTTGGAAGTAGATAACCTTAGGGCCCCTTCCAACCCAAACTATTCTGTGATTTTATGGAACATGCAGAGAAGGTGCAGAATTAATGCCCCATGCAGCACCATGGACCTGAGTCCAGCAGCAAAGTGATGGTAAGTCTTTAGCCCCTCCTGTGATACATTCACACTTTCATGAGGTTTGGGCATTTGTTGCTCTCATCACATTTTTGGAATGATGCATGTTTCCAGCAGAATCTCTGGAGGAAGCACAGTGCATCTGAGGCTCACAGCTGCTCTGGACAGGGGAGGGCAGACGAAAAGATTTTCAGTTTGTGTTTTGGTCTGTGCATCAAGTTTGCTTACTGCATCTGGCATCAGCTCTTTGTATCACAGATCCTGGCAGCTGACAGCCAGAGGAACCCCCTGTGTACCACAGATTTTGGTCCCAAAGCTGTGCTTGGCTTCCAGTCAAGCAAAAACATTTGGCAAATTAGGATGTCAGAAAATTAGTAAGAAACACCACACTGTCAGGAGACCTGCAAGAGAGTTTCAAAGTGTTTCTCCTGCTGCTTTTGTGCTTTGGAGGTGTCTGCCAGCAACTGAGCCCTGCTGTGGCTGGTCTGGCAGGCATCAGCTCAGTTGCTCAGTGCCTGCCAGAGGCATTGTCTCACCAAATATTGGCTGGAATGACAGCAACAGCACAGCTGAGGGCCTGCTGAGCTGAGAGTGCCCCAGCCTCACACACCCAGCACTGTGCTGGGAGGAGAGCAGGGGGACAGTGGCAGGTAGTCCAGGAGCTCTGCACAGCCCAGGGACAGTGGCTTCCCTGGAGGAACTGAGGCCATGAGATCAAACAAATCCCAGCTGGGACTAGGCAGTTATCACCACATCTTAAGGCTTGTGTCTTTGTATGCCTACAAGTTTGCTGTTATTCTGGATGGGGACCGAGGGGGAATGGACTCAAGTCCTGATGAGTTAGGTAATGGAAAGTATTTGCCAGTGCAAGACACAGAAATGGTTCTGTAGAAGCCAGCCTGGATCTAGCATGCTACTGCAGATCCACAGGTCAGTATTCCTAACACAAATCATTTCCTCTGAGTTTAAGGTGCCCACTGTGCTCTGTAATGCCACAGCTGGGTCAGAGAGCTGTTTTCATGGGTGCTGCTCCAGCTCCAAGCTGCACCATACTGCTCACATCAGCCAGGAGCTACCTCTGTGTCTTCACATCCACTGCAAGGTTAATTTACAAACTCTCGTCAAACAAGGGAGAGTTGGAGTTTCGGAGGGGACTTTGTATTCAAGATAGACCTGAAAAAACATAACCTTGTAGTGTAACAAACAACATTCAACAACATTTGCCTTTAGCTTTTGCCTGCAGTTTTTGATTTCATCCAAATTTAGGTACATCTGTTCTAGTTTTCAGTATCTAAGTGCAGGACCTGTATCCCTACTTCAACTTCTCCTTAATTATATTTTTCATTCCTCTCTAATCTATCTTAGAGAAAGAAGAAAGGGAGCTTCTCTGGAATCATCTGATTTTTTGAGGAAGCATCACAAGACGTGCAGAGAGGCATGTCTGTGCTGAGGGCCCCAAGAAGAAATGCCATTTTTCCTCAAGATGAGTGCAATCAGCCTGTCCAGTGCATGCATGCTCTAAATCTGTGCAGCTCCTGTGTTCTGCTGCAAGCACAGGCCATTCCTCTGGCTCTGGGGTGAAGGAAACCTGGCTGCTTTTCAGCCGGATGGCTAATGGCTGGGGCAGGGGACAGCACTGCTAACACTGCATCAAAGGCTTAATGAATTCCAAAATCATGTGCTCCACGTGACAGCACTAATGCTTCCCTTCAGCGGCTCATTTGGGATTTGGTTAAAAACACATTTGCCTGACAAGTTCCCAGAGCTCGTTACCGCTCTTTTGATCCTGTTATCCCCTCGTGGTCCTGCTGCAGCAGAGGGAGAGGCAGGGTCTCTGCAGGGCTGGGCACTCCGTGGGCCCCACGGCTGTCCCTGAGCATTAGCTTTGCCATGGGCACCAGAGCAGGGAGAGCAGCACAACAAATCACAGGGGGCATGGGACTCCAGGCTCTGTGGTGGGAGTTCCTTGCTTTTTTCACTGGGGCTTGCCATGTCTGGTTTTTCTCTGACAGACTTTTGCCATCTGTAGAAGACATAGTTTGAGAAAGAGGCTGCTTTGCAGTTTAATAAAAAATGGCCCTGGTTTCCCTGCAGCATGTGCAGATGACTTTGCAGTGTTCAGGTTTTGTAATAGACACCCAGTGTTTTCTGCCCTCACTGGCCAAACTCAGTGTGATGTGAAGCTTTTCTACTTCCTCTTCTCACATGTGTATTAAATATATGTATATTTTTTAAATAATCACATAATTCTCTCTTCTTTCAACAGTTTTGTGATTAACATCTTTGTTCAATGTTACTTTCTCATTGGTCCACTTCACACTGGCTTGGTATACTCTGTGCATGGTCAATTTGTACTTGAACAAGTCCTTCCCTGCCTTTCTCAGCCCAAAACTGCCCAGCTGCTCTTCTTTGCCTCCTTAATGTAAACTCTATCCCTTCCTGTAGGGGCAGCTGCCAAAGATGATTGATCTAGCTGGACTTGTGTAGGAGAGGAAGATTTACTGTTTGCAGAGTTTTTCTTTGGTAGCTGGGGACTATCTTTCATCTTTAATTTGTTGCATGAACTTTGACTTGGCAGAGTCCTATCTGTGTCATCCTCAGAGGAGGTGAAACACAGAGCTTTTTGGGTGGAAGAATGTCAGCCCAGATCAAATGCAAAGAATCTTCATTGCTCTTGAGTGCTGATAATGTCCATCAGCAACAATAGTGGATAAAGCACTGAGAAGCCCTTCTGCAGGAAGAGGTAGATAAACCAGGGCAGTAAGTCACAGCCCTGTGATTGCCTGGCTTAATGACACTTAATTTGTTATTGTTAAGTGTTTTGCTGAGTCTTTTTCTTTCTCTAAGAAAATGAGATCTATGTGTCAGACAAATATTATGCTGCAAGGCTGTGGGATGAGGAAATTATCTGCATCTGACGGAACTAAAACTGTACTCTCCGCATTCCTGTTGTAATTATACCTGTTAGAGAAGAGTCTCTGTTTAATATAAAGGTCTAATTAAACTACAGCCAGGAAAGAACTTGTCAGTTCATGGTGTATCAAGCTCACAAGAGACCACAGAACCACCTGGCCAGAAGTCTGTGGTGCCCAGGGGAAGGCTTTCAAGTAGTCCTGACATCATGGAAGGCCTCCAGCCAGGTGAACTCTTGGGGTGTGTTGGCTTTGCTGCTAACACTTGGCTTATCCCACCTCATTTTCTGACTTCTCAGACTTTGGTGGTGCATCAGCCTCTGCAAAGTGCCTGGGCTGCCTCCCCACCTGGGGACCTCCTCCTTTCCTGGTGGCTCTGATCTGCTGTCCTGGCATCACCTGAGCAGCAGTGGGAATTGGTTCCACTCTTTCCTGCACTGTTCAGAACATCTGCCTTCCTTCTGCTCCCTGGGCAGCCAGGAGAAGCTGCCTGCTGGTTCTGCTCTCTCCTGGGGCACACTGCTACAAGAGCCTGCACAGACTGTTGGTCTGGCAGGTTTGGGCTTTTCCACTTTCCTGGCAGGTCAGGGCAGATGGACACTGGTGTTGTGCAGAGCTGGGGGTTGTGTCCTGCTGCCCCTGAGATCTTGCAGTCCTGCCTGAGGCAGCAGCCATGGTTAAATTACGTGCTATGGATTCATACATACATGGTGCATTACATGTTATGTTGCAGCGTGCTCTGAGTACCAGCCCACAGCAGGTCCACAGGAACTCATAGAATCACACAACAGATTAAATTAAAAGGACATAATCAAGGGCATCTCTGCCATGGTCAGGTATGCCTTCCACTAGACCAGGCTGCCCAAAGCCCCAACCAGCCTGGCCTTGAGCAGTGCCAGAGTTGGGGCAACCACAGCTTCTCTGGGTGACCTGTGCCAGAGCCTCACCACCCTCATTATTAGAAACTTTTTCCTCATATCTAATCTAAATCGACCTTTTTTTTAATTATACACAATTGCCCCCTGTCCTATCACAAAAGGCCCTGATAAAAGGTTTGGCCCCATCAGATGCAGCAATCCCTCTAGGAGTGACAAATTATCCCAGGAGAGCCTGGTGCCTTCTGTTAGCTCCTGAACCAAGGGTTGCCTGTTCTGGAGCACGTCGGCAGCACAACTGATGCTTAAAAAAGCCATGAGAGGTTATGAAGGGTTTCAGGAGAAAAAGTACTGGGAAAATGTTGTGCAGAAAGCTGCATGGGGTCAGGTCCCCAGCTGCTAGATGAACATCTTGGGAACAGTCTTGCTGCATTTTGCTGCCTGCAACACCTTCCTCAGGCATCACACATGTCAGAAGCAAATGTGACTGAAGAGGAGATTCAGGAACAACTGGGTCAGAGACCTGCAAAGGCCAGATTGCTTGGTAGCACTGGTTTGGTGAGCTGTTGAGGCTGTAGAAAGGTTTGTTAGGGAATCCTCTATTTCTGCAGGGGGCAAAAATTATAGCTGGTCTGTAGCACCTCAGTGGGCTATAGGTAGAAGTCCCCAAACTGAGCTGCTCACCCTGAGACACCCCAAAACCCTCATGGTCTAGGAGTGCTTCCTGCAGTTCAGGGGCAGTGCTGCTGAATAACACCCCTTTGCCTTGTGCTGTTGCCAGCCAAAAGGCAAAGATTAGGGTAGTGAAGGGACCTGGTGCACGTGATACCAAGGTCCTGCCAAGAAACCCAGAAAAGAAAAATACTGTGCCAGTTTACCTTCTTCAGGCAATGCTCCCCTTATGTACCAGAGCTAAAGGCAGAGCTTAAGCCCAGAAAAACCAGGAGAGGAGCACACAGGGAGAGGCAGAACTAGCTTGGGAAAAACAGCAGTTAACCAAGAGATGCTGTGGTGAATTGAGACATCCTTGCCTCCCTTTCACAGTGTCCTCCCAGGAGTCATCAGCACCATCTGCCTTGCAGAGATGTGAGTAGGAGTGACACAAGGATCACTCACATCCCTGATGCCCAGGACCCATGTCCTGCTCCAGCTGCTCTCCAAATTCTGGACTGCCCCTCTGCCTTCTTTGAGGAAGGAGATCTTCAGGAGTTGTGCAAGGGCCTCCCCAGGACCTGGCAGCAGCACATTTCTATGGGCTCTCCCCACACTCTTTGCCATCTCAGCTCAGACTGTGACGCCAATCACGTCCACCCCAACACTCTGCTGGCAGAGCTATCTGTGGGTTTTATCGCCCAACAATGCGTGCAATGTTATTGTGCTAAAAAGAAAACAAAGCCTAATCCATTTTAAATTAAAACAGTGCCCCAGTGTCATGCATCTGATGCAGACTTGGTCTGGCAGTGCAGTCCTGCTGGCTCCCCAAAGGCTTCACCCGAGAGGTGCTGGGCTGTTCTCTCCATTCCCAGCAGACATCAGTCACAGCCTTCAGGCTGGGGGGGCTGGTTTTCCCAGGCCCCTCTGGTCTAAAGCCCCTGGGCTGGCCTGTCTCCTAAAATGCTGTGTCACTTGGAGGTGGAGCACTGCCATGTGTCAGAAATTAGAAGCAGACAGAAACCAGGGGAGACAGAACTGGGATCTTCCTATGGAAGGAAAGGTTGATAGGACAAGAGGAAATGGCTTCAAGTTGCACCAGGGAAGGTTTAAATTGGATGCTGAGAAAAATTTTGTAATTGAAAGGGTGATCAAACATTAGATCAGACTGCCCACTTTAGTGGTAGAACCACTCCAGAAGTGCAAAAACCATGTAGATGCTGGCACCTGGGACATGATCTAATGGTGGATCTGCCAGTGTTGGGTTAATAGCTGGACTCAACTGCCTTAGAGGTCTTCTCCAGCCTAAATTATTTTATGACTCTACAGTGGTATAAGGTTACAATAGAGGCTTTGTCAGGTCCAGCTTAGGGTTTATGAAGTCTCAGATGGACTCAAGACAGGATGAGCATGGGTATGATGTTCACAAAGCAGGGCATTGATCCTTTCAGCCCAAGAGACCATTTTTTGACTGTTCTGCTTCTTTTCTAAGAAATTAGTTTTTGTGATGGTGCCTCACATCTATATTTGCCTCACATGACCCAGCACCATTAGAGTCTGCTCAGGAGGCAAGGCTGGCCCTGGGGGTGCTGCCCAGCAAAGACTCTTTCCCAGCCCTTCTCCATGGTGATTTTTTTCCAGCTGATGAGGCCACAGATGTGTGCAGCAGAGCTATGGTGCCCAGACTGGGTTGCATGGTAGGAAACAAGGTTTGTGGCTGTGATAAGCAGGCTCACCTCCACCTTTTCTTCATCCCCAGGTCTGGCAGGATGAATAAAGTTTCATCCCATTGTGATGAAGGACATGCTGTGCCCTGCTGTGCAGAGCTGTTTGGCTTGTTTGATATATAGGTCTTTTATGTTTGCACTATTGTGCAGCAGTCATGGGTGTGAGCTTTGCTCTGTAGCCATCACGTGGCAGCAAGCCCTGCCAGTGGGAGCTCTGGCTGCATGTTCCTTCTGAGATCCTGCCTGTCTCTCCTCTCCTGCTTGTCACTGCATGACTGGTCCTGGTCCCCATGAGCAGCTGTGGAAGATAAGGACTGAGGAGACCTAAGACCTCTTAGATTTTTGTAAGCCAAGTGGCCATGAGTAACACCCCATTTGTTTGTGTGGTGTTTTTGTTTCTCTGCATCAGACCAGTGCCCTTCTGTGAAAGATGCAGTCCCTGCCCCATGGCTGTGTGTGTGCAGCGCCGAGGCACAGAGAGGTGCTGCAGCATCCCCGGGGATGAGCTGTGCTGTGCTGAGCTGTACCACCTTCGGGAAATCTCTTCAGCACTTGTTAGTGCCTCATGATTTCCATGTGTCTTTCTGGGTCTCCTCTCCTCTGTCACAACCCTGCAAGCGTCATTTGTGAATATGACTTCCTTTTCCTCCTCTGATCTTGCCAGCTCATCTCTGACAAGGATGATTCTTAAGAACAGAAGTGAAAGAGTGCACTGATGTCCCTTGATCTTGGGATATCCTGCCATGTTAAAGAAACCTCTGATTTTCTGTCTTTAGGCTTCCACACGAGCAGTGCCAGAGATGCTCAGGGTATGTGGATTCCACAGATCAGTTTCTGAGGATGTTTGACAGCAGAGCAGTTTTCTCCTGCTGCCAAATAACCTGCAGGTATGGCTGTCAGGAGCTCTGCTGAAACTAGCTCTACGTGGGGACAATCCCTAGTCTGGAGGTTAATACCAGAACCCTCTGGCAAAATCCCAGGTGTGCTCAAGGTGAGGATTTACTGTGAAGCCTGAGTGACATGGGTCTCTTCAAAATCATGGCACATGAAAGCCCAACATAAGGACAGGGAGCAGGGCAGGCTTATGAAATACAGGGTTTTTCCTTGCAAATCCAGATGGTAGAAAACAGTATTGAGTATGAAGCAGAATGGTATGAATTCCTACTGGGATACTGTGCCAGAAGGAGCTAATGTTTTTCCAGACAAAGATGGATTAAAATGAATCACAGAATAGTTTCAATTGGAAGGGACCACAAAGATCATCTTGTTCCAATCTTCCTGCCCTGGGCAAGGACACCTTCCAATCTGCATCTTGGATTAGTGTGTGGGAACAGGGAAGGGACTTGTCTTCCATGAGCAGTTTTGGTGAGGTCACGGCTCATGTAAAGTGTTGTCTTCTGGTGTCCACATCCTAGAAATAACTTTCATGGAAAATTGAAGAACTCATAGGAAAAAAATATGGGCTTTCAGGCTGGAAAAGGGTCCTCCAGAGACTGATTAAAAGGCCTTTGTTTTATTAATTTATCAAGGTGACTGCTGAGGGGTACTTCAAGTGAGGTATGGGAAAATACACAGGGACAGTTCAGAATCCTGGACTGGCCACACAGCAGAATGAGAAGCAGCAGCATGGTGTTAGTCAGACTAATGAAAAACAAATACAATTAAAATTGTGTGATTTCAACATCCATTGGAGGAGAGTTCTAAGGAAAATCCTAAGTCCCCTGAAGGTTTATGAGCTCCAGCTATGTGTTTCCCAGAAGGGAACACTAGATCATGTGCAAGCTGCAGGCTGAGTGCCAGGGTGATTGGCTAAGGTGATGCTGAGCAGAATGGTCTGACGACTCTTTTTGCATGTCTATGTCTCTAACCTTCCATTGGGATCTTCCATCCCAGGTACCTTTTGTTTTATTTTTACTGCTTTAGGTCAATAAGACACTGTAACAATAGTTCAGTGTGGTTATTTTTAACCATGAGTTCCCCTTTCTTTGTATATTTTTCTTGTGGTCTTACTGCCCCAGCAGAGGCTTTACTACTCTAGTCCCCTTTTGGAGAAGCTCTTAAGGAAGAAAAAGTCATCATGCAGTACACTGCCCAGTCATCCACAATGCCAGTGATCTGTCTGACTGTCCTAACCAGGATCAAGTACCTCCTAAGCAGCAAAAACATGTTTGGTTTCTATGGTATAGAGTTTGCACTGCCGGGGAAATTTCACCAGAAAGCATTTCACAATTTTCTGTGAATTACAGTCAAGATCCTCAACTCTGCTAGTTTCTTATTCATTGAGACACTGTTTCTCTTTCCCTAATGCCAGTTTTCAACGGGGGAGTAGCCTGGTAGCTTCCTGTGACTATAACACAGCTCAGAGTTTGCTCTGAAGCCACTTGCACCCACCACGGCTTGCTCAATTTAAACATCTAGGGAACTAGCCTGAGCTGCTAACATTGTTAGCTAACAATTAACATTGTTTCTTAAGTGTGTGGAAATTACTATAGACCGGCTAGTTACGGAAAATAACCTTATATCCTCTGATAAAAGTTTCATTACACCAAGTGAAAGGTTACAAATGTTTACAGTCATGATACTTAATTTCAAGGACAGAAGTTAGAGCAATAAATTGCAGGAACTAGTTAATGAAGTCACCTGGACTGAGAAGCACGAGGACTTGGCATGAAACAAGGAATGGCATGGAATTTTTTAGTTCTCTTGGAACAAAACACATTTGAAATTTGTGTCCTGAATAATGCCTAAATATTTTAGGAAGGGACTCCAGCCCTATGTGGTTGTATATCTATGGTGAATGATACTGAAGATGAACAAAGAATCTGAGCAGTAATAAAAGTGGTCAATTAACAAAGAATGTGGTGACTGGGAGGTCAAGTCTGCATGGAAAACCTGAGAGTTGTTCCCAGCTAATAACCTGCAGAGGAAACTCCAAAACTCCATGAAAGAGTCTTTAGCAGTCTTTGATGGAGAACAGCAGAGAGGAGGGGAACCTGTGTGAAGATTTAAAAATCCTGTGCTAGGTGTGACTCCTCAACTGGACAAACATCTTCCTCCTTGCTGTGAGACAGGGGGACAGAAAAAAAGGACAAAATAAAAAGCAGGTGTAAGGACAGGCCACCCCATCCAGAATAAAGTCTAGATATTAAAGTTTTCAGAGGGCTTGAAAATTGCACTCTGAGACCTGAAAGTTGGCCTACAGGTCTGGTCTGCAGCCAGAGGCAGTGTCACAGCAGAGAATGAAAAAGGTACCTCACTTTCAGTGGAGAAAAGAGATCTCGATGTCTTTGGAAGAAAAGCTATGGAATAAGTAGGAAGAAGGATTGGGGGAAAAAAAAGGAATTCAAATTCGCTACAATGATTTTTTCATCTTACTAGTCTAGATTCTCTCTGGACAAAGGAAATGTTCTGGGTTCATTTATCAGGATTTCAGCACATTTTAAAAGTAATTTCAAATATGAGTATTAATTGTCAAGATGACAAGGAGTGCAAAAATGCAATTTTTAAAGGGAAAAATAATGGGTCATCTCCTAAAAAAAGAGGCCCTGCATGGTAAAGAAGATATTACAGAAATGCACTGAAGTGGATTTTAGGACCCACACTCATAAATACTGTCACTAGGGACCTTTACAAAGGGGAATAATGTGCCAATGAAACAAACTGAGAAACACTGCTGTTCATCTGAAAATCAAGTGGTTGCAGCTGAGGTATGAAGACTGCCTGTCATGGAACCTTGTGTTCCTGAGTGCTGATGAGCTGCTTGTTAGAATTTCTGGCATAAACCACTGCAGGGAAACAAACAAAACAAAACAAAACAAAACAAAAAAAAAAAAAAAAAAAAAAAAGAGAGCTTGCAAATCACCCAATTGTGTGCTTACTGTGAGTGGTTCCACATGTATCAGGACAAGGGTTTTCCGTGCAAGTCAAATGTATTATTCAGCAGGTCTACATTCAGAAAAGGTTACTTAAAACTTGAAGGGGTGCAGAGGGTTAAAGAGATCCTGAGTAGAAGGGACATTTAGTCCCAGACAAGCTAAACTCTTTCAGACTTCGTTCTAAACTTTCAAAACACAGTTTGAGAAGGATAGAGTTGCTGCTGATAAATACACCAGGAATAAACGCTGCCAAAAGGGCAGCCTTGGTATAGGAACAAATAAATTCACTTTAAAGGAAAATTCAAAGAAGATTCATAAACTCTGAGGTCTTATAGTAAGATCAAGAAAACACAGGGCAATTTGATGACAACTACTTTCCACACATGGCTTCATTAGGAGACCACGAAGCTGCTTTTTAAAAAGAGGGATCAAACTCAGCCCTAATTTGGACACAGCTAAACTCTTGTTCTGCTTGTTGCACTTAAAAAGATTGATATATTCACTGGTGAAGGGTGATTGTGGCACACCTCAGTGTTCTTGGAAGTGCTTGCCAGTTTCAAATCTCCACATTTTTGTCCTGCTGGAGCAACACTATAGCTGGTGCTTGCCAGCAGCTGCTGGGGAAATTGCTTCCCTACCTGGAACACACTGACATAAGGACCCAGAAGATCCTATGTAGATTATGCCTGAAGTCAGACTTTTTCAGTTTAAAGAAGTTTTGGTATTTCAAGACTTAGACCTGGAAGCAAGCTTCTTAAAATAAAATTCTGCTTCCCATCATTCAAATTGTTTTTAACCAATAGGCTACAATGAGTGTGTAAATAATATACATTGTAATTGTGTATAGAAACACTAAAATGTGTATTTTATACCCACCCCTATCACAGCTGCTAGAATTCATAGTTTTAAAGCAGCTCACATACCTCATTGCCCAGGTCCAGGAGCTCCCACACTAATTGTTCTCCTGGCTACCTGCTTCCTACAGTTCAGCCACAGAGAAGAGCCACAGGATCTAGACTGGGTCTAGAACCCCACAGCACAGGTGCTGGGGTTACTCTGAAACTAGGGACTATTGCCCTGGACATCCAAGGGAAAACAACTAGCTAATTAACACTCTTGCCTCAAAATATCCTTTGTCATCCTACCCTCAGGCATTGGAAGTTGATTATTTGCTGGAGGCAAACACTGTGTTGGTGTAGGGCTTGGGCAGCCAATGACACCAGAGCAACAAATGTACAGATGTTGAGACCAAAGTAAAAATACTTGTGGAGAGACACTTCCCACAGCTTTTGCAATTGCAAAGCAGACTAACATCACCTCAAAGGAAAGACTGCTGTTTAGGCAATCCTACCCAAATCTCAGTAATGAAATACAAACTGCAGGTGCTGGTACCTGGGATTCACTTCAGTGAGTGCAGTAGATCAGCCTGATTTTGTTTGGAAATCATCCAGGGAGCTTGACTCTAAATTGTGAATAGGCACAACAGCAGCACTTATAAAGTAGTGCCCGCTGTTTTTTATATTAAAAGTAACAGACAAAAAGCCCTCAATCAGCTCAGGAATTCACTAGTATATCCCGTGGGAAAGGATTACTAGTACAATTTTGAATCATACCCAGAGTGCCAAAATTCTTCTAGACATCCAAGTCTTTCCTTAACATGAGTTAATTTTCCTGGGAATGACATCCTTTTCCTGAGAATAAACCCTTTTACAAGCATTTAGAGGTTGTCCCTCCCTACAGCACTGGAGCTAAAACAAGACCAGCCAGTGTTTCCAGAAGTACACCCACTCTATCTCAGCCTGGTGCATCTTGTGCTGTGCAGGATTGGAGAAGCTCCCTGGTAAGCCAGGGCTTTGTGCTGAGCTGGGCACAAGTTTGGTACTACATATTTCCAGATAGCTCACAGCAAAGAAGGGCATAGCACTGGGCTGTTTGCAGGGGGCTGAATCCCTCTGATCAGATCTCCTCTGAAATAATTCTGGCAGGAAATCCCAGGGAACAGCTTTTGGTGAGAATATAGCACTGGTGTGAACCTTGTACAGGACAACAAGCCCCTTGTGCTCTTCCCTGTGTGGCCTGAAAGGCTCACGGAATGTGGCTGTGATCTACAAACTCCAGCATTCCCAGGAGGCACTATCCAGTCTAAGTGCCCTGATGATGGAGTCACCTTTCATTCTAAGTGTCCACAACTGCCAAGTGTCATCTCTACAAAAAAGCTGACAAAGTGTAAGAGATCACAGGTGAAAGAAGACACGTGCAGTTACAGCAGCTGTGATATGATATGTTCATCCTCAAAGAGCAGTAGAGAGGGACAACAATGAAACCTAAGAAAGTCAGGGCAGCAAAGAGAATGGAAGGTAACCTCCCTGGAGAAGCAAGCAGAATTGATAGACTCAGGTGTGAGGTGTGAAACTTCATGTTTCTTGTCCTGAAAAAAGGGTAGACTGAGTCTACCAGCAGAGTCAATCCTCTGCTGTATAAAACTGCCTTCTTGCTCTTCCTTCAGGATAAAGACCATTTAGATAAACCACAGGATCATGAGCAGGAGAGAATTGGAATTGCATTTTATGGTTTGTTTTCCCCCCCACAGCCCTGTTTCCTTGAGCCTTGACAAATGAATGTCTTCTTATCCGATGGTTCAGTTTATCTGATGTTGGAAGGAACAAGGTGGATCAGGATAATTGCATTGATCCTACCTACAGGTCACCACTGAGTGCACAGTTCTCTGTCAATGCCTAGAGAGAGGCACCATCTCTGGCATAGGCATGGCAGAAGCCCAGACTATGGTGCCAGATAGCCAATGGCCAGCAGCTTGTGTCCCCAGCTGCCAACTTTTTGGCACATGTTCTTTCTGTTTAGCACAAAATCCAGCCCAAGCCAGATCTTCTGTACCACTTGATGGATCTTGAGCCTTCTTGCAGCAATGGCAAGCCTGTGGATATGTATGTATTCACATGGCTATGCTGAGCACATTCATAAAGGAAGGTATTGGGTTGACCAGTGATTTGGGCTGGGGAAGAGCAGGGAAAACTGGTTTAGCAGAGGTGTGGAGCCCATGGGGCATGGCACAAAGCTGGGGCTCTGGCAGTGCTGCAGAGCAAGACACAATATCCCACTAACCTGTGCAGTACCTTTTGTGTGTGCACAAATTACATGTTGAGGAAAAGGATTTTCCCATTCCCTTCTGCACCACATGAAAAAAATAATTTGCTCATTGGATTCCATCTCCCTGCTGAAAGATTTTCCTTGATTGTGCTGTAAATCCGCTACCCCAAAAGAGTAAGTGCTTGTTCCCAGCTCTCTAGTGTGATACAAGCCAGAATACTTTAGGCACAGAGTTCACTCCACCAGGCTGGGCAGCCATGCCTGCTTTGCTCCTTCTTTACACGAAAGTCACTCTTGCCCCCAAACAGCCCTGGGGCCCCACGCATACTGTTTCTGTTCCTGACGCTTTTGTGATGGAAGAAACAAAACCATGGACAAAAAGTGAGAGGAGGTTTCACCCAAGATTTATTCAACCACAGAATGGGGTGGATTTTTTGTTTTGGTTTGGGTTTTGTTTCTTTCTTGATAATCCCTGATGCTTGCTTCACTTTCTTCTTGGCAAGTGGTGAGCTGACATCACCATGACTCTCTGGTCTCTTCTAATGTGTTCCATTACTGAGAATAGGGGATGGCCACTATCGAAAGGTTCTTCACCCAGCTCTGAGGAGAGAGGACATCCATGATGGAGGGATCCCTGACCAGCCACTGAGGAGAGAGGACAGTCATGGCCGAGGGTCCTCGAGTTGGTTCCTGACTAACTTCATTGCTGAGGAGAGCAGACACCCAACGCTGAGGAGAGGGGAAACCTGTGACTGACTAATCCCGAACTCATCACTGAGGAGAGGGGATACCTACTGCTGGGTAGTCCCAACCACAGCACTGAGGAGAGGGGACACTGACTACTGAGTGTCCCTTCACTCACCGCTGAGGAGGAGGGACCCCACTGGCTGAGGGGTCTTTCATCCACTGCTGTGGAGAGGCACCCCCATCCTTGAGCGGTCTTTACACCATCACAGAGGAGAGGGGACACCCACAGCTGCAGGGACCGAGGAGCGGACGGGGCTCACCCGCCCCCGGCTCCACCGTGTGTTCCGGCGGGGCACTGGGTGGGATAGGGGCACCCCCGGGAGGAGCCCCGGGTTCGAGTCCCGCGTCGGGCGGCTCACCTGGCTGGACCGTGCTGCGGCAGACTTTGGCTCCAGACCCTATAAAAGGTAACGGAGGCGTGAGTCAGAGCCGCCGCCTCCTCCCCGCCCGCTCTCACTTACGTGCGGCCGGGCGGGCGGGCGAGCAGGCACGGAGCCGCCGTCCCGCACCCGCGCACTTGCCGGAGATGAACGGCGCCGAGCTGCTGGTCTCGCTCCTGCTCCTGCTGCTGCCCGCCCTGGGCCGTGCCGGCTCCGACAGCGAGAGCGACCAGGAGCACGGCGGAGAGGAGCACCCGCATTCCCCTGGGAAAGGTGAGCGGGGGTCCCTCGGTGCGCGGGGCTCCACGAGGCGTGGGGCACCCCCGCTGCCTTTGGGGTCCCCCTGCCCGAGGCGTCTCGGAACTTAGCTTGGGATCGCCAGTACCTGAGCACCCTGATGCGTGCGGCACCCCAACACTGAGTTTGGGGTCTCTGATACATGGGATGCCCTAATGTGCGGGGTTCCCTCCCTTGCTGGGCTGCGGGTTCTTGATGAGTGGAGCGCCCTCGGTGCTGGATTTGGGATATCTGGTGCTTTGTGGAGAGGTGTCCCCAATGCCAGGAAGTTCTCCCCTTGCTTGGTTTGGGGGTGTGGGGGGGACTGTTGAACTTCCTGCTGCACCCGTGTTAGGGCTCCAGGTGCGCCCCAGGATGAGGTGCTCCGGGGAAGTTGTGTCCCCCCCAGCATCGCCCAGCTGCGGGCGCTGCACCCCCCAGCACGTCCCTGCCTTTGTCCCTTCTCCCGCCAACTCCCGTGCGGCTCGACTGGCCCGACCCCTGCCCAGGGGCTCGGCCCTCGCTTTGTTCGCTGCCTTTTTTCCTCACTAAGTCCCTTTTGCACCAGACTGAGGGGCTCAGAGTTTCCTGAGATGGAGGTACAAGGGCTGTGCACCAAGCAGTCCCTGCTTACTCCGGGGACAGCCCGGAGGTTCCGATCCTGCACCCCGGCGGGGTGGACCGTGGCCCGTCCCCTTTATCCCCTTTATGTCGGCTGGGCTGCCCCGCACCCACATTGTCCCCCCACAGCCCACGGAGAACGGGGTCTGGCCCTGCTGCAAAGTTGGAGGGGGGCTGCCTCACGGCTGATGATGGGGGACGGGGGACGTGACAGAACGCAGGGCTGCAGAGTTGTGTGCCCCTCCTCCTCCCCGTGAGATGCCTTGCTGGTGATGCGGGGGCTTTCAGAGTTACAGGTTGAGGAAAAAAGTCCTGGGTGCTTGGTCTTGGTGACTTTTCTGGTTGGAGGCTATGGCACTGCCACCACTCTGCAGGGATTTTGGAGGAGTGATGTGGATTTGCTCTTCTGGGGCTGAGTGCTGCACGGGGATATTGTTCTCCCTGGTCATGCTTCTCGCTCCCGCTTTGCCCACAGGTTTGTTTCCTGGGCTCAGCATCATAACGTGTCCTTGGTTTTGCCTCTGGTAAAGAGTTGTCCTGACCTGTGCCAGGACAGCTGCCCTGTGGTAATGACCAGGAATTGTTTTGTGCCAGGAGCTGCTTCTGTTATTGCAATGAATCACTTTTCTTACCAGAGCTGCTCTTGCCGGGCTGAGCCCTGGACAGGGATGGGGATGCAGACGGTTCTTGCTACAGAGATTAAGTAACCCAAGCCACAGGGTGAGAGGGTGTCGGGCATTCAGCACTCCGGTGTGCTGCGCTGGCCAAGGGGCTGGACACCACGGGAGGTTTGGGAGGACTGGGATGAAGAAGGGGAAAGGAGTAGCCAGGAGGTCACTAGGGAGCAGGCAAGTTAGCCTGTGCTATACCAGTGTTACAGGCTGAAGGTCTGGATGGAATCCCACGAGAAGCAGGTCATGGCTGGAACCCTGCAAGGCTCTTGCCAGGTGCCAGGAGCTGCGTGTCTCAGCATCTCTGCCACATGGCGAGCTGGTTCCCTCTTCCTTGAGGCTTGTGAGTGAGGTAGGGCTGGTGGCTCCCCAACCCATGGCATCCAGTACGTGCTCAGGGATTTGTTGCTCCCTGAGATGGCTCTGGCTTGCTCAGAGACCTGAGTCCCACACTAAATGTGTCTGGGGGAAATACTATCTCCCTTTCCCTGTTTCCTCTCCCTCCTATTCAGATGTGTCTTGCTCATTCCCCAATGTCTTTTTCCCCCAAGGGAACCTATTTTTCTTGCTTAATATTCCTTATTCATCTCTCTCCCCAGCTCCAAGCAGTGATCTGTCCTCTGGGATTTCCCCATTTTTATCCCTTTGTTTTGGGATGGCCCTTTCTCTGCAGTACAGTGATTGTTTCCTGTTTCCCCTAGCACTTGCTGGGGCAGCTGAGTTCAGAAGGAGCAGAAATATTCCCTGGAGTTAAGCCTGCCCTATTACTTCCTCCACTCAAACCCTTGCCCCTCTCGGGGGGAGCTGGCACAGTCTTGGGCTCCACAGCCCAAGCAGTTCTCCCCCAGGAGAACAAAGAACAACCCCTGAAGCGACCTGTGTTACCAGTGGTAGATTAAAGGCTGATCCCAAAGGCTTGCAGTGAGTCAGGGTTTATAAACACAAAGGGGCTTTAATGCAGCCAGGCTTGGGAGGGATCAGTGCCCCCATAGGCAGCACATGGGGTGTTGTCCTGGGCTGAAAGCACATGGGTGCTGCTGCATGGGGGAGTGTCTGGATGGAGAAACCAGGGAGGGGGTGGGGCTGGGATGGCACAGCCCTCCCATAGAGACACTTCCTGTGGGGCTTGGCAGAAAGACACTCGGGTTATGCATGCCCCACAGGCATCCCCTATGCCTATGACCACGTTTGCCACAGACTGGAGAGTTTGCTTTGGGGAGTGTGAGCACAGTGGCACACTCCAGGTACCACGATGAGGTTATTACTTTCAAGAGGCACAGTGGTTTGATGTGTTTTTGTGGGCTAGGACCTGGCTGCAGTGGCTGGTCCCTCCTTTGGGACCTGCACTCTGTGCATCTCTGCATGCCCTGGTACCTCCTGGACTATTGACCCTTGGGAATAACTGTCTCTTCTGGGCCATGAGCTCCACTGATCCCATCATAGTCTGGGATTGACCCATAGACAGGGCACAGCAAGGTTGGTCCTGCTCTGGCATCTGTGAGCTGAACTCATCCCATGGAGCTTTGAGCCAGGTGTGGCTCAGGATTGTGTCCCAGTGGGAAGAGGAGCAGCCAGCACTCCCTGTGGCTGAGCACAGGGCACTCTGTGCCCAGCTGATAAGAGAGCAGGATGGAAGAACTAGAAGTGAGCCTGCTGTCCTGCCTGCCACACATGAGCCATTGAAATTCTAGAGTTCAAGGCAAGCAGATAGCACAAGTGGCTGTGCTGCAGGCAGCATGTGTGTGTCAGGCAGCATCCACGCTGTGAACAGCACATGAGTTTCAGTGCTGTCAGCTGCTCTGTAACAGCTTCAGACTACATAGTCCCTAAAATATGAAAAACTCAGGATGGGAGGTGTAGATCCACAGGGCAAAGCCCCTGGTCTCCTTCCTTTTTGTTTGCCTCTGTTGGGGCTGCCTCCTGGTCTGCACAAATGATCCTGAGTCCTTTGGGTGCTCAGTCCATCCTTGTGTGCCTTTGGTGAGCTCTCTTGGGTGCAGCTTGCTGCTTCAGTGCCTTTCCTATGTGGGATTCACAGCAGCCAGTGGTTGAGCTGGCTCCTCAGGCTGCGAAAAGCTGCTCCTACCCTTCCTCCCGGGCTGCAGGACATGCGGAGCAGCACGCTGGTAATGGCAGCGTCTGCCTGAACTCGGCAGGAAAGTGTTGTTGGATGGTGTTGGATGTCAAGGAGGGAAGGGAGCTGGCACTTGCAGCAAAGCCATAACCCAGAATGGGAGGGCTGAGTGGGAGCAAGGAACAGCAGGAGAAAGCACAAAGGGAGGGTGTGAAGGGGGGAAACTCGTGGGAAACTTGGCTGGATGGCAGGCTGCTGGGGAAAGGCGGGTGGCAGGCAGTTCTCAGGTGAGCCGGGGGCTCTGCGCGCCTGAGAACGGAGGCGTTTTTGCCTGCAAGGGCGGGCAGCTCCTGTCAGCACCCTACTGTGCTCTACTGCTGGATCCCCTGCCAGGAGCCCTCTCTGCACATAATGTTGCACGTTATCTCCCGGTGTGCGCATCGCATCAGCAGGGCTGTTTCCCTCCACATTTTTGGAAGCACTTTGCAGTCTCTTCCGTGGGTGCTCAGAGGAAAGGCAGGACATGCAGAGCTGCAGCACCCGCTGCCGAGGTGCAGCCACGTCTTTAGTGGTGAGCGGCAGCAGTGCAGCAGAAAGGAGACCTGGCATCGCAGGAGGAGAAGACGTGCTCCGGCGGGAAGTGTGGGAGGCACACTGAATTATGCAAATCGGCACTTGGGCAGGGCAGTGGGTTAATGTTCACGGTAAAGGGATGCGAGATTGCAAATGCCCCCCGGTGGAAGGGATCGGTGTAGTTGGCGCAGGGCTCCTCCGAGCCGTGCCGAGGCAGGGGCTGATGCTGAGCCTGACCCAGCTCCCGGCTGGGCTCATCTCGGTGCTCCTGCAGCCCTCGGTCCATGTGCCCAGCGGGCCCAGCCTGGCACGGCTGCGCTTGAGAGATGCCTCCTGAGGGGGTGGCCTGGCTGTGCCATCCCCAGATCCACGGGATGGGAAAACACACTCGAGGGGGCTTCAGTGGGTGGATAAGAGCTCATGGATCCTTTTGGTTTTGATGACAGGACATCCTCGGGGAAGTCTGCTGCGTTGCAGTGGATTGCACTGGCTCCTGGGTACAGCTACAGCCTTCGGGGTGTCCAAAGCTGCCTAGCTGAGCTGGCAGGAGGCTGTGAGGAGGTTCCAGAACCCCCTCGGCTGTGGGAATAGGTGTGTGCTGGGAGATGTGGGAACCTGAGGTAATTGGCACAGTGCTGACACAGCAGGGCAGGTGTCAGCATGGGGTTATTGCTCAACCTGTGATACAATGTTTGGGCTGCTTTTTGTCCAGGCAGAGCCCCTGGAGGTGAGCAAAAAGTGGGGTGTCAGGGCAGGCTGTGCCAGCTGAGGCATGTGCAGTGAACTAAGGCTAATGTGCCAGCCCTGGGGTGCTGTGCCTTACCTGTGCCAGGACAGCCCCAGTGTGGGTGTTCCTTTGTGCAGGTAATGCCAGGAGGGGTGGGAGAGTGGGAGTAGTGTGGGAGAAGATATATAGTGTTTCCAGAAGGGGGTCCATGTTCTCTGGATTTTGTGCTAAGTCAGTGCCTGGGTAGCAGGTATCCAGGTGAGCAGGATAAATGAATCTTGGCTTGCAGCACAGCTGGGTGCATCCCTGGGCAGCGCCATGCAAGCAGACATGGAGAGGGCACTGCAGTCTGTCCTGGGGAACACGTGTCCTGGTGCACGCAATTGAAGTTGTCCAAGTCCTCTGCTTGCTACTCCTGTTTCCTATGCCTTTGGGAATACCCAAGAGATTCCTGAGAATTGCTCCTGAGCGTCAGAAATTCAACAGAGGCAAGCCACCAGTCACGCAGGAGGGAGCCTTGAGATCTGCAGCACACAGTGCCCCTAAACACCCTCCAGCCCTTCTCAGCCTAGTTTGGCTGTGGTCATCCACTCTCCTGAGCAGCAGATGCACCAAGACCTCCAGCAGTGCCCATGACTGGATCCTCGCTGAGTGGAGGGCAGGATCCTGCTGGGCTTAGAGCCTTGCATGGGACATCTGGGCCTGGGAAAGCTTGCCTCTTCCTTTCTCACCCCTGAGCTGGAATCCACTCCTATTAATAGCAAGTGTGTGTCGATAGCTCTTGTCAGAGACAGAGATGGGGGCTGGACCAGCTCCTACTAAGACCCTCCTGCATCCTGGCAAGGCTGGCAGACAAATGGCCCCACCAAGGGAGAGAGATTATTTTGGAGTTCAACTGTATCTCTTAAATGTTCCTCCATGTCATTGCTGCTGTGTGAATGCTCCCCTTTGCCCCAAACCTGTCCCATCCTGGCACTCTCTGCTCCTACACTCACGGGCTGGGAAGTGCCAACAGCCTCTTTGTAGTGACAAGCTTGCTGGTAAGGACAAATCAAAGGAGGAGCCCATGAATTACCTGTTGTGCCAGTCAGAGCAGGCACATAATCCTTTTGGGCCACGTTTCCTTGCTTGAGGCAAATTTGAGCCCCACATCCTTTTGCCTGGAGATGGTTGTTTAAAAGGGCTGGTGAGTGCCAAGGTGTTTGGTCAGGGGCATCTGAAAAGAGGTTCTGTTGCACCTCTAAGGCCAGCACCAATGATGTGCCAGGACTCCAGGCATTGCTGGCAGCTCTGGAGAAGAGTGACAGTGCGAGGGCCAGCCTTTTGAGTACTGTGTACACTCGGGATTTCCCAGGAGGGCTTTGTCCCCTCTAGATCTGCACAGCAGGCACACCACCAGCTGTAGAAACCTCAGGTCACATCTTGCTCTGTTGTGGTCACTGTGGGACCCATGGGTGACACAAGAAATGCAGAGGTCCTGGTATGGGATGCCCCATCCTCCTTCCTGCTTTTCCTAAGGAAAGGGTTTTGCATGGTAGGACCTGATGAAGCTCTTTGTGAGCATTTGGGTGGTCATATGAATTAGAACTGGAGAGAGGAGCTGAGCATTTGGCCATCCACTGTGAAAGTCCATCCCCACCGCAGGGGCACACATGAATGCAAAAAGAAGGTTTTGATGCTTGTTTTCTTCCTCTGCTGTCAGTCCCAGGGCAGCTTTCCTAGATGGAAGAGGGTGTCTGCATGGTGCAGTGCATCTTGCTGCCCAAACTCCTCATGGGGTATGAGAGCAGCACTTGTGAAGTGCCTTGTCTTGGGGCAGTGGGAGATTTTGGCTGCTCTGGAGGAGCTGCTGGTACAGCTGCTCAATAATGGAAGCCAGTATCTCTGATTTTTCCTTTTTAAGGGTGATAATAAGATGCCAGCCCCGGGGTTTTCCCTCTGACTGACAACTGCAGAGGACCTGGCCATGCTCCGAGGAGGCAGTACCCTCTGGGAACATGCCCTTTGCTGGGACAGAGGGAGAAGTGGGAAAACAAAGGCAGGGAGGGGGATGGAAGGCAGTGGGAGCCCAGAGACCTGCTGCCTGGCAGAGGTGTGTTTGCTGACAACCTTTCCCTTCCATTCATGCGGTTCTTTCTTTTCTTTTTTTTCAAGGCCACAGCCACTGGAGCTATGAAGGTAAATACCCTGCAGTTACTTCTGCTTTTTTTCCTACTACCCAGCAGATCCTGGAACTGAGCCAGCTGTGGTTAATAATTACAGGCCTTCTGTGCACACTCCACGGCTCACCCTTCCCTCCTGCCTGATCCTGACACAGTGCTCCTACTCAGGCATGGATGGGCTGAAGAGCCCGGGGTTGGTCTGATTTCACCAGGAAGCAGCTGCTCCAATGAGGGCTTTCCCAGCCCCTTGGGTGTGTGGGGATGCCCCTCAGGGAAGGGCTCCTCCCTGAATGAGAGCTCTCCTGGCCTGTGCCAAGTGGGGGAAAAGACTGCTCTCCCCAGGCTGGACTTGCAGCCCATGCTGGGACTTTGACCAGCCCAGGGATTAGTTTGTATTCACCTCTGCCCTCTGTCACCCTCCCTCCCCACCCTGCCTGGCCCTGCCCTCCCATCAAGGCCTGGGGGGCTTCTTCACAACACCACAGTGCTGTGACAGATACACCCCTTACTCCTTACTGCACCATCACTCTGGGATTTGGCTCAGCTGCTAATGCCCAGCTCCATATTTACAGGGGTCCTGCGAGGGGCTGGTCTGTGGACAAGCCTGAGTTTGCCCTGGCCCATTACACACTAGAAGCAGCCCTCTGCAGTGCAAAGGGAGGTTTCTGAGGCACCAGCCATGCTCACACCAGGTGTGGTACTGGGGAGAGATGGCCCTTTCAGCAGCCCACCCAGCCATGTCAGCCTGCCCTTTGCCACAGAGCCCAGGAGCCCTGTGGTACCTTGCTCACGCAGCACTGGGGGTGATGCCTGCCAGAGGCCAGGCTGTGCAAGGCAGTAAGTGTGTGATGAGCTGCAGGGCAGCAGCTCCTCAGCTTGCCAAGTCCACTTGTAAATGATCTTCTTGCACTCTTCCTAAACACCCCAAAAATAGACTTTCCTGGCAGCTCACCATGCTCTGAGACCTTTCCTGATACAGCTGCATTCAGTCACATGTTGGCATAAAGCTGCTCCCAAGCTAACTACATGGAAGCTAAACTTATGTGCATGGCTGCTTCCCTGACCAGTGCTAGTCCCTTTCCCTAACACCCCCAAACCTTCTTTCTGGAGGTCACCTCACCCTGGACATCTCACTGACAATCCCTCCCCTCCTTCTTGCACCAGACCTCAAGCACTGGAGTACAGACTACTCAGACTGCGGGGGCACCAAGCAGTCTCCCATCAACGTTGACACCACTCAGGCCATCTTCAGCCCTGACCTGCGGCCAATCCAGCTCTCTGGCTACAGCTTGCCCGCCAACGAGCAGCTCAAACTGAAGAACAATGGGCACACAGGTGGGGGCACACTGCAGCGGCTGGAGCACAAGATGAGGATGCTCAGACTCTACCAGGAGGACTGAGCCTCTCTTATGCCCTTCCCCCAGGCTCTGGGAAGATTATCTTGCATGTTGCATCCTTGTTACTTTCTAAGCCAAGAGGGAAGCAATAGGCTGTAGAAATTTTACAGGTTCATTTGTTTTCCTGGATGAAGTGAGAAGCCCCAAGGTGTCCAGAGTCTTTGGGAGCTGGCTCCAGAAATTTGTTAACTCCACATTTTCTTTAAAAATGTGTCCCTGATATTTCTGATTCAGGTTTTCAGCCACTGGTTCCTTCCCTGCATTTCACTTTCAAAGGACCCATCCATCTCTGGATGTGATTTATACTTTAAGCTACCTACATCTGTCTTTTAGGGCACGACATAGACCACTTTATTTTGTCTGTACTTAAGGATTCTATCTCAAGATCTTAAGAAAATTTTATAGGTCTTTTTTTCCCCTTCTCCAATACTAGAATGGTTTTTGCAAAGTTCTGGACACAACTTATCAGCATTATTTCAGTATCAGCCTTGGTATTCCAGATATGGAGGAAAACCACAACTTTCCACAGCTGAGGATGGCTGGACCTGGTTGCTACCAGCTTTTTCTTGGAGGAGGCAGAATATTTTGTGCACACTGGTATCTGCCAGTCCCTGAGCTAAGAAAAGGTTATGGAGAAAGGGACTTAAGAACTTGCTGACGGTGTGATAAGGCATCTCCTTGCCTGGGTAGCCAACAGGATGGAGCTGACCTGTGTGTACAGCAAACTTGACAGGTCAGGCTTGCTGTGTATGGTCAGATCAGCTTCATGCTGCATGCACGGAGCTCCTGCCCTAATGTGCCTGCAGAGTTAAACTAGTTGAGCTCAGTAGTTGCTATTTTAGACACCCTGGCATCTGGTGTTGCTTGGTGTTTAGAAAAGCAGTGAGAGCATTTTCGTTGGGGAGGGGGGAAGTACTTTCTCAAATGCTTTTAAGATGCCTTTTTTATTGTGGCAACTGCTGATCTGCTTTATGAAAATCCATAAATAAATAAAAAGTTGCAAGCCTAGTAAGGTATTTGTACAGTTACTCATTTTGGTAACAAAGTACATATGCTATATAAGCTTTTTTGAGGGCCTGAAAATGACTCAGGTTGTTAGGAGACAGAAGGATAACAATGGTTTACCTATACAAAAGAAATGTAAAAGCAGATAAATTCATAGGGAGGGAACAGTTTCTCACTTCCTGTATTTGAGTTTTCTATCTCTGGACCCAGTGGCAAGGAACTCGAGATGGCCAATGACTCATCCTAGCCCTCTAACCTGGTTAATCCCAAATCTGTGCCCCATCAGTGATGTTACTAAGGGATACCCCATCTAAAAAGGAAAAAAGAAAAGACCTTACATTAAAAATTAGGAAAAGGTGCTAAAAAGGATAGGACAGCCTTTCTCAGGGTCTAGGGATGCCCCTGATATTTTTGCCACATGTCCAGGTAACTCAGTTTTAGGATTGTCACATTATTGCATAAGTCCAAAATAGCTAGATAGACCACATTAAAGGAAAAAAATGGAGTGTGAATTTATTATATCCAAAGAGGCAAGAATTTCAGCCCTAAGTACTTTCAAAATGTTTAATGCTCCTGTGCCACTAGCTCCAGTGCTGTCATACACTTGCAGGCTGCTTTATTTGAATGATCCCAGCCTACCAAAGGTTGCAGCTCTCTGTCCACCTGCCCTGCTCTCACAGATATTCACCACTCTGCCAGTATCTTTCTCTGTGAATTTTGTCCATGGTCTCTTTATATTATTCTCACTTACTGAATAAATTGTTGGATAACATTTGGCTTGGAGCTGGCCCCAGGAGTCTTTGTGGAGGGGCTCTTCACTTTCCAGCATTTTCATAGCAGCTATTTTTGAAGCTGACGTATTTACTGTAGTATCCTACAACCTTAAGTCAGAATTTGAATCCTGACACATTGGCAGGCTTGCCCACAGCCTCCTGACAGATGGAAAGCAAGGTTTTCTGTTATGACCAGTTTCTGGAAGTCCAGGGTGACCGCTTCCCTTGAAACACCTCCTTTCTGTACCTGTGGAATGGAGCGGGCTTTATGCTCCTATGATCTTTATGAGCTCTTCCTCCTGCCTCTGCAGTTGTCCTTGATCTGCCCGAGTCCCTGGCCCTCACTGGTGGCTATGCCCAGCAGTACCGAGCTGCACAGCTGCACCTGCACTGGGGCTCCCCGTCAGGACCCGGCTCGGAGCACACCGTCAACGGCCGGCGCTTTCCTGCCGAGGTAAGGAGCCCTCGTGGTGCTGGGCAGGGAAGGCACTGGAATGCTGTCATGCTCCTAGCCCATGGCTCTGCTTGTCACTGGATGTGGGCTGTAACTCCCGGCCAGGATCCTGGGCAGTTCTGCAGCAGTGGAGCTCAGAGCAGCAGGGACACCTCGGTGCTGAGTCAGACTCATGCTGAAGCCTGGTCCTGGGCTGATGGAGCAGGAGCTGTGGCAGTCCCCAGGCTGTGGGAGCCAGCTTCCCCAGAGGCTGTGAGCCTGCTTTGGGAGCTACAGGGACTGTTTACTCTGTACACACTGTCCTCTTACTCTGCCAGCTCCCATCTGGTTTCATCCCTCCTCCTCTAGCTGCTGTCCTCAAACTGAGCCTGGCTCTGCAGTATTAGCCCCTGTTATGCAGGACAGAGTGCTGGTTTGCTGCTCCTGACCAGGGAAGTTCTTGCAGGCAGAGCTTCATGCTGACTGCTTTGCAGCAGCAGATATTTCTTTGTCCCAGCATTTTCCCTCCCCTGCAGTGGTACTCATCACACCTGCACGTTTCTCACAGCCCTTGTGTCAGCAGGTTGTAACCCTGTGCGAGTGAGCATCTCCCAGTGGTATCCATCCAGCACTGGGATTGCATTTTTCCCTTCCAGATCCATGTGGTCCACTACAATACCAAGTATGACAGCTTTTCAGAGGCAATGGTTCACGCAGATGGCCTGGCTGTACTGGCAGCCTTTCTGGAGGTGAGTTCCATGGACCCAGCAGGGGGAAGATGGAACTGGGGTGGGCAGAGTTGGACACAGTTTTGGGGACTGGCAGAGGTGCAAATGTCCTTTGGAAGAAGGGGAGAGAAAGGGCAGATCAGCCCTGATAAGAATGAAGGGGTGATTAGGATAGGGTGCCTCTCCCAAAGAGCAATTATCTCCCTGATGGCACTGCCATCACTATCTTGTCTCCCTTTGTCCTCTGGCCTTGACATTACCGTGGGGTCTCTGTGTTGCAGGTTGGGCATGGAGAGAACCAATACTACCATGAAATACTTGAGCATCTGCTCGAAATCCAAGAAGTAGGTAAGGCTCTGTCCCACCTTGTGCTTTGTCTCAGGGGCTACAGCCCAGCAGAGAAACCAGCTGCACAGCAGAGCAAGGCTGCAGCAGGCAGCCTGCCTGCTTTTCCCTGCCTCTACAGCAAACAACTGCTCTTTCTCCAGTGGCTGCAGTGACACACGCAGTGCCACTTCATCCTTTTGTCCTCTCTGGGGTTTATACCAGTCTCATTCCCATTATGTTTCCTCTTCCAGGACAAGAAACATTTGTGCCTGGATTCAACATTGCAGGTCTACTGCCTGCCAACCTGAAATTCTACTTCCACTATAATGGCTCTCTGACCACCCCTCCCTGCTTCCAGACAGTCAAATGGACAATCTTCAACCAGACCCTGCTGCTCTCTCATCATCAGGTCTGTCAGGGCAATAAGCTCTGCACTGGGTCTTTGCCAGCCTCTCCCCATATGCTGGCGCAGGTGCCCTGTGCCAGTGCTCTGCAGCTCATCTGCTCCCAAAGGTGGGATGGATGATATTTCTGTTCACACTGTTCTCCTTTCAGATGTCAATGCTGGTTTCAACCCTGAGAAGCCCTGATGACAAGGTTTTGCAGAACAACTACCGGCCAGTGCAGAGCCTGCACGGGCGGCAGGTGCTGGCGAGTTTCCAAACTGCCCCTTCAGTGAAGCACTTCCCTGGTAAGGAGTGTGTGACTGTGCTTAGGCTGCTCCCAGCAGCAGGGGTGCAGTGATGGGGCCAGCAGCAGGAGTCAGTGCTTTGTGTATCTTACAGAAACACAGCATGGGTTAGACCTGCCCAGCAAGTGACATGTGGCAGCACTGCTCTTAGGGTCTTGCTCTCTCCCATTTCTGCATTTCTTTCACCCTGTCTGAAGAAGACTGGTTTCAAGAAACTTTTCTTATCCTTAGTCTTGCAGACATAGCAGTAACAGGACTAGGGGATGCATGGTCAAGAGCAAACAGGCAGGTCCTAGCGCTCCAGCTAGCTACTTCAATCCCAAATGCAATAGATGAATTCAGTAGGAGTTGCCAGAGGCGCAAGCTTGCAGCAAACACCCCTCCTCCAAATCCTTCAGCACAGGCAGTGCTGGTGACCCCTCCTGAAGGCTGTGCTCTGCCTTACGGCCATCCTGGCCAGGCACACGGCCTGAGGGATCCCTGAATGCCCACCCTCTATTTCTCCTTGAAGCCTTTCTTGCATTGATGATTTCCAGGCATGAGTAGAAATCACTATTAATCCTCAGGTGTGACTATCGTTCTGCATCACTGAATTTTTGCCCATTGCTGCTCCCTGAGGTCACTAGGGGTTTTCTGTTCAACATCCTGTTCCTTTTCTGTTCTGATGGCATTTCCTACACCCTTTGTGAAGGTGACTAATAGGAACAGCACAGGGTTGGTCCCAGGCCTCAGGGCAATGCCTCGATAACCACACAATGTGGTGCAAGGCACTTCCCTCACCATTCCACTTGCAGCCTGCTTGCTAATGGCTCTAGGCTTTTAATCACTGTGGTCTTCAGCCTGGCTAGCAGTTTCCCATGTGGCACTGCATCAAATGCTTCACTGAAGCTGGGAGAGATAAAATCTACCACATTTTCTTTGTCTAGAATATCACTTATCAAAGAAGCATATCGGGTTAGGCTGGCATGCTCTATCTTTGGTAAACCTATTAGATACTTTATCATATTTTCCATTTACCTCCAAGCCTTTCTTTTACTACTTTCTTGCAGAATCTGTTCCAAAGTGTCCTAGTGCTGGGGCAAGGGGGAATTTGCCCAGCTCTACCTTTTTTTTTCCCCCCATTATTTGCTATTTCTATACAAAAATCCCCACCGTAACAAAGCCACAAAGGTCTTGTTCCAGAAGTGCCATAAGAATATCCCAGTACTCTTGGATGGGGTTACTGGTTCCCTTTCCTTGTATGCACAGGATTGTTGGGAGTTCCTCCCCAAGTCAGTGCTAACTGCCTGCTTTACCCCTAGGGCTGCTGAGCACTGAGATGGGGTGCTGTGGGGCCACATCTTGTTTTGCTTGCAGCTACACCTTCTGGGCTCATGTTTGTTGATCTTATTGCCAGTCACCCCCAGCTCAGGATAGCCACTCCTGTCCCCAGCTGCTGGGTGGAGGTGGTAGCTTTCCTGCAGCAGCCATGTGGCTGGATAGAGCCCATAGATAGTGCCACTCTGTGCACCATACCTGAGCCATGTACAGATGATAATGCAGCTCTTTCTAAGCCATGCTTTTATACTGGGCAAACATTTGCCCAGCACAGCACCCTCCCAGCATGTAGGGTCACCAAGCCATTCCCATGCCATGTGCCCTACCTGCAATGTGTGGCTGCCTCCTCCCTGGGAGCTGCTGACCATCTCACTGCAGGCAACTGTCCCCATGGCTGCTGCCTGCTGGGCTCATCCCAGGTGCCTCTCTGGGGTCTCCTGTGGGGTCTGGTGGAGCCATGTGGTGCCGCAGTGCTCAGCACCCTGCCTGCTTCTTAGGCTATGGCAACAGCAGTGGGGGGGTTTCTGGCTGGGCTCAGCAAGGTTCAGGTGTGGGCTGTGGTTCAGGGATCCCTCTTTATCCCCTTTTTTCATACTTCTGACAGTGTCAGGGCCAGGCTTCCTGCAGCAAGATGCTGTGAGCTGCTGGGGATGTGGCAGACAGCTCTCCCCTGCTCATGGGTGATGGGGAGTCTTGTGGGCAGCCCTACTTTGGAAGCCCAAAGGCCTGCAGGCTTGAGACTTCCCAAATATTTCAAAGGCAACCCCCTGACTATGTTGTCTCTCTTTACAGGTAGTGATGATTCAGCAACAGCAGGTAGGTGAGCAGCTGGCACAAAGCAGGGGATGGTGGGCAGGGGTTGTACCTGTCTGGGAATTGGGGTCCTGTGCAAGCCATGTGCTGAGTTTTGGGGGTGAGCACCCACAGTGGTTTTATAGGGCTGCTCTAGCATCCATGCTGCTGGTTCTCATCCTCTGGTCTTTGTCTCCTTTTCAGAAGGACACTCCAGCTCATTTCATGCCGGTAAGTGTGCTCAGCCAAGACTGGTCCTTTGTGTGTCCCCTCTGTCCCTGGGCTACTAGCCTGTTCCTTGCCACCCTTTACTCAGCCAGTAGTCCCAGGGGACTACCCCCAGAGTAACACTCCTGTGCTTGGCCTGCAGGAGATGTGCTGGCCGTGCTCTTCGGGGTGCTCTTCGCCATCACAGCACTGGCCTTCCTGCTGTACATCTACAAGCACCGCAGCCAGAATGCACGGTGAGCAATGGGGAGACACAGGACAGTGCCTGGGGGCGGGCTGGGTCCAGGGCATGAGAATGGGTTTAATGGTGGCTTCAGGCAACAAGACCCCCTGCCTGGTCTAACAGTCCCCACCTCTTTCTTCCCCCACCAGGCTGGACTCACCGACCAAATCCAAGGTCATCTACACAGCAGCCAGCACCGAGAACACCGCGTAAACTCCACACCTCTGTGGCAGCCCCAGCCCCACTGGCTCAGCCTGCCACCCCACCCTCCCTCACTCCCACTGGAGGTCAAGGAAGACCAGTGCTCCAGCATGCCTTGGCTGCACGGGCTGCCCATATGGACTGCTTGTCTGGGGAGAGCATTTGGCCCTAATAGATATTTTTGTTATAAAAATGAGTAAAAACTATTTAAAAAAGTAAAATCCTCCCACGGTACCGTCTCTGCTGCTTTTGTGGGAACCTGTGGGGCAGGAAAGAGCACCTTGGTGCTGCTAGAACCACACTGGAGAGGGGTGGGCAGGGACCCCTTCTCAACTGGTAAAGGCAGCATCAGCCTCTCTGCACCGGGCAGATCTCCAGAGTAAGCAGCACATGGCTTCTTCTACAGCCCAGCCCTGCCCTCCATCACTCTGGGACTTCTTCCTCCTCTTATTTGTGCAAAGCATTGGAAAAACATAGCTGTGGCTTGGTAAGACTGAAGAAAGGCAGAGCTGAAGGTGGCAAAGCCATTGCTTGCTTGCTAGCCAGCCCCCACCCAGTTAGCTCACCTCTGACTTTATCAGAGCCGAACAACCCTAGATCTGTGGCTACCTCACACCTTTCATGGTGGCTCCTGTGGAGCTGGAGCCAAGTCTCAGGGAGCTTTATGACCATGGCAAAGCCAAAAGAAACTGCCCTGTCAGAGAGGAGAGGAACCTGCCCATCTCCAGCCCTCAGCTGCCTCCACCCCAAAGCTGTAAAATTAGAGCTCAGCCACTGTTAGGAAGGACAGAGCAGGAGCAAGGCCTGCAGGCAAATGGGGTCTGCAACTGCCAGACCATCCCCTTCAGTCACACCAGCATGAGCCATTATTACCACTGCTTGTACCCTCACAAGAGCAGCGTTGCTGGCCACACACAACCCTGCTTGTCTGTGGTACTTAATTTTATTGGTATAAAAGCCCACTGTGGATAAAACTGCCTTTTCAGCCCGATGGCAGTTTCTCCCTCCCAGCCCTGTGGCACAGAACCAGGGCTGGTACCCGCCTGAAAATCCCCAAGAACAGGAGAGGGCAATGATCCATTGGAATGGTCCCTTGAACCCCCTCCCAAATCTGTGCCGGCAACAGCTGTGGCATTGCATCTCCTCCCAAGCCCTCCACCACATTCCATGCCCACTGGGTCCTTTGGATACTGTCTTTTTCCCTCTCCTCCCATTCTGCATACTGTCAGTACCCATGGGTCCCCCAACACCATCCTGCTGCACCAGGATTCCAGCTCAGCCCTGCCAGGGCTGTGGCTCCTGGGGCAGCAGGACTGGGCAGAGAGGTGGAGAAAGGAGCACTACAGCAGTCAGCCATGACCCAGAGCACAGCAGCACTTTGCAAAGCCCCTTCCTCCACCCTGCAGCGAGGAGGCAATGCGGGCCCCCTGCCCTGGCACGGGGGACAGCACATCTGTGGCAGCGGGGGGAGAAGCGATGGGTTTCTTTGGGCTCAAGCCTCCAGCAGTCACAGGCAGGCTAACTGGGGCTGAGCTCACAGCAGGGCCAGCAAAATTGGGTCCCCCAAAACAGAAGTGTTTTATGGGGACTCTCAAAGGGGCGTTGGAGTGAGCCAGTCTCAGCCACGCCGGATGGCTGGCTGCCACAGCTGGACCCCAGTGCCTGCCCCACCAGGGCTGGCCGGGATCCCCCAGTCCAGGAGAAAAGATATTGCAAAGAAGGTGATGGTCGATCCTGCCGGGATAGGAGGGGAGGGGAGGGGTGGCTGGGGACTGGAACATCCTGCAGGGCCTCAGGATCCTGGCTGGGGGCTGGCTCCGCTCCGTAAACCTGCAGGAACCAAGAAGAGAAATAGTGAGTTTTCACCAAACTCTACCCTACTTCTCTAAGGAGAAATAACAACCTAACCATGGCCTCAAAAAATCACCTGCTCCTCTGGTCTGAGAGATGAGGGGATGATGCCCTTGTTTGAGCCATTGGGACAACCTCCCACCATCCCAGCACCAGTCCTGGTACCCCATTAGACCTAAAGTGTCCCGTACCCCCTTTCTGGAGCAGCACTTACAGAGCAGGAAGCGCCGCAGGTTCTGCGCAGATCCCCCCGAGAGCAGGTAAGCCCAGGCAGCGGCAGCAGCCATCAGCAGGTAGGAGGGCACCAGGCTGCCCACATACAGGGGGTTGCAAAACGACTGCGGAGAGAGACATGAGAGGAGAAGGGTGAGCAGGCAGGAGAGGACAGGGACAGGATGTGTGGCAGTGTCATCACCTCAGCAAATGGAGTGGGACAGGTGGCACCAGGCCCAGGATTTGGTTTGTGAAGGGCCAGCTCTTTTGCTAGTGCCAAAGGCAATTCCCTCTCAGCACAGGACCAGTACTCTGCATATAGGTCCCAGCACTGTGGGAGTGCTGCTCCCAGTTACTTACCAACCCTGAAACAGTGAGATGCATGATAACGACTGCTGCGATCTCCCACCAGCGCCGGTGCTCGCAGCCATGAAAGAAGAGGATCCCCCAGAAGGTGTGAAGGAAAATCAGCACCATGGTCATAAAAGCTGCAGGGAGAAGCAGAGGTGTCACCAGGGAATCACTCACCTGACCTTGCCTGCAGGCTAGGGGAAAGGATGGAGATGAGTCAGTAATGGGGGGGTAGAGAAACAGCCTGGCTGGATTGGGAGGTGCTGGGTCACACTTTGAGTGTGGGAAACATAGAAAGAAGAGCAGGGAGGATCATAGAAACAGCAAGAAGGGTTTGTCACAGAGATATGTGACAGGTAACCATAAGGGGCTCAGGTGGGCGAGACTGCAGCATGGACAAGACAATGAAGAGGAAAAGCTCCCATGCCTCATCTGCTGCCTGTGCTGGGGCAGAGCTATAAGTGGAGGGTGCCAGTTACTCACCTGAGGTCAGGAAATACAGCTGTGAATCCCCATGGATGCCCACAGTACCAGGCCCTAATGCGTCTGCCAGGAGATTGATCATGGAGAAGGCGCCACTCATGAGACCAAAGCCTACACCAGCCACTGCCAGGACAGGGACACTGTTAAGCTCTGAACTTCCCAAGAGTCACCCCACACAGCTCCCAGTGAGCTTTGGCATGAGAAACCTCCCTTTGCTCCCAGCATCATGCTCAGCCCTGCCCAGCCTGTCCCCTTTGTGCCCCATGGTCTGGGCGCTCTGCTCTACACAGCACTCACCATAAGCCATTTGCTGAATGGAAATAGGGGAGCAGCCGTCCTCACTGAGGGCCACCAGCCCCTCGATGGCCTTCCTGTGGGGTGAGAGCACACTGGAGCCCAGCACAGCCAAGCCACCTCCCAAGGCATGGTGCAGTATTCACTCTGCACCATGGCCACCTTCTTGGCAACCTCCCCTTCCCTGAGCAACACCCACCACAGAGATCATCTGTGTGACTGCACCACCAGAAAAACCAGGCATGTGAAAATCACGTGAGGCCACATAGAAAGATTTTCCACAGAGGAATGTGAGTGCCAGCCAGCCCGGCAGAGCAGGGTTGGCGTGAGCGGGACTTTGGGTGTAAGGCAAGCAGCACCCCCGCATGGAAAGCAGCCCCACTGCAGGCGTGGGAGGCTGTACCTAATCTCCACACTTAGAGAAGATGTTGACTAACAATGGAGGAGGTGCAGGGAGATCTCAAAGAGTTAGAAAAATTATACGGGGAGAGAAACTGGGGGAGAAGAGGCTTCATAATTTGTGCCAACTAGAGGTGTGGCAGGTGCAGAGGATGCCAAGCAGCTCCTCAGCCCAGGGAGGGCAGCAGTGCTTGGGACTGGAGATCCGCAAGGCAAAGGAAACGCAGTGGTTTTATGTCAGAGGCTGCTCCGTGGAGCTCTGCTACCCTCTGCCTGCCCGCCTCTGGCAGTGCCCTGCCGCAGGGAGCAGCGCAAGCCTGCCGGCACGGCTCCCCCCACAGCATTCTCCCAGCTGCCATCCAGGAAGACCAGGGAGTGTGAAGGGCACCTCCCTGTGCCTGCCCAGTCCCAGCACACTGCTCGTCCATCCAGAGGACAGGGTGCAGCACGTGCTGCCCTGGCAGCAAAAACCGTGCGCTCCAAGACAATGGTATCAGGAAGGATACCATTGGAGCTGCCCATGCTGTTCTGAGCCTGTGACCTGGGCTAGTCAGGGCACCAGATCCTCCAGACCTTAGGGCTGTTCTGCCCCACCACTTGAGACCCACTAAGGTCAACACACTGAAACAGGTGCCACCCATGTGCTCATGGTAAGCACTGAGGGCAGCTTCCTGCTACACTTGACACTCCCCCCAATCCGACAGCTCACAGGTGAAATCTAGCACCACCACAGCTGGGAAGAGATGCCATTACCTGAGGAGCTTGTAGTAAAGGAAGCGGAAGGCCTCCTGCAGCAGCACAGAGAACATCACCCCAAAAATCAGGAGCCCCTTCTGCAGCTGCTCATCCTGGGGGTCGCTGGCTTTCACTGCGATAAACCAGATGAGGGACGAGAGCAGCAGTGACACCAGCCAGAAGAAAGCCCTGTAAGAGACAGAGCTTGCTGGCACCAGTGCTGTGCCAGAGCCCCTGCCGTGCTGGGACTGGTACTGGCAGCTGTGCCTCAACCTTGCACAATCTCCCACCAGCACCAGTGCCATTCTGGTATCAATTCTGGGCAGGTGGTGCCTGTATGGGTCTCACCACTGTGCTGTGCCTGCACTCCTGCCCCACTGGTCACCAGAACTCGCACCAGTGCCCCTGTTGTGTCCACAGCAGTACCAGCCCCTGTGCCAGGCTCATATCCACGCCAGTACCAGTTTCAGTACCACATCCTTCTGGTCCCACAGTGGTACCGGTACTAGTTTCCCAGCTGCACACATAAATCAGTACCATTACCAACCCTCCACTGTATGAGTTCTCATGTCTACCACATGCTGTGACAGTAAGAGAAATAGTATTGGTGCCCCTGTCATGCAAGCAACAGTACCAGCATGAGTACCAGTGACTCCAGTGAGCCCACAACAGCACCAGTTTGAGTACTGGTGACTCCAGTGAGCCCACAACAGCACCAGTGTGAGTACTGGTGACTCCAGTGAGCTCACAACAGCACCAGGATGTGTACTGGTGACTCCAGTGAGCCCACAACAGCACCAGGATGTGTACTGGTGACTCCAGTGAGCCCACAACAGCACCAGCGTGAGTACTGGTGTGCCTGTTGCAGCCACGATGGTGCCAGTCACATGCCTATCACACCCCTAATGCCACCACCACCCTGTCACACCCATACCGGTACCAGCACTCCTGTCACGCCCATACTGTACCAGCACTGTCACTGGTACCAGCACCCGTCTCGACTATAGTGATCGTGTTGAGGCACTGGGACCAGCACCCCATCACATTCGAACTGGTACCAGCACCAGCAGGAGACTCAGTGCCCCCACCACGATCGTTCTGGTAGCAGCACTGGCGCTGGTCTTAGCGCCCCGCCACGCCCACACCGCTCCCGGAGCCGATCCTGGTCCCACATCACGGCAGCACCAGAGCCCCCATCGCTGACTGACCCGGCGATGAGGATGATGATGCGGAGCGGGTCGCGGGCGATGGTGAAGATGAAGAGGCCGAAGGCAGGCCCGAAGGCGATGAAGGTGCACCCGAAGAAGACGGCGAGCGTCATTTCGGCGGGAGCGGGGACACGGGACCGGGGTCGGACCCGGAGCTCGGACCGGACGGGCCCCGCGGCCCCTTCCCCCTCCGCCGCCCTTCCGGGGCCGAAGACGTCACACGTGCGCGCGCCGCCGCCGCCGGAAGTCGCGTCCCGGGGCGGGCCCGAGGGGCGGGGCCAGGCCCGTCAGTCACGGGAGGCGCAGGATTGTCGGGAAAGGCGCGGCCGGGCGGGGGCGGGCACCGGGACGGGCTCCCCAGGGGAGGGTCTCACAGCGCTAGCCTGGCAGAGCTCAAGAAGCGTTTGGTGGACGCTCCCAGGCGCACGGTGTGACTCTTGGGAGGGCCTGTGCCGGCAGCAGGAGGTGGACCCGATGAGCCCTGTGCGTCCCTCCCAGCTTGGCACGTCCCGTGATCCTGTGGGACGCAGCCCGCTCGCAGGGCGGCTTGGCCTCGTCCCCACGGCCACCCCGTGAGTGCGGCCTTGCGCGGCCACCCATGAGCAGGGCGAGGTGTGCAGGCTGTCCCACTCCCAGTGCTGCTGTGTGCCCTCCGCTTGGCAGCTCCAGTCCATCCCCATTTCAACGAGACTGACACACTAAGGCAATTCAGGGCACTTCCCACTTACCTCAACACACACCCTTTCGGCCTCCAGAAGACTTTGGACAGGAGCACTGGATGTAGAGTTCTGCATCTGCTGAGCCAGCAGAAACACCGCGCCCATGCCGCTCTTGGCACACATGTAGAGAGGTCAGAGAAGGCTTTTGAAGGGTCTGGGTTTCATTAACTCATAGGAAGAAGGCCCTGTTTCTAAGAGGCACAATTCACAGCAGAGCACTCCAGCGTGGAGTACAGAGGGCTCTCCTGAACCAGGGAAATCCCAGGGCAGCAGTGAGATGTGGGTTCCGGCAAATCCCCAGCAGCTTTCCCTTGGGCTTTCCCTTGCAGCCAGCGAGTTGGTAGCTGCAAGTGGGAATCACAGGATCTTTTCCACTTGTTCCAAGAACATGGCTGATGTTTGGCTTGATCACCCGGGTTTACAAGGCCGAGTCATGCCCCAGCATAAGGGATCCCAGAGGAGGAGAGAGCGAAATAGTTTTGTCCCTGCCTAAGATTTAATTCTGATTTTGCAAAACAGCCCAGAGTCGGTCCACCTGGCCCAGAGAAAGTCACATTTCACTCTGTAAGCCAGGAACATCCACTTACAATCCCTTTGTTACTTTCAGTTACAGCTCTGGGAGTTCTGCCGGCTTGGCCAAGAGAGCCTCTGGGAGCTTGCTCCTGGATGAGGACAGCCAGGACCCACTGAAGGGCAAAGGCTGGGGCTTGCCAGCTGGGAGATCCAGCTCTGGTAGCTGTGACATCCAGCAGGAGGTGTCACCAGGAGCATCACCAGGCTGCCCCAGCCCCACCACAGCTGGATTCTGGTGACCAGTGAGTGGGCATGCAGAAGAATGCTGGGCTGGATAGGGATGGGGGCAATGCTCAGCGGGTTTCTAACAAGAAGAAATGCAAGCACCTTAGGGCAGGACAGGGCACAGAACTGTGCTTGGGGCTGAAGAAAGAGGAGCCTCAGGGTCTCAATGGTGGCAGGTCCCCAGAGAAACTTTGGGGACATCCTGAATGTCCCTAGCCCCCTGCTCCCTCCTGCCCAGACCTGATAAGCTCCCTTTCCATCCACCAGGCCTTTGCTCCAAGACTTGTGTTCTTCCAGGCTCTGCTGACAATCCAGCCCAGACTGCAGCACCATGACCAGGCCAACATGGACACAGCCAAATGGATAGAAGAGTGTGAGGAATATCTGCATCATGAGATGGCTTGGCTGCTGCAGGTGATAGAGGGGAAGAGAGGCACTGTGAAAGCCCCACTCGTTTCTGCAGTGCAGCAGCAGTGGCTGTTTTGAGGTGCTGTAGCAGCCCTGGTCCTGGTCACTGTGGGCTGCTGGCTGGACAGGCGAAGGAAGCCTGCCTTTGCCAGCTGCAGGGAGCAGGACAGCTCCAGCAGCCAGGAGAAGTATTATAGCCAGAAAAAGTTCAAAGATGCCCGCAACAGTCTCAGATCTTTGTGATCACTGCATCCATCACCAATGGAAACATTCAAGCTAAGGCTTGATGGGGCTCTGAGTAACATGATCTAGTTGAGAGTGCCCTTCCTCATTGTGGCAATGATGTTTAGAGATCCATTCTGACTCCAGCTATTTGGTGATTCTGATGCAGCACTTGAAGCATGGACCAGCGTGGTAGCAACACCAATGATTTTATTGTCTCATAAGACAATACTATGAAGTTCACCAAAATGATGATCCTAGCCCAATCCCCAAAGACAATAAACATCAACATAGGGAAGACATCCTCCAAGAAGGGCATCGCATAATAGAACCCTGTTAACAACTGCCTTTTTATTTATTTTCTTTTGCTCTGAAAGGCAATAAATCAACCTTGTGACCTGCAACAGCTAAACCAATGCAATGAATTTTTCTGCCTATCGCCTTGTTGTAGGCCTGTCTTGCAGCAGGGATGCTCCAATGCTGGTCCAGATCCCCTGAGCAAGTGGAGCAGGGGCCACATGTTCTCCTGTGCTGCATATGGGGCATGCTCATACAAAATTGAGATGGCACCACATGGTCATGGCTATCCATGCTTCCCTCCAGCTGCCTTGTCCTCTGCTGGCATTGGCAAGTCAGTTATACGGATTTGGGGGCTGGGAGATTGGTGTGGCAGCTGGCTTTAGGGGGTCTGACCCATTTTGAAATCCCCCAGGGCCTCGCAAAACCCTCACAACTTGGCAACACAGTTTTTCTGACCCTCACCCTAATGTCTCAAGCTGTAGATGTGAGGAGAGACTAAGGGGTGGCAGTAGTCTGTGCCTGGCTCTGCACAACTTGATGTGACTTATCAAAATGTCTCAATGCTCTTTGTGGTCCTCCCACTCCAGCATGTAGTTCAAGGGCACTGAACGGGAAGGATTCAGACATTAAATGAGGCACTGGAGAGATGAGAAAACTGGAGCAGAGAGCAGAGGTGAGAGGCTGCTGAAAGTTAACGTGCTGGTATATGAATGGGGTGGCAACAAACAGCAGGGCTGAAAGCTCTCTGGGGAGATCTTCAGTCTGCCAGACCAAAATAAACAAATGCAAAGGTTGAATTCCATGGGAGAGGTGGAGAGAGAGGAAGAGAGGAGGGCACAGGCACTTCAGTTCCCAGCACGGGTCTGTGACACCTGTGGGAAGATAGGCTCTCATGCCAGCAGTTCCACAGCGCCCATGCTCCCAGAGCTTTCCCAGGCCTATTTCTCTGTGAGGCTGCAGGGGGAAGGAGATGGTTGGAACAATGGAGGAAATGCAAAGCTTTGCTGAACCATGACATAGTTTATGTGTTTCTCAGGCTGAGCATCACCTGGAAATAGCAGTTGGGATCTCATTGCCAAATCACAGGCAGTTCAAAGGATTAATTAAGTCCCTTGTAGTGAGGTGTAAACAGTTAAGTCAAATGGACTGGTCCAAACCAGGAGGCAGCAGCAGCTAATGGGGAAAAAACAGTGGGTGTGAAAGGGCTCTTTGTCCCAGCAGGAAGATGAAGGGCACCCAGAGGCTGGGCACTGGGACGCACCCTGACTGGGGCACAGGGCAGGCTTGTTTGCATTGCAGGGTGCAGGCTTCCAGAGAAGAGGTGCTTTTACAGGCTGTTTCTTTTTGAAGGCAGGCAACCCCTTCCCTGGAAGGTGCTTTGACCAAACAACAGAATGGCTCAGCTGATGCACTGCAGAAGAGGAAGGCGGGCCCAGAAGGAGCTCCAGCCCTTGCACAGGGACAGCTCAGCCGTCCAAGACACCATGTACTGTCCTCCCCTCCAGCTCCTCCAGGCCCAGGGTGGGAGGCTACAGCTCACAGAATACTTGGCAACCTTGGGAGGATGAACTGAAGCATGGGGAGAAAAAAGCAGGGCGAGCTTTTTTCGCTGCTGTAAAAAGCCTTAGAACCACAAACAGAATTGCTGGGCCACTGAGAGGGTGGGAGGCCAGCAGCACCTGGGCAGGAAAGAGATGCAATCTCAACACCCTCCTTTCCTGACCCGAGAGGCACAGCAAATAAAGGAAAGCAGATAACAAAAGCTATCCCTGTCGGTCTCTTGCTGGGTTTGGCTCAACAAGGGGTCAGCATGAATTGTGTTTCCTGGCAATTTGTGAATGTGCTTTTAGAGGGATATCCGCTGGGTAGCGTGGGACAACAGGGCTTGGTCCACATCGTGGAGAGGCCCAAAGCGAAGGGCAGGACTAGATAATGGCTTTGGGCATCCCCAGGAAATCCAGCCCATTTTGGTAACAGCAATGAGACACATCCGGCTGCTCTTCAATTTCTGTTGGAGAAAATACAGCAAGCCAGAAAGAAACTTCCTGACCACTTTATCTTCTGCATTAATGCTAGCTTCTACAGCTGTCCCTCAGGCAGGCGTTCAGTCACTGGCAATAGAAATTGCAAGTAGTACAAAGGGTGAGCACCTAATCCCATACTTGGAGACCTTGACAACTAATAATGTGTGCATGCATGGTCATGTGCTTGTGTGATTCCTCATTGTCATAAACATGAACCCTCCATGGAGACATCAAGGATCTTGTGGCTTCCCCAATTGGCAAGCCAATGGCATGTAGACTGTGGAAGGGGACACACCAGTACATGGTTTATCACTGTGTACTTTAAGAGGATAGTGAGTTTGGACTGAGCTTGAGACTGGAGGTTTCGTCTGTGTTCCAAGGAAGTGATGGAGGTGAGGGAACGCAGTCCAAACCATGTGGTTATTGTTCCGAGCCCACCACAGCCACAGAGGTCCTGCAGACCCTCCATGCATGAACTGGGGAGGGAGACCCACACCTCCTCTCCCGGTACCTGTACCCACCCAAAGGACCAAACACAGCCATCCATCTTGTCAAACTGCTTTAATATTTGGACATAAAGACAGGACAGAGCCAGTTAGGCTGTGCACAAACAAGATCCCCTTGAGCAACAGTGCAAGGCTGCTGAGCTTCCCTTCTCAATGGAGGTGTGGATTTGGCCAAGATGCAGTTCAGCTGATGACGACATCCTGAGCATGCCAGTGGGGTGCATGTGTTGGGTAGGGAAAAGGGATGGGGGCTTGCGAGGGCAGCTCAGAGGTTGTTCAGCTCCAGTAAGGTCTGGTCCAGGACCTGGTGTATCCCCACGTTCTCCTCTTTGGCACTGGCCAGGCTCTCTGTGAATACAAGGGACACCCAGCCACGCACACAGACACAACCCAAATGTACCCAGGTGCAGCGGGACCCACACACACCACACCAAGCACAGACACACAGACACAGACACACACACAGACATACACACACACACACACACACACACACACAGATGGACATTTCAGTACAGCAATGGCCTCCAGTCAAACAGGGCACCCTCTGCAGACCATAGTCCACACAAGTAGCCCCATTTCTGGCATGGATTAGTCCAACCATTCTGGGGTCTGCCAGGGAAGCCAGGCCAGCCAGGCTGGTCACTGGGGCAGACAGTTACCACTCTTCAGCATTTCCATCTTCCCAGGGTGCCCTGTTGCCCATGGCTGAGCACTCTGCAGCACAGGTGCTGTACAATTATTTGGCCAGACACTGGGGCATCACCACTGGCCAGCTGTGGGGACGTGCACAAACCCTTGGCCAGCAGAAGTGGAGAACCAATGCCTGCTGCATGACCCAGCAGTGCTCCATGAAGAAAAAGAGTGAGAAAACAACCCATTAACAGCCCAGGAGAGTGGGCAGAGGACATGAGAGAGACAGGGAGCAGAGCTAACAAGGCTACAAGGATAAGCTCTGCCAGGCAGCCAGCTGCCAAGGCAGCCTCCCTCTGTGTTCCATTCCAAATGTCATCCTGCTTCCCCCAGAGATGGAACAAGACTACTGTCCACCTAGCCCCATCTTCCAGTGTGCCCTGCTGGCCTCTTCCCTGTCCCAAGTTTGGGGCAGCGGGTGCTGCTGGATCCCCAGCTCCTTTCCCAGCCTTTCCAGCACCCTCCAAGGACCTCTTTCTAAGGGGATCCTCCCTGCACAGTTTGGGGTGACCAGAGAGAGGAGGAAGAAGCTGACCGGTGACTCCTGCGACAAGGGGAGGAAGGCAGCAATACAAACCACCACATCCCTCCCCAGCAGAGCTAGGATGATGCCAGAGGACAACCATCACTACATGGGCATCCCAGGACATCACAAAACCCTTCATATCTCTCCCACAAAAAACTGATCAACTGCAGAGGGGTTCCCTGTCCTGCCCAAGCAGGGTAGTTCTCCCTGTGAGGATAAGGCAAGGCTTCACACCCTGCCTCACCCCAGTGGGGAAGGGCTCCCAGCCTGGAGCCAGCCTGGCCAAAATGGGGCAGGGAGGCTGGGCCAGGGCCAGGAGCTCTGGGCAGCTCAGTTGTTAAGTTCAGTAAGGATGACCCGCAGCTCGTTAGTGAGAACGCGGTTTTTCTCGGCTTCCTGCTGAGAGCGCTCTAGAGAAAATGGAGACATCAACGCAGCACAGAAAAGAGAGAGAAAAAAGTGAATTAGTGAAAAGAGACAGCATTTCTGAAAGCCTTCACTGGAAACACCAGAAACCCCCCAGCCAGTGATGGGATACAGCTGGACTGGCAGGAGGCAGCCAGTCTTGGTGCAGGGACAAGGCTATAGGTCTGTCAATTTGGAAACTGGGTTCTGGGACATGGTAGGGTGGTAAGGAACGAGGAGGTGGATCAGGACCAGTTTAGGGATCACAAGAGGTCACTGCTGAAGGGTAGCACCAGCCTCTTCACCAAGGGAAGGTGATACAGGAGCTATGACAGGGCTGAGATTGCTGCTTGTAGGCAATGTCTGGGAGTGGAGACAGGGAATGGACAGGACTAGGTCTAACCCTGGAATTTTACGCCAAAGGACTCATGGAGAAAATGGCATGAGATGAGGAAATCTGTGTACGAGTCAGAGGGTGGCTGGGGTCAGCCTGGCAGTGCGGGAGCCTCTTGGGTTTGAGCCATGGTCAGCCCGGGGAACCCATGGCTGTGAGCTGCCTGCAACCCCCTCCTATCACACTGCTGACAGTACCCACATGAGACAGGCAGGAGATGAGGGATAGAGTGGCATGAAGAAAACAAAGGAGAAACCAATGTTAAAATTTTATTGATATCAACTCATTAACCCAGAGGGACAGAACACAAAATAAAAGTCATGAGATGCAAACTGAAGAGCAATGTGCAAAGGACAGAAGGGTGAGGGAGAAGAAGGGGTCGCCTGCCTGCCGGGGAACAAGGTGTCTGCACAGTTGGATCCAACCCTCTATCCCCCAGGCCTGAGCTTTGGCAGTGGAGGTGCCGCTTCCCCAATGCAGGTCATCCCCATGCTGGGGCCAGCAAGCAGCACCAGGGCACTTTGCTGGAAATATACGGAGGGGAAATGGCCCTCCTGCCCCAGAGCTGCAGGGTCCCCAGTGCTTCTGCTACTGGGGAGCCAAGGAGGGAGCTGCTAGAACAAAGGGCTTCTAGGCACAGTCCTGATCCCCAGGGCAATGCTGTGGCATGGGCCTACAACTACACTGTCCAGTCAGTATGTGGGGCTGCTCCCCTGCCCTGAACAAACAGCTCTAAGCACCTACATCTTGTCTCCCCAAAGAGGGGTACAGCGGGAACACCCCAGGTCAGCTCCTGTCCCAAGGGAGCTGATGGACAGGCACAGGCTAGGTAGGACAGAGGAAGACAGAGAGGGTAGGGAGAGAAGTGGGGTGGCCAGGCAGGCAAACAGCCGAGCTGGGGAGAGGAGAGACAGGCAGGGAGCGGGTGCAGTGCTGGTGCCCAGTGTGGGGCTCAGAGGGAGGTGATGTCGTTAAGTGCATTGTCCAGCTCCTCGCTGATGGCTTTGTACTTCATCTTCTGCGCATACACTTCATCTGCAGGTGGGGGCAGACAGGCAGCAGATGGTGGAATAGAGTGGAGGACACAAGGTGGAGAGAGAGAGTAGCTGTGAGCAGCGGGCTGAGGGCAGCAAGAGTGTGCAGGCACAGGCAGCATGAATGTGACCCTACTCCCCACCCGAGGGCAGGGCCCAGACCCCAGGAGCTCTGTGCTCCTGCACCAGATGCCACAGCATCCAGCCTCTCTGCTCCCAGAACTCTTGCCCATTCCCTCCCTCTAGCCAAGCACTGTCCAGCCCCACCAGGGGCATGGTGTGTCCAGTGCTGCCCCAGGAAAGCGGGATATGGGGCTGGTGAGGACATTTTACCTTCTAGGTCATCAATGGTTTTCTCCAGCTTCGCCACAGATCTCTCTGCAAACTCCGCCTCGGGTCTCAGCCTGTGGGAAGCAGAGTGAGGAAAGGGTGAGCTGCAGGACACAATGGGTGGTGCAGGCTGCACTGCACTCCAAATCTGCCCTATTTGCATATCTGGTACCCTCCTCCAGAAGCCCTCCTGTGGGAAAGGCAAGGGACAAGAAGTGGGGCTCCTTGGGGCACCCTAAATCAGAACAGACTAATGAAGGTCATCCCAGACGCAGGTACCTGCTATGATACAGGGCTGCAATTTAGGAAACCAAGAGAGGACATAGGCCTCATGGGGTCAAAACCCCTTCAGGATGGTAAGCTCATTCCTGCACTGGTTCAGTGGTGGCCCTACACCACTTACCTCCTTCAGCTTTTCCCCTAGAAGCTTGATTTCCTCCTCATACTTATCCTCCTTGGTGGAATACTGCAGAGACAGAGACAAGCACCTGTGAATCCCAAGGCATGCCTCCAGCTGTCCTTTACCCCAGCAGGAGACCACAGCATTCCCAGACCGCATGCACTCTTCCCAACCCCAGCAGCCTCACTGGGTCCTACCTTGTCAGCCTGGGCCTCCAGGGACTTCAAGTTGTTGGTGACAATTTTCAGCTCCTCCTCTAGGTCACCACATTTACTACATCCCAAGCAGGGCCGGCAGGAGGGGGGGAGTGGGGCCAGAGGGCAGGAGAGAGGCAGGAGCAGAAAGAACAGGCATGGGGAAGCAGGAAAGAAAGAGAGAAAACAAGTTGAGAGAGGAGAAAACTCAGTGCAGGCGGACCAGGAGCAGAGCCACTGCGAGCAGGAGCTGCCGGGACGCATCTGTTCATCCGTTCCTTGTGCTTCCTTGCACGGATACCTCATGCATCACCACCAGCCAAGCTCTCGCTGGCCCCACCAAGAGAAGCAGGATGGAGGGATGGAGGAGCGTGCCCGGCCTGCACCTGCTGGAGAGGGAGGCGAGGGGAGCCGATGGTGGAGGCAGTGGTGCAGAAAGGAGAGAGGTGGCTCGCATGGTTTGAGAGACAGCAACAGAGAGAGGGGGCTGCTGCACATCGCCCCGCGCCCCTGCCCCAGTACCTCTTCCTCTGAGGCAATGAGGGATTTGAGAGACTGGTCCATGGTCCGCAGCTCTTCTTCCAACTGTCTCACTCGGCTGGGGTGGAAGATGGGCACCCCGGGAGGGGGACAGCAGAGAACAGGGTCAAGGATGTGATGCCGGCGGGTTGGCACACCCCTACCCCCAGCCTGTGATCCCAAAGACCACCCCAATGACAGACCCTGCTGCTTCCAGGGACAGACATCCCCATCCCCATGTCTGCCAGGGATTTGGGACAAGGGCTGTGTGGGATCCCTGCACGCTGCCCACCAGGAGCCCTGCTCACCTCTCCGCCACCTCTGCCCTCTCCTCCGAGCGCTCCAGCTCTCCCTCAAGGACAACCAGCTTGCGGGCAACCTGTTGATGGCAGCAAGTGACCCATGTTAGCCCTGTGCTTGCTCCAGCTGGGGGCACAGGACTGTGAGGAGATGGCTCTGGGTGCTGCCAGGGTGTCAGGACTTGGGAATGGGGCACACACCTCCTCATATTTGCGGTCAGCCTCCTCTGCTATGTGCTTTGCCTCCTTCAGCTGCATTTCCTGGAGTTCCATCTTCTCTTCATCTTTCATGGCCCTGTTTTCGATGACCTTCATGCCTCTGAGAAAAGACCATGCCAGGAGATGTTACTGCTGTGGGTCAAGGTGTCATCTGCACATCCTGCCTGCCCGTCTGCACATCCTGTACCCTAACCATACCACTCTCTAGCTTCAGAGACATGGGACATTGCTTGGGGAGGATGGCACACAGTAGGATCACACCACCAGTACCCAAAAAATGCTCCTGTGCAGAATTACAGTGGAGCTGGCCCCAGGGCTATGTTCCAGAATGAGGTATGGCTATGGTGCCCCTCAGAGGCAGGTCCTGAACCAGGTGTGCAGTCCAAGATGAGCCAGCCACAATCTCCACAGCCTGACAGACTGACAGCCCTTAGGAAATGCTGGAAAACATCCTGTGGCAAAGCCTTTCTCATTCAGGATGATGCTCACAAACAGGATTATCAAACTCTCACAGAAGACTCCTGCAGACTTTTCTCCTCTCAGATGCTGTTCCTCAAACTGATCTTTGCCAATGGAGGAAAGGTTTCTCACCTAACTGCCAGGAATGCTGTGACATGTCTGGGCACTCCCATACAACCCGAGTTCCCTTGCCTGCACAGCTCCAGCCTAGGAAACCTGCTTGCCATGAGGATGAGGCAACAGACACCCTGTAGAACTCTTCTTGAATGACGCTGTCTTGCCCTCAAATTTGACCTTAGTTACCAGCACAGAGGTTACTTCTTGGGCTATTACTGTGTCCTTTAGCACAGAAAGCTGCTCTGGGGAATAAACATACTCATATCTTCCTCTGGCTTTGGCTACAGTCTGCTGCTTTTATAAATATCAGATAACATTTTTCAGGATTTTATGTGTGCTCTGGATAAGAGTGTATCTGGGGGACTTCTTTGCATTGTGGCTTTGGCCTCCCTTTGAAGTCTGCAGGAAGACCAACAGAAACCCCAATAAGGTCATCTCAGAGGGACCCCACTGCAAAACTAAGGGGGCTGCCTGCAGTCAGAGGTGACCTGATACCACGCCCACTGTCCCTTTCCATCCCACCTCTCGCTCTCATCAGCTGCCTTCTCAGCTTCCTCCAGCTTCTGCAGGGCAGTGGCCAGACGCTCCTGGGCGCGGTCCAGCTCCTCCTCTACCAGTTGGATACGGCGGTTGAGGGAAGCCACTTCAGCCTCAGCCTAGGGGAACAGAAATCCCTCAGTCACCCCATGTCAAATACAGATACTGGAAAAAGCATTTTCAATGATTACTCCTATTTACCACCCAGAACGCCTGCTGGCACTGTGCAACAAGCCCATGTTCACTGGAATGGTGTGCCTGACCATGCATTCCCTCGCCTCACTATAGGGTTATCTCCATCCCTAGTGGCTCTTTGATGCTGGCTTCTCCCAGCCTTGCAGCACCAGTTTGGCATGTGCAGCCCCACCATGTCCTCACACCTCCAGTTCCCACCCTGGCGGGGGACAGGACACGTTCTCTGGGGCAGGGTGGCCATAGCAGCCGTGCCGTCACGGGGATGGTATTTGGGGTTTGCAGAGCAGTGAGTAAAGGGGGAGGAATGCCCTGTGCGGCTTCGCTCCCGAAAAGGAGATCGGAGCTGCTTGTGGATTTCCTGTTTACAGAGGCGGTGGAGTGAGCCTGGAGCTTCTCCTGCAGGAGCCCCCAGGGCTCTGTGCAACAGGGCAGCCTGAAGCCAAGCACGGAGCCCCCCCAGCTGATGTGCAGCACTGTGCCGGGGGCAGTGGAGCGAGTCGCCCTCGGCAGGCTGGCACCTGGCCAAGATGAGGCTGGCAGGACCAGAGCCCTCCCTTTCCCAGGCTCCCCACGCACAGGGCTGGGAGCTGGGGCTGGCCAGGAGCAGTGGCCCTGGCCCTCCGCCAGCCTGTTGACGCCTGGCCTTGCACTCTTTTCCATTTGGTAAAGGCCTCCTGCTCCATAGCCAGTCAGGAAATGCTGCCTCAGCAGCTCTCAGCCCCGCTTCCCACTAGGGGGGTGCAAGGAAGACAACCCCCCGAATATCAAGGCATGGGATAAAACCTCACCGTGGGGAGCAGCTCCATGTACCAACCCAGGAGATAGTGGCTCCTGCTTATTCACAGGCTGCAGCAGGACTGGCTGGCTGCAATGCCTGGACACATCCAGCCTCTTGCTCCAGCACTGGGAATGCCCCAGGGACAGCTAGCCAAGCACGGGGACCATGGGAGCAGCTAGGGAGTGTCACCCTGCATGGCCCCACTGAGCACCGGCAATGCCCCGTGGGGATTTGGCAGGGTGGAGCCGGCGCCTCTTAGAGACGGCTGCCAGCCCCATAGCTGCCAGCCCCACAGCCGCCTCCGCCCCAGGATCACCCTTTTTACAGACACCTCGTCCCTTGCCAAACCACCCAATGGGGAACTGGAACTGGCGCCCACAGGGCAACGCTCTGCCTGCGCATCAGCCTCACTGGATCGGTAGATTTCTTTTTTTTCCCAGGGAATCACCCCCAAAGTGGGTCAGAGCTGTCCGGATGGACACTTGGGAACATGAGCTCTCCCGGCAGCTCCCAGTGACCGGGGAACCCGATCTGAGGCTGCAGGAAGGGGCCATTTCCTCCGCACACAGCCCGAGTGACAACAACCCGGGTACCGCACCCAGCTCTGCCGCTCCTGATATGGTGGGAATGTTGAATGAGTGGGCATAGGAAACAGAAAGAAAGGAAGAGAACAGAAAGCTCCAACAACTAAAAAGACAAACCAGGAAAAAGCTGCAGCTTGGGCATGCCACCCCGCTGCCAAAATGGAAATTTTGGCCTGAGGCAGTGTGAAGGGGTGGCTCTTCCCCACGAAGGGACAGAGCTAAAGCTCTGCGGCCCGAACGGCAGAGTCCGTTCTGGAAGCCAGACAAGAGCCTGGGCGTGGGATTCTGAGCTGTGCACGCCAGCCTGCGAGCGAAGAGATCCTTTCCCAGGAGACAGCCGATCCCCAGGCAGGGCTGGCCGCTGCCCGCTCCCGGCACCCGGCCGGCCGGGGAGCCCTGCGGAGCCCTGCGCGCAGCATCTTCTCTCGCCAGACCGGCGGAGGAGGCAGGCGGCTGGCGGAGGCTGCCCGCAGGCAGGGACTGCCCCGAGCTCCCTGCCCCGGGGCTCTCGCCAGCTGGGTGGCGGCTCCCCGCGGCTCCCCGGGGACTCCTGCGCCCCGGGGACAGCCAGCCCGGCTACCGGGGCTCCGAGGGGCCGGGACGGGCCCGCCGGAAGGGATGCCGGCAGCGGGGCCAGAGCTGGCGGGGCATCCCGAGGAGCTGCCGGGGTGCCCCCCGCCCTCCTCTTCCCATCCCAGCGGCCCTTACCCGCTCCCGGGCCTGCCGCTCGGCATCGGCCTCCCGCTGCAGGTGCTCGGCGCGCTCCTCCGCCTCGTCGGCCACCTGCTGCAGGCTTTGGATCTTCTTCTTGACGGCATCGATGGAGCTGGCGCTGGCCATGGCGGGGGCTGCCGGCGGGGAGGCCACACCGCCGAGCCCTTTGTGGGATCCGCCCGGCTCGGGCAGGAAGCGCTCAGGCAGCGGCCGCTCCCGCCGCCCGCCCTGCCTCCATCCCTTCCTGCTCCTCCTCCTCCTCCTCCTCCTCCTCCTGCTCCTGCTGCCTCCGACCGACCTGCTCCGCCGCTCCCCCTGGCTAGGCGTGCGGTGCTCACCCACGGCAGGAGAGAGTTCCCACGCCGGGAGGGATGCACAGTTCCCCTCATCCCAAACAGGACAGAGGGTGCCTCCGAGCAGGGTGCGTGGTCCTCCCCAGGGTTTGGTCACTGTCTCTACATCCCCGCCAAGGCAAGATGCCCAGTTGCTTCTGGGCAGGGCACACTGTCCCCCCACCCCGGGTCAGCACGCATGGTCCCCACTGAAAGGGTACCTGGTACCCCAAACAGGGCACTCAGTGGTCCCAAGGCAGGGCATACACTTCTCTCCGTGGCCGGGAGGCATGCTGTTCCCCAGGCAGAGGTGCACAGTCACATTGAAATCGCCCAGAGCAATGGAGAGGACCCCAGGGAAATAGACATTTCCAGCAGCCCAGAGAGTCTGTGAGTGTTGGAGCCTGTCCTGTGTGAGCCCCCATGGCCACAGGAGCAACGTCCCCACACGTGCTCCCCAAGTACTGTCCTCCCCACCCACTGCTGCAGAGCCAAGGAAGGTTGTGGACTTTTTCCTTATGGAAGTCAGTAAGAGGCATGAGTAGAGCCTGCTCCTGGGCATCCTCCAGGGGTACCTAGGCTGCAGGCAGGTGCCCAGCATCCATCACATTCAGTCCCTTGGTGTCTGCTCCCCAGTGTGAGGACCTGTCCTGCAGCCCCACAGAGACTCGTGAGGCCCATGGAGATCCTGGCACCTCCTGCCCTGGGGACTGTGCCCTATGGGGGAGGTCAAACCTCCAGCTCCTGGCTCTCCATCCTGACTGGGGCACATGTCTTGATCTATCAGAAGCTGGAGCTGCTGGCACTCAATCCTCCCTTAAGATGTACTGACAGCTCCCTGGCTGCACTTCACACCTGCCTCCAGGAATGCCATTTCCCAGGTTGACCTCACCAGCTGGCATCAGCTCCAGGGCCAGGGGTCCTGGGGGTGACTCAGCCACACTGCTATCTGCACCCTGCAGATCCATGTCCCCTTGCCAAGAGGCAGAGGAAGAGGCGGTGCTGTGGGTCTCCTGGGAGCACGCAGCCTTGGGCTTGGCCTTGGGCCCAGCTGGTACTGCCCCTTCCCAGTCTGAGGCCTGGATGTCAGTAATGCAAAAGCCAGGACATAGGGCTCAGAGCAGAAACAAGGGTTCCTGGCAGCAGTGGGTCAGGGATGAGCCAGCTGCAGGCAGAAGGGGGACAGGCTGGGGGGCAGCCACTCTGATCCCCCAGTAGCCAGGCTAGGTGCCTCCTGCTGTGGCCCCACCCCGAGATGCAGTCACTTCCCAGCAGAGTCCAGTTCCCTCCCACCAGCTCAGGGAATCACCAAATAAGAGCAAAGTCTTGGCTGGGGAAAGCAGCTGGGGCGGGAACACTAGTGAAGCTTTTGGAATCATGGCCTGGGAGCGGCAGAATTTCCCTAAGGCCCCTCCAGGGTGGCTGGGGACAGGCCAGTGCTGGGGATGCGGGGCGATGGAGAGGGCTGTTCTGGCCTAAACCTGCTGTCCCAGCTGCACCATTTCCAGCAGCCCTTGCCCATCCTGACCTGGGCACCATGGGCTGTCCCTCCTGGGGACAAGAGGTTCTAGGACCAAGGTGGGCTCGCAGAGCTGGTGGGAAGTTGGTGGAGTTGCCTGATCAAGAGTCAGGCATTCCCTGCTTCTTGCACTTTCTGATACCTCTCCAAGTGCCTGGGGCCAAGTATTTGCACTGTTTAGTGCAGTCCCCATGGCCCTTGTGCCACCATCCAGTGCCAGCAGCAGGGCAGAGCCATACTGAGGTGGGTGTTTATTCTTTTAAGGCATTGGCATTTTCGCTAAGAGCGGGAGGCTGCCCTGGTATGAGCCCGAGCCATCTGAGGAACTGGGACACTCTGTGCTCACAGGCACCCACTGTCCTGCCAGGCAGGGAGGACACGGGGGTGCCTGGGGTGGATGTTCTCTGGGGGTCCACCCAGCGCTTCCCCTGCTGGAAGCAGGAGCTGTGCTGCACCTCGCACCGGGGAGGAGGTGACACCAGCACTGACACTTAGAGCTGTCAGCACATCCAGGTCCCTGGTGTGAAGGGGTGACTCCAGAGCCCCACACATCGTGCAGGCTGTCCAGGCTTTGGCATGGACCTGGGAGGGCTCTGCTGGTGACAGAGCCCTAGCCCTGCTGCAGCCAACCTCCAGCCTGACATTTCTCCTTCACCATAGCTCCTGTTCTCACTCTTCCCCCGTGGCTCTCTTCTGGTGTATCTTCTGGAATGGGACTTTCCATGCTGAAGCCCACAGATTTGCCAAACTGCTGTGGACCAAGAGCAGGGAAACACCCTCTCTGCCCAGGATGGCATCACACAGCCCACTGGCAGCAGCAAACTACTCCACACCCCACAGCTGACATCTGCCCAGTAGCACTCTTTGCCCCTTCCTCTGAGCCCTGCACTGTGAACATCAATCACATCCACTCTCAGCCACACTGAGTTTGCCCTGTCTTATATCAGCACAGAACCAATTAGATCCGTGCGAACCCCACTGCACACAGCAGCCACCTTGCCCAGCTTGACATGTCTGCCCCATGCCAGGTTGAATGTGCTCTTCCAGAGGATTCTCAATGTTTTAAAGGAGAATCATCTGTAGGATCAGCAAAGAGGTCTGAGGAGACCCCTGGCTGCTGCCCAGGGCTCTGGGCTGCCACAGGAGTGGTGTTGCCATTGCTCGTCCTTGTCCGCTCACCCCTGTCCTTGGCGGCAGCCTCAGAGATTTGACGCATCTCCCCCATTTAGCTCCATAAACCAGCTGGGATTGAATTTTTTGTTCTCAATCCTGAAAAGCCTGGCCATGCCCTGCTGGCTGTGCTCCAGACGACTCTCCTTTAGCTTCTCCTCCAGTTTCCAGGGTTGGTTTTCATCAAAGAGGGGCTGGCTATCAAAAGGAGGATTTATTTATAGGGTGTCAAATACCCTGTGTGGCACCACAAGTCGTTATACCCCATTCCCAAGCGGCCCCGTGGCCTCACACAGCTGTTCCACCCTTCATCCTGGCCAGGCACAAGCCAATTTCAACACCTTCCTAACATCTCCCCGAAGGGATCTATTTCCCAGGAGAAACATCAGTCATGGCACTAAATAAAACTCTTCCTGGCCTTGCCCTTCTCAGGGTACGAAGTAGTGCACTGAACCCCAAATCCACCCAAATCCCCTTCCACACACCCCAAGCATTCTTCCTGGCAGCCAGCACTCAGCAGCTAAGCACAGCAAGAGATTTTTCTGTTTCTCTGCTGTGCCACAGTTTAGCAAGCACCACAGTATTTCCTACGAGCATTGAGGAGGTGCATGCCTGGGGACTTGTGACACATCTTGGGACACTTGTCCCTGTAAGCTTTGGGGAGCCAGGCTGTAGGCTACCCACAAAGCTCAAGACAGGACCAGCAACCAACACTGCCCACCACAGCTGGCCTGGCCCCTGCATCCCACGCAGGACCCATCAGCCCAGTTCAGTGTCAACATCGAAGGAATGGGATCCTGACAGTCTTCCCCTCGGACGCTTTCCATATAAGGGCCCCCTCTTCCTTTAGCCCCCCCTGAGGTACACAGCCTGTGCAGGGGAGGAGCTGCTGGCGTGCCTACTTACATCTGTAGCTTTCTTCTCCGCCTGCTCCAGCTTCTCCTGGGCCTCCTTGACAGACTCTGAGTACTTCTCCACCTCATCCTCAGTGCCCTTCAGCTTCTTCTGCAGGCCCTGCTGTTCCTCCTCCAGCTGGGGAAAGGACAAAGGGTGGGGGTCAGGGGAGATGGCAGTGTTAGCAAGGCTGGAAGGGGATCTGTCCTCCCATTCTCCTGGGGACACCCAGCCTGTGGGGAGCACAGCAGGAAAACATGGACATGTCCTCTGACAACTTTGGATCTACGGGTCCTTGGGGTGCTCTTGGTGTAGAGCAGCCCCCAGGGACCCCCATCATCCCTAAGCCTGGTGGAGGTAAGGGGGTGGTGATCTCCTTCCCTGTATAGGGGACTGGAGAGCTCCTGACTTGGGGATACAGCTCTGGGGGACACCAATTTGTGTTCCCTTGTCTTTGTGGCTGCGGTGGGAGTACGCAGTCCCCAGGGTTCTCCCTGGCACAGGGATAGGGAGGAGGAACTGGGGTGTCCCACTGAGATCAGACATGTTTGGGTGTACCAGCCTAAGGGGTCAAGGAAAAGAGACTGAAGTGTTGGTTCCTGGGGACAGATCCATATGGGGTGATGTCCTGGGGATACAGTCCCAGAGAGGTAAAGTCTCAAGGGCTGTCAAGCTGGCATCCACAAGCGGGACACCCACTGGGGCAAGGTCCTTGGGCCAGGACATGCTTAGGGGACTCCAGGGACAGGGGCTGGACAAACAGTGTGGGGAGATCAGTATGGGGATTGTGTGATCCTAGAGAGTGAAGTGTCCCCAGGCTGGGCAATCAGCGGGATGGAATCCCTAGGGCTGGGCAGCCAGCGGGACAGGGTTTCCAGGACCAGACAGTCCTAGGGTGGAGGGTCCCCAGGCTGGACTCCCAGCAGAACAGGGTCCTGGGGCTGGACACCCCTAGAGTGGAGGGTACCCAGGTAATGCCAGGGAAGCCCGTGGGACGCTCACCTGCTTGCAGCGATCCTCCGCCTGCTTCTTGTCAGCCTCCGCTTGCTCGGCGCGGTCGATGGCATTCTCCTTGTCCAATTTCAGCATCTGCATCTTCTTCTTGATGGCCTCCATGGTGGCGGGGTGTCGGCGGCGAGGCGCGGAGCGGCAGAGGGACGCGGAGCACCGGGAGCAGCGGGAGCACCGGGAGCGGAGGGAGCACCGGCACTGCCTTCCCCGCCCCGCCGAGCTGCCTAAAAGCTGGGGAGGGGCCGTGCCGGGCGGGGGCTGCCCCGGGACCTCCCCCGCCGCCCGGCAGCACCTTTTAGGGACTGGCTCGCCACCGGCCCTTGCACCGAGCGGGACGGGGGGGCGGCCCCCGGCGGCATCGCCGCAGCCCTGGCGCCCGGCACCCACCGGGACGCAGGGCGGGGGACACCCCGGGTCACTGCCCTAGGGATAATCCGGGGGCACTGGGCAAGAGACGCCCCGGGATACGTGCAATGGGCACCCTGGTGGCTCTGGGTGATGCACCTCCCGGGGCAAAGCTTTGGTAGTGCCCCTGTGACACTGGATGAGGGACACTCCGTAGCGCTGTACCCCAGTGGCACAGGGCAAAGGGACATCCTGGGGCACTGAGGATGGGTACCCTGGTGGCAGTGGCTCCAGTTAGAGCTGCCCTCGTGCTAGTGCCCTAGGTACATTCGCTGTCACAGCGACCTGGGGCTTGAGGGACCCTGCTTGCTGGCACTGGCTTGGGGACACCTCAAGGGCTGGCATAGCACTTGGGAACACCAATGGGCTGGCACTGAAGTGTAGGGGACACACTCAGGCTGTGATTGCACCGAGGGACACGTTTGGCTGGTATTGCCCACCTGGGGAAAATCCCCCAGGAGAAAAGTGAGCAGCGCCCTGACTTTCCTATCCAGCTGCTGGTGGGGCAGGAGGGCCAGAGATCTGTGCAGACTTCTTGACATCCACCTTCTTTCTGTCTTGCACCTTGGTGCCACTGCCTCTGGCACCCACAAGGACATCTGGCACACTCACAGCCCAAGAGTGGCATTTTAGAGAGACACAGGGTGTACAGGCAGCTCACTGCCCCTCTTCATCTTTCTGCTCTAAATAAACTGTATTCCACAGGCAAAAAAATGCAAACCCTTCAAATCCCAGCTCCTCCAAAAATAACCTGTACTTTAATAACGATCGTAAATGCTTCTGGCACATTCCCAGCTGCAGGGTGGGCTGTGGGTCGGGGGGGCTGGAAGGAGCTGGCTGAGGGGCCATGGGAGCTCTGTGGCACGTGTGGAAGGCTGGGATGGGATGGGATGTGATAGGGACAGGAGGGGTGCACAGGCTCCCCCAGCCCATTGCCCCTGGGCTGCAGCCAGCCCTTGCTTGACGCAACTTCTCGGCACCAGTGCTCCAAGAAGAGAGGAAAAAAAACTTTTTGATAGCTGGAGAAAGTGTCTTTTAGGGTGGTGTCAGGAGAAAGTGTCAGGCCCAGGTGGTGGATGGCATAGGAAGGGTAGGAGCAGTCAAGGACCAGCAGGCTGCTGGCTCCATGGGGAAAGCAGAAGGGGCACTGCCGGACTCTGGAGAGCAGCTATTTGTACTGATGAATTAGGCACATATTTGGACAAGGAGAGTCTGTAACTGCCAGCGTGTGGCTTCTGAGGGGAGGAGGAAGATTCATCTCCCATCATTCCTGGGAGAGAATAATTGTTTTTCTGCAAGATGTTTCAGCCTGGAGCAACTTCATGGGCTTGAGCAACTTCATGTGCTGAGTGCATGGGGCAAAGATGATGATGGGCATGGTGCAAGCAGCAAGGAAATTGCCCTGGAGCCAGGCTGGCCCTCAGACATGGCCCCAAAGGATGCTGTTGCCCCTCTCTTCCCCCTTCCCCCCTCCTCCCCTTTGCTCCAGGCACCATAGCCATGTCTGATGGACACTGCTGGAATCATTGGGGAGCCAAGGTCCATGACTCTGCCCTTAAGCCCATACTCTGTGGGAAGCTGTGGGCTAAGGGGAAGAGAGGTGTGGGTACACATCCCTCCCATTGCTGCCCCATGACTGGGCTTGTCCTGGGCTAAGGTCTCCAAGCAAGGATGACAATCCCCTCCATATTTCACACTAGGGCCAGACCTTACTCCCAAGGAAAGGCTTGTCCTGACAACTAATGGGACCTTTCCAGGTGCAGTCTGTGCTGCAGCTTATTGCCCCTAATAAGTTGGGACATGCTTTGCCCACTAACTTCCAACTTAGCTGAATTTGGATCCCTGCAGAGGCCTGGCACCTTAGGACTATGTCATCCCAGCTTCAAACTTCTGTATGTGCTTTCCTGAACCTGCCTGCCAAAATGACCCTTTGATCAGTATGTGAGATTGAGGGGCAGTGGTTAATTACAGCCTCCTACCCTGGTGTTTATCTCACCACCTCTTGCTTGTACCCAAGCTGGAGGACACTGCAGTGGATATGCTTACAGCCCTGTGCAGTTCCAGTGGGTGCTGGAGCTCCCTTGTGCCCAGGATGCCAGGATGAGGCCAGAGCTGCTGCCATGCTGTGCCCGCTTGCCGTCCTTGCTGGAAACTCCAAAGGGCCCCATGTCCAAGCTGGTACCTGGGCGAGAGCCTGGTGCTGGGTCAGGCCAGCGCAGATTGTCAGGGGACAGCTGGGAGGACTGGGATGCCTGCGAGAGCCACAAATCCACCCTGGAGCCTAGCCAGGGGTAAGTGTCTTAGGAGAAACAGCCCCTCCACACCCCCAGGGACATGACCACAAGGGGATGGGGGTTTCTGTCCAGGATACTGCAGGATGCTGCCCTTGCCACAGATGATGTTGTAGCTCACAACTACCAGGAACAGCCCCAGAGGCAAAGGACACGTGCCAACCTGCCTGTGCCTTGTTGCACCCCGCAATGTCCCTGTTGCACCCCACATCACCCCCGCCTGCCCTGCCACTGCTTAGGCCCCCCAAATCCCTGCTGAGTGACAGGGTGGGAACAGGTGGGAACACGCTGGGGCAGCTGCTGCCCGCACAGGTTGGCTCTGGGGGGCTATTTCGGGGCGTGAGATCAACACTGGCAGCCGGGAAGGCTCCGGCCACATTCCCAGACCCACACCACACCAGACTGTTGCTTCCCCACAGATGGGCCACTATGGGGTGGGAGGTCCCCCACCTGCACCCCTATTGCACCCTACCCAGGAGTATATTTGGCTGGTAGGAGGAACAGGGCCAGGAGCTGAACTTCACACACAAATACCCGCCCTGCCTTCCCTGAAGCCCAAATCCCCCAGAAACAAAATCCCCAAGATCCCCTCCTGCAGTGGTGGCCCCCCGGCAGCACCTGCGAGGCCAGCACATGGCTGGCAGCGGGGGTCCGGCCTGCCGGGTGCCTGGGGCTGGACGTGCCTCAAATATTTTCCATGCTGTATAAGCACCCACGGTACACTTCCCCCCTCCCTTTGCTGGGAGGGAAGGCGCCCAGGCCCCCCTGCCCTCCCCATCTCCTGGAGAGGCCCGTTGATACCCAGCTGGCAAGAAAGCAGGAAAACCAGATTTTATTGATGAATGCGTCCTTCTGAGGAGACACTGGCATCCCCCACCCCACCCTGGAGGCTTGGAGGGGAGCTGGTTTCCTTTGATCTTTAATATGGGATGCTTAAAGTATCAAAATGGTGAGAGAAGCCTCAGCGAGTGCAAAGGGGAAGGGACAGGGGTCCCAGAGCCGAGGAGGGGTGGGATGTTGGGCTACAGGACCCCAGCGAGAGCTGGGTGTTAGTGGGAAGGGCATAAGCTGGCAGGGAAATAAATGAACTTTGAAAGCTGCAGGCTCAATACTAAAGAAATGGAAAAGTTACAAAAATACTGCAGATCTTGGAAAACAATGCAGGCACTTGGGAAGAAGGAGGAAGGCAGAGCTGGCTGGGGCCGCAGTTGGGGGGAAGCCCTGCAGGAAGGCAAAAAACAGCTCTGGGGGTGAACTCATCACATCATCCCCCATCCTGAGTGGAGGCACTGTAGCTTCCAGCCCTGCTGCTCCCCAGAGGGGCCTGGGCTGAAGAAAATACTCATGGGGTAGACTCAGGACCTTCCAGGGTAGCTGAAGAGGAAGATTCAGCCAGCAATAAGGCATTGGAGGTGAAAGGCAGCTCCACGCGACAACTCAGCGAAGGGTGGCTGCTCCCTGCATGCCATCGCACAGGAAAGAGCAAGCCACCCGCCTGTCCCCATCCCGCGTGGAGGAGAGGGAGAAAAGGGGCATGAGAGGGAAGGAAGAAGGCACAAGTAAATATCCCCTTGCAGTGGAGAGCTCTGTGGGCCCGCACCCCGGGGCTGGCGGGTGAGCCCTGAGCCAGTGCAGCCCCGGCTCCCACCCCAACCGAGTCCCTCCGAGCGCTCTGATTGTGCCTTGGGTGTGCGTGGGAAGGTGGGCTGGGCAGCGAAGCGGAGCTGCTGGTGTGCACCGGCTTGGAGGGGCAGCTGAGTCAGTGCCGTTGCTCTGGGTGCGGGCAGAGCTCCGGTCTAGCCCAGACAGCCCTTCGCTTGTGGCGGGTCGTCTTAAATAGGAGCAGGCAGTGGGCAGGTGGGCAGGCAGCAGTCTGTGCGGTGAGCGGAGGGCGTGCGGCTCAGTTCTGCTCCTCGTCCCGCAGCTCCGAGGGCAGGAACTTGTACTGCTGCTGCCGGATCATCGCCAGCTTCTTCCGTGCCTCCTCCAGCTCCCGCTCCTTGCGCAGCATCTCCTCCTGGGCGGCGATAATCTGCCAGGAGAGAGCCCCAGTCACAACTGCCTCCTACAGGGAAGGGCCAGAGCCTCTGCCACAGCAATGTCAACCCCAGAGCCAGCTCCTCTGGCTGATGCTTCCCTCCTATCACAGCCACTACCTCACTGGGCATGAGGGCTGTTTGTCCCTGGAATGGGAGCACGGTGCTCTGGACATAAAGCAGAACAGCAAAACTTCTGAGCTCAGCCCCATGTGCTGTGTAAAGGGTCTCAGCTGCAGGGAGCCAGTAGTGGGATTGTGGCACCCCACTAGGTAGATCTCACCCTCTACCCACAGCGCTGCTTCTTCCATGTGTCACAGATGCTGGGATACTGTGGACTCTGCACCAAGAAGCCAGGGCTTTACACTCCTGGGAGCATGCACCATCATCACCCACTGCTACTTGTGGCAGGATAAGGTGAGGCCCCATTATTTATCTGGTCCTCAGTTGGATGGGTGAACTCACAGTACTTTTGTGAGGCTCTCTCAAGACATGACCTTTGCTAGTGGGTGGTAGGACATACTTCTTCGACATGCAACACAGGTTTTGGTGGCACCTAGAGCTGCTCCTGCCCTGTTGGAGCAGTGTTACTCCTCACCTGTGCAATCCCTCCGACCATCTTCTCCTTCACCACCACCGTTTCATCATGGTCCTGGAAGGCAGCTGCCTTCTGTGCTGCCTTCACCAGATTGTCTGATGCTCTCTTCACGGCATTTCCAGCGGCCTGCAGCAGGGAGGAGAGTGTCAGTGTTGAGGCACAGCCCCAGGGTACAATTGCTGCCCAGGGGTGTGAAGGAACTCCTGCCCCAGCTGGGCAGCAGGCAGGACCAGGAGTGCTGGGAGCTGCAGGCAGGGATTCCTTTACATGGCTTGCTGCCTTGTCACCCGCTCATGACCATTTCAGGCGCTCCTGCTCCCAGCCAGGCTCTGGCTCCTCTCTGAGCAGCGGGGCAGGGACTGGGAGGCAGTCCTGCTGCCTCTCCCCAGCCCTTGGCCCTAGTGCTGAGACCCCATGTTAAGCCCCCAACACATGGGCATTAACCTCCTGTGTGCCATGGCCTCTGAGGTTTAACAGTGGTACAGAACATGTCCCCCCCACATTAACCTCTTGAATGCCAGTGAGGAAGTGCACCCATTTCAGTGCGCCCGGTCATTGTTCCTGAATGCTGCCAAGCTGAGCAGCCCAGCATCACTCACATGCCTGGTATGCAGCTAGCAGTGAAATCCAAGCAACCTGGAGCCTGTGTCCCAATGAACCTCCCACTGATGGCATACAGGCAGGGAGCATGAGCTCTAGAGAGCATCCACATGCCCTCACCCCACTCCCAGCCACCTTCAAACAACAGGGGCTGAAGAGGCAGCCTAGGACTCACCTGGAGCCGCTTCATGGCCTCTGAGTCATGGTCAGCCTTCACTTTGCAGGCCACCAGGAGCTGGGCTGTGGAAGCAGCCACCTGCTTGGCAGAGGAGATGAGCTTCTCCTCACTGGCATGGCCTTGCACCGCGGCGTTGGCGGCTTCGCACAGGTTGTTGGTGGCAGCAGCCACCATGCGTGCCTGTGGCAAGAGAGGCTGTCAGGGGAGGTACAGGAGCTCTGATCAGCTCCAAGGAGGTTGTGGGGTGTGGGATGGAAAGAACCAGCTTTCACAGTGTGTGGAGAGGGAGGAACACTGAAGACAAGCAAAAGGACAGAGCATCCTCCTGTTTGCAGCAGGAGTCAAGAGGAAAGTTTCTCCCTCAACCCCTCAGCATGACCTTGATACTCACGGCTGAAATGAGACCCTGGGACCACTGTCCATCATCCACTGCATTGGCTGGGATGGCACCCACCTAAGAAGGGGGAAGGGGTAAGAGTCACCACCCTGCACACCCCTTGTCACAGGCATGAGGGTTACAAGCAACCCCAGATGAAGGGAGAACCCTTCTTTACATTTTCTTCTTTCCCTCTTACTTTTCCTTGGGCCACCAATTCCCGCTGGGCTGCCGAGGCTGCCTTCACCAGGGCACTCGTGGCTGCAGCAATGGATTTGGCAGCTTCCAGGATCTGCTCCTCAAAGTTCAGGCTCTCGTCTGCTTGCTGTGGGCAAAAGCAGAGTGAGTCCCAAGCAGGAGTGCTGGGACAGATGGAGCAGAACAGAAAGATGGCTGCAGGGGGCTGAGCAGAAACATATAAAGCTGGATTAAGGGCTGTGGGGTGCAGCAGGCCATGGGCCACCTGAAGAATGCCCAGCTGGGGATGTGGGAGGTAGCAGGAGTACAGGAAGAGGGACCAACTGTCAGATGGGGCTTCAAACCTGGCTAAAGCACAGGCAGGAGAGCCCTAGCCCATCCCAAGCTGAGTACGAAGGCCAGACAAGGCTCAGCACTGCTACCTTGGGCTTGGCTCTTGGTTTCAGCTGCTCCAGCTTCTTGGCTGCAGCCTCAATGGCAGCTGCTGCCCCCAGCAGCTCATTCTCAGCGATGACAGTGGGGTCTTCTGGGTCAACCCACTCTGTCCCTAGGAACACCAGGAAGGCAGGCAGGTTACACCTGCATGCAGCCTCATTTCTGAGTTTCCCTGTCTCCTCCAGCAGCTGCTGAGCCCTCCACCTTAATCCCAGCCCTCAGTCCTGCACCTCTGAGCAGGATCTTTCCTTACCTTTCATGGCCTCGGCTGCCTGGATGAGCTCAGTGACAGAGCTGGCCACACGCTTGGAGTAGCCTGCCAGCTGCTGCTTCAGCTCATGGGTCGGCTTCTGCAGGATCTGGGGGGAAGGAGCAGAGTAAGCGCCTGGAAAAGGGGGATTCCTAAGTCTGTTTGCAGTGGGCTCCCCAGGGAAGTACAGTGGGATCCCCCAGCCCTCTCCCACGTGTGTACACATCAGGCACTGTCTGAGATGCTTTCTAAAGTGACTCCGGCTATTCTCTTTGTGCCCCAAGATAGGAAGAGCTTCCCCAGGGCCCTCCTGCATCCACAGCTTCTGGGACATCTTACAGCACAAGCCTTTCTGCACTCAGCAGTTACCCACGCCAAGATTTCTCCCCTGCAAATAATTTCAAGCTCCAGAAGCATATTCCCTTCTCTGTCTCCATTTTGGAGGTTTGTTTGCAAACACAAGCTGGAAAGGGGAGTACCCTGGAGTGACGTCCCAGCTGAGGAGGGCTGGCCCCATCAGGATGAGCTGGCAGGCTGTGCCTTAAGGGTCCTCCCCTGGGTTGGAGGGACACATGCACACACCACAGCACACGTGTGCACGCACACGGCATGTGTATGCACAAGCAGAGCTCACTGCTGGCCCAACTTCCACCACACAGGCAGCAGCTGCCCATCAGCTAGAGCAGGGGTGAGTACACAAACACAAACATGTGGACCCCAGGGTCCCTGTGGACACACGCAAGTCCCACCCCAGCACTGGGCTGGGCACACAGACACGCCATGAGGAAGGCTCATGCTGAGGTTAGAGACCAGCAGGCACCCCAGTGTTGCCTTACTCACCGGCTGACAGAGAGGAGAGAGGAAAGAGAAAAGAAAGCAGTGAATGCCCCAGCCAGGAGGAGTGAATACAGGGGAGGGTAGGGGAAGGTGGGTGCTTCTTGGTGGGGTGAATGGCAGCCAAGAGGAGAAGTGGGAACAAAGGATCAGAGATCCTGGGTGGGAAGCTGTGCTGCCATCATTAGCTCTTACTTCAGCCTTGCAGGGCTGGGCAAGACAGTGCACCTGGACGAGGCTCCCACAGCTAGAGGAGTTACCCACACATAGGGCAGCCACAAATCCACTCTCCTCCTCTCACCCTTTACACCTTATTTCTCCCAGCCCTGAATTGCTCCACTGCAGTTTTGAGCCACAGAATCTCTCTGCTTTTGGAGGGAGAGACCTATTGTTACCAAATACCAAGTCCCCGTGGAAGTTCAAATTCCTACCCCTCCCCAGTGAAATATGCAGGCTTTCCCACTCCTCTGCCGGGAGCCATGTTTTCCAGCCTGAGACAAATAACCCTTATTCATGAACCCTAACCATACTTGTTCATGCTCTGCAGAAGGCACTGTTTCCCTTGGGGACACAGTGTACAGCAATGACCTTGCTGCTGCTAGGGAATGAGGCAGCAGCTCATCTGCCATCTGCCATCTCCCCTCCCATTCCCCTAGATCCTTCCTGCTTGTGGTTTCCCAGAAACCTGCTGTCCTCTGATAAACAGGACCTGTGAGCTTCACTCCTGCCTTCACAGACCACAGCACTGTGGAGACTGAGGTGACTCATGGCTCTCTCCTGGACTTGTGTTGGGCCATCCCAGCAGAGTCACCAGAGCAGCGTGAGGCTCAGAGTACACAAGCTGATGGCACACAGTGATGGCTGGTTTGCCCTCATGAGCACATTTAGTTTAAATGCCTTATTATTAAGCATGCTGTCTGCTCTGACAACATGTTTAAAACTGCTAAATGATCTCTGTCTGGAGCTGAAGGCACCCCGGAGGCTATGAGCTTACTAAGAGGCACCTCCAGTGAACATTTTAAGGGATGTTCCAATGTATGATAGTCAAAACATTGCACAGCAGCAAGATGGTAACACCCAAAATACAGGGGAATGGCGTGTTCCTGCAAGTAGACTGACCTCGGGCACTGCCACACTAAGTCATTAGCCTAATCATCTGTTAACAACAGGTCAGCCAGAGAATTTCTACTCAGCACTCCAGCCTTGGCTGCCATGATTCATGTGTGCCTGAAGCATCTTCCAGGCAGACATTTGATCCAGATGCAGAGGATGGAAAACTCACTGCTCCCCTTGGAACTGTACCCCAGTGGTTACCTCCCTTGAATAAAACTACCCTTTGACTTCTCTTCTACTCAGCTTCCATTTCTAGCCATTGATTCCTGCCCACCTTCCCCTGCTGCTGACAATGCTGGTTACCCTCTAGGCCCTCTGCCTGAAGGGGGCTTTCCTTGCAGGAAACCACAGCCTGGGCTCCACCACTTTGTAGTTGATGATCATGACAGCAGACTCTTACTAACCAGCAGTCTTGATACAGAGCTGAATCATTGTCAGTCTTTGCTCTGACCTCAGCTGGAGAGTTCTCACAGCACTATGGGTTGAGTGTGCACATCCCCACAGTGCCCCTGACTCCACTTCTGTGGTCTTGCCAAGAATGCAAACTGTTAGAAGGACTTTACTGGATCTTTTCTACCATGCTAGAGGTTTAATTTACTTCTTGTAAACTAATGTTGCAGATGAAGTCCTTGGGAGTACTTAGTAAGAGGTAGACTGGATCAAAAGGATGAAGTAGGCACTTGCAGTCATTATCTTTGCTATGGAAGGCACTGTCCATCTCCCACACATAGTGCTGTGGGCTTGACAAGCTTTGTTTTCCCACTGTCTGAGGTCCATTATTTCTACCACTTTTACTGGAAGCTTTATTTTTACAAGATTATGCTACTGTGTTACTGACTTCCAGCCTCCATCTGTTTGCAGCCAGGTAATCTCCATCTGTTGCTAGCAAAATACTTTTCTTAGAGCCTCCTGAGCTCTCTGACATCTGCTTCCATGGCAGGGGCATCGACACATGCTGTGCCAGCACAAGCAGCAAAAGGGGCTGTGCAAAGGCCTCAGTGGGAAGAGGTGAAGAGCCCAGAGGACCCTGGGGATTTGGGGACCACCCAGGCAACCCACAGTCAGCCTCTGCCCACCCTGGGAACTGGGGTGGGGACACTCACCACCAGCACATGCTCCAGCAGCTCCAGGTAGCCATCAGCACACTCCTTGCCAAAGCGCAGCGCCCGCTGCCGCACGTCCCCGCTCACCTCCGGGTGGTAGGCTGCTTCCTGCAACCCGGGCACAGGGAAACCCGATTCACATCCAGCACCATCCCTGCCTCCACCCACAAACCCATGCTAGAGATCCACACCCGCCACCTGCCCGCCCCACCTTGCAGGAGCGCAGCATGTCCGCGATGGCCCGGCGGCTCAGGTTGGCCGTGGCAATGACGTCCTCCTGCCGGCATGAGTTGCCAGCGGCCACCGCTTTGGCTGTGGCCATCGTGATGCCTTTCGTCATGCGGATAAAGTCCTCGGGGGTGGAGACCTTGGCGGGAGGCACCGGTGAGGAGAAGACCTGCGGGGCGAGAGGCAGCGGTGAGGCGTGGGGCGGCAGGCAAGCAGCGCGGCAGCCGCGGCACCGCGGCCGTGCTCACCGCCAGCTCCTGGCGAATGTGCTCAATCGTGGCCTCCAGTGCCCGTGTCCCCTTCGTGGCCTCGTCCTCGACAGCCTTCACTGTCTTCAGCAAGGAAGTGACATTTGTCACCATCACCTATGGAAGGAGAAAGAGAGCCAAGTGAATCCCCATACAAGCTCTGGCCTGTTGCCAGCAAATGTCCTTCCCCTGTGGATTGGTCCAAAACTGCCTCATCCTCACACTCCACTCACACTGCCTCAACTGCTCCTCTGCATGCTGTGTTCCACCTTCATGTGTCCCTTCCTACTCTTTTGTCCTGACTGCACCCCAGTTGTGCTCCTGTGCTCAATTAGGCAGAAAAAAACCCTTATCTTTCTCCTTCTTCTTCTCTAGCCCCTTCTTCCCATCATAACCACCACAGACCTTGGCAGAGTTCTTCAGCTGGTAGACAGCAGGGTCATCTCCAGCTTTGCCAGCAGCTGCTTTGGTGGCACCAATCAGGTCTCCAAGTGCCTTGGCCACATCCTTCACGGCATTGATCAGGACCACCTAGGGAGAGCAAGATGAGGGCTGAGCTAAAGTCACACCTAGGCTGGGGGTGGTGGGGCACAGCAGTGAGAGATTTGAGCACCACAGGTCACACAGGGAGTCCAGCACCAGCCAAAGCCCAGCCCCCCCTCTCCCCAGCTCTTGGGATCCAGCCTGAGAACCACATGGTATCTGCATCCCTCAATCCCTCCAAGCAAGCTACCAGCAGCCTCTACTCAGCCCATACACCCAGTCACACCTGGGTTTCTGGGTCTTCAGATCCCAGGCTGGCAGCACCCAGCTTCACCACCTCTGCCAGGCGGGTGATGGTGGACACAGAGGACTGGGCAGCCTGGGCTAGCTTCTCCTGGCTGGCTGTGGCGTTCTGCACCAACACCTTGGTGTCCTCCACCAGTGCCTTGGCTGTCTTCAAGATGCCCTCCCTGGAGAAAAAAAAGTGTGTCAGGGAAACACAACCCTCTGCTGCATACATGGTCCTTGGGGTACAGAGAGACTGTGGATCTTGGTTTTTCCATGTACAAGCTGGAGTTTCAGGAAACTGAGTCAGCACAACCAGAGCTGGAAGCTCTCTTTGGGGGTGGTCCACAGCTCAGAAAGACCATGGGAAGAGCGTGACACCCTGTCTCTGGCTGAGCAGAGGCTGGACATGGTGCCTGGGTACCTGTGGTCAGCAAAGGTCTCAGAGTTCTCCCGGTTTAGGGTTCCTGCTGTAGCAAACATGATGGTGGTGTCAAGGTCAGCAATGATGCCAGAGACAGCACTGGCTGCTGTGATGCAGGCTTGTGTCCCACGGTTCCCAGCCTGAAGAGCTGCCAGCACATGAGACACCTGTGGGATACAAGTAAAGTGACTGGGAGAGCAGAGCAGGTTCAGGGAACCCTCACTACAGACACCTCCAACACCCCCAAGGGTGGAGCTGCTCCCATTCCACTGGGAATATTTTGGTCTGCACCCCTTCTTAGCTTCCAGTTATCTATTTTTACCTTGCATCTATCATGTTTGGTGTCGTAAGAGATGCTGGACTCTGCTAGTTTTCAAATTAGTAAGATTTGCAGATGCCAGGCACAATTGACAAGTGTTTATTTTTGTGTTTTTCCTTAGAAGCACTGCTACTGTACCCTTATCAACTGGACTTTTTAAGCCACATTTTCATCTGTTCTTCAGAAGAATGCTTTTTAGATTGGCTTGATGTATAGGATGCCAGCAAAAGTTGAATGGGAGACTGATCACTGAGCGTGAGCTGCAAGCACTGCTGCAGATGCTTTGCCCAACTCCGCAAAATCTTATCTGGAGAGCCCTGGCCTGTCACCAGTGTGTAGGTCAGGCAGGCTGCAGCACCTGGACATCTCACCAACCACAAGCACCAGCTGCTGTTATAGTGTCTGCAGAGGAGGATTCATCCTGCACCCCATCAGCTGGGCAGGGGGAGTGTGGCCAAGAGAGCCAACAGAATCCAACAGGACCAGGAAAGAAGCTGTGATGCTTACAAGGGTACATGGCTGAATCCAGCATCCCTCCCACCTCATCATGCTGTCAAACCTCTCTCTTGACCACCTACCTTCTCAGAAACCTTGCGTGCACTCTCTATCAGCTCCTTCTTGGTGTAGGCATCGCTGGGGCTGCACTGCAGGGCTCCAGCCTTGGTGACCAGGGCAGCACAGCCGTGACCCAGCTCCTGCACCCGGCGCTTGATGTGGGAGCCGATCTGCAGAGGAACGTGTGTGTGACAGAGTCAGCAGGGAACTAAGCCCTGCATCTGTGACACCCACTGGGAAACACCCGCTACTCAGCTCCTCTTTCCCAATCCTCCCACTCAGGAGAAGGAAAAAGGAAACACAGCTTTGCTCCTTGTTTCTATGCCATGTTTCAGGGGAGGTGTGAAAGCTGCCTGCCCCCAGCTCCAATGGGAGGTTCAAGTATCCCTGTCCTCTGTTCTCACGCCCCAACAGTCCCTGCTCTGCCTCACAGCACACTCCAGCACTTCCCCCAGGCTCGCACCTCTTCGTTCTCAGCAGTGAGGGCAGCTGGCTTGGCCTCTTGTGCCAGCTGCCCATAGTCATGGGTGAGTTGGTTGGCCAGTATGCCCAGCTCATCTGGGTTGGTGGTGGATTTGGTGACCTGTTGATGGAAGAAGAGCAGGAGTTGGACAGGGCAAGGAGGGCAGTAGTCTGACTGAGTGGCAGGCAGTGCATTCTACAGTGACAAGCTTGCTTGCACCCACCATTTCCTGCACAGTCACTGCAATAGCCTTGGCTGTCTTCACCATCGTGGTCTGGTAATCCACAAAGCTACCTTCTGGCTCACCCATGGGCCCTTCGTCCAGCTGCAAGAAACCACCAGGAGATTCTGGCTCCAGGTCTGACCCACAAGGTCTTTAACTTGTAGGTTTGACCCTGACTCTTCTTCTCTCCCACACCCAGCCTGTCCTGGTCCCCTTCATTCCTTCCCTCACCTGGTTGATGGCTTGGGTGATGGAGTCCACCATGCCCCCCACAACACCTGCAGCACTGGCTGCCTCATTCAGGGTGGTGGTCAGGTCCTCCACGGCTTCCTTCATCATCTGCACAGCCTCTTCCAGAGCCTCCTGAGTGTGGGCAGCTTGCTGCAAGGAGAAGCAAGAGTGAGGGAAGGCAGGCTGTGGCTCCCCTTCCAACAGGGATAGGGACACTGAACACTGACCCTGGGTTTTTCATGTCTGGCTCATGTGTGTGCACCATGCAGCACCCACATGCAAAGGAAGGCATGCTACTGACATATGTCCCTTCTGCTCACCTTGGGGTTCCCACCAGCCTCCTTGGCTGTGTACAGCATTTGCAAGGCAGATTCAGCCAGTGTTTTGGTCTGGTCCAGGAGGTTCATCTGCTGCTGGTGGTTGGGTGTTTTGGAGGCAGCACCAACAGCTGCCATAATGAGTGGCTCGAAATACTGAGCCATCTGGGACACCTAGGGAAGAGCAGCGTCAGCACCAGCAGCTTCCAGCCCCAGCTGCCGTGTACCTTTACTCCCCAGACACCAAGTGCCAAACCCCCCTTACCTTGTGCCCCAGCTGCGAGGCCTCGGCCCGTGCTGCAGCAGCCACAGGCTCGATCAGGTTGCTGATCTCCTGCACAGCTGTGATCATCTGATTGTGCAATGCCTGTGCAAAGAGAGGGTGCTGCATGAGACTGCAGCAGGGCTGCAGTCCCCTCATGCTGCTGAGAGTCCAGGGAAGGATGCCCACTCCCTTAGGCTTGCCCACAGGGTGACTCTGACCCACCTCCTGGGAGATATCTTGCCGGGGGGCCAGCTGCTGGCTGATGGCAGCAAGGGATGCCTGGTCCACCTCCCGCAAGCATCTGTTCAGGACCTCAATGGCCTCATCACACTCCCGCTGTCCTGGAGCTTTGTCCCTGAGTGACAGGTGAATCAGCCAAGCACTGGTAGCTGCTACACCACTCCTTCACCCCCAGCCTTGCCTGGTGCTGCTGAGGAGCAAGACCCCTCTCCCGGGCTTTGGGGCAACCCAGTGTGATAGAGCCTGGGCACATCAGTGTGTGTTCTCATCAACCCATGTGAAAACTGGAGGAGCAGTTTCCACAAAGGACATCCCATCCCTTGCCTGCCTGAACGAGCTGTGTCCAAGGAGATGATGAGCCAAAACATCTCCAGGAACGTTTGCTCAGCAGGGACAAAGCCACAGCCACAGAAGGACTCAGCTCACCTCATGTTGGTGATTAGCTTCTTGATGGAGTCCGAGACTGTGCGTGAGTGGCCAGCGAGCACTGACCACTGTGGTGGGTCCTTGGGGTTGACAGCCAGAGAGCGGGCAGTCTGGATGAGGCCAGCAGAGCTCTCCAGCATGGTCTTGGCTGAAATGACAATGGGCTCCATGGCTCTGCGCCCCTGCATAGGGAAACAGGCTGGTGAGGTAAAGGAGTGTGCATGGGAAGTTGCTCTCTCTCCCATGACCCTTACCCTGGTGCAGCCCCTTGATGCCCAAGGCTTGCTGCTACCTCCCCATCACACCCCCTCAGTGTTGGCCACCCAGGCTCAGGGAAGGCACAGTTTCTCTCCATCCCAGAGCAGAGCCTGTCACATCCAGGTTCCATCCTCCCTGTCCCATCAGCATCCCACCTCTGGGCTGATCTGAGCAGGAACAGTGGCAAATTCTGGGTTGGAGGCAAAGGCTGTCAGGTTATCCACAGCCTCTATGAGAGGGGCAGTGGCAGCACGGCACCGCTCCCGGTTCTCTTCGTTGAACTCGCCATCCAGGGCCTGGTGTGGAGAGACCAGAGCAGTTACCCAAACCTCACTGTACCCCAAATCCCATCACTACCACACTGCCTCAGAAAGGACTCTGTACCTTGATGGTCTTCACCAGGTTGGCTGTGCTGTTGGCCACCTCCTTGGCCGACTGGACAAACTGGCGCTTGGCCACAGGATTGGCAGTGCGGGAAGACGCCAGACGGCACGTGTTGCACAGGGCTGAAGTGTGTTTTGCTACGATGGTGGCTGCTGACAGTACCTGCAGGGGAATGCAGAGTAAGGCAGGATCCACCATGACCCATAATTCCTACGGTTCTCCCTTCTCACCCACCCTGTGTAGAGCAGCAGTGACCACAGGCATCCCTTTTGGGACCCAAGAAGGATCACCAAGATCCTGCATGCCCACAGAGTCCCCTATCTGGACTGTCACCATTGCACCAAAGCCATCAGCTAGCTCCCAGTGCAACTGATGGGGCCTGATGAGACACTAGCCATCATCTTGGCCAACTCTTGGGATGCAGCACTTCCAACTAGCCTCACATTCCTTTTGATGCAGGCAAATTCCTGTAATGGAACCCCATCACACACTCACCTGGGACTGAGTACAGGCAGGGTCCACCAGGTTCTGGCAGGCCATCTGGATGGCTTGGTTAGCTCTAGCAAACTGAGTGGGGTCCACCAAGCCCTGCTGTCCAGCCTGGCTGTTAGGGTCTGAGACCCCCACAAGGTAGGCAGCCTAGGAGCATGGGAGATGTGGTGAGAGAGAGTCTGTTCACTGCAGGGAGGCTCACAGAGGGCATGGGCTGCCAAGGAGCCTGGCAGCATTTCCCACTGATTTGGAAAGGCAGGGGTGGGGTGCATGCAACAACTATGCCTCTGGGCATAGGCTCAGGAGTGGGACTGAGTGTGTCTCACCTGGGCAGCTGCCTCTGTCAGCCCACAGAGAGCTTTGGAGGCGGCACTGATGGACTCGCCAAACTCAGGCAGTTTGCTGTTCTTGGCATTCTGGGAGATGCCAGCCATGGACTCTCCCAGGACCTGCAGGACACACCACACACTGATTATGGAGACTGTCTCCCACAGTGCTCCCAGGAGCAGAGCTCACTGTGCTTCACCAGTAGGGGAGGAACTACCTTTCCCTTTGTTCCTATATCCTTCCCAAGCCCTCCCTGTTCTTCCCCAAACCTCTATTCAGGGCTTACCTTGGAGTTCTCCATGACACTGTCAAGGCAGTTGAAGTAGGACATGTCATTAACAGTCTGGGTGGGGTTCTCCAACAGTTCCTTCACCGTCTGCAGGGACACAGGTGTCACACCCAGAGGAATATTCTGCATCCTCCACTTGCACCTCCTCTTCATTCTCTCCAGTTCCTTCTAGTGGGGTGTGGCCCTCCCCCACCCCCAACATCTCAACTCCCCCACTGTCTTTCCAATATGCAGTTTCTTACCTCCAGCTCCCGCAGGGCATTGTCACATTCCTTCTGGCCTGGAGCCTGCTGGGTGCACATGGTGATCAGCTGGTTAATGCTGTCAGTCACAGCCCTGCCAAGGACATGGGAGAAAGATCCACAGATCAATGCTTACCCCACCACCCAGCCCCACTACTATGGCCAGCAGCTCTCAAGGGGCAGTTCCTCTTACCGTGCTGCTGCTGCCAACTGATTCTTGAGGTTGGGTGCCGCAGGATCAGCAGAGAGAGCCTTTGCAGCCAGCAGCAGCTTGCTGGAGGACATGGAAATGCTCTTCAAGTTCGACACCACCTGTGCCTGGTCCTCCTTATTCTGCAAAGAGGCAAGATGAGTTTTCTGCAGCATCTTTTTAAAGTCCACACCCATCCTGGGTCTTCTATAGGGACTTTCAAGCCGAGCTAGGTCCCTTCATCCCAACTTGTCCGCCAACAGCAAGGATACATGAATTCTTGCCAAACTAACTCAAGCCATCTTCTTCTCCCTGTTGCTGTGGTTTTGCACAGCTCCAGTTCCCATCTCCCTGGCTGCATTGGCCACAGCCACCCAAACCACCACTGCCTGGCTTTTGGTCAGCCACCTTCTCAGATATCCCAAATCTCTCCCTGCATTCAGGATAGCCCAACAGGCATTTCCTCTCACCGGGGACTGGCTGGCCATCTCCACTCCTGCCTGCAGGAATTCATTGAAGTCATGTCCAAATTTGCCAGAGGACTTGGCCAGGTCTTGAGGGGTGCCACGTGATGCCTGCACCAGCTCATTGGCGGATTGATTGAGCCCTGCTGCTGCCTGGTTCAGCTGGCTCTGGGCCTCCTGGAAGCTCTTAGTGCTGGGAGGGAACTGGAAGGAAGGAGAGAGGTTTGGAGAGGCAGAGAGATGACTGGAGATGGCAGATGGAAGTCTGGCACATGCTTGGGGATATGCCAGAGGAACCCAATGAAGTTGGACCAGCCTGCATTGCCAGACTTACCCCTTCCCCTCCCGCCCCAGCTCAGCTTACCGAGTCTGAGAGCAGCCTCTTGCTGGCCTCTCCCACCATGCGGATGGCAGCATCCACGTCCCTCTGCCCTGGCAGGCAGTTAACGCAGCGGTTCAGGGCCTGTGACACTGCCTTGGCCACCTACAGGGAAGCAAAGAGAGGTCACCACCTCCCAGCCAGCCCCACAGCCTGACAGGGCACACTGGGGTACTCACTGTCCCCACCTGGGCCAGGCGCTGCTGGCTCTCTGGGTCACCAGGCTTGGCCACTGCTTTCCGGGCCTCCTCAATAAGGTTGTTGGCTTTGTCCATGACATCACTGGCGCACTCCAGCATGGCACTCTGTGCCTGAGGGTCAGAGGTGTTGGCTGCCACACCACGGGCAGCCTGGCTGAGTGAGCGCAGGGCCTGGGCCACTTCCCGGGCAGCAATTCCTGGGGGGATAGAGAGGTCAGCTCAATGCCTGTCAGCTCAGTGCCCCTTCCTCCGAGCCCTGCTGTGGAGGCCAGTACCTGTGTAGTTCTCATTGCCCTGGGCCACCTCTCCCAGGAGATGAGCAATGGCGGAGCTGACAGCTTTGGTGCTGTTCCCCAGGTCCTGGGCACACTTCTCCATCTGCAAGGGAGTGAAGTTGGGACATGCTGATGAGCTTCACTTTTTTGGCAATTCCATTGTCCTAGAGTCCACCCAGAGCCACCCTTCCCTGCACCCTCACCGTCTCTCCAGGCAGAGGCTTGAGCTTGCCATCACGGGCAGCTGCCTTTGCTTCCTGCAAGTCCCTCTCCAGGCTCTGCACCAGACCCAGCGCAGAGTCTATCTCCAAGGGTCCACATGCCTCCTGAGCCTGTGATGGGGCAGAAGGGAAGGTAAGCAGGTGACCACTGAGCCTACCTGGCTGCGGCAGAGACCAGAAACTGCCACCAGGCTGTCCCCACTATTCCCCACTGCTCTGCACAGCTGGTGTCTCACAGCAGGATGGATCAAAGCCTCTCACCTTCTGGGCGGCTGTGCGGAGCTCGGCCAGAGCTGCGGCCAAGTTCTTGGCACACTGGCTGAGCTGCATAGCAGAGGCTTGGTCTGTTATGGTGGGGACGGTGGCCTTGGCTGCAGCTACCATCTTACCACCAGGCTGTTGGGCCAGAAAAAAAAGCAATGAGAAGGGGATAAATACGCAGCATCTCAGCTGCCTCTGTGCAGAAGATCTCCCAGTGTCTTAAAGGGACAGGCACAGTAGGAAAGCTGTAATACCAGAGCTGGCATGGAAGGCTCTGGGCAGTATGGATACCTGCAGGAAGTTCTGGCTGGCAGCAATGAGAGCCAGCTGGGCGCTGGGGCTGTCTGGCTGGGACTGGCTTCCTCGCACACCTTGCACCAGCATCGGGATCTGCTCTGCAACCACCTGCCAGAGAAAAGGGTTGCTGGAGAGGATCAGTCAGAAGGACATGGATTCAACCCAGGACCCAGTGATTGAAAGATCAGCACCGACAGGACCTAAGTGAGCACTCAGGATCCAGTCTGACCACTGTGGCAGAGCAGGAAGCACCAGCATGGCTGATGGGAGATGAGACAGGGAGAGGGAGCACAGGAGATGCCAGACTCAGGCCCGGGCCCTTACCTTGCAGCTCTGCACCAGCTGCTGCTGCGCAGCAGGGTTCTTGTTGGAGGAGGAGGCATGCTGTGCGGCGGCGATGGTCTGCGTGGCCGAGGCCGCGGCCTGCTTGGCTGCGTGCTGGCACAGGGAGGCACAGGTTAACACTGGCAGTCTGTATTGAGCCCCCCCGCCATGACCAGGGCCCAGATTCCCCAAACAACTTCTCCTGTGCCTACTCCTGTGGCACCCAAGCATCCCTGGCACTCTCACGCCCCAGCACCCTAAAGCAACACGGTGCACACAGGGGAAGGGAGGTCTATCTGTGATGCAGCACAGACACTGTACTAGAAATGGACTTGATCCCTCTCTGCGTAAATGAAGAGGAGTTATATGGGAGCTCCTGGTCAGGTCTTGCTCACCCTCTGCAGATCCTTGCCCAGCATCTCACCTCCAGCTTGTGCACAAGCTTCTTCTTTATGGCATTCTGGGCTGCAGCATTGGTTGCCATGCGGAGCCCTTCTGCTGCCTCACGCAGCCGCTGCTGCTGCTCCTCGCTGTCCGGGTGGGCTGCAGCTCCCTGGAGAAAACAGAAAACCCATTACCCCTCTCAGGGACCATGGAGTCCCTTTTCTTTCTGAAGCAGCACCGCTGCTCCAGCCCCCACAAGGAGCCCTGTTTATGGTACTCAGGAGATGCTCAAAGCCTCTCTGGAGGAGTCCATTAGCAAGAGAGGTAACAGCTCCTCTGCTACCACTCACAGCCTCCTGAAGCTCCTTCACAGGAGGAACCCACCCCACAGGTCCCTGGCTCAGTGCAAGACCTTGCCCACGGAACCGCTGCTCAATGAGGGGCACCCAGCACTGAGCCAACAGCATTGGACAGGGCTGGAGCCCAAGCCAGCATCCACCCTTCCCCACATACTGACCTTCGCAGCCTCCACCATCTTGGCAGTGGCATCAGCCAGGATTTTAGCTGCACTCAGAAGCTTGCGTGAATTCTCCAGATCTGTCTCTCCCTCAGCATCAGCTTTGATGGCATTTACAAGGTCAGAGGTGGCCTGGGCCAGAATACGAGCCTGACGCACCATTTCTCCTGGAACAGAATGGAAATGTAGCCTGTTAGCAAGTCCCAAGGGCCCTCTGATACTCCCTATCCATTGTACTCTGCCCTGGGTGTCTCATTCTCACCTGCATCACCCATGGAGCTGAATATATTCTCGGTGACATTGAGGATGGTGTCAGTGGCCTGGTCATAGCGCCCAATGGGCTGCCCACCCAAGGCATGCTGCTTGATGTGCTGCAGCAGGTCGTTCAGGGCCTGGGTGACAGCCGTGGCTGCCACCCCCACCTGCTTCAGAAGCTGGTCATCACTGGTGGCTGCCTTAGAGGCCTCCACACAGCCCTCAGCAGATTTGGCCACCAACTTGCCAGCCTCGATCAGCTGCTCCTGGCAAACTGGGGAGCTGATTGTGGGAGCCACAACCTGGAAGAGAAGAGAAAGTCTGGGCAGCAAGCATGGTATGCTCCATACCTATCCCAAACTTCTGCTCCTCCAAAAAGGAACATCGTTGTTTGAGCACACTGGCAGAGACTCCCAACAAGCCACAGCCCACACTTCCTGTACCAGATTCCCAAAGTCCTGCCTTAGGACATGTGGTCCTGGCACACCTAGGAGCCCACTGCAAAGTTGCCCCCCAGCCAGGTGATGCTCACAGCCATGCAGAGGCAAAGGTTAATCTTGCTGCTTACCTTGGTGCAGGCCACCAGCTGGGAGGTGGAGAGGGCACACTGGGTGGCCGCTGCGATCACCTGTGTCTGCAGCGCGGCATCCTCTGTTTTCTGAGCCACGTTCTTGGCTTTGAGCACCAGTGCAGCAGCAGCGTTGGCCACTGCCTTTGCCAGCTGCATAAGCATGTCCTGGGAGGGGACAGAAAGGGTCAATGAGGCAGCCATGCCAGTGGGAGAAGCCGCAGCCATCTGCAGAGGCTGCAGGGCTCTCGTGAAATATTCAGATGGGAAATGTGAGCCCTCAGGGGCCTTTCATCCACTCTGTCCCAGCACCAGCAGCACTGAATACATGGAAAGGCTGGCAACACCTTGACCTCATCTCCACTGTGTGCTACAGTTGGCAGTGAGGCTGCAGCCTGGCCTTGGGCTGCAGCCTGCACAGCCATGAACACCACCTGGAGAAGCTTAGGCAATGCTCAGCATCACTGCAATATCCACTGCCCAGGCAACCACCTGACCCCAATTGTACCACAGCAAGAACCTGCTGCAAGGCACTGCTGGTACTGGCTGGATTTGATTGGGTTTGCAAATATTTGAACACAGGGAAAAGATGACACACCCTTCCGGTCAAACAGCAGGCACAAGCCAGCCATGGCACACCCAGGCTGTGGGCAGCTGCCAGCAAGAGGCAAGTGGGAGATGCTTCCATGGTGATCATCTGTATTGCAGGTAGAGGCCAGCTATTTTTTTCAATTCTAACCTGTTGGCAGACAAGCTAGAATACATCTCTGCTGTTATTTCCAAAGCTAAAAGAGAGGTATGACAAGGCAACCAGCCTCCTCTCTCCGGGATGGCAGGAATGTAACAGGTGCCAGGAGGCAACAGGCACGCACCAGCACATGGCAAACTGCTTTCCTGCAGGGCACCAGACATAACAGCACGCTGCAGCCTTCAGGACTAGCCCCTGTAGCACACTGCTGGTGAAAACTGGCAGCACAGCACTAAATAGCAAAAACCCTGGTAGGCAGAGCAGGGCTCTTTGCCTGCTGCAGCTGCCAACCTCCTGCTGTGTGCATGCTGACAGCAAACAGCCCCACACCCCACAACAGGTAAGCCTCTGGCCACCAAACCAGAAGAGTCACAGCATCCCCTTGCCCTCTGCAAGCCAAGACTACTCCCACTGCAATCCATCACCTTTTGCGACAGGAGGAAAGACTGGAGAGTGCATGCGTCCAATTCAAGAGTCCCCAGACCACTGCATCTGAGCCCATGGAAGGAAGTACATACACTCGGGTTTGACAGATGTGAGGCAGAACATCCTGCTGCTTGACTGCAAATGTCTTCCAGGTCCTAAATCTGACCTTTGGGGATATTCTGTCCTGCCCCTGCTGCACGGCCAAACACGGCTTCCGGCCCTGCTCTTAGCTTTTCTGCTCCCCCTGGTTATCTTTCAAGGCCTCTCTACTCAGCTGAAGCTGTGTGGCTGCCATGAATAGAAACCCCTTCTTTCTGGAGTATTCTGGTCTATAATACATCTGAATTGTCCACCCCAGCATAATGTGCTTCCTTTATGCTGGAAGGAGCAACCATGGGAAAGCAAGCCAGTTGGCAGTCAGTTCATCTGAAAAAAAGCTGCCACACAGGGCTCCACCCATACTGGGTCTCTTTTAGGGGCAGGCAGGCAGCTTCTATATGCAGGGAGCAGCAGGCAGAAGCTGAGTTGGCTGCAAGGGATGATCTCTAGAGCAGCATTTGCTCCAGCAGCAACCCGAGTGCATGGACTTCTGAGATCCAACCACCAGAAAAGTAGAATTTTGCAAGAGCCCTCCTCCAAAGATTTCAGATTACAGTTCCCAGAGGAGCCCCCTTCATATTGGAGACGGCAGGTACCACCAAGCCAAGCCTACAGGCTTGTTTTACCGTCTTTGGTTCAGAGCCAGGCAGGATCCAAGCACACCGGTTTTCTGGGATCTACACAGAATCCACAAGATAAGAGGTGTTATATCATTCTAGAGACAAAGGTGGGCAATGGCCTGTCCCCTCCCTCACAAAATCACCACTGGGCACTGGCAGATGTTCAGCTCAGACCCCTCCTTGTGAGGTCCTGTGCAAAGGCCGACAGTTTTAGGAGTGCGTGTCCCTGGCTGCTACTGGGTGCACTCACCTGGAACCGGGGGTCAGTGTCACTCTCCCCTATCTGCTGCAGCAGCTCCCCGCTGGTTTGGCCCACCAGGCCAGCAGCCTGCAGGAGATTCTGGCGAGGCTGCAAGGAACAAAGCAAAATCAACACCAGGCTCATGAGCAAGCCTTAAAATTTCACCCAGTGGTTTCCCTTGGCTTTCCCCTTCCTCTTGGTCCCACACCCCCTTCAGTTCCCCACCTCAGCACTGGCAGGCTGTGCTGTTTTCAGCAGGTCTGAGACAGCGCTCGCCAGGTTCTTGGCTGCCTGCAGAAGCTGCCGCCCGTTTCCTCCTTCATCCTCCATCAGCGCAGCCAGCAGCTTCACACCCTTAGACATCTCCGTCAGGTTGGAAGAGATGGTGGTGACAGCACAGCCCACGGCGGTGTAGTCTGTGTCTGCTGGATCCCCTGCACAAGGAAGAGAGGAGTCAGGATGGAAGTGCCCCAAGTGATGCTCCAAGAGCATCCCCACACCTGTCACTGATATGGTTTTCCTTTCAGAGAACAGGAGTCTTTCAGCCAGACAAGAGACAAGCATTTTCCTGAACTGGGGCATCCCTCTACTCCAACTCTCCATATACCTGCAGTGAGGTTGACGACTGAGGCTGTGCCAGCAGTTATGGCATCCACTTGGGAGTGGATCTCATGCTTCGACTCATCCATCTTGTTTTTGCGCCAAGCTTTTGATGCCTGAATGGGGAGAACAGGATCAGGAGATGGTGAAAGAAGTGGTGGGTAGCTGCACACATGCTCACATAGAGAAGTGCACAGAAGAGGATATAAGGAAAAGAGAGGGAAGACCTGTAACCACACAAATTCTCTCATCTACCCCGACCAAATGACATGACCAAGTGTCCCCTCCATGTCTGCCCACAGAGTAGGATACAACCCCATCTCTTTTCAGGCAGCAGATCTTCCCAGAAGCTGCTAACACTTCTGGGAATGTGGCCCCCCTCATCCAGCCCAGTTTCCAGCAAGGTCCACCCCCAGCACTCTACTTTCACCCAGCACTCACAGCATCCTGCCCAAGAGGTGGCAAGGTCTCGAAGTCGTCCAGCGTGGCCTGGGCTGCATGCACAGCCTGCATGCTGGAGTTGATAGTGCCAGTCAGGGCTTGCTGGGCTGAGGTCTGCAACACAGAGACAGACTGAGTGAGATACAGCAAAGGCTTGGAATCTAGGATTACATATTCAACTCAAATGCTCCCCTGCAATGTGCTGCTGATGGCACTGCTCTAGGTAGGTGTCCATAAAGTGGGGGGCACTCAGCAAAAACTTAGAGCAACTCCCATTGGAAAATGCCTCATCCCACCATGGCTACAATCAAGTCTCACAGTTAAGCAGCTCTCAGGGAGCGGAGAGAAGATGCTGTGAGATCCCACAAGGCTTTCACAGCAAGCCCTCCCACCAAGCTACATGGGTCAAAAGAAACTTGCCTCCTCATGGCCTTTTTCAAGTGCTCCTCCACCTGCACAGGAGATGGGGCAAACACGGCATTAGGTTCTGCTGCAAACCACAGACCTAACAGGGCTGTCCAGTCACAACCTGAATGAGCAGCTACAGTCACTAGCCAGGTGAAAATGCTGGTGTCTAGCTCAAGTTTGCAGAGAAGGTGCAGGAGGACACCAGCTCAGTCAGACCAGCGAGCACACAAGGCCAGTGGCACAAAGCCCCCACTCTTCACAGCAAGACAGTGCCTGGCCATAGACCCAAACAGGTTGGTCTACACAAGCCTGCCAGTTATCTCTCAGAGTTTGTGCCCTATGGTGAGACCAAGGAGAGCTTACCAGGGGAGGCATGTGCCCTCGGTGCATCTGGCCACTGGTGATTTGCAGCTGAGGCTGTGGCATCGTGCCCACCTGGAAGTTTTCTGGCCCTCCAGCCCCTGTCCGCATGATGGCTGGCAGGGCCACTGAGCCCAGCTCTGCCTTGCCTACACGGTTAAACTGCTGCTGCACAACTGTTGACCTGAAATGGGGAAAAATATCAGGTAAAGGGACGGCTACAGCGCTGGCACCAGGCTCTGTGGGAGTGGCAGCTCTTCTTGCTGTGCTGCAATCTTCACTGGAGCACACTCTCCATTCAGCTTCTGATTGGCAGCTGCCTTGCTCCTAGAAGACTTACTTCTTTGGAGACACGGAGTCTTCCAGCATAGTGGACTCCTCATCACCCTCCAATCCAAAGTGGTCTTTGCTCTTTTTCTGCAAAGGGAAAGACAAAATTATACCCCTAAGCCCTCCCCTCCTTCTGCAGCCCACACACCATACCAGTCCTGCCCTGCCTCCAGCTTTCCCAGCAGCGCCATCTGCCAAAGGCCATTTGGAGGCAGCTGGAAGGCACATTCTGGATACCTCTCTGGAGAGGGGCTATCAGCATAGCCTCACCTTTTTGAGGATGATATCAATGTAGCCAGCAATCAGCTGGGCGATCTGTTCCCCTTCTGTCGTCTGCACTGAGTAGTAACCATCCTGATAATCTCCAAAATCCTGCAACAGGCAGGGCACAGGGTAGAACCGGAGCAGGGCACTGGCGGCCATCCTGAGCCCCTCTGGTATGCACTAAGCACCCGAGTGCCAGCCTCCAAAGCGAGCACTGGGAGAGGCACCAGGTGAGGGCAAGGCTGTGCCACCATGGAGCAACAGCTGAGAGAGGGGCAAGAGCAAGAGAACCCCCCTACAGGGGCACCAGCGGGGAAGAGGCATGGGGAACCAGCCCTGGTCCCTACCAGGGTGAAACTCTTGGGTGAGGCTGCCCAACGCTTGATGTTGGTCAGGCTCCACTCCTGAATCACTTCCTTGGTCTTCTCATCCACACGCATCACACACTCCTTAGTGATCCCCAGCAGCCGTGGCACCAGCTTGTTCTTCCCCTTCATCTTCTCCTGTGGGCCACAACAGAAGGGCTGTGGGCTATCCCCATGATGGATCCATCAAGGCAGAAATACAGCTATAGATACCAAAACACCTGCAAGGCCATACCTTCTAGTGGTGACAATTATCACATGTAGCTTGACAATGAGAAAAAACATGAACCAAGGAGTAGGAAGGCAGTGCACAGGGAAATGCAAAGGGGAGATGCAGAAAATACTGGAGCAACATAGCCTGAGGGGAAGCAACTGGAGACACAACAGATGGATGCTGAAGAAGCAAAATTTTGGTGAGTCTGAAGTGGGACCAAGGGGGCTGCTGTTCTACCTTGACCAAGAAGAAGGAGACTCCATAGGTCTTGAGCGAACGAGCAAGCTTCACATAACGAACTTTGGCTTCGATCTCACTCATATTCCCACAGTTCTTGTGGGCCTGCAACAGCAAAGACAGAACATTGCACCAGCTCCACAGTCCTGCCTTGACACCACTGCACAGCCCTTCCAGGCTGTCCCCACCCCACCAGCATCTCCTGCCCCAGGTGTGATCTCTGAGACCTCAGGAATTGCCTAGTCTGCCCACCTACAGCTCCTGCTCCCATTTCTCACCCACCAGACTGCTGTGTACTGCCTCCTTAGACAGGAGTGCCTCAACCTCTAGTGAGGAGGAACAAAAAGTCCAGATCTCAACCCCCCCACTACACATACCATGAAGATTTTGCGTTCTCCTTTCTGCTTGATGTACTCCTTGGGCAGGAAATCCTTGAGCCTGCCAAGAGAAAGAAAAGTGAGCTGTTAGCAGCAGAGCCCAAAGCCAGTGTCTGTCCTTGACTATGAACAAGTCCAACCCAAAGCCTCAGACAAGCCCCTGCCAGGGCACAAGCTGGAAGTTTTTGGAAGCAGTAAGAACGTGGGAGAGATTGCTGCAGCTATGCAAGCTGTCCTTGGAGCTGCCATAGCTAAGAGCGGGGTAAAGGTGCTGAAAATGCAGCCCTTTGTGCAGCATCGAGGCAGGCCAGAGGGTGGGCTGCTGACTGCATGTCCCTATCGAGCTGCCAGAGGGAGCAAGATGGGAGGCTGGCACTCTTGACAGCTGCTGTGGATCCTTATGCTTGGGGACTGTGCTGTGGGGAGGACAGGGGTTGCACCACAGGCACGCAAACCCCCAGGGCCCCACAAGGCAGTGTGGCACTGGGTGCTGCCAAGGTGCTCCAGCTGCCTCAAGACAAGCCCAGGGGCTCCACAGGACACTCACTCCAGAAAGCCTGGCTTGTGCTTCTGCTCGTTGTATGGCCCAAACTGGATCTGGCATTGGTGGCCAGCAAACTCACAGGCTTTGTCAAAGGAGACAGGGTGGGAACCGTTCAAGATGTCGTCACGAGCCTGTGTGGGAATAGAAGACACTGTGGGCTAGGCAGCCACCTAGCCCTGTCATTGCTCTCCTCCATATCAACCACGACACATTTTACAGACATAAAAGAAGTGGCTCGGAAAAACAGGACTATGTAGGACCACACTGTTCCCTACAGGCATCAAGCCTGGGAGAGGAACAGCAGTAGGATTTCAGGATGGTTCCTACCACACAGAGCTGACATCAGATTCCCTACAGAGCTCTGGAGTACACAGAGGATAGGGCTGAGATTGCCAGCCAGTGCTGGCTCTTACCCAGGACATAACTGAATATCCCAAAGTACCCCCATCATGGCTTCTGACAAAATCTTCAGCTGACAGCCTTGTTAGGGCTGGCAGGTGGCAGTGGAACCAGGTGCTCTACAAGGTGTACCTGCACATAGAGCAGGTTGAGCTGCACAGGATCTCTTGAGTCCACGTTCTGATCAGAGTAGAAGAACTTGCGCCGCAGCAGCAGCGTTTCATTGTCATCGATGCCTTGCTCACGCAGGGTCCGGCCGTGATCCAGCCAGTTCACTGCAGACAATGCCAGGGTGTGAGCAGGGACAGGCACCAAGGCAAGGCTGGTCCCAGCCCTGGGGCTGCTTATGCCAAGCAAGAAATGGATGTCTGCCTGATGTATCCCAGCTCTCACCCTTCTGCCCTGTGCACCCTGGCAGGAGATATTCTACAGAGCATGAGCACGTGTTCCCTCATCCATAAGTTCCTCTCCTCACCCTCCTCCCCTCACAGGGGTCCCTGCTCTCCTTCACCAAGGCCATTGGCACAGGCTGACCCCATTCCCAGCACATTCAGGCACCTACACTCATCATCTGTGTGCAATTTCTGCTTGAGCTTCTCCATCTTCTTCTCATCTCGCAGCAAGGTCTTGTCCTTCTTGAGGGTGCCCGTAACCTCTTCCTTCTTCTCCTCCATGATCTCCCGTACAAGTGAGTACTCATCATAGTTGGTGATGCCTGCAGTAGAGCAGAGAACCAAACTCAGCAGGGACTGTTCTACCAAACACAGAGCATGGAGCAATGCAGGGTTGCAGAGCAGTGTCCCCTTCCCAGTGTCACGCAACCCTCAGACACCCCTGCTGCCAGGCCATCTGCCACAGAGCTGCTGCTGCTGCCCCAGATGCCTATCAGATTCTGCCATTCTCTGCCCACCTCCCTTCTTCCCCCCTGTTGCTGTCCTCTCCTCACCAATCCGGGCACATATCGTCATGAGCATGTCCGTGACAGTTTTGGAGTCATCCACCATCACCGTTTTCACTGTTCCATCCAGCATGCGGATCTTCAGGGGCCTCTGCTTCTTCTTGTACTCCATGGTATCCTGCAGACACAGCAAAGCACAGCTACCAGCAGTGGCACCAATACAGGGCACCCACATCCCATCATCAGTCTAAGAGCTCCCCCCTGCTCAGGGGAATTGTGGGGTGACAGGGCCTGCTGCAGGGCACAATGCAAGGCAGCATGGCAGGCACCCATACTACCTCCATGCTGCAAGCAAGGCATCCAACCACGGAGCAAAGGATGCAGCTGGAAGGATGTGAGATGGATACTCACCCCATTGCGAAGCATGTAGTAGTCCAGAGCCTTCCCAGCCTCCAGCCAGATCCCTTTCTTTGGGTCTTCATCCGAGAGGAAGAGCCCAAAATCATTGGCTGAAAAACAGATAAAGTCTCTGACAGGGTAGTACTGAGCAGTAGAGGGCCACCATGACGCCACTCTGTGCCCAGGGACATGCACTGGTGCAGTCTAGTGATTGAAGCACAGAAGCCCCATGAATGCTGAAGCCTAAACCTAATAAGTGGCCAACAAAGCTAGCACAGAAGCTCTAAGGTTTTACCACAGTTATCTATGGAAGAAAACATCTGTGGCATGCCTATGCAATGCTGAACTTGGAACTGACAGACATAACAGAAGGAAGAGCTTGCAGTTGTGGCTGACAGCTCTCTGAAATCTTCAGTGCAATGAGTAGTATTAGTGAAAATAAGGTACTAAAATGCTGGGGATCACCAGGAGGGGTGCTGGGAACTGGTCCATAAAATCTAGGCAATCCACGTTTTGAGTACGCTCTAGTGGTAGAGTCTGCATCTCCTCAGGACACGGTAGAGTTTGAAAAGATACAGAGAGACAATTCGAGTAATGGAACCTTGGTGTGAGGGACTGGGACTCCTCTTTTTGCAAAGAGGAGACTGAAGGAGAATGGGCTCAAGGCTGACAAAGTCTCAGAGGTGGTGACTAAACATCATTCACCAAATCCTGCTCCCTCAGGTTGGAGTATTTGGTGAAAAGGCTGCTGTGGAGGCTGGGCAGTGGCTCCCCAGCTCAGACCCACAGGGACAGGCCCATTTTCATGCAGCAAGAGGCCAGGACCACGCCTGGCTTTGCCCTGGAAAGGTCCTTCTCCACCTCTGCAACAATCCTGCGCCGCAGGCTGTCTTGGTTGGCTATGTTTAAAACTCGTCATCTTGTTGGCAGCTCTCTTTGGGGAGGGACAAATTCCTGAGCCGCCCTGCGCCAGCCTGGCTAACACTGCCGTTAGAATCCTACTAAACAGGGAGCAGAAAAATCATGAAAGCTTGCCATTTTATTTTTGAAGTTAAAAAAAAACCAACAAAAAACCAAACTGTTTTCAAAGCAAATTCCAAGAGGATAAATCCAAAGCACTGAAAACTGTGCAGCTTGCCCCAGATCCACGGGCTGGGAGGGGAGAGGCACTTCCTGAGACAGAGCAAGAGCAGAGCTGGAAATTTATACCAAAGCTCCCACAGCCCAAAGGTGACCAAAAAACAGGGCAGCTCAAAAAAGGAGCTCGAGTGACCAGGAGTAAGAAGAGCAAAAAGAAGTAAAAGCTGCAAAGAATACATAGGAAAAGAAAGGCTGTGAGCAACTGTAAAGGAACGCAGGAATAAGAAGTTCCCTTTAAGGCCTTCCCCTTGGTGCTTTTTTTATAAACAGGCTGGCTCACACCCAGGAGCAGGAAATGCAACGCTCCTTCCAACACCACCATAGCCCTGCATATCCAAAGACATCAGTCTCTTGCTGAAGCTGAAAGCCATGGTCTGCTGGATTGCCGACCAGCCGGGCAAGCATTTCCTTTTAACCTCAAGGAATGTGCTGCTCCCAGATGTCACTGCACTCCCCCTCCTCTTCCCACGACTCTTGACCTCCACTTTGCTGCCTCTCCCCCGTGGCAGAGCCACTTTCAGGGGTTGCAGGGACTCAGGAGAGCCCCCGAGACAGCGCCCCAGAGCTCCAACACCCTGTCCATGATGGGGACAGGCCACATCCGTGTGGGCGTGAGTCACATCATGAGCTCATGAGCCATAGGCTAAATTGTGAGCCTAGCAGCAGCAAGAAAGTACTAGAGCTGAGGCAGCCTAGAAAAGTAATGGAGAACCAGCATGGGTCTGGCAGAGAGCTGCCAGTGGGAAACAGACCCAGTGGAGATTATGGATATCCCAAGAAAGAAAAAATTAACTCAAATGGTTTATTAATGTTTGCTATGACCCCTGCAACTGTTTAAACCCACACAGCCCTCGCTAGTAGTGATGAATGCAAGTAGGACAGAAGAGCAGAGACAGAAAGGGCAGCAGACTCAAATTGCGTGAAGAGTGATTTCACTTCCAAATGTGGTTTCCTAACTTCTAAACACATAAATGTTCTTCTGGGCTGTTGGGAGGGAAGTCTGAGAAGCTCAGACCCACACATCAGCTGGACGAGGACTTTGACCCCACTCTCCCTACCCCACCTCTTCACTGGGAAAGTGCCAGCCAGAGAGCCACAGACAGAAAAGAAAAGGGAGACCAGTGAAATGCCAGGAGCTAAACCACAACAGCCCTGGCAAGGCAGCCAGTCCCACCATGGACTTACACTGTCCTATCTGTGCCTCAGGCACCCGCTCACGGATCATCCGGCAGGCGTCGTACACCATGGTGGAGGGCTCAAACTGCATCGTCTTCACCACATTGCCAATGCTGATCTTCAGTGAGAGGGCAACCATGGTGGCGGCTGGGCTGTCCCCTCTCCTACGTCACCTGCCAGAGGAGACAGACGGGTGAGCTCTGACTGCTGACCCCATCAGTGTGCAGTGTGCTTGCTCCTCCTCCCTCAGCAGCACCTGAAAGCCGGGACTCGGCTTCCAGTGGCAAGCAAGGGCTGCAGCCTGTGAGAGGTCCCACTTTCCAGACCCTAGGACCTGAGACCAGCACTGGGACACCTACCTCCTTGTCTTAAGGTCCTAAAGCCAGTTTTACTTGCCTGTACGACTGACAGCAGCTGGTACCCAACAGAGATACTGCCAGGGAGAGGAAGTGAGCTTGACGGAGCACACTAGATAAGCTGTGAGAGCATGATGGAAGGGGTTATAATTAAACCTGCCATGACACAAAAGCCACAAGAGGAAAACCAAGCTATGACCCAGAGCTGGCAGGGCCCTGCTCCAGCTATCAGGACCCCTCATGTCACCAGCAGACAGTGCTGAGCTGGATGCCTAAGCACAGAAGGACAGAAAAGCCTGAAGCTGCCAGGGATGCAAGATAAGGGCACCAGGCATTGAATTCACACATTAAATACAATTACCTGGGAAAAGCACCAATCATACTCAAGGAGTGCTCATGAGATCAGGGTCTATAGCAGCAGATACAGCATCAACCCAGGGCACAGGACAATGCACAAGGAGGGCAAGGGACCACCTGTGGCAGGTCTCACTGCATGGGCATATAAGAGCCACACTATGGCATTTGAAAAAGGACTCAAGCTGGGTAGAGCTTGAAGGATCAGCTTCATAGAATAGAATCACAGAATCATCAGGGTTGGATGATGACCCAGCCCAACCACCCCTGCAGCACTACCACAGTAATCCCTAAACCACTAGATCTTATCATCCAGCACCAGAGCTAGATGACTTTTAAACACCTCCAGAGATGGTGACTCCACCACCTCCCTGGGCAACCCATTCCAATGTCTCATCACCTTAACAGTGAATTTTTTTTTTCCTGATATCTAATCTGAACCTCTCTGTCTCAACTTAAAGCTATTTCCTCTTGTCCTCTCACTGCAGGCTTGGCAGAAGAGATTTGCTCCCATCTCACTACAACCTCCTTTCAGTTACTTGCAGAGTTCAGGCTTAAAGAATTGCAAAGAGCAGCTTCAGAGCAAGCATCCCTCAACAGAGCTCCAAAACACACCAGTTTTAATAACACCTAATCAAAAATGCAATATTTGTATTGCAGAGTAAAAGCTGAAAGAAGTAACAGAAAGGAGGTCGTACATAAGTGCCCCACTTGCCTGATGCAGTTTGTAAGAGTCCTTTTCTTCAGGTCTACCCACTGTGAAACAGCTTTCAGTGCTTTCCCAGGTTGCCAAATCCCTTAGGGTCTTTTGCTCCTGCCCCACTGCTCCATGCCCTTCTCAACATTCCCTGGCCCTGTCTGGGCTCAACACAATGCTCTCCAGCAGGTGACATGCCTTTTCCCCTCCCTGAGAGCCAGCTAATACAGAGGGAGTCCCCGGTTCTACTGACCCAGGCTGCCTTGCCCTTAAACTCCAGTGATGGGAAGATACAAGAGCACTGGTGGGATGCACATCTGCTTATTCTCTTTTAGATTGATTTGCTCCTACCAGACTTCCTATTATGGCTGTCAGGGAAAGCTGATCTTGCATTCTCAGCCTGGCCTGGGAAGGTTCTTGGGAAAATGTGCTGGCAGCCTTCCTTGAAGTGCAGCAGCACTTGGTGAGTCTGCGCATCCCTGACCAGCACTGCCAGCTCTGGTACCCCTGGGAGGGGGTACACCAGTGCAGGCTGCTCCCAAACACAGACCTGAGCAGCCCAGGGGCAGGATCCATGTCCAGTTTTGGCCAGTGGCAAGTCAGAGGGCAGAGGCCCAGCTCCTGCAGAACCATAAAGCCACGCTGGTGGTGCGGGGTGGGAGGCAGGGACCAAGGAGCGTGCCGCCTCCGCCAGCACATGGAGCGGCTCCAGCTCTGCATTCCTGAGCCATTCTGCAATGTTTCTGCGGAGGCCCGTGGCCCCCACTGTCTCTGCTGCTGAGGAATGAAATGCACTTCGTCTCTGGAGTGAGGGAGCCCATCGGCAGAGGGAAGGAGGTGGCAGAGGCACCCGCCTGTGCTGCTGCCATCTATCCGGAAGCACCAGCAAAGCTGTGGAGCTGAACAAACGAGGAACACCCTGTCATGGAAAGGGTTTTCCAAGTATTTTATATGCAGGGCGGGCTGCTGCGGTCACCAGGCCAACTTCTCTACATCTAAAAATATTCTCAAGTTGAGCATAAAGCTGCTTTCCATCCCTCTGCAGGAAAAGGAGAACATGCCACTGACAAGACAAGGTCAGAGACCATGGAGGAGGGAGTGGAGGACGTTCGACAGTAGAGAGGAACTGAGAGGAGCCAGGACATCTGTCACTATTTCTGCATCCTCTTCTTGCCCTCACAAAGCCACCCAAAACCAGGCACTGCACCACAGGCACCCCTTAGCACACTCTTCACTGAAGGGGCCACCGTGCTTCTCAAGACTCTGCAAGATGACTGCTCAAGCCTTCCCACTCCCAAACACTTTAAAAAATGGCAGAGCTCAGGAGGGAAGATGCTGATGACATCAGGAAAGACCTCAAAGAAAAGGGAGATGGTTCACTTCAATTTCTGTATTCCATGGAAAAAGTCCAGATTCTAGCAGCTAAACTTTGCTGACAGCAGTGTCTAGAGCAGAAACGTTCTCAGCTACAAAAGGACACCTCCTCAAACTGGGGTGAGATTTGTCAGCAAAATGTGGCAACTAATCACACAAGGTTTGCAAATCTGCCGTCTAGTGTGAGGGTATCAAGGCAGGGCTCAGCCTCCTCCAGGAACCATGCAGAGAGAGAAAAGCTGGACTAGATGTAACAAATGAGACAGCGTGGGAGCCTGGCAGTGCAATCCAGGAAAAAAAGGGAAAAGAACAGTGAAACACAAGCTGTCCCCCTAGAAAGAAAAAAAACAAAAAACCCAAACAAACCAAGTCTCGATGAACACACACCAAATTTTTGCTGGCTCATCTCCAGAGAAAGCAAACCCATTCTCAGTCAAACCTATTCTCAATCATGTTGTCAGTATGCAAAGTAAGATAAGGCACCGAGGCAGCTGGATTAACACACTTCTGCATTCTATAGCAAGCTGTGTGCCACCCTTTTTGTACCATGGGCACACTTCTGAGCTGATCCCAAGATGATGAGGGGGAGGGGGTAACCTTGATGGGGTCCCACCACTTCCCCCAGGAGCTGTTGTGGTTTCCTCCATCTCGCCCCACACAAGGTGAGCAAAACCAAGACGGTGGTGCTGGCCTCCAGGCTCTGCCTGAGGGCAGGGTCAGTGCAGGCAGGGCTGCAGGCAGACACCACTGTGTGGCCCAAGGAAAGACCACATCATTGTCAGAGACCACTGACAGTGAATTTTTGGTCACGTGATGGAATTGCTATATTTTTGTCAGACGAGTTCACTGCTGCAGTAACCATTACAGGGGAGGGTTTGTGTCTTAAAAAAAAAAAAAAAAGAAAAAAAAATCCACCAAAATTCAACCTGCAGACAGTTGGAACACTTGTGACAAGTTTCCAGAACAAGACTGCAAATCTCCAGATGCAACAGTTCCACCATTTTTATTATGCTCTCTCTTAAGGGATACTCTGAAAGAGGTTTGGGGGTTTGGTTTTTTCCTTCTTTTTTAATGGCAATATGAAATTTCATCTGGGAAAGGCCCCACCACCCTTGGACTGGGAGCAGGCTGCAGGAAGTTTTATCAGCTGCAAACCATCCCAGGGCTTTTGCTGGGGTTTTCCACAGGCACGGCCCAGTCAGTACAGCCACCAGCACAGCTAGGAAGATACCAGGCCACCAAAACGCAATGCCTGCAGCAGTGGCTTGGCTGGCATCTGCACTCCAGCACCATCAACAGGGTCAAAAGTTGAGCTGGTAAGAAGCTAGACTAGGCTCTGGCTGCATTCTCCTGCATTCGCCAGTACAGGACCAGTACACACAGCCACAGCAGGCACTGGGGCAGACAGGGCTCAGCCCTGCACCAATGGGAAGGCTGAGCCAGCAGCTCCAGCTGGTTTAGTGTCACACGCTGCTGAGACCGTTCAGCCCAGTTCCTCTTTCCCAGCTGCATGTCCACGTCAGATGGGAGGAAAGTTTCTTCCAGCTGAGGCCAAGCTTGCCCCCAGGGAGCATGAGTGGGTGTCAAGGCCAGACACAGCACCCCTGCAACCACTCCGCTGTTTGTCCATGGCTAGGACAGGAGCATCCTCTCACTCCTGCAGGGAGGGAGAGCAGCCCTGCTCTGCATGGGAAATGGGCAGAGGCCGGGCAGCTGGGCTGGAGGATGACAGCCGCAGCCTGCCTGTCTGCTCACACGCACTGCGCTGAAGCAGCTCCAGCCATTAACTGCCCACGTTTCGCACACATCTCACATCCTGTCCCCTCCTGCTGGGCATCCCCTCACTTCCAAAGGCATGCAGCACAAACCATGGCACCTCTAGACTGCCCATGATGAAGGCAAGCATGCGGGCCACTGGGACTCCAGCCACAGCCTCTCCTCCATCCTTAGCAAGCTGGCCCTCTACCACAGGACTCCAAAAGCAGGGGTTGAGGTGCAGCGGATGCTGTCATAACCTCTGGAAAGCATTGGGTGCCCTAATCTAGGCACCCACACTTCCCCCAACAAGCAACTTGCCCAGCACTGTGCTGCTGGACAGGCAGAAAGGTGAAAGAAAGAAGACAGTGTGGCTGCATTTTGCGGTCACTTCACACAGCAGCCAACAAAGCTCAGTGCTGAAAAGGGCACCCCACAGGACCCTCTTCCCCTTTCCTCAGCCTTCCCACTCCCCCTTTCCTAAATCTAATGGGACAGGTTCCATTGGGAAGCATCAGATTCCTGCCGCTGCCATGCAGCAAGCAAACTGAGTGCTTGGGTGGTGCTCCCCATACACCATCACAGATTCACTTAGTACTTGGGGGGTTTCACCCTATGATCTGGGAGAGGCAGGTGATCTGAGCCTGGGCAACTCACAGGTTTTAGTAAAACTAAAGACCCCAAAAATATGTGCCCTCCCCTTCTCAGAAGCGAGGCTCGAAAAGAGAACGGAGTAAACAATCATCGCTACCAAATATGGGTCTAACAGCCAGCGATGAAGCCACGGCAGAAGCATGTAGACATCCTGCCGGCAGATTCAAAGGGATGGGGAGCTTGCAGGGGCTCGGGCAGGATTCGGCATGGAACAGAGAGAGGATGGGGCAGCGTTTCCCCCTGCTTGGTTAGTTGTTTCAGCCGGGACATGGTGGGGATCCACGCCTTCCCCGGTCGGGGCCAGTCCCACCCTGCATGGGAACCACTCCAGCGCCCCATCCCGGGGCCCATGGCCAGCTGTCCGTCCTGGTGGGAACTGTTGCGGTGACCTCCCTGGCTTCGGTGTGCCCACGGAAAGTGTTGTACCCTCGTTTCCTCACTCAAACCCAGGCAGCAAGCAAGACACAGACACCCCTGCCACTTATCTTTCTCTTACTTGTCCCAGCAGGGTGGGCGGGTGCCGGGAGAAAAGCGGCGCCGGGCCTGCCCCAAAGGTAGCCCCACGGTCCCCGGACCGGTGGCCACGGCCAGGTTTGTCCAGTCCGGTCCCCAGGGACCCCCGAGGTGGGCATGCTAGCCCGGGCCTGGCCAGGGCGGACTCCAGGCCCGGGCCTGGTGGGGCAGGGCAAGGGCAGCGCCGGGAATAACGTGGCCGGGGATAACGTGGCCGCGCCAGCCCGTGCTGCCCCCGAGCCTCCGGTGGGCTTCGGTGCTCGGGTGGCGCCGTCCACAGGAGCAATCCGGGCACGCCTCAAAGTCTGAGTGAACCCCGGAAGCCCCTAAGTCACCGCAGTCCCGCGGACAAGCCCCGGTTGGAGCAGAGAAGCCCCGGTAACCGGGAAGTTGCTTCCTCCCTGCCTCCCCGCCATTTAGCGGGCGGGGTGCGGGGGCAGGGTCCCCGGGATATCCGTTTCCGGCAGCCCCCCGAGAGCGAGAGCGTTGCCGATACGTAGGACCCCACTCCGCAGTCCCACCTCCCCGGTTACCGAGACACCGTGCATCCTCCGACCCCCGTCCCCCTACCTTTGCGCGGGCAGCAGCAGCGCGGCAGCCCCGCGACGCTGAGGGGAGCTGAGCGGGCGGCACCGCCCGCTTCCCGCCCCCACCCCCGCCGCGCATGCGCCGGGACACCGCGCGCCGCCGAGCGACACGGCACGGCGCCGCACGGTGCCCCGGGGCTGCGCTTCACCCGGACACAACAGCACGGGCATCCCGCTTCTACGGAGAGCGCTACTCCGTACCCGCGCTGCCCGGCCCCACGCCCCGGGGCTGAACACAGTTCCGTGCCCGCGCAGCGCGGCCGTGCTCCGCCCGCTGGTCACACCGCACCCCCGGGCGCCCGCCGGCCTCAAGACACCCCCGGGGCCCGGCATGACCCCGGGCCCACCGCCCTCCCCTCAAGCCCTCTCTCCCATCCCCTCCTATCCCCGCCCGTCCCGCGCTCCCGCCGCCCGCGCGCGCTCCCACCGCCCACGCGCCGCCTCCCAACCAATGGGCGACCGGGGCGTCAGCGCGGGGGGCGGGGCGGGAGGGCAGGGGCGGTGCGCGGGGCCCGCCGGGAGATGGGATGATGTCACCGCGGTGTATCGGGAGCGGCGGGGCTGAGGTAAGGGGCGGGGGGGCGCCGGGCGCTACCGGAGGTCGGGGGTCGGGGGTCGGGGGTCGGGGGTCGGGGGCCGGGGGCCGGGGGCCGGGGCCGGGGCCGCGGGCCGCTGCTTTGAGTGTCCGGGAGGTCCAGGTTTAGGGGATTCGTGGTCCAGTCCGCGGCTGGGGCTGAGAGGGGCTGCTTAATTCTCCTTGGGTGTGTATCTCCGCCCCTGCGCTCCGGTCACCCTCCCTTCTGCCGCACCTGCTCCTCCTGTTCCCGTGCTGTCTGCCACGCTCCCTGAGGGAAACTCCTCCGAGTCTGTGGAAGCCATGGGCCCTGCCATTGCCCGGGTTTGCCCAGCTCCTCTTCCTCTCGCTGCTCCACCTTCTGCTGACAGCCCTCCTCCCAGTCAGCTGTCACAGCAGCCCTGTCTGGCCTGCCCTGGCCCTCTGGTTTTGGGTGGGGTTTCAGGTGGTTTAGGTGGCATTCTATTTTTTTCTGTTTTGTTTTGTTTTGTTTTTTTTCACAGACTGTGAAACTTGACAGCTAGATGTGAAAGCTCAGCAGTGCTGATGGAGAGGTGTGATGGATGCCTGCGTTCTGACAGCCTGAGCGGTGCCGTGGCTCCGGCATCGCCCACGAGCCGGCCGGGCTGATCCCGCTGAGAGCCATGCGAGGCCGCGCCTCCTCAGGGACCGAGGCTCCTGGGCCATGTCTTGTCAGCACATAACAGCAGCTGCCCGAGCTGAGGCCAGACAAAGCTAAAGCCGCCACAGCCACACAGGTGCAAAGTGCCAGGGCGGTGTTTGGCTGCAAGTCTGTCACTTTGCCCTCTAAGTACCTGTGGCCATCTTGAGCCACTGAGCTCTGCTGCTCTCCTGCTGCTGGGCCTGACCTACCTGGCAGCAGGGACAGCTCTCCAGGTCACTCCTCAGGGCTGAGAGACACTTTGCCAGTGTCTGATCTCTACAGTGAGGTAAGGAGCCTAAAGGTATATTGTGTGCTAGTGACATTTATATATATATGTATACATCTGTTTATTTATTACAATATTCTCTTATTTAGTACAGTGTTTTACAGCTGTCTGAATTACATTTAGGTCTGTCAAATCACTCATTAATTACCCTTCAATGATCACTTAATCACCATTTGATTACCATTTAATTCCTGTTCGGTCATCTATTACTTAGAATTTGATCATCATTTAATCATTAACAGAATCTCTTTAGTTTAAACGTCAGCAATGACTGTTCTTAATTGTACTCTCCCTGCTGGGTACACACCGAGGGGGGTATGGCACCATCAGGCTTCTGTGGAACAGCAGAACCTTGCATGCTCTCCACACCATTAAGTCTGGGATTGTTTCACTTTTTCTCTCCATCCTGCTGCTTTTATGCTCTGGGTGGAGCATAGCTCCTGTGGCTAGGTCGCAGTAACCTTGTGGGTAAAGTACTGTATTGTTGTCACCAGTGGTGCTATAATAGCCTGGCTGGAGAAGTACTTGTGAATTGGCCATCCCTGCTGTTGACATTGCATGGAGATACTTTGTCTGTAGGGTCTGAGGGACACCTTAAAGCAAGGCTGGTGTCTCCTGCTGTGCCTGTACTCAATTTGAGTGCCTTTCTCAGATGTCATTCCCAGAGGAACTGGATGCCCTGGCAGAGGTGGATCTGCTTGACTTTCTCCTGAAGGATGATGCTCCCTGCCCTGAAGTCTCAGGGGAGCAGAATGGTCTGCTGGAAGACTGGGGCCTGCCAGTGCCTGAGGTGAGCTCTCTGTGAGGAATTGCTGCTGAGCTGAGATTTAGGAGGTTTGTCTCCCTGCTGAGTAAAAGCTGTTCCTCTGCAGCTCCTGGACAAGGAGATGGATGACTTCATCAGCTCACTGCTAACCCCTTTAGAAGATGAACCAGACAGGCTCAGTTATTTGCCTGCCAACAATGACAGCAGCATTTCTGAGGATCAGCATCTGTCCCATTGCCTTGGTAGCAATTTTGCCAGCCGAGACATTGTGCAAGTTGATCATAACTACTCCCTTCACCAGGACTGGCCTGCACTGGAAAGTGTGAGGTCTGACATGGCAGAAGGAGATGTTACCATTGAGCTAGGTGAGTGATGTGGATGGACTCTGCCCTAGCTACGGGCAGAAGAGAGAAAAGCAGTGCCCTGTTGGTTTGTTTTGATGGATGTCAGGCAGTAATGGAGAGAGCCTAGAGTAGAGGGTTTCTGCTGTTGTAAAATTGCTGTTTCTTGCTACTCAAAGCTGGCTGGTCAGGTGCTGCCTCACTGAGGCCCAGTATTTGACTCATCTTTTCTTCTCCAGGGGCATGGGTGGGTTTGGAAGGCACAAGCAAGGTGCTGGAACAGAGCACCAGTTCCCCCGTTACTGTTGCTGTGGAAGATGAACCCCAGCTTGTGCCTGGAGCCATTGTACAGGTACTGACTTCCATGCCCATGGACCCCAGCCTTTGCTTCTGCTCACATTTCTCCTTCTCTTCTGACTTGGCTTCTATAAGGGATATCTCTGAGGGAAAGCATGACACTGCTTTGGGAGAGCTGAATCCAGTTCTTAGTGTTTGGTGCATGCCCTCTTCGTACTGGGGTGGACTCCCTGTATTTTTGTTCTCAGTAGGCTTATTTTTGCTATTTTCTAGTCTGACTTCCCCGAGCTGGTCCTGACAGAGGAGGAGAAGCAGCTGCTGGAGAAAGAAGGTGTTACACTACCAACCTGCCTGCCACTGACCAAAGTGAGTCCTCACTAGAATGAAACAGGCCATTCAAACGTGTCAGGTTCTGTAGGGGTTTGAAACTACAGGACAGTGCCTGATGAGAATACTGTTGTCCAGATGTTCATCTGGACGTGGTATCCTTTTCCTCCTTTCAAGTCCAGTGCGTCATTCATGTTTCTAGCAGCTTCTGGATGCTGTCAGTCTCCCTACTCATGGCTGTTTTCAGGAAGCAGTTACACCACAAGTGCCTCCAGCTATTTTTTTCTGCTTGCCAAGTGGCTTGTGAGCTGTGTGCTTTTCATTTCCCTTAGGTATGCCTTACTTTTGCTACAACATGGAGGCTGCTGGCTGCATCAGCAGGCCAGGGTTTGCCTTGCAATTTATTCAGTGGTGTGGAAAGGACAGAGGACACAAGCAGTTGTGCCCAAGGCTGGGCACTGAGATGTGTGTGCAGTCTGAGAGAGTGGGATTGCCAGCACCCTGGGATTGCTGTTAATGAGATGATCCTTGCAGGCTGAAGAGCGAGTTCTGAGGAAAGTGCGTCGTAAGATTCGGAACAAGCAGGCAGCTCAAGATAGTCGTCGCCGGAGGAAGATCTATGTCGATGGCCTGGAAAACAGGTATGGTCACACAGCAGTGTCATCCAGCACTGAGGGATCATATGTTTCAGGGATCCTTGGCAGAATTATGATGGCGCTAAATTGTAGCTTCAATCAGAACTTAATTTTCCTATCATGTTCCGATTAGTATAGCAGAGGATTTGTGATTAGAATGGCACATTCTACAAGCAGAATCAATGTAGTGCAGTCTATAAGCAGTGTAATACAGGATTTATCGTGCAACTTAACTTACAATTTCTAATCACCTGCATTCTAATACATCTTGATTTACAATTTCTAGTCACCTGGGCCCTCTGTGTATTGGATCAGATCTTAATAGATGGTTCTGTGTATTAATATAATGATCATAAGATAGATTAGAAAATGATACAAGGCTCTCCCTCAGTCATGGGAGGAAGCAGGCAATGGTAGATGTGTCCCTGAGTGGAGGGGTCCTGGGCTGTCTAGCAGAAATTCTACTCCCAAGCTGCCCCTTAGGACTTTCTAATTGCTTGATTTTGTGGACAATGCACTCTGTGCTCTTGTGCTTCCCTGCTCTGTGATAGGGCTGTCAACAACACAGAACTGGCTGTGTGCCTGCAACCTTCAGGGCTGGTATGGGAACGGTCTGGTGCCCAGGGACTTTCAGGCTGGTCTGAAGGAGAAGAAGAAATCTGTTTTGGTACTTAGTGCACAGAACCTTCAGTGCTTGATAGCAAGGGGAAGGGAATGAGTACGTGACCTAATGGGTCGCAGAATGGCTGCTCCCATCCTGCATGGCCTCAGTTGTGCTGACCACATTGCCAGGTCTGGGAACAGGGGGTCCCTGTTACAAGCTGCTGTGCTGTTTGGCTGCTGGGCTCATGCCGCCCTGGATAGAAAGTGAGGCAGGCCCTGTGGGGCAGCAGCCCTCTGTACAGGGTTTAGAACATCAGGGTAGAGCCTGGTATTCTTGTGCTTGGAGATGGCCCAGAGCTTGCTCTGTTGAAGCCAGATAGCCAACCTGCTAGGTCGAATGGGTTTTCCTGGTTAGGCTAGTTAGTAATACAGCCTGATGTCACAGATCTGCAAGGCTGTGTGCTCTAGGAGTGAGCATCCGTAGGAGTTAGTCAACTGCTTCTCTGCAGGACCGACAGGGTTTCATCCCTCTCCATATCTGGTGTGAGGTGGTGCTCTCTGGGCTTTACTGCAGGTGATACCAGGTGAACCCCAGGGCCAATTTTGTCTGCCCCAGCCACCCAGAGATGATGACTGATGTGAAGTCTCCACTGCTGACCAACAAAATCTCTCTGTTTTCCCCCCACGCTTCTCGTTCTTCCTGGGAAGGGTGGCAGCATGCACAGCTGAAAACCATGAACTGGAGAAGAAGGTGCAGCAGCTGCAGAAGCAAAACATGTGAGTTTGCCTTGTTGGGTTTGGCAGGAGATGTGGTGGGGAAGGCTATTCCTCTTCTCAGGTCTGTGGCCTGTCCCTGGCTGCAGAAGGTGGAGGGAAGTGTGCAGCTCTAGGTCCAGCTGCTGTGCTAACCTGCATTTCCTGCTCTCCTGCAGGTCACTGCTCAGACAGTTGCAGAAGCTGCAGGCCTTGGTGAAACAGTCCGCCCCCAAAACTACCAGAAGAAAAACCTGCACCATGGTATGTGGCTTCAGCCCCAGTGTCTGTGGAGGAGTTTGCTGTCCTCACAACTTTGGGAGAGAGGCATTTATTGCCTTTAGTGATGCCTGTCTGTCTCCTTTGCTGAGATCTGTACTGATCTTTCTGTTTCAGATTGTGGTTCTGTCCTTCTGCCTCGTTTTGTCCCCCAGCATCCGCTCACCTGGGATCACAGAGCCACAGCAGGAGCTCAAGGGTGAGTGCCCAGGTTGCAGCTGAGGTGCCCGGGTTGGGGCTGAGGTGTGGCTCCAGGTGAAGTGCTGCCCTTCAGAGCACAGCACCATCTCCAGAAACAGCCACAACTCTGTGGCACATCCAGCTCAACATCCCCTTGCCTGAGGTGGCCACTAGTTTTGGCTTGCTGCCTCACCCCAGCTCTGCACTATTCCTCAGCCCCGTTGCAGAGGCCTGCCTGGAGCCAGGGCCCTGTGCCAGGGGCGGTGCAAGGACAGGAGAGTTCCGGACTCTCTTGGAGCACAAACTGTACTTGTGCCTGGCAGCTGTGCAGCATCCTCTCTCCGCCTCCCTGAGAAGAGGAAGTCCTGGTTAAACATTTTGTCCTCTCTCATGGGCTCTGCGGTGGCTGCATGCTCAACACAGGAGTGTGGGAGGCTGGAAATGACAGCACTGGCTCTGTCTCTCTTACAGTGCTGTCAAGGCAGATCCGCGAGTTTCCGAAACAAGGAGCACCTGATGTGCAGCATGATGCTGAGCTGGAGGGCTTCAGCCCTGATCCTGGAGACCCCTTGCTGTCGGGCAACTTCAGTCAGTCATGGGAAGAGAGGCAGAGTCCACTTAACTCCAGTCCCAAATCTTTCAACGGCAACTCATCCTCTGACCCTCCGGCAGCAGCAGGCTCCGAGGCAGGCCCGCCCCACAGTGACCCTTTGCCAGCAGCAGTGGTGGTGCCATGGAAATCCAAGGGTCAGGAGTGGGTGGAACACCCTGACAGAGTTCTTATCCAGCAGAACCATGCCAACGAGATGTGACCAATGCTGCATCCTGCTCCTTGGGATGATACTGGGTATCCTGTGGGGCAGAGCTGCATGAACAAATTATCTATCCAAGCAGTTTCTTCTCAATACTCTCCTGATTGCTGGCAACTCAGAGGGTTTACCAGGGAGGAATCAGTCTGACATTTTTTTATAAGGCTCCATCTGAGATGGGACAGGAAATTCTGAGAACTTCACTATGGCTGCTGATGTGGCTTGCAGCCCAGAGTGCAGCTGATGCCTTGTGGGGATGGGCTGTGGCAGGGAGGGTGGAGGCAGTTGGACTGAGGTGCCAGTACTTGGTCTGACTGGATGCAGTTAGCTGTGGAGGCCACTGCCCTACTTCTTCACTGCCCAGCTGGAGATGAACAGGCACTTCTCAGTCTGAGTCGTGGCCCCAAAAATGTGTCCCATGTCACTGCTCCTTAGTCCTGCCATGCTGCCTGATTTCTTGGTGTGAGGGAGCAAGTTGACCTTCAGTGCTCTCACAGGAATAGTCCTGCCTGCCGCTGCGACAGACTCAGCATGTCGCCTGTTCCTGCTAGCTTTTGAGCCATGGCCACAGCTCTCCAAGCCTGGCTAGAGAAGGTAATACGAGGTCCTTCCTGAGCCATGTGTGCTGTTTGTCTGCCGTAAGGGCTGAGCCTTTCATCTCCTGAAGGCTTCAGGGAGCAGGCATGCCTTGAGCCAGACTGCTGAGGCAGCATGTTCAGAGAGCAGCAGAGCTGCTTGCTCTTCTGAAGGCTTTCCTGGCCACAGGACAATTTCAATGCTGTGTCCTGTGTGCCCAAGCCTTGCTGTGCTCGCTGGTGATGCAGTCAATAGTTCTGGGCTGAACAGAAACACTTTGAGCTGGTGAGCAGTGTCTTTGCCAGAGTGCAGCTTAGTGGTACTGTAGATATCTCCTTGTCCTACTGCGGGACATTCTCCATAAAATCATATAGAATGGTTTGAATTGGAAGGGCCCTCTAAAGGTCATCTAGTCCAGTTCCCCCTGCCATGAGCAGAGATAGCTTCAAATTGGATCAGAAAAATAATGAATAACTTCCTTATTAATAGAGTCTAAATAAATATTGATGGTGTGTGACTGTGTCCTCTCTGGTGGTTTTGGTGAAGTGCTGGGTGAATGCTGGGGGCTGCACCTGGGGCTGGTAGCCTTGTGGGAGAAACCCAGGGGTGGTTGGGGGTCAATCTTTAGATCGATGCAGGGAAAGTCCGTGTTGCTGCGGCTGTGCAGAGGGGCTTGTTGAGGCACGCTGCGGGTTCGCAGGGCTGCTGCTCTGCTCTCACCCCCCTTCAAAGGTGCGAAACGACTCGGAGAAAAGTGTATGTGGTGAGCACCCAGCACCCACCGTGCACACAGCCCCCGGCGCTGCGGAAGCGAGCAGCTTCCCCTGGAGGAAGCGCGAGGAGCCGGTGTCAGCCTCCACCGCTGCTTTCGTAATGGGGAGCTGCACAATCACAGGAAGTGGAGCAGAGCCAGGGTGCTGCAACAGCCACCGGGTGGGCCTTGCCTGCTGTGGGGTTGCTAAATTCAGGCTTTTCCCTCGGTCTGCTTGGGGTCAGTGGGTCTACAGGTGGCACTGGCAGACCAGCGGGTCCACTGGAGGCACTCTGAGCTCACTGTAGGATTTGGGGGCGTGGCACCTAAGCAAGGCAGTGGGTGCAGAAAGCTTCACACTTGCATCTCACCCAGGGAACAAAACCAAACAACATATGAGACAACAAACATTGTGTTGGGAGGGGAGGCAGACAGGGAGAGGCTCGCCCAGAGCCTCTGCCTCAGGACAGGTACCAGCATGCTCCCAGCAGGGCTGGGTCACAGCTCTGCCCTGGCTAGGACTGACAGCCTTGAACATCAGCAGGAAACCACTCGAACTCTTTCTCCAGGAGGTGTGCGTGGCATCAGGAAGGTCTAGGACCCCATTACATTTAATTTTCTGTGGTTTGAGGCCAGGGTGTGTAATGCCCCTCCCCACTTTAGTTTCATTTTTTTGTAGTTCGAGGCCAAGGTACGTAATGTCCTGTTCCCACCCTACTTTCATTTTTGGTAGTTCAGGGTCAGTGTGTGTAATGGCCTGTTCCCCCTTTAGTTTCATTTTTTGCAGTTCAAGGCCAGAGTGTGTAGTGTCACAGATGTTACACAGTGTTCCCAACCCAGCACTAATCAATATCGAATGAGCCATGTGAAATAATAAATGGTGGTGTTGCCAGCCAAGCTGGGAGCACCCACGTGAGCTGGTGTTTGCCTGGGTATGATGGGGTCAGTATTGCTCTTTGTAGCAGCCTGGCTTGTTTGGCCAGATGTCAGGAAGGGAGATAACTCTGGGAGAGCAGCCTGGAAGCCAGGAGCTGGGAGTTTTGGGGAGGGTTGCTCCATGGTCTCAGCTCATTATGACCCAGGTCTGCTATTTTTCATTGCTTTCTGTGTTCTCATGCCAGTCCTACAGCAAGCAGCTCTGAGCTGGAAAGCTCACCCTGGAGCTCATGCCTTGGGTTAAAAGGCAGCAGTGATAAAAATGCTCATAATGAGTCCTTTGGCTGAGGTCTTCTTTATATCAAGAAGAGGAGCAGGAGCCACCTGATATTCATCCCACCCTCCTTGTCCTCTGTGCTGCAGATCCCTGTTGTTTTTCCTAGCATGCTGCAGGGATCAGAGCATGGTCTGCATGGGCACTGGTGCTGCTTGCATGCACACATACGCACTGACTCTGCTTTAAGTCAGTGTTGTGGTCCCACCTTGTGTCCCCACCTTGTTCCCTCTGTTATAGCCAAGGTCAACCTGTATCTCCCTTGTGTCCCAACAAGTGCCTGTGTCAGCATCGTGGGGTTATGCTGGCAGACTGAAAGCATGAGCTTTTCAGGGAAAAATATCCTGGACAGTCCTTGGCAAGTCCAGATGGGTGTTGCCAGATGGAAACAACCTTTTTTGCTTGGTGACTCCTTGAGTATCAGAGTATCTTCTCTTTTCCATGACAGTGATATATTGAGAATTGTGAAAGCAAAAAAATGAAATTTGCTTTCTGTTGCCAAGGAAGTCCAGCCTGGGCTGTGTAACCAATGCAAAACACTTCTTCATCATGGCTTTAAAGGAATCAGGTTTGCACATTTAAAAAAAAAATGAATTAGAGTTTCTCAGAGAGATGGAAAATGCAGTCAGTAGGAGAGACAAGATATATCCACCTCTTCAAGAGAAGTCTAAGTCCTGTGTCAGCATCTGTGGATGATACAACCATCCTATTTTTATCCACTAGCACCAGCTGCTGGATATTAGTGGGAACAGAAAAATGAACAGAAATCTGCAAACTGGTTTTAAAAGCAGCTGGAAATTCAATGATGTTGCCACTGCCTCCTTCCAGTTCTTGCAGCTGCACACCTCAGCCCTGGGCCTACTGAACCCCCAGGGGTCGGTTAGGACCACCTTACAAATTGTCTAAGGCAGAAGGCAGAGAGGTCAGGCTATGATGCCTAAGAAAGTCCAGCCAGTGCCAGATGTGCCCTTCCCCTATTCTCTTTCCCTAGACATGACTGGACATCATCAGGGTCTTGGCTGGAGACACACCCCCATGCATTTATCGGAGTGCAGGGCCATGCCCAAGAGTCTCTTGGGGAGGGTGTTTGGGAGCTTTCCCCAGCCTGGGGAGGGAGGGCAGCTGGCAGCCAGCCACCGCTGCACATCCGCCAGGGCTGGGAACCGGAGGCTGACGGCTCTGCAAGAGTCATTTGCAATCACCCCGAGCATTCAGGCATCTGATCCAAGAGCTTCCTCTGCTCTGCTCTTGTGGGGAAGGCTCTGCAGTATTGGCTGCAGCGGCACACAGGGGCTGTGCCTTATCCCTCTGCCTGCCTACAGCCTGGTTTGTCCCACATCTCTAGGGACATCTGGGAGTGACCCCAAGGGACACGTTACACAGCATCAGGTTTGCAGGCACAGTACTGCTGCACACTGCCAGGGAGGGGGGCTGGGACAGTCCCCATCCCCAGGGACCCTGATGCCCTCAGCCTTGTTGTCTTTTTCAGTCCCAGTGCAGCATGAAACTCCCTGTGGGAGGGCGGCTGCTGGGTGGGACAAACCCGAATTTGAGGCCAGGCAGAAGACAGAGCCAAGCCCCACATCCCCACAGAAACCCTTTATTTTGCATCTGATGAACTTGCCTAAGAAAGCATGAACCTCTGGGCTGAGAGCTGCTCAAGTGCAGCATGTTGGTGCAGCAAAGTCTGCAGAGGGACTCCCGGCTCTCCTGAACCTGCTGGATTTTCCCACTTGCTGTTATTTTATCCGTGTGAAGATACTGGTGCCAATCCTGCAGAAAACACCAAATCAGATGAGGTCATGTATGCTGTGGAGGGTGGAGGGGAAACCCAAGGGGAGCTCTGTGTGGCTGGCTGGGGTACTACAGGTTCCAACAGCCTGTAGCAGAGGCTGTGCCAGGTGCTGGCATTTTTTCCTCCTCTCTCCCTGCTGTGGAGTGTGGAAAGAAGGTCCCAGGGAGGGCCCTCTGTGGCCAGACCCCATCCTGGGATCCCCCACCTTGAGGCTCATCTGGCAGGCAGGGATGGACCATGTCACACGGATGCTCCTTAGCCCTTGCATATCACTGGTGACAAACCCATTCCACCCTCACGGTCCTCCCATGCTTCACCCCGTGGGATTTCTCCCTTCTCCAGCCTGAGTTGCAGGAGACCTGGCCGAGCAGTAGCTGGGACCCAGCACTCACCGGGTGGCTTTCCAGTCCTCTGCAGGACTGTCGTTTGCCTCTCGCAGGAGCCACAGGGCATGCAGGGTCTCCTCCCCATTGGTGTCCACATAGCACTGGCCCAGGAAGACAGTTGTCCGAGCAGTCCCTGAGTCTGGAAGGGTTTAAGGTGTTGTGAGTCAGGCAGTGAGGCACAAGGTCGTCCCGGTGTCCGGCTGGCATCCCTGCTGCGGGATGCTGGCCCCCTGCTGCCTACCTCGGAGCCGCCAGTTCACGGTGAAGGAGAAGGTGGGCTGTGGGGCCAGCCCTGGATCCTGTTGGGACCCCTCCAGTGGTGAGGTGAGGAGTTCCGAGTTGCCAGCGGCTGGTCCCGGCAGGAAAAGACCAGAGAATCTGTTGTCCTTTTCCAGGGTGAACACGACAACCCGAGAGCTGGTGTCACTCTGCCACGACCCGGAGAGAAGGCACTGCGAGGCCAGTGCTGTGGGTTAGAGTGACCAGGCAGGGAGGGGAGCAGCGCTCCCCCCTCCCCTTCACCCTGGCTCTGCCCGGAGATGTCTGCAGCAGTGCGTGGTGTGCTACAGACCTGATGTGCCCCTGGCATTACCATCTCAGAGTGAGCACCGTGCCTGAGCTCTGGCTGCATTCAGCTCAGCCGATGTCCGGGACGGTTTCACCCACCCAAGGCAGAGTCAGTCCCCTCATGCTGAAGCAGCAGGTGCGCTGCTTTCCCTACACTCTAGCTGAGAAAACAGGAGCTGTCTGGGGTGTGGCTCTGTTTGCCTTCCTCTGAATGATTTCCCGCAGCAAGAAGCATCCTAGCAGGAGCAGTGTCTTCTTCCCAACCTCATTGCAGCTTCCCTCAGCTGCACAGCGCTGTTCCCATCAGTTCCAGCAGCCCAGCCCCAGCATCCCTGTGATGCTCCAGCAGCAGGCTTTGGGGTCTAGAAGGTAGCCAGCACCACATCTCTATTGTCATCTGTCCCCATACCTTCCTCTCAGCAGGGGCAACACACACTGCCAGGGCAAGGGCGAGGACCAGGGCAAAAGCACTTCTCCCCATGGCTGCAAGGCTGCTAGGAGCTCCTCCCAGTCCTGCACCCTTTATAGGGCTGTAACTGGAGCCCCATTAGCACCAGGATGGCAGCTGTGAGATGAATGGCTTGATGTCAGGGTGCCCGGGGCAGGTGAGGTGAGGAGGTCTTCATGACCAGGCCAGGGCTGAAGGAATGCAGGAATAAGCACGGCTGTGCAGAGGAGTGGAGGCACAGCCTGGAAAGCATCAATACCCTGTTTGGGAAACTGCCTCACATGCATGAAGGCTGGAAATTACCACGTATTTCAACATTTACCCTCTCCCTTCTTTGCTGCTGCCACTGCCTGACCAGGATGCTGCAGTGCTGCACGGAAGGGAAAGCTTACTCATTTTAGAAGCAGTAACGTTTCTCCAGCTTCTTCTGGGTGTCAGCTGCTGATTTTGATGCTTTTGCTTCTATTCTTATGAGAGTTAGAGGAAGAAGTTACCGCAGCAGCAACATTACTGAGGTCCCAGTGAGTGTGTTTGTTAAACACACAGAGCATGATAACCCGCATGGTATTCACACTTCCTCCTTGTATTTGCTGCTTTAAAGGACCTTTGATGTGCAAAATGCAGCATGCACTGTGCCTGTCTTCCTGAGCTATGCCTTTGCTGTGATGCCTGGAGCAGGCAAGTGGCTGTGGCAGCTGAAAATTCAGGTGGGATTCAGCTGAATCAACACCTGCTGTTTCCAAGACAGGAGTGTTTGGGGCAGGGCACGGCAGCAGGGCTGCAGTGTGCAAACTGGGGGCAAGGGAGTGCCACTTTGGGGTGGCACCTCCCAATGTCCATTGCTAGCCCTGGCATATCCTGGCACCCTGTGCCCAGCACATCTTTCATCTAGGTAGTCTCAAAAGCTGGGCTGAGTGGAAAACACCCCTTTCCTAACACATCCCTCCTGCTTTTTATCTTCTTCTGGCCCAATCTGCTGGTCTATCACAGGCACTCAGAGAAATTCCCCCCGGGGATCCTTTGCTGTTTTCCTGGATGCCACACACCTTCCTTTGGCCTGACACCAGCTCCTGCCTTTCTGTGCTGTTTGGCAGGGACAAGCCACCTTGTGGTGGCAGGTGTCCCTCCACTTCATGGCACCATGCTGCAGCTTCACTAGAGTTGGGCCAGGCTTGATGGGCTATGTGGCCACGGTACTGTGGGCCTGGGGTTGGGATATTTTCATAACAGTTCCACAAGAGGCTTCCTCTTCACTCAGAGACCTGCCAAAAGCTTTGCATCAAAACACCAGACTAAGTCTGGCAGGTGTCCACAGAGGCAAATAGAGAGGCACTGCCAAAATGCAATGGTAGAGAAGGGGAAAATCCCTGAGTGTGATGCAGGGGGATGGGATGGGATGGCAGAGGATAGGAGCTTTAATTTGTGCACATTTTGTTTTCGGTGCCATACAGCAGAAAGAAAGTGGTTAATCAACATCTCAGACCTTCTGATAATGCTGCCTCCATCACCCAATCCAACAAAGCACAAAGTCTCTGTACTGGAAAGGGTTTGGTGGGAATTGATATGAAGGTACTGCAAGGAAGTGAGCTGAATTCAGGATGCTGCTGCTAGTTCTGCCACCATGAGGTAGGTGGGGAATGAGGACACAGGGTGGAAGTTTGGGTTTGGATGAGAGGGGAAATGAGCCCAGGGAGGTGGATGGGTGGGATCAGGGAGAGATGCAGATGTCCCTGCAGAAGGGCAGTGGTGAGACCTCACCTCAGCAGGGGTATCTTTGGAGACAGACGATGCAGCAAGGACAGACTTTAAGAAAAGGCAACAACAGCTGATAATTTAAAAATTTTATTCTCAATTGGGAGGCAGGTTTTTCTTGCCTTGTTGGGGAGTTAGGCTGCAGCCAGACCATCCCATCATGGGGCTGGTGAAGACACAGCCTCACAGGGAGGGGACAAACTTGGCAGGATCTTTCCTTTTGTGGTGCGTTTGCGTGTGAAGACGTTTCTGCCCACCCTGTGAGAAATTGAGAGTTCCTGTGGGATGGCCCACAGACACTGCCCACTCAGAGCTGCCAGTGCTAGTAGCAGCGATGAGGTGTCCCAAAAGGCACTCCAAGTCTCCTCAAGCGAGGACCCCTCTGTGGGATTAGTGCCCCCCCATAATCCCCCACTACCTCGTGGCTTTCCAGTCCTCCTCAAGGGACCCGACAGCTTCACGCAGCAGCCACATGGTTCTCAGGGTCTCCTTTCCACCTGCATCCACAAAGCACTGCCCCACAAAGGCAGTGGTGGCATCTGGGGGGAAGCACTTATTGGGAGATCTGTGGGGAAGCTGGCTGCTTCCCCTTCCCCACAGTCCTCCCAGGCACAGCCATGCTCCTGCCCCAAAGGCCATACAATGACCAAACCCATGCTGGGGGGTCCTGCCCTTCCCTGTGTACTCAGACAAGGCAGGATTTGTAGCACCACATCTCACTTGTGCTAGTAGGGTCTGGACCCACCATGGTTGCCCCAAAGATATTGGTTGAGCAGGGGCTCCCCCGTTCAAGCCCAGCATTGTCCCTTAGCCCCATGCTGTGCAGGTGTTGCTGCTTAGCTGCACCAAATCATCACCCAGCTGAACTCCTGGCAAAAGATAATTCCTGCTGGCTGCATGTGTGGCTTCCATTGAAACTCCTGTGCCATCTCCAGGTGTCCTAGCACTTACTGGAGAATTTGTCCCAGCGCACAGTGAAGGCAAAGGTGGGCCAGCCCTCCTCTCCAGGCTGTTGCTGGGCACCCCTCAGGGGGGAGATTTGGGCACAGCCCCCGGAGAGGGTGACTCGTGTGAGGTATTGTCCCTGGAAGTCCCCGTTGTCCCTCAACACCGAGATCTCCATCAGTGAGTCCTGGTCATTCCTCCACAGTCCGTTGAGCTGGCACTGAAGGAATACAACCACGTACTCTCTGTCCCTGCACACAGAGGGACCCCATCCCTGCTCCTGCCCCACAGCAGGGGAGACACAAGCCTTGCTGTGAGTGCAGCTGCAGGGTATTGGCTATCCCTGATCCCAGCTTGGGGAAATGCTGCTCCAAGGTGCTGCTGAGAGGATGGTGGAGCAAGGCCAGAGTGTCCCAGCCCTGCAGCATGCACGGTGCACCCAGACACTCAGAGGGGATGCCACAGGCACCGTGCTCACAGGCACAAACCCCAAGGGAAGGAATGCCTTGTGCATGGCTCCCTCATGGGAACAAATCTTTCTGGAGGTGGTACCAGGTGGCTGGGGGTGATCCAGGGATACCCTGCCCTCTGCCTGGACCTGGTTCTTGCAAAGCTCTCCTGCTAAAATGGCATTTAAGGGAGAACTCCTGGCTGCCTGCACTGTATCCCAGTGCCTTGTCTGCCACGCTCCCATTGCCACCCATCCCCATACCTTCCTCTCTGCAGGAGCAGCACTCTCTGCCAGGGCCACAGCGAGGACCAGGATGAAAGGGCCGCCCCCCATGGCAGCAGGGCTGTGAAATACCCGGCCCAACTCCCTCTCTGCCCTGCATCCCAAACCCTTTTATAGGGCTGTAACCGGAGCCAAGGCGGCTGGCAGCTGCGGTGTGATGTCCCGATGTCAGCGTGCCCAGGCCAGGGGCGGTGAGGAGGTCTGCCTGACCCGGGCAGCGCTGGAGGAACGCGGGGCTGAGCACGGCTGTGTGGGGACGCAGGGATGAGTTACACATCCGCGGTCCAAGAGGCTCGGCCGGCCCCGTTCCGTGCTCAGTGCCGGAGCCCCGGGGGCTGGCAGCGCCTGACGCTGCCCCGCTGTCCCACCGCCTGAACGCGGGCGGCAGCGAGCCGAAGTCCGGCCAGCTCTGCTCTGCTGGGCGGGCCGGCGGCTGCAGGGAGCGCAGGGGCCGCAGGGGCTCATCCCTGTCACCGTCCCCGCCTGCATTACACGCGGCTGCTGCTCTTTCTAAACTGTTTTTCGTCCCTGGCTGCTCTGGGCTTTCCTTGGGTTTGAGACCTAAGATTGTCGCTGCAGCAGGAACCCTTGAATCAGTCGTTTTTCCAAGTGCAGAAGGCCTTTCCTGGAAGATCTGTAGATATTAAAATTTGCTTGTTGCTGTGGGAGGGTATGTTCTGTGCACGGTGCCTCCCTAGACACCACGGGAGGTGATGCCATGTGCATGATGCTTTGAGGCTGGCAGGGCCCTGCCTGACCCCTGCCAAGGGGTTCCCAATGGTGCAAGGCTGTAATGGGAGTGCTCAGACTGCCTGGCATTTGCACAGGGACACAGCACAGACACATCCTCTAAGATACCACTCACCCAGTAAACATGTCACTCCCAGTGCTGCAGGGGAAGGCAGAATTAGTATCTGGCTGTGTCCAGACCATGAGGTGCCTCTCTGGCCCCTGCCCAAGCACAAGGGATGAGATCTGCTTTGACAAACCTTCTCATCTTTCCTGGGCCAGAAGGCAAGGAAATCCACTCTCCTCTTCGTCAGGGGGCAGGATCCTATGTTCAAATTATATTTTAGTTTTAATTAAAAAATTATAGAGCTGTATTCAACTCCCATCCTGGGGACTTGCTGCAAAAGCCCTTGGGATCTTGACACTGCTCTCCCTTGTTTGCTGCCCACCTGGTTGCCAGGGCTTGGAACTCCCCTGTAGGGTCCATGCAACACCCACAGGGGCAGCTCCAGTACAGAGCAAGGATGGACAAGTGCTGTGCAGCCCAGCACTAGCCTAGTCATCCTTGGGCATGTCAGCTTCATTTTGCATGTTCCATGCCATCCTCAGTGTTTCCATTCTGTCCTCAGCTATGCAGCTTTGACCCATGGAGGCAGTGATGGAGTATGCAGTCTGTGAAGGGATGGGATGACATGGTGCTGGGATGGGGCTGTCCCTCTTAGGCACACAGTTTGTCAGTGAGAAGGGGTGCTAGTGGGTGGCTGATGTTTCCCTCCCCAGCCTTTTGTCCTGCTGGGACCTTGAACAGGCAAGGTGGTATGAACCCAGCTGAGCTGGACATCACAGGAAGGGCAGGGATACTCCTAACATTTCAGTGGAGAGTAGAGGAACTCTGAGAATGCCAGAAAGAGGCTGGGAAAGGAGAAGCACCTGAAAAACTCTAGTTGACAGCTAAAGATGGGCTGGTTCTTCTGGGTCATCAAGTGTGTCACCTGCAGCAGTGACACCCAGATCTTGATCATGGTATGTGGTAGCAGCCAGTGAGGTTGCCTGTTTGTTCACAGCCAAAAATGATTACATTGGAGCTGAGGCCAGTGCCCCCCTGCCTGGTCAGGGTGCAGTGCAGTGAAGGGGGCTCAGCACACAGCACGGCCTGGGTGGGGCAGGGTGGCAGGAGTGAGTAATCCTCTGAGCCATGTAGGGCAAGCTGGGCAAGCTGCAGGTCCCTCATCCACATGAGGGGTTATACTGACAAATTTAATGAGCTCAGCTGTACGATGGGGGGGCATAACACATCTGGGAGGGTGCACTGGTTCCAAACCAGCCCTAAGAAGGGCTGAGAACATAACTAGAGGAACTCCTCCATTCTCTCAAGATGGCAGTCTGTGATTGACAAGGCTAAAGCTGGAACAGGGTCATGGAGAGAGGCAGAAGAGTAGAGCACAATGTGTGGTCCTGACCAGAGGACCACGCAGGAATGGTGGAGGGGATGGGAGCTATGTGTCTTCACTCACGACTGAAGTCATGGCTTGAAAATCAAATTTACTCTTTTGTCATCACTGTGTGGAGTGGAGGGGTACCAGGTTTTGGTACACCCAAACCCACCAACTATGCAGTCCCTTGAGTGACCTCAGAATTCCCTGCCTCTGTTTGCTCAGGTGAGTCAACAGCTGCACTGAGAGAGATGTTGGGCACCAAGATGTTCAGTGTTGAGACATTTATAAATGGTTGACAGGAGCAGTCCCCACAGAAATTGTTGTGTAGGACAGTTTTCCACATGTGGTTAAGACATATAAGTGCTGGAGGACCCCTGCAGTTGAAACTCCTTCTCCATTCAAACAGTGACTGTCTGTTTGAAGGGATTTGATCCTTATGCAAGCATCACCCCATACCAAGATCCTAATAAATTTGGGGTTTGGGCCTTTTTGTAATTGATACACTGTATGTGCAAACAGCAGCACCACATTGGCATGTCCATGTGATTTCAAGTGCCTCCTGCCTCCACCAGTTCCTTCTGCCTTGGAGGCATTCACAGTGTGTGTGAATGATCCTGATCAAGGCTTGTCATGCAGTGGAAACAGTAGGTTTTCTGGCAGTAGGGCTGAAGGAGAAGCCCTGCTCACATTTGCCTTGTTGATGAGGCCATGCTTTGTTTTCCAGAAAGAAACAAATGATGCTGGGTTTGCAGACCAGCACCATGAGCAGGTTTGCAGACGAATATAACCCAGAGCTGAGGGATGCAGAATGTCCACAGAGAAACGTCCCCATCCTTAACCACTCCCAGATGCCTGCAGGTGCCCCTGGCATGTCCTAACCCCAAATCCGAGGTGTGCCAGGGATGCATTGCAGCCTAGCTGGGCGCCCTCATGTAGGGACTGGCCTTGGAAATACCTCTGCCAGGTCATGCCTGCCACATTTCTCACCAGCACTGTGGCTGCCTGCTGGGGTTTGCAGGATGCTTCAACTGTGGTCAGCACTGCTGCCTTGCTGAAGCACCCTGGAAATGCTGCACAGCCTCAGGAGAGCCCTGCCCTGGGGAAATGTGGGCATGAAGGCAATAGCAAGGTCAGAAGGATGCATGCAGTGAGACTGAAGGCTTAGCAGGGTGCCTCACTGCTGAGCTGCTCATGCTTCAGCTGGCAGCAGAGTCCTCTGGTCCCTCAGCCTCTCATTTTCCCAGTCCTCAGCCTCCTCTAGAATCACCTTAAGGGGCTGTGTAGATACATAAATGCATAGCAGTTGTCTGGTGTAAAGGCATTCTAACCAGAAATTCTCTAAGGCAAATGAAAAAGCTGAAGGAATGCCAGCGAGGTACTGAGAAGGGAACAGCAGGACTGCTCTAGGAACATGAAACCCGGGGAGAAAGACGCAAGGAGCAAACCACATGCAAGTTTGCAACAAGGCAGGCAAAAACACAGAGCAGGCAAACGTGCTAAAGCCACAGGTGCTGCTTGCAAAGATCTCCCACCCACAGCGTTTGTGGCAGAAAAGCCAGAGGAGCAGTGGGAGTAACAGCCCCAGCACCTCAGTCCTACTTTTAAGTTCATCAAATTCCAGGCAGTATGCCAGGTGCAGGAAGCACCGTCATGGGTTATTTTGAGAATCAGGGACACAAGGACTAAGTTTCAGATTCAGACCAAGACCTGATTTCCTGGAAATCATTTGCTTTGGCTTAGAGGGGTGCTTAAAGCAGCACAGGCACAGCCTGTTTTGGTCAGTCACATGGTACATTGGGCAGAGATTTGAGAAGCTGAGCTTACTAGTCATCAGCTTTTCAGTAAATCACATGTTTTTTAGGAAGAGTTTTGGGCTGGGTGTACTGCAAGATGTACTGGCCCTGCGTGGCTAGTTCAGAGCACTTTTCAGGAGTGTGGATGCAGCCGAGGCCCCTCACCTGCCTGCTTAAGAGCCGTGTTAGAGCCTCCAGGTGACACCCAGCCAGGATTTTGGGATGCAAAAGAGTTCCCTTCCCATCACACTCACCAGGCTTTCAGCAGGAAAGAGTGAGTGCTGGTCACAGCTAGTGTCAGGAGGTTACTTTGGGGGTTCACTATCTTGTTTGGGCTAGAAAGGGGGCTTTCTTGGGGCCAGTCTCTTCCCAGAATAAGGGACTGAGAGTTTCATCACACTCCCACCTCCACTGTGTTTTAGCCCAGCTTTCCCAGGACATATCCACAGACTGCACGAGGTTGTGTTTAAAGATCTTTAATTTTATTTGGTGTGTTTTGTGACATCTCCCTCCAGAGCTGGAAACTCTGATGCTGCTGAGGAGACTCTTGTTTCTCAAGTGTGTCCAGAACAAGATGCCTCTTCCTCCTGTCGGGTGAAGGTGTTGCGGCCAGTCCTGTGGGGAAGCAGTAGCCTGTAGGTGCCCAGCCAGCAGCAGGGTAGGGATCCCAGAGGGACTGGGGGTACCCTGGCTCACCTGGTGGCTTTCCAGTCATCTAGCTCTGAGTCAACTTTCTCCCGAAGCAGCCAGGAGGTGTGCAGGACCTCCTTCCCATTATCCTCTTTGAAGCACTGGCCCACAAAGACAGCTGTGGAGTCTAAAGCAGTGGTGGCTGTTAGTATCCCATCTGACCTTGGAGCTTCACAGGCATCAGTGGGTTTAATGCTCATGGAGCCCCAGTGGATATTTGCAGGGAAATGCTGTGTGGCAGAGGTGTTGTCAAAGCAACCCTTCATGCTGCCTCACCTAGACCTTGTTCTGGGAGGGGTACTAGTGTCTGAGACACCATCCAGAGTGGGGGAGATGAGGGAAGGAGAGACAGGGGACAGCAGAGAGATAAGAGGGTTCAGGATGGGCACTGGGACCTGCCTGAGCTCCCCTCTCCATCCACCACCCCATCCAACAACAGCCATCATGCAGCTACAGACCTGAAAACTTCTTCCAGTTGACAGTGAAGCCGAAGGTGCACTGTCCATCCTTATCCAGATGCTGGGAGCCGGTCAGTGGAGATGGCTGGGGGTCTTTCTCAGTGCTTGACACGGCGGTGTGGTACTCACCAGAGAAGCTTCCATCGTTGCCAACCTTGAACACTTGCATCTTGGAGCCCAGGTCATTCTTCCACCAGCCGGTCAGGTTGCACGTCTGGGGATAAGCAGACATGTCCCTGGGGGCTGCCTGTACACAGCTGAGCCCCCTGCTCACAACCCCTGATGTCCACGAGGGGTTGGCACTCACCTTGATATCCCTTGTGCCTTTCCCCAGGCTGCTCAGAGACCACCTGCTCTTGGTTGCCTTTTCCTCTTTCTCGCTGGCCTTTTTCTCCCCAGGTTGCTCAGCTTGCTGACAGAGGGACTTGGAAAGCAAAAAAAGGCAGGTCAGGCTGTGGATGATGGCACTGTAGAGCGTTTCTAGAGTCCTGAAAGTGCTTGAGCATTCATTTTTAATATATATTATTCATAAAGTTGTTGCTACCTCAGCTACATCAAGATGGCCAAAAGCTGGGGTAAGCCAAGCGAGGGGGAGAAGAGGAAAAGTAAAAGGTAAAGTAAAAGGGAGCCCTGGACAGGCAGGAACACGGGCAGGAGCCCTGGCAAGTGAGCTGTGTGAATCCAGGGCACATCTGCCTCTGTTTGTGGGTCCCTGTGCTGTGCTCAGCACAGGGAAGCTCACCGGGATGGGCACAACCCTCAGGTCCTCAGTGGGCTCCGTCTCAGCTGGAGCTCTGCACATCCCACCTGCAGCTCTAAGCACTGCCTGTTCTCTCCCACACTGCACCGTCCGAGACAGGGGCAAATCATCCCCTGGGGCAGGGTCCCCATGTTTCTCCCGCCCCAATTTCCCTCCAAGTCCCTGGGAGGGAAGTGGCGGATTTCCACATGCACGGCCCCTGCACCAGTGAAGGAATCTCCATGCACATCCCCCAGATCACGGGCAGCCCTGGAGCATCGCTTCCCTCACCTCCCTCGGCAGACAATCCCGTCTGAACACCCGCTGGAGCAGGGGACCCTCCTGTTGCCGAGCAGTCCCCCCGCAGACGGGTCTTCCCCTCGTGTCCCACCCCTAACAAGCGCTGCAACTCCCACATCACATTCCACCCTCCCGGCGACTCTCCTGCTCGTAACCCTCCCCGAATACCGCGATTCCCAGCCGTGCTGCCAGGCGGATTTCCGCGGAGCCGAGTTTCCACCGCGCGTCTCCCAGCAGGAGCTCCCACCTGGAAGCCTGCGGCGGCCGCGGCCGCGCACACCCCTGCGGGCACGGCGAGAACGGAGAGGACGCGGCGGCGCATCGGGATGCAGCTCGGGATGCAGCTCGGGATGCAGCTCGGGATGCAGCGGCGGCAGCAAATCACGCCGTGCCCGTGACTCACAGACTTTTATTCTTCGACTCCGCCGGTGCTTTCCGGGAAAGCCCTAGGCGGTATCTGAGGGAGGGACTAGTGTTGGGAAGAGGATGGGAAAGGAGAGAGGGACTGGAACAGGTGTGTGAACAGGGGATGGGCACAGGGCTGGGGGCGAAATAGGAAAAGGCTGTAGGTTGTGCTGGGATGGGATCGGGAATTGGTGTGGGTACGGGGAGAAGGATGAGGAGTGGGGGATGTGCACATGGATGGGGACGGGAACAGGGATAGAGGGATGGGGATGGAAGCAAGGGTGGGAGGGACGGCGATGGGGAAGGGACAGGGGCAGGGGTGAGGGATTGGAGGCAGGGATGGGGATAGGCATGGAGACTGGAACAGGGATGGACACAGGAATGGGGATGGGCAAATTAGGGATGCAGGAAGGGTTGCGTGGGGCTGCACACTGACATCATCCAGACTGGGGGTTTTTAGCCCCACGTCTACTGGTTGAGGGCTGGGTCTAAGTTTCCACCCGGCTCTGCAGGAGCTCCCGTGTCTCAAAGCACTCTCTGGTCACTGCAGGGGATGGATGGAAGGACAGAGAGTCATGAGGATAGGGCAAGGTATGTGTGCAGGGACGGCAGGTGATCTGCAGTGGGTCCAGGGAACTAGAAGGTGAAGGAAGCTAACCTGCTCCCACAGCAGTAGGAAACCTCTAAGTAGGAAAATCTGCATTGCAGGCTGGAGGTGAGCAGCCCAGGTTGCACATATCAGGGAAGAGGAAGAGGTAAATGAAAAGTCAATAAAAGGGCAGGATCACATCAAGGTCAGGAACAGGATGTGCCATAGTTAGGACAGCTCATAAGCACAGATTGTGTGGCACAGGGGTGGTGTCCCCAGTGCTGATTTCTTGTAAACTGTGCAGTTTTACTTTCAGTTTCCTTATTAGGCAAGCACAACACTTGGATCATTCTCTGTCCTGCTGTCTGCCTTCTTAGGAGAAACCAAGAGCCAGGGAATTTGCAGTTGTGGGAGTAATGAAACAATAGAAGTTAAGTCTTATGTCCTGGGCTACCATGGTTCTCAGTGGCCTGATGCCCCGCTGTGCAGGGTTCCCAGCCTCCCTCCACTTCCACTGGGGTCCCAAGGCTTTAGCCTCACAAACCACTCAGAGAAGTCTTTGGGTGCTCATGATGCTGGTGACAGCCACCATGGGCATTTGGGGAGGGGAAGCAGGAGAACGAGCCCAGCACAACCAGGGCAGTGCCAAGGCTCTGTGGGGATGAACTGAGGGCTCTGTGCAGAATACAGGCATGAGAATGAGGGTGCAAGGTGAAGATGAGGATGTAGGGTGACTTTTGACCAAAATCTGGACCAGCAGGCACATCAACCATTTGTGTTCAGCCAATACAAGCATACCCTGGAGAGTCTCAGGTCTATGCACTCTGCAGCCCCAGAACCCAGCAAAAAAGAGCAAAGACTGAGGAAGGCTCTGGAGGGCAGGCACACTGTGAGAGGAAGAGGATGGCAGACAGACCCTGACATTTTCTCGGGGTACTGTGTGCTTTCTGCCCCATCCAGCAGTCTCTTGCCCCAGCATGCCTGCAGCCCCCAGGCAGCACTGTCCTTCACACCCTTTGCACCTCTCCCTGCCCACACAGCTTCTCTCTGTGGTGCTCAGGAGCAGGAGTTAGGAGCTGTGCATCATGGATTACGTAACATGAACTGGAAACCTCATGAGCTGCTGAAATGATGGATTAGTGAGGATTAGTGTTGCACCAGTGCAAAGTGCATTGGACACTTGTTCGATTTGTTTCCTTTCCTAATGATCTGATAAAATAAAGTTTAATGTTCAGATAACATCCTGTGAATATGAGCACCAGAAAGGATCCATATCCTGTTCCACCCACTGGCTCACCAGGTGACAGCCAGTCAGTGGGAAGTTCATGTATATCTGCATACATGCAACAGGTACTACACCTTCAGAATCTGGCTTTAGCCACCAGGTCTGCCCAGTAGCTTCCTCTGGAGTCCCAAGTCTCTCTCCTGATCCCCCCAGCCTGGATTTTGGACCACCCCAACACCCCAGATTCTCCTCTGTGAGGGCTGACACCCAGCTCTCCTCCATTTGTGCATGCAGTACTGAGACTCCTAACCAGAGCAGTAGCTTCGAGTTTGATAGGAAATGGAGTTTGATGGGGCAGAGAGGGGTGCAGAGACACCAGATGAGGCCAGGAGAGAGTGCTGGCTTGCCTGTATGCAGCTTTCATCCCTACCCTCCACTGTAGGGTATCCTGCTGCCCCACACTGGGGCTGCTGCCTGGAGCCAGCCAGCACAGATCCCCTGTGAATGTCCCAAATGGGTGCACAGGCAAGAAGGCACCTGCTGAAGCCTGAAGTCATGATCAGGAAGCAGAATTACCCAGCTGCTGTCCCCCAACCCCGTCTTTCCCAGTCCCTCCAAAACACTCCCTTGTCCCCCTGCCAGCGCTTGGCTGTCCCCATGGCCACATGTACCAGGAATGTACCAGGAATACGCGGGACACAGCTCTCTGACGTGTGGAGAAAGGTTTATTTAGCTCCATATGTGAGGACAGCAAGTGTGGGAATGGAGGTGGGTTGCTGGGGGGCAAGAGGGAAGAAGCAGGACAAAGTGAGGGTGTGTTTCCTTGCCAGGGGCCCAGCTTGGGACTGGGACAGTGGGGAGAGGTGGGGATGCAGAAGGACAGCAGGGTGCAGGCAGCACTGGTCCCTGTTCCCATCACTTGATGCGGGTGAAGGTGGAAGTGCCGACCCTGCAGGGAGGATATGTCAGCAGGATGGGAGGGAGGGCTGTGGTGTGAGATGGCTGGGGCAGAGCTCACCTTGTGGCCTTCCAGGTGTCCTTGTGTGACAGGACCTCTTCCCGCAGGAGCCACATGGTCTCCAGTGTCTCCTTCCCACGGTGATCCACAAAGCACTGGCCCACAAAGGCAGTGGTGGAGTCTGGCAAGGTTCAAGAGAGGCAGAGTGGGGTGAGAGCCTGCACTTCAAGACAGGGAAGCATGGGCTGCTCCTGGCAGACAGATGGACAAACACCACCTGCTACACGCCATGGACAGGGAGATGGACTTCCCTGCCAGACTGGCCAGGTGGACTGCTTCTACATCACCTGGACAGAGGGTTGGGCATCAGCCCTGCCATGCCCCTTGGACAGACAGATGAGCACCCCCATCACCTCTTCCAGACAACCCTGAAACCCACCAAGACAGACAGCTCTCCTACCACCACTTCCCATGGCAGGCATGTGTGCGTGTGTGGCCAATCTGTGCCCACAGCCAGGGTTCCTCCAGGTGCCACAGGAGATTTGGGGCATCAGACAGGAGGGTCCCCACTCCCAGCATGGGATCACTGTCACTGCTGTACCTGAGAACTGCCACTGCACGGTGAAGCTGAACGTGGGGTGTCTCTTGGCACTGGGATGCTGCTGGACCCCTTGCAGGGGTGACACCAGGATCTGCTTGTTGGTGGCTGCTACTGCAGTGTGGTAGGAGCCTGAGAAGGTCCCAGCTGTGTTCATGGCCAAGATGGTCATATTGGAGCCCAGCTCATTTCTCCACAGGCCCTGCAGGTCACACTGGGGACCAGGGATCATGGCTTGGGCAGTGCTGAAACACAGCTCCCTCCCCTCCACCACAGCCTCCCTAAGCAGTGGGATGTGTCCCATGGCATGGTCCCTTGTGTGGCAGCTGAGAGCAGCACATGGGCACCGGCTGGGACAGCACCCCTCCCTCCCTGGGCAGGGCAGGGCAGAGCTGGGAGTGCTGTGTACTGCTGTATTTCAGCTGTAGGTGACCAACAGCAGCCCCAGGGACAGCACAGCCAGAGCTGGCAGCCTCCTTGGTCACGAGCACTGCACTGTGGCGTGGCACAGCACAGCAGGACACAACAGGAGCAGACAAACACTGTGTGCTGGGGTGGCACAGGGCAGCACAGCATGGCGTGTGAAAACAGGCAACCCTGACAGCCCTGCAGACTGCTCCCCAGGGGTGGCACAGCATGGCACAGAACAGCATTGCACAGCAGACTGTGATGCAGCACAGCACAGCAGGGCACGGTGGGGCAGCAGAAAGCACAGCAGGAGCAATTCCCAGTGCACCACAGGGATGGCACAGCCAGGGCAGGCAGCCCCTCACCACCCACCCTGCACCCAGGACAGCACAGCTGGCTCAGCACGGCCAGACTCTGCCCCAGCTCTGCTCTCACCTCCCTGCATGCAGCATCACGGGGCACCAGCAGGGCCAGGCTGAGCAGCAGCAGCATCCCAGGGGTCCCCATGGCTGTGGTGGCCGTGTGTGGTGCCTGGGCTCTGCCTTTGCTGCTGCCTGCTCCTGCCCAGCCCCTTTTATAGCAGAGGGGGCTGTGGCTGAGCAGTGACTGCCAAAACCAGGCCTCCTGCCAAAGGACACCCGGTGGGAGATGGGCAACCGGCCACTGCTGCAGGCTGAGCGGGCTCCTATTGCCCTCTGGGGGGTCCCAAGGACCATGGAGGTTTGGAGGGCTGCAAAGGAGGGCTCTGTGCCATGGAGGGGCACAGCAGGACACACATCAGGCCTCTGGTATGGTGACAGAAGGGACTATAGGACACCACGGGGGGTATTGGGAATGTGTGTGCTGAGCCATGCCAGAGAGCTGTCCAGAAAAATGGGATTTGTTACCTGGTGCGTAACAAGGCAGTAATTACACACCCAGGAGAGACATTGGTTATTTATTTTAGTTCCACAAGCCTGGGTCCTCAGTGTTATTCCAAAGATCAAGCACACCAACTATCAAAACATTTTGCTATTTACACATTTTAGCAAACAGAAGCATTAACGTTCATTGGCTACAAGTTATTTAGTTCTCGTATTAATTACTCTTCTCTCTGCTATTGCTTAAGAATTCTCTTTTGTCTGATGCTAATTAATCTGGAGGTTCAGCCTTTAGCCTTTCTTTTCTCTTGAGTTGGTAGGTTTCTTGACTCAGTGGTACATAAGTAATGATCTACCCCTGCCAGAATTTACCCTCTACCCCATCAGAGCTGATTCAGCACAGTTTTTGCTGATCCAGTTGTCTTATTAGTTTTTTCTTATCTTGGTGTTTTGCCAAATGTCCTGTAAATTTTGCATTCTTCGTGTCCATTACCAGTGGTGTATCCCAAGTTTTGTAACCTCCACCCAGGTCTGAGATCATCAAAGCTCATTAAGATTTAAACCTTAACAAGGCAATTCTACCAAGTAATGTCTCTTTCCACCACCTGGACATAGCTTAGAGCTTGTTTGCTGCTCTGTGTTCCACATACTAGATCTTTCTTCTTGTTGAAGAGGCTTGAAAGCATAAAAAGATCAAACATCAAAGAACAAACCTTTTCAAGAAATATTTTACTTATCCACATTTTGCAACAACATGCCAGGAGACTGTGAGTATTTGCAGAAAAGCTTTATTGGGAAAAGCAGGCGGTGCTGCAGGGACAGGGGCCACATCCCTGGCACTGCAGCTGGCCTGGGAACCCCTCGCTGCTGCTCTCACTCCTGGAACGGCAGGCGGGTGAAAATGTTGGTGCCGACCCTGCAGGGACACGGAGGAGACGTAAGGGAGGGGCGTGACTTTGTCCCAAAACACACCCAGCCCTGCATTCCCCCACCACACCTGCACCTTGGCAGCACCCTGGGGATGGTATTTTTCCATGCACAAAGCAACCAAGTGAACCTTGCATTGAGCTTTGTTAAGTCGTGCTTTTAAAACAGATAAAAAAACCTGCTTTTGCCAGCATGTGTGAGGGTGTCTCTGTAAGCAACATCAACCACTCCCTTGTGACAGCCCAACCCCTCGGGGATGCACAGGGGACCTGTGCAGGGCAGGGACAGGGGGCTCACCTGGTGGCTTTCCAGTCACTGTTGATGTTCTCCACACGTGATCTCAGCAGCCACATGGTCCTCAAAACCTCCTTTCCATCACTATCCACAAAGCACTGGCCCGTGAAAACAGTGATGGAGTCTGTGGGGACAGGACAGGAGGTGGAGGGGAGCACGGCCAAGGCAGCAGGTGAGTGTCTGCCCCAGCACAGGGGACAGTAGAGCCCTGCTGTCCCTGACCCTGGGCATGGGGAAGCAGGCAGGAGGGCTCAGAGGGATGGGGGTGTCACACAGAGATGGGCACAGAGTGCAGGATTCAGCCCTGCTGCCTCTCCTGCAGCCTGGGACTGGGAGCTGGCAGCAGCCAAGGAGCTCCAGGGACAGGGATGGGGGAGCCTGAGGGAGGGGAGAGGGAGAGCAGAGGGCTTGGTGCAGGGGAAGGCAGAGAATCAGCAGGGACACTGCAGGGAGGGCATAAAAACTTCAAGTGCAGAACAGGGAGGGCAGGAGAGGTCCAGGATACCATGAGGAGGCTGGAAAAGAAGCACCTGAAAAGCTCCAGTTGACAGTGAAGCCGAAGGTAGGCTGGCCCTTCTGGTTAGGGCCCTTCTGCATGGATCCCTGCAGTGGTGACACTTTGATCTCGTTGCTGGTGGCTGTCACAGCTGTGTGGTAGGAGCCAGCGAAGTCACCATTTCCATTCACGGCCCCGATGGTCATGTTGGAGCCCAGGTCATTGACCCAGCGCCCAGACAGGGAGCACTGGAGAGGAGAGAACTCAGCACCAGTGCCTGCAGCCACAGCCCCCTGCCCACCCACCCTGTGCATCCCACCCTGTCTGTACCTTTTTCACGGCGAGCCCCTGAGCCCCCAGGGCCAGGAAGAGCACGAGGAGGAAGGGAGTTGCTCGCACCATCTCTGCAGCACACGGACAGGTGATGTACCTGGGTGTAGCTGGTGCACCTGGGGATGTGCTCCTTGCAGATGCCTGCTGATGCTCCTGCTCTCCATCCCTTTTATGGCCGCTAGGTGGGTGGGTGGTACCCAGGCTGGGGGTGGCAGCTCTGGCCAGCGCATTGCGCAATGGGGGTGTTTCTAAATCTGTGTTTCCGAGCCATGGGAGGGGGTAATTGCAGCAAACATTCCCAGAAGTCAGTGCTGAACGTACCCATTCTTGCTCCCTTGGCACCTTGCAGCGAGGCCCTGCCTCCTGATGATCGGTGGCTGCCGGGAAATGGACAAAGACAGGGAAAACCCCTCTCTGGAGCTGTCACTCATTTACCACACCAGTTCTGTGCCCAAGTCTTGGGGATTCTTAACTCTGGTCTCTTCAGGACTGGTTGCAGCACGTGGCTCACCCTACTCTTCCTCACCAGCCTTGCTCATGCAAACCCACCCACTCACCACCCAGATTCTTTTGGGCTTTTCCCTCCCCCAGCCCCCATCTCCGCCCCCCCCGCCCAATACCGATGGGTCCACAAAGGTCTGACGTCCACGTTAAATTGTTGTTTTTACAAGCTTGTTTGTGTTGGAAGGAAATCCTTTAGTTAATGAAAAGTCAACATTCGGTGAATATCTGGGACATTGTATTTTAATAGTGACAAATGTGGTATTTACACTGGGTTTCTTAGACAACTCTAAGAGCATGTTTTCTTAATTCTCCTTACGTTATACTTGTTGGTGGCCAGGGAGGCTAAAGTGAATGGATTCAGCCCAGAGTTTCTCACCCATTTCTAAATGCTTTTCAAGACAGTCTCCTAAAATATATGTTTTAGTTCCCCCAGTCATCATAGGAAAAGCTGATGGAACCTATTCACCAGGAAATAATACTTTTTGTAAACTGGAGACAATGCAGCTCTTTGCAGTGTGTTCCCCCCCACTCCAAAAAAAAAAAAAAAAAAAAAAAAAAAGTTTTACCAGTCTTTGCTTTCTCTTAAATTTCACATTTGAGCTCTGTTTTTTTCTCTGACAGTAAAATCCATTGCTATCCAGGTTGGAGAGCATCGTATTTCTGCTGCTGGCATCTCCACACCCCGCTCTCTCCCTGCAGGACCCCTGCAGCCCTCTTGCACCCTGTCTAGAAGAGATCCTTGTCAAGAGAGCTGGCTGTCCGCCGGACATTCCGGCCGCAGTGTTTGCTGTCTCAGAAATCAACTGCATAACAATGTGTGTTTTCCCACAAAGCTGCCGTTTGTTCTCAAGAGTTTTCAGCAATCAGGTGCTGCCCAGAGCATTGCCAATGTTTGGGATAACAAGTCAGGTTCAGTCTGGGAAGGTTGTGGGGGGCAGGAGGGGGAGGCCATCCCTTCTCCATCACCCCCTCTCCATCACTATGGTTCAGGGAGCTCATGCCAGAGCTGAGGATGGACAAAACAAAGTGTCTGTGCAGCCCACAGCTCATTCACAGCTGTAGGTTTATTTTAGCATCACACAAACAATATCATTTATTTGTTCACATAATATTTATTGTTCCTGCACTTAGCAATCCCTGTGGCTTATCTCTCAGGTTCAGTGCTCAAGCAGGTGGATTTCTTGACAGGTCTCAGCTGAATGCCAAGGTGTCTCCATGGGGTTTGCACCCTCCAAAGATCAAAGAGAAAAGTGGCTTGGAGCCACCACAACTAAATTCTGCAATGCCATGCCTGAGCCCTGGCACAGCAGGAAGTGGGGGGCAATCAGCAGGCAGGGAAGAAATCCAAAGCAGGAAGCACTGAAGAAGCTAAAAATCATCAAGTCTGTGGTTTAAAACCTGTGTATATTCAGAGTGTTGTGAAAAATAAGGGTTGGTGAATAATAAGTAAGAAGACTGTAAGAAACAGTTAATGAAAAATTTAACTTGCTGGTCAAACTGTGGTTGAGTCAGCCTTGAAAAACAGTGGTGCAGGCAAAATGCCTTTGACCAGGGACTGTGCTCTCAGCCCTCAGCTATCCATGAAGAACCTGATGAAAGCTGAGCCTATCTGATACAAGATTTATTGAGGTGATTCACCCCAAAGTGAAGGAAATCAGAAATATCCCTTTTATAGAGACTGAACCTTTGGAAGGCAAGTTGCCTGAGGTTAAGGAACAGTGCTGATGTGTCAAAGCAGTACCAGTCCAGCCAGAAGCTGTGCTGGTTTCACTGCCTGCTCCTCTTCCTTGCCAGCTGGTTCAGGACATCACTGCTATTGTTGGAAGCTGCCAACAGAAGACAAATGGAGGTGGGAGCCCCAAGTGTTCCTCACTGATGTGCTGGCATCCCTGTCCCACCAACCTTGCCACGGTGACCTAAGGGACTGCATCTCCATCCCTTTCCATCATCTGTGGCTCTGCAATGTGAGGATGCCACCAGCTGCTCTGGGAGTGCTGCATCCAGGACAACCTGTCCTTCCTGGGTATTGTTATTTATCTACCTGTGTGGTTGCAGGAACGCTCCCCTGGGGAGTGAAGAAAAGGCCATTTGTCACACACTGACAGCTCTGGGCCACCACAGTGATCCCCTGCACCAGCTCCCAGGACAGACAAGTGAGAAAGGAATACTCACAGCAGGTAGGATAGGCTTCCCATCCCAGCCCTAAAGGCTGCTAAGGACTTAAGGAACACTAAGCAATAAAGTGGCCAGTAAGAGCTTATAGTCCTTCTTGTGGTGTCCTCAGGGCCCTCCTGCCCTTTGTTGTGATGTCCTCAGAGATGTCCTGCCCTGCCTGTGGTGTTCACAGAGTTCTACTGCCCTCCCTGTGATGCTCTCCATGATCTTTTTCTGTCCAGCTCTATCCGAGATCAGGTGAGCTCCTTATCCCTGCCCTGCACAGGTGTCCTGTACATCCCCAGAGAGGATGGGGCAATCCTATCCCATGGGTGTCCCTTGGCAGGAGGCTCAGACTCCTCTGCTATTAAAAAGGGGCCGAGGGGGCGTGGAGCAGCAGCCAGGCACCACGCACAGCCACCACTGCCACCACTATGGGCACCCTGGGATGCAGCTGCTGCTCTCCCTGGCCCTGCTTTTGCCCCATGATGCTGCATCCAGGGAGGTAAGGGCAGCCCTGGGGCAGAGTCTGGCCGTGCTGAGCCAGCTGTGCTGTCCTGGGTGCAGGATGAGGGGCTGCCTGCCCTGGCTGTGCTGTGCCATGTTGTCTAACAGGCTGTATGCTCTTGTTGTGCTCTGCAATGCCATCCAATGCCATCTCACACCATCCCAGCCCATTCCAATGCCATCCCATGGTGCAGCATACATTACCATGGACATTTCCAGCTCTGTCTGTGCTGTCTCTGTGGGTACTGTTGACCACCTACCCCAGGTACAGGGGAGTACCCAGCACTCCCAGCCCTGTCCTGTTCTGCCTGGAGAGGGAGAGGTGCTGTCCCAGCTGGTGCTCATGTCACTGCTCCCAAAAAAGGGGCCATGCTGGCTCCACACACGCAGAACCCATGTTCCACTGCTCAGGGAGGCTGGAACAGGGGCTGTGTCTTGGCACTGACCAAGGCATCCATCGAAACTCACATTTCCCAACACTGTCTATCTGGGAACACAACAGGAAGGGCAGTCAACTTCCCTAATCCCCACTTCTCCTCTCCCCAACCAGGCTGGTGCAACCTCCAAATGCTGTGCTGGCATAAAAAGGAGGGGAAGGAAGCAAAGTGCCCAGCCCTGGGCAGAAGGGCACAGAATTTGGTTAAGGGCCAGCCACTGGCACAGCTGCTCCCCGCGGAGGCATTTCCTGGCTCCTGGATTTACCGTACCTTGCAGGTAGCAGAGAAGAAGGTAAAGGTCAAGTCTTCCCTGCCATTACATCTGGGGGGTGGATAAGGAGGCACATCCTGTTCCCTTTAGCAATACTCCACAAGAGCCAGCCACCACTGGGACTTGTCCCCTCATGGCCACCCTAGATAAAGGGAGAAAGATAAAGTGGAATTGCAAGAGTTCCCTTTTCCAGTTTGGTTCTGTGCCTGAAGAAGAATGAGAGGAGATAGATGGATACATTTATTAAGAACTGAAGTGATTTATCCCCTTCAATGTGCTCCACTGCTTGCCCCCGGTGCCAGCAGGGAGGGGGGCCATGGTACCAGACCAGGACCTGCTTCTTGGGCTCAGATTGTCACTGTCCAGGGAGCCGGGTCTCCCCTGGGGATTGTATCTGCCACAGGCCCCCTGGGGCAGAGCCAGTCAGTATGTGCACTGTCACCCCAGGACAGCTACAGCATCCGTGTGCCTGAGTGCACCAGTCCAATATCCTCACACACACATTCACCCACACCCTTTTTTCCCCTGCAGGACAGGTCCCCACTTTGCCCAGCCCAATGACCGCAGGAGAGAGGTCTCCTGTTCCCCTGGACAAGGTACCAGCTGCAGTTTGGGATGGCTGGGGAGCCTGCAGACTGCCTGAGTGCACACAGATGGAGGGCTTGGTGCTCACATGGACTACTCAGGCTCAGTCTAGAGCAGGAATAAATTTTCCATGAGGAAAAGGGCAACACTGTTTGCTGGGTCAATCGTTTGTAAACAGCACCTCAGGAAAAACAGGAGGAAGTGAAGAATCATCTCTCCCCAAAAAGGTTTTTAAAAGTTCTGCTCAGTAAAGTGATGTTGAAATATATTCCACCTTCCTCCTGGGGAGGCTGACAGCTCATTCAGCTAGTGCACCTCCAAAAACAGCTTCTCTCCCACAGTCTCTGGTTAAAGCCCTCCCAACTCTAGAAATTTTGTTTTGGAGCCCTGGCCAACCAGACCATCCTCATCTGGTTTTTGGTTACCCATGCTTGTTCCTTAGGGTAAGGACTATTTGAGGATCACATTTTCTCTGTACTGTTTTCTCAGCCTCTGCACCAGCTACAGGAAGCATCACAATGCCTTCAAAAGATGAGACACTGACCAAAGGTGGACAAAGGACTGTCCAGGATCAGTGAGGCTGAAGGTGTTTTCTGCCAAAGGCAAAAACCTTGGCCAAGACAGTCTGACAACATCAGAATTTATCTTGCAGCTGTAAAGTCATGTTGTGGATACTGTTAGGTTTGTTTATGTAACTACTGGGGATTTTGGGGAAAGAAAGTACAGGAATAACTCAGTTTCAGGTCAAGGAAAAAACAAAAACAGCTTAGTCTGAGTGAGTTCCAAAGTACTTTAATCCTTCCGGTTTTGTAATTGAGTGATGATGCAAAGGGTTGTGACCTAGAGTGGGCAACTTGGAGGAGAGATGAGGCAGCCTGGGGATGAAGAGGTCAGACTGAGGTACCCATGAACCCAGGTGTTTTTTTTCTGTGTCTGGTTGTAGATACCTGAAACTTTACTCTCAAGGGAAAGTTAAAGAAGGGAGAAGTTCTGGAAGGTCAGCTGTACTTGCTGGTTATGCACATTTTTCAGGAGACTGTCAGGAAAAAGTAAAAACCTCCCTCTGACTATAAAGAAAAAAATAATCAAAAAACTAAGGTAAGAATTAAAAATATTTAACAGAATAGACTGAAATATCACACTGAGTAAGTTACTGCCAAAACAGAAAAAGAAAACAAAATTAAACCCTGCAAACAATAACAGTAGCATCAAGCACCAACCAACTAAAAAAAAAACAACGAAAAAACCAAAACAAACCACACAAAAAAACTCCTAAAACCAAAACCAAATAAACAAAAAAATTCCAGGTCCTGAGCATGGGAAAACCTGCCAGCCAAGGAAAAAGCAGCAGAGCAGCAGCACAGTGAGGTCTACACTGAGAGGAAAATCCCCTGCACACAGCATAAAATAAATATGGCATTTGCAACACCTTTGTTGTTGACAATAAAGGCAGGAAATGTCATTGCAGAAGTTGTGGAGTAACCACAGCAAAAATTTTCAAGAGAAAGATGAGACATGAGGCTCATGAGCACAGTGCAAGGATGTGCCAGACACTTATTCTCAGTCTGGTGACACCAGAGCCAGGGGAAGCAGAGGCTGGGATGACACCAGACAGGACCTTGCCAGGAAAGGCTGGGCAGTCCAACCAGAGAGCTTTGGCAGACTCTAAGCAAAAGCAGCAAATCCCTTCTCTCTATGCTCAAGTCAAACATCCCTGTAGACATCTTTCCCCAGTGTGCCTTATCTGCAGATAAACCCAGGGAGTGCTGTGGCAATCACTGAAGGGCTGGTGTGCCCATCTCTGGCCAAAGCTTTTGGGCATGCTTGCTTCAGGACTGGATCACAGGCTGCTCTTACATCACATTTCTGACTCTTTCACTGCTGACTTGGGCACACAGCAAGGCCACATTAATAAGGTTATGGACAGGAGTGGTGCCAGCCAGGCAATGGATCAAAATACATGGAAAAAAAAATCCATGAAATGTCAGAGTAACAGAGGAGAGGAATTCACCATTCCCACCTGCAGTCAGCTCAGAGCTCACCCGAGAGCAGGGAGAAGTGCCACCTTCAGCAGCAGGAGTCTGAGGATGGGGAAAGGCAGGCCAGACTCTGGACTGCACCACATTTACTGTTTTCTCCCCAAACAAGCCTGAAGCTCCCCTCTGATTTCCCAACAGCAGTGAAGTGGTTTGTCACCCTCTCACAGACAAAGCCACTCCTCCCTTCACTCAGCTGAGGCCTTTGCCTGTCCATGTCCAGCAGAAAGCTTTGCTGCCCATGGGGTATAAATAACCCAATGCTTCTCCACTGCTCCTCTCACTTAAAGGTATTGCAGCAGCAGCAGCTGCTCTGACCATCCCACCAGACATGAGGAGTCTGTAGCCAATTCTCCTCTTGCAACTGAAGAGCCACAGACTATAGGGTCCTGAACAGGTCTTTGTCTCCTTACATATTAATATAGGAGTTTTTAAGACAGCAAATAAAGTTGCAAATATTTTTTATTCTGCTCTTAAAGAAAAAGTGTTAATGGGGTATGCTCTTCTTCTGGCAGCTCAAGCTGGTCCTTTACCACTATGAAATTGTTGCTAAAAACAGTTTTCAGAAAAGTCTGTGACAGGAGTGAGTGTCACTGCAGCAGCCAGAGTGCTTGGGACATCTGCTCATCTCATCCCCTGCATGTGCTCCTCTCCTCCACAGTTCACGGTGTGCCTGCGGTGCAAGGGGCAGACGATTTACCAGCAGGTCTTGTCCGTGGAGAGACCCAGCAGCCTGCAGGGCTGGAACTGGGGCTACTGTGGCCACTACGCCTTTTACCACGCGCTGTACCCCCGTGCGTGGCTGGTGTACGAGCTGCCGGGGCAGCAGGTGGTGCTCACCTGCCGACAGGTGTCTCCTGTCATCCCCCATGACTATAAGGTAAGGCGGTGACGGCATCCCCGGGGCAGAGCTGCTTGTCAGCCGGGTTTCCCAACATTTCCCAGTGGTCCCGGGCAGGGGAAGCCCCGCAGCCCTGCGGGAGCTGGGGATTGCAGCAGGGATGGCTCAGCACTGCCCGTGCTGGCTGCCAGCCCCGGGCGAGGGTGGCAGCTGTGCTGCTGACACGTCTGACCTTCCTCTTACCCCAGCGCGGCACGTGAGCCTGTATCAACCTGCCGAGCAGATGAGTGATGAGACACCGGCTGGGCCCTAAACGCCGCTTTCCGTCTCTCTGCTGCCCGGTGTGGTGTTGGCCAGCCCAGGGCTTCTCTTTTGACTTTTGTCTTGCCTTCCTCCCAAATTCCGCTGCTCCTGCTGCTGCTGCTCCTCAGCTTGGCAGCAGACTCCAAGACCAAGTTATTATTCCCAGTGCTCTTGTTCCCGCTGTATCCTGCGCGGTGTCCCCAGCAGCGGGGGAAATGATGCTCTGCCTGTGGAGCAGGAGCCCTGCAGACAGCGTTCTGTGTCTCTGCCAGGACTCCAGCCTGCCAGTGGCAGTGTTCATCTGGGAGGTGGAGAACAGCAGGGATGAGGACGTGGAAGTGTCCATCATGTTCAGCCTGCAGAACGGCACGGGAGCGAAGGAGGACAGGAGCGGTGGGCACTGGAATGAGCCCTTCACCTTCCAGAAGGATGGAGAGAGGGTTGGTGGAGTCCTGCTGCACCACTGCCCCGCTGTGAACCCCTTCACCCTGGCCATCTCTGCCCGGGAGAAGGTAAAGGGCTGGCCCTGCTGCTGTGGCTCCTGCTGGAGAATCCTGCTGGATGTGGGGCAGCTGCATGCAGGCAGCTGGTAAAGGATGGGCGTGCAGCAGGTTGGGGTTGGCTCGGGTTCTCAGTGCTTGCCTGATACCAGGAGTGGGGACGTGTCTTCCCTGAGGGCACCTGCTTTGGGAATGGTGTCAGGAGAGCAGCTGAGGCAACAAGTTTAGAGTTAGAGTTGCTGGGCAGCACATGGGGAAGTGAGTGTGATGTGGTGCTGGTGGTATTGGGGAGTGGAGAGCATGAATCTTCTCCAAAGTAGCAGCCCCTGATGGTGCTCTTCCCTTCCCCAGGCTGGCACGGGAGTCACCCATGTCACGGCATTCAATCCCACGGGATTGGGTAGAGAGGTGTGGCAGGACCTCCTGCAGGATGGCAGGCTGGATTCACCCACTGGTGAGTGCCTCCATCCTCTGTGGGATGGGTGGAGGGGGAGCAGGGGAAATGCTGGTTCTGGATACACAAGCCAGGGCAGAGTTCTTTCCTCCAGCCTCCTTGGCTGGTTAAAATCCCTCTGGGGTGTTGTGGCTTATTCCCAGATTTAGGCTGTATCCAAATTTCCCATTGCTTCTTTGCTGTGGTTCTCCAAAAGCTGTTCATACCATTTAAGAAAATCTTCTTGACAATGAGTTATGCCCTGACACACTACGAGGAGTGGGAGAGGAAGATCGAAGCATGGCAGAATCCCATCCTGGAGAACAGGTAGGGCAGATGGGAGCATCTTCCCAGAGGCCTCCTGGGGTTGCTGCCACAGGAGCATCACCCCCTCGGCCTCTGAGGATGAGCTTCCCTCTTTCCCACAGCCAGCTGCCTTCCTGGTACAAGTCAGCCCTGTTCAATGAGCTCTACTTCATGACGGATGGGGGGACCGTCTGGATGGAGGTGCCCCCTGACTGCAGTGCCGAGGACCAGCAGGGGCCAGCGGGGGCAGGACTCTCCCACCTCCTCCCTGTCCTGCAGGAGTACGGAAGGTTTGCTTATTTGGAAGGTAACTCTCAAGGATGTGAGGGATTCTCCCAACTCAACCCCTCCCATGACTGTACCCATGTGTTTTTAACTTGCTGTGGGGATGGTTTTCACACTGCAATGTATAGGGAGCAGTGCTACCTGCAGGAAAACCCCCTGCAGCCCTGAAAGATCTGGCATGAAATGTTCCCCAGATTCCTGATGCTCTGTGTAGAGGATGAAACCCTCTTTGAATGGGAGCTGCTGCCTTGTGGGGAATGCAAGCACAGAGAGCTCTCAGGGCCTTGTCCATACAGCCTCAGAGATAGAGATGGGTACAGCGTTTGACCTAAGACCCTGGAGAAGGCTTGGAGAATTAGAGCAATGAAAGTGAAGCAGACATAAAACAAGAATATAAGTTTACATTTTAAGTAGAAATATGCTTTAAACAGACAGACATTTGTATCCTGTAAGCAAAGCAATTTGTTCAGGTAAGATAGTAAAAGATTTTAAAGTTTAGTGACAGAACCGTTACAAAGTGAGTTAGAAGTTTAAGTTGTATCAATATAGGTTAAGGAAGTGTTACATGATTAGTTAAAAAATGACGTGTGGCGGCAAAGCGATAAAGAGCAAAGCCATTAATGATTGGTAAAAAAAGATGCTAACAATTTTCATAGAAGTATGTGATTGGCAAAAAAAATAACATAAAGATTGGTAACTAAGAATTAGGCGGCATCTGATAGTATGGCATTAGATGTAACACCTGTAATGTCTCACCCTTCTATGAGGCATGAGGCAATGAACCCTCTTTTAAAACGTCTCTCAGTTACCCATCTCTCACAATTTTAACCTCCCAATACTGCCTGTGCTGGGAAAGACCCCTGTCCTGGGCCCTGTGCAGGGAGGACCTTTCCCCTTTTCCCCTGCCCGTGGCAGTCCCTTCCCCTCACCCTCTGCCCCGTCCTGCCAGGCCAGGAGTACCGCATGTACAACACCTACGATGTCCATTTCTACGCCTCCTTCGCTCTCATCATGCTGTGGCCCAAGCTGCAGATCAGCCTGCAGTATGACATTGGTGAGTGTCCCCCGAGGCCCTGCCTTGCTGCCTGCTCAGGGCTTCCCCTCGGGAAGAGAGAGGGAGGGTTTGAGCCAGCTGCTGCTGTAGAGATGTGTGCCATGGAGGCAGCATTCCCCTCCAGCCCCTCTGCTGTGCCCAGGACTTGCAGCCCTGGGATGTTGCTGCCCCAGCATGTCTGTGCCCAGCACTGGGGGTGCCTTCTTGCCATGCTGGGGGTGCACAGCTGGCTCTGCCTGCCCTGGGGGAGCCCCTGGTGTTCCCATCTCAGTCTGTGCCCCTTGCAGAGCAGACACTCAGAGCTGTTTGCAGCCTCCCAGTGGGAGATGGGCCTCTGGCCATGGCTCCAGGCTGAGCAGGGTCCTGCTGACCTGCAGCAGGTGAGGTCCTAAGGAGCACCAAGTGGTGGGTGGGCTGACAAAGAGGAGCCCAAGCCATGGAGGGTCACAGCAGGGGTGACACACTGGCCTTAAGGGGCAGAGACAAGAGAGGCAGCAGAGTGCCATGGTGGGGAAGGGGAACAGGGGCACTGATCAGTGAAAGAGAGGAGGCAATGTGTGCTTGCAGCAAAGCTTTATTGGGAGAAGCAGGGGCTGAGGCACGAGCAAGGGCTACAAGCCTGGCACTGCCTCTTCTCTGGGAGCTCCAATGCTACCACCCTCCATCCATGTGCTTTTCCAGGCGCCAGAATGTGTTGTAGCCAACCCTGTGGGGACACAGAGAGGAGATAAGGCTGGGACAGAGAGTGACCAAATGCCCAGACATTCAACGCTCCTCATAAGGCTTGTGCCAACAACAGCCTGTCCATCGCATTGCCCCTGTGATCAGGAGCTGTACAACACTGCCCTCCCCACTTGCAGGCAAGCTCTGCCAAGCATGAGCTCAAGTGGACACACCTGCATCTCCATCATCCTCCACTCAAGATTCCTTCTTATTCCTTTGCCTTTGGAAATGTCTCTCAGCAGTGAACTGCAGCTGTCAAACTGGACACTTGCCCACCAAGTCATTCCTGTTGCCTTATCAAGGAAACCAATGTCCAAAAGCCTTGGGACTTACTTACCGAATCATAGCCCAAGTGGAACAACCTTATCATTACTGGAACAGTGAAAATTCCTGTAATTACCATCTCACAATACATGTAGAAGGAAGACTGACTGGTGACTAAGGTCAGTCATCCCAAGACTTTACATTAACATTCCTAAGTGAGGTCCTCCGAGCTCCCTGGGCCCCTCAGGGCTGTGCCACCATCTCCCACCCAGTGCCTGGCTGAAGGGACAGCCATGCAAGTTGCCCAGATGGTTCTGTAATTGTGTGCTCTAAAGTCAGTGATCAACCTCCTCTAACCATTGATAAATGTTCCAATTATCATGGTGAGTGGTTAACAAATTTAACAGAAAATGTTAGGTTAAGCCAAACTTTTAGAGGAATAGGCAGCCGAGCTAGAGAAAGCCGACCATCACAGTTTCAGCATAGGTTAAAGGACTGGTGATTCCCTGAATTGTTTCATTTGATCTTCTCTCCCTTCACCTCCAACCTCTATCGAAATAATTAAATGTTCCAGCCTTTTTTTCTAGTTGTTTTACCCTGCACAGAGCAATCAAGTGAACCTTGCCATGGCACTTCGCTAATTTCACTTAGGACTATGCAAATAAACTCTGCCAGCATGGTGAGCTTCCAGTCGTCTCAACTTTCCACGTGATCTCCAGCCATGGTCTTCAAAACCCGTCCTTTCATCACAAGACAAGAGCTCACTGGGTGACTTTCAGTACTTGATTTTGCCCATGGTGGACCTCAGCAGGCCGATGAGTTGGCAAGCTCTTCTTCATCATCCACAAAGCACGGCCCAGAAACGTGTGGTCCTGTGGGACCAGCAGGGAGCGGCAGGAGGGCTCAGAGGTGGGTGTCACCAGAGATGGGACAGAGTGCAGGTCACCCTGCTGCCTCCGCAGCCTGGGAGCGGAGCTGGAGCAGCCAGAGCTCAGGGACAGGGAGGGGCCTGGAGAGGGAGGGAGAGGCCATGTGCGGAGGCGAGAATCGAGGGACACTGCAAGAGAGGACAGGGATCTGGGATCAACTGGATGTCAAGAAAGACGGAGAGCGAGGCAGTTCCAGTGGGAAGCCAAAAGGTGGTGGTTCAGCAATCGGAGGGCTGGGACGAGTCTGGGAAGGCACGATTTGTGGTGGCTAACAGCTTGTTGAAGATGCCAGAAAGCAACCTTAATTTCGAAATGGTTCAGTTGGAGCAGGTCATTCTTCCAAATGTGAGGATGCACTGGAGGAGGAGAAACGCAGGTGAGCCTGAGCCACAGCCCTTGCCCTCTACTGGCATCCCACCCGTGTATCTTCCATGCCGAGGCCGAGCCAGAGGAGGAGCACGGAGAAGTTGCCGCACCATCTCTGCAGCACAGGACAGCTGAGGTACGTGGGGATGTGCTCCTTGCAGTCCCTGCTGATGCCCCTGCTCCCTCTCCTTTTTTATTGCTGCCAGGTGGGTGGGTGGCAGCGTCCGAAGAAACACTTTGCAATATGAGTGTTCCCAAATTTACCTGCCATCAAGGGTGTTGGCAATGGCTGATATTCCGACAATATCATTGATCCAAGATAAATGCAGGTGGACAGCCCAGGTGAGATGCACCAGCATTCTGGTGCCACAGTGACCCTCTGGGAGTGCTTCTCTGCATCTTTGTCCCTCTCTGTTGGCTGTGGGCTCTGACATGGCAAGACACCAGCAGGTGCTGGGGGCCACATCTGGGTGCTTTCTCTTGCCACATGACATTATTCCGCTGCCCAGAAATTCTCCCTAGAAGCAAAAAAATGCCATTTGTCAGGCACAGTCAGCATTGGGGCAGCATTGTGATCTGCTGAAGAATGGTCGCAGAGGGGAGAACAGGCTGCCAAACCTGATAACTATTGAGTATTAAGAATGCAATTAGGCACAAAAAACCCTATGTCATGGTCAGAAAGATAATAGTCGTTTTTGGGGTGTCCCCAGAACCCCTCCACCCATTCTGTGGTGTCCCAGAGATCCAGTGCATTTCCTGTGGTGTCCTCAAACCTCCCCTACTCTCCCTGTCACATCTTTATTACTTTTCCAACCTGCTGCCCTGGCTGCGCTCCCTGCCACCTCCCTCAGTGTCCCCCTCAGACTCCATCACTGTCCGGAGGTATCTGGTCTCTCCTACATCGTGGGTGTCCCTTGGCAGGAGGTTCAGACCCCTCTGATATTAAAGGAGCAGAGCCTGAGCTCCACACACAGCCACCACAGCCATGGGGACCCCTGGGATGCTGCTGCTGCTCAGCCTGGCCCTGCTGGTGCCCTGTGATGCTGCATGCAGGGAAGTGAGGGCAGCCCTGAGGCAGAGTCTGGCCATGCTAAGCCAGCTGTGCTGTCCTGGGTGCAGGATGAGGGGCTGCCTGCCCTGGCTGTGCCATCCCTGTGGTGCGTGTTTTCTCTGTGCTGTGCTGTCCTGTGCTGTGCCATTGTGGGGAAGGGGAACAGGGGCACTGATCAGTGAAAGAGAGGAGGCAATGTGTGCTTGCAGCAAAGCTTTATTGGGAGAAGCAGGGGCTGAGGCACGAGCAAGGGCTACAAGCCTGGCACTGCCTCTTCTCTGGGAGCTCCAATGCTACCACCCTCCATCCATGTGCTTTTCCAGGCGCCAGAATGTGTTGTAGCCAACCCTGTGGGGACACAGAGAGAGGAGAGGTAAGGCTGGGACAAGAGAGTGGCCCAATGCCCAGACAGAATCACAGAATCACAGAATCACAGAATCACAGAATCACAGAATCACAGAATACTGAGGTTGGAAGAGACCTCCAAGATCATCGAGTCCAACCTATGTCCTAACACCTCGACTCAGAGTATAGACTATAACATGGCACTAAGTGCCATGTCCAGCCTTTTCTTGAACACTTACAGAGATGATGATTCCACTACCTCTCTGGGAAGAGCATTCCAGTACTTTATTATTCTTTTGGGGAAAAATTTCTTCCTAACATCCAACCTATACCTTCCCTGATGTAGCTTGAGGCTGTGTCCTCTGGTTCTGTCAGTTGCTGCCTGGTGGAAGAGACTGACCCCCACCTGTCTACAGCCTCCCTTCAGGAAATTGTAGAGAGCAATAAGGTCACCTCTGAGCCTCCTCTTTTCCAGGCTAAACAACCCCAGCTCCTTCAAACGCTCCTCATAAGGCTTGTGTTCCAAAACAGACAGCCCTGGATCCATCCAAGACATTTGCACCTTGTCAGGATGCCCAGGGAAGCTGTGCACAAGCACCCTGCCCTCCCTCACTTGCACACTGGCAGCAGCTCTGCCAAGCACTGAGCTCCACAGGCTGGGAGCACCACCCTGCATCTCCATCCTCCCTCCACTCAAGATTCCTTCTTATTCCTTTGCCTTTGGAAATGTCTCTCAGCTAGTGAAGCTCCCCTGCAGCTTGTCAAACTGGACACTTTGCCCACCAAGTCCTTCCTGTTGCCTTATCAAGGAAACCAATAGTCCAAAAGCCTTGGGACATTACTTACCCGAATCATAGCCCAAGTGGAACAACCTTATCATTACTGGAACAGTGAAAAATTCCTGTAATTACCATCTCACAACACATGCAGAAGGAAGACTGACTGGTGACTAAGGTCAGTCATCCCAAGACTTTACATTAACATTCCTAAGTGAGGTCCCTCGAGCTCTCCTGGGCCCCTGCAGGGGCTGTGCCACCATCTCCCACCCAGTGCCTGGCTGAAGGGACGTCAAGAGCCCATGGCAAGTGCAGTATGGCTGCTGCCAGATGGGTCTATGATTCAGTCTGTGCTCTAAAGATAGTGATAAACCCTCCCAAACTACTTGATAAATGTTTAATTAGTCAATGGGTGAGTGGTTAAGCCAAATCCTTTATACAGAAATCATAGAGCAGGTCTGAGACTAAGAGTGGAATCAGCCCCACCCAGGATCCATCAGTAGTTTAGAAAGCACTGGGTACATCCCTGGACTTTGTGATACATTTGAAAGATCTCACTCTTTTTTCCATCTCCAGCCTTCATGGAAATCATCCTAAATTGATTCCAACCCATTTTCCTCCTATATTTTGCCCTGCAGAGAGCAATCAAGTGAACTTTGCTACGACACTTTGCTAAGTTTCACTTTTGTGAGCATGTGTGAGAGTGACTCCTAAGTGACCTGGAACACTCATTTGTGACAGTCCCAATCCCATGTGGGTGCACGTGGGACCTGTGCAGCATAAGGACAGAGAGCTCACTGGGTGGCTTTCCAGTAGTCTTTGATTTTGTCCTGTATGACCTCAGCAGCCACATGGTCTTCAAAACCTCCTTTCCTTCATCATCCACAAAGCACTGGCCCATGAAAACAGTGATGGAGTCTGTGGGGACAGGACAGGAGGTGACTGCAGTGGCAGGTGAGTGTCTGCCCCAACACAGGGGACAGTAGAGCCCTGCTGTCCCTGACCCTGGGCATGGGGAAGCAGGCAGGAGGGCTCAGAGGGCTGGGGGTGTCACACAGAGATGGGCACAGAGTGCAGGATTCAGCCCTGCTGCCTCTCCTGCAGCCTGGGACTGGGAGCTGGCAGCAGCCAAGGAGCTCCAGGGACAGGGATGGGGGAGCCTGAGGGAGGGGAGAGGGAGAGCAGAGGGCATGGTGCAGGGGAAGGCAGAGAATCAGCAGGGACACTGCAGAGAGGGACAGAAGGGAGATCTAGGGACTCAACATGGATGTCAAGAAAAGACTGCGTACTTGTGAAGTTCCAGTGCACAGTGAAGCCAAAGGTGGCCTGGTTCAGCCAATCTGGAGGGTGCTGGGACCCCAGCAGTGGTGAAGGCACGATCTTTTTTGTGGTGGCTGACACAGCTGTTAGGTAGATGCCAGCAAAGTCACCATTTCCTTTTATTTCAGAAATGGTCATGTTGGAGCCCAGATCATTCTTCCAATGCCCTGTCAGGGAGCACTGGAGAGGAGAGAGCTTAGCACTTGTGCTACAGCACAGCCTGCAGCCACAGCCCCCTGCCCACCCACCCTGTGCATCCCACCCTGACTGTACCTTTCCCATGGAGAGCCCCTGAGCCCCCAGGGCCAGGAAGAGCACGAGGAGAACGAGAGTTGCTCGCACCATCTCTGCAGCACAGGACAGCTGAGGTAGCTGGATGTAGCTGGTGTACAAGGAGCTGATGTGCTCCTTGCAGGTTCCTGCTCCCTCTCCTTTTTATTGCCGCTATGTGGGTGGGTGGTACCCAGGCTGTGGGTGGCAGCTCTGGCCAGGGCATTGTACTGTCCATTTTTTCCAGATATGGTTGAAATCCCTGATAGTGGCCTAGATGGGAAGTGTGGGACATTTCCAGGCAGTGTAACTGGTGTGCCTGCCACGTTCCAGTTTCCTGAAAGATGCAGGAATTCCCGTAACTCCTTGCATGGGTGTTCTATGACGGCCTATTTTAAACATCTAATACCCTTAGACCTTATACATTACAATTTTCTACTTGTAATCAGAACTAACTCTTTTGTAATATTGAATACATTATTTTAACAGAATTTTTATAACCTCCCCAGATGTTATACATCCCCTGTCGTCCCTGTCACATCTTTATTACTTTTCCAACCTGCTGCCCTGGCTGCGCTCCCTGCCACCTCCCTCAGTGTCCCCCTCAGACTCCATCACTGTCCGGAGGTATCTGGTCTCTCCTACATCGTGGGTGTCCCTTGGCAGGAGGTTCAGACCCCTCTGATATTAAAGGAGCAGAGCCTGAGCTCCACACATGGCCACCACAGCCATGGGGACCCCTGGGATGCTGCTGCTGCTCAGCCTGGCCCTGCTGGTGCCCCGTGATGCTGCATGCAGGGAAGTGAGGGCAGCCCTGGGGCAGAGTCTGGCCATGCTAAGCCAGCTGTGCTGTCCTGGGTGCAGGATGAGGGGCTGCCTGCCCTGGCTGTGCCATCCCTGTGGTGCATGTTTTCTCTGTGCTGTGCTGTCCCGTGCCACTCCAGCACGCAGGGTTTGAGCCTGAGGGGCAGCATGCTCTGGCTGTATCCTCCCCTATACCATGGTGTGCCATGACCACGGAGGTGGCCAGCTCTGGCTGTGCTTCCCAGGGGTTACTATAGATGTGTGTCACCTACCCCTGCTATAGGGGGGCACCAGTCCTACCCAGGGACTGAGGGTTGCTTTCCCAGCTGATGCCCATGTGCTGGTCCCAGCTGCCAGGTGCAGAGGCTGTGCCATGGGACACACATCCTGCTGTTTAGGGAGGCTGGAAGTGGGACTGTGCCTCAGCACTGACTGAGCCACCCACACAGGGTCACCTGCAGGGCCTGTGGAGAAATGCCCTGGGCTGTTACATGACCCTTTTGTCCCTGAACACAGTTGGGACTTTCTTGGGCTCCTGCCACACCGTGGTGGCAGCCACCAACAATCAGATCCTGGTGTCACCCCTCCAAGGAGCCCCAGAGGCAGAGCTACCCCACCTTCAGCTTCACTGTGCAGTGTCAGTTTTCAGGTACAGCCACACCAGCAATCCCCTGCCCATGCTGGGACAAGGGAGTCCCCCAGCTGGCACTCCTAATCCCTCATGGGACCCAGAGGAAGCCTAGGTATGGGCACAGAACTAGCCCACACATCTGCTCCTGCCTTGGGGAGGAGTTGTGGAACATGGGATTGTGGGGGTGTCTGTCTGGGAGAGTGTCACAGGCAGAATGGGAGCTTCAGACAAGGCTTATGGAAGAAGCCCTCCCACTGAATCACAAGGTTCAGAAAGGTCTCTCTTGCATTCTAGAATCTTGCCCACTGAAGAGTTTGGCATAGCTGGATCCAACTTTGCCCTCAATTTTATCAATGGATTATTTCTAAAGGATTATATAGGTGTAATAGAAACTTTGTACAATGTAGTACCACAGGATTGAGGATGGCAAACCAGATATATTAATATAAAACCAAATAATTTATTATGGTAATTAGACAAAAATATCTTAATAAGAATTATTTACTTCAGATTAGAAGCTGTAACGATTTCTATAGAATGATGCACTATTTTGAAGTAGTATTCCTTATACTAAAGCTAGCAAAACCAGTTACAAAGTAGAGTTTGAAGTTACTCACCCATATCAGTAACCATGGACAAATCTCTCTGGCTCAGTGTCAAGAGGGGGGTGTCCCCATGCAAGGGAGGAATCTCCACACACACTCTGGGAAGGAGGGTGCTTGAAGACCCTGCCCTTAGTAATGGGGAGCAGGCTTTTACAGTATAATTTGATTGGCTGTCAGCTGTGTCAACTCAGCAGCTTTAGATATGTTATCTATAGTATCACTTTCTGTTCCCTTTATTTGGTTCTTTGCCAGTTCTATCACATCTTCATATCGCTACTCAGGATGTTTAACTTTAGGGACTGATGAGTCAGACTTGTTCCAGCGTTATTCAACACCAAAAGCAGCATGACATCCCTTTCTCCATTCACCACTGGTAGCTTTGCAAATTGGGAATTGTTCAAGTTATTCTGCCCCCAGTCTGCAGGCAGACCATCCTGATACAGAAAGGGGGCTGGGGTGTCCCTCTCTGTCCAAGGGATATACTACCTATCTGTCCAGATCTCTGTGTGTGTGGGCACAACAGGAAAGGCACTGGAGCTCCCTCCTTTCTTTCCCTCCCACACCAGGATGGTACAGCCTTCAAATGCTGCAGTGGCAGAGAAAGAAGGAAAAGGAAGCAAGGTGCCCAGCCCTGGGCAGAAAGGGACTCGATTTATTCGAAGGCTTGCAGCCCTGTGGCTCAGCTGCTCCCCACAGAGGCCTTCGGAGGAGAAATGCTCTCTCCTCTGCTGCATGCAAGGCAGGGCAGAGCCAAGAGCCAAGGAAGAAGCAGGCCCTTACCTGCTGCTATTACATCTGAAGAAGTAGGTGAAGAAGGAGGCACATCCTGCTCCTTTTAGCAATACTCCACAGGAGTCATCCACCACTGGGACTTGTCCCCTCCCTGCCACCCTAGCCCTCCAGCCCAACCCAAGAAGAAATATGGGAGTAGAAATGATTTTCTCTTTTGGCTTGGCCTGCTGAAAAGAAAATACCAAAGAAGAATAAGAGTAGACAGCTGGACAGATTTATTAAGAATTGATTTATCCCCTTCAATGTGCTCCACTGCTTGCCCCCGGCGCCAGCAGGGAGGGGGGCCATGGTACCAGACCAGGACCTGCTTCTTGGGCTCAGATTGTCACTGTCCAGGGAGCCGGGTCTCCCCTGGGGATTGTATCTGCCACAGGCCCCCTGGGGCAGAGCCAGTCAGTATGTGCACTGTCACCCCAGGACAGCTACAGCATCCGTGTGCCTGAGTGCACCAGTCCAATATCCTCACACACACATTCACCCACACCCTTTTTTCCCCTGCAGGACAGGTCCCCACTTTGCCCAGCCCAATGACCGCAGGAGAGAGGTCTCCTGTTCCCCTGGACAAGGTACCAGCTGCAGTTTGGGATGGCTGGGGAGCCTGCAGGCTATCAGAGCTCTGAGTGATGGGCAAGGGGAGGTACAGGCTCCAGCAGCAACTCCTTAACCCACCGTGCTCTGATGGGATATCCCCCGCACCTCTGGTCCCCCCCCTTGTGCTGAGCATCAGCGGCTGCAAGCCCCCTGAGGTCAAGAGCATGTAGTGGAGGTAGGGAAGGAAAACAGCAATGTGAGTACTAGCACAGAGCGGGAGGGGAGGGTCCCTGCCTGCCACCTGCAGCTCCCCCAGCCCGTGGTGCACCCGGTGCCCTGCCCAGCACCACGAGGCTCAAGGGTGCGTGGGGCCCTGAGGCAGCGGTGCAGGCGCCGGTGCCCGGCCAGCCCGGTGCTCCAGGGCCAGCTGCATGCTCCAGATGCTGAGGGGCCGCATGTAGGCCAGCGAGCGGTACACCTTCTTCTCCCGATAGGCCTCGGGCGTCTGGAAAGCCATGCCCAGCCGCTCCCAAACCGTCCGGTAGCAGCCCTCGGCCGTACGGAAGCCTTCCTCCACCATGCCCTGCAGGAGAGGGAACAGCCCCGTCAGCACGTCCCCCTCCAAGGAGCACACGCTGGGGAGCGCGGCAGCAGCAGCCCCACTCACCTCCTGGATCATGGTGGCAGCCAGGGAGTAGACCACGCCGATCCACACCTCGTTGGACTGCACGCTGGAGGTGTCGGGCACGCCGTCGGGTCTCATGCCGTTCACGGCCCCCATGGTGCCGCCCGCGAAGCCCAGCACGTTCTTCTCAAAGATGGTCTTGAGCGCGCTGAGAACGTGACTCTTGGGGAAAACCTGGGCGGACAGAGATGGGCTTGGTACTCATGTGGACCCTGCAGGCTGGGTCTGGTGCGGGATTGAAATTTTCCATGAGAAAAAGGGGAGCACTGCTTGCTGGGTCAGTAGCAATAAATTCCTACCTCAGAAAAGCAACAGGATGCAGTGAAACGTCTCTTACCCCAAAAGGGTAAAAAAGCACCCAAAGTACTTAACAGAGAGGTGCTGAACCATATTCCTCAAGAGGACGCTGACAGCCCATCCACCTAGTCAATCTCCAAAAACAGTCTCTCACTCACAGTCACCAGCCAAGCCCCTTCCCCATTGCTTGGGGGTTTGCTTTGGGGGCCTGGCCAACCACACCATGCTCATCTGCTTTACAGCTGTCACTTGCAAGAGCAACAAGTGCCATGAGGCTCATGAGCACAGCACAAGGATGTGCCAGACACTTATTCTCAGTCTGGTGACACCAGAGCCAGGGGAAGCAGAGGCTGGGATGACACCAGACAGGACCTTGCCAGGAAAGGCTGGGCAGTCCAACCAGAGAGCTTTGGCAGACTCTAAGCAAAAGCAGCAAATCCCTTCTCTCTATGCTCAAGCCAAACGTCCCTGTAGACATCTTTCCCCAGTGTGCCTTATCTGCAGATAAACCCAGGGAGTGCTGTGGCAATCACTGAAGGGCTGGTGTGCCCATCTCTGGCCAAAGCTTTTGGGCACACTTGCTTCAGGACTGGATCACAGGCTGCTCTTACATCACATTTCTGACTCTTTCACTGCTGACTTGGGCACACAGCAAGGCCACATTAATAAGGTTATGGACAGGAGTGGTGCCAGCCAGGCAATGGATCAAAATACATGGAAAAAAAATCCATGAAATGTCAGAGTAACAGAGGAAAGGAATTCACCATTCCCACCTGCAGTCAGCTCAGAGCTCACCCGAGAGCAGGGAGAAGTGCCACCTTCAGCAGCAGGAGTCTGAGGATGGGGAAAGGCAGGCCAGACTCTGGACTGCACCACATTTACTGTTTTCTCCCCAAACAAGCCTGAAGCTCCCCTCTGATTTCCCAACAGCAGTGAAGTGGTTTGTCACCCTCTCACAGACAAAGCCACTCCTCCCTTCACTCAGCTGAGGCCTTTGCCTGTCCATGTCCACCAGAAAGCTTTGCTGCCCGTGGGGTATAAATAACCCAATGCTTCTCCACTGCTCCTCTCACTTAAAGGTATTGCAGCACCAGCAGCTGCTCTGACCATCCCACCAGACATGAGGAGTCTATAGCCAATTTTTCTCTTGCAACTGAAGAGCCACAGACTTCAGGACTTGGAATAAGCTGTAGCTCCCTTCAAAATTAATTCTGGACTTTTTAGGGTAGTGGAATTTTTCATACACCTTTTTCTACCATTTTTAAACAAATAGTACCTTGCCCAGAGCAAACCCCACTGGGGCCAAAGCCAGCTGCAGTTGCACCTCCCTGCTGAATGGCCTCTCTGTGAGCGGGTTTTGGTTTAAGATGGATTCTGCTGTATCCATCTAACAGCCTCCACTAGTGTGTGCAGAGTGAGAGAGCAGGCAGCTGCCCCCCACACTGGCCCTAATGTGTAACTCTCAACACATGCCAGCCCTGCTGCTGCTTCCCTCCTGCCACAGGTCCCATCTTACCCCAGCCACACCAAGCAGCCCCTTCTCTTACCTCAAACTCCCCTTGGTCCAGGCCACAAGCTCCGAGAAACCACTGCCCAGCACACTGGTCTGACATGATGCTGCTGGATGTGTTACTTCCACTGCTATCATAGTTGTAGTATTTTCCTGGAAAGGCAGGGAACAGTTTAAAACAAATAGATGAGGATACTGGCTCGTGTGAGCTGTCCCCACACACCTCCCTGTGTGGCAGGAGCACAGGTGCTTTTACACAAGACCCTTGCATCTTTCCCACACCTTTCCCTCCTAGACACCTGCTCCTTCCCCTCCATTTAGAGGGGAAGCATCTTCCTTCCTTCCCCCCATCTTGCAGGGACATCTCCCTTCCTTCCCCATTTCCCACAAGTCTCCATGATCCAAGAAGGAGCCATTCCCTCCGAAGGGAAGCACGGCCAGCCGAGTGTGATTCCCCACTGCTGAGCACCCACCGTTCCAGAGCATCCTCTCAAAAGCCTCCTTGCCCTTGCTCAGGATGTCCAGGTACTTCTGCCTCGTCTCAGTATCCCCGAGCACCTCTGCCATCTTGCACATCATGCAGACAGCAGCCAGCCAGAGTCCACCACAGTAGGCACTGCCAACGAGAACAGCATCAGGAATGTGGGACACCTCAAAGGTTTCATGACAAATGGGATACAAGGGCACAGCTCTGAGCTATGTCCCTACCCCACAGACCCCATCTCCAACCCCCACCTGCCTCTCTTGCTCACCTGGCTCCATGCACCACCCACGCATCATACGTCTGGTCAGCAAAGCCACCGTTTTCAATGAGCCCATCGTTATCCGTGTCAAACTTCAGCTCCGACTCCATCACAGCCTATGGGAGAGGCAGGAGATGCTCAGGCAGTCCTCACATCCTGGAAGCCCCTCACACGCTGCTTGGGAGCACCCATGCTCTCAGGAAGCTGCCTGGTTCCTGAGGGAAGTGGGAAAGGACAGCGCCCCATGGTCTGATCTCCCAGTACCTGGCACACTGGCCACATGTCCCGCAGGTACAGGGAGTCATGTGTCAGGTAGTAGTCACGGTACACCTGCAGCACAAACTTCAGGTTGAGGTCCTTCCAGTCAGCAGTGTCGTGCATCAGGTAGGCATTGACACGCTGCCATGGCTCATCATCTAAACCAGGACAGACCAGATGGAGCAGGGCAGCAAGCAACAAACATCCCTTCTCCTACACAGGAGCAAGGACCCAGGGGTGCTGTGATCAAACAGCACTGGAATAGTATGTTGTACCCTGTGCCATCACTAGCGAGAACAGCCTTCCTGCTACTTCCCTCCGTCTCCCTTGTAAAAGCTCCATGCAGCACGGTCTTCATCACCACCCCACACCATCCAGCTTTCCATTCCCAGAAAATATAGAATGACAGAATCATTTAAGTTGGAAAAGACCTCTCAGCACTGCTAAGTCAACCACTGAACCACATCTCTAAGTGCCACACCTATACTTCTCTTAAATACACCAGGGATGGTGGCACCACAACTTCCCAGGCAGCCAGTTCCAATGCTTGACAATAAAAAACAGTGTGTTTCACACACCATACCCATTTTCCACAGCCTGACGTCCCATCTGCTCTCCCACAGTCCCAACAGACCCCTACCTGGGTCCCCAATGTCATGTGGCACCACATTCTTCCTCTTCACCTGGGATGTCTGACCACACATGAGGTACTGCCGAGGCTGGACATCCTCATTCACAACAGCAACAGCTGCAGAGAACACAAAGCAGGACATGCAAGAAGGGCAGCAGAAACTGCTGCAGAAAGCTACAAGTATAAGCACAGGCAGGGTCACCAGCACCAGCACACCAGGCTGCCCTTTGGAGCTCCAAGATCACAGCCCTCTGCAAAAAGCTGAGGGGACAAGTTGTTCTCCATCCCCCACTCAGCAGGGGACATAAACTGTCACTACCCCTTTAAGGGACAGCTGGAAAGGAAATCCAGTGGGCTCAGCTCTAACAGAACTCAGCAATGGGCTGTGCTCCACACCCCTACCCAGGCCACCACCAAGCAGCCACCAAACCCAGCCAGAGCACTGGGAGGCTGCAAACAGCTCCATGTCTGCTCTGCAAGGGGCACAGATTGAAATGGGAACACCAGAGGCCCCCCCAGGGTAGGCAGAACCAGCTGTGCACCCCCAGTGCTGGGCACAGACATGCTGGGGCAGCAACATCCCAGGGCTGCACGTCCTGGGCACAGCAGAGGGGCTGGAGGGGAATGCTGCCTCCATGGCACACATCTCTACAGCAGCAGCTGGCTCAAACCCTCCCTCTCTCTTCCCGAGGGGAAGCCCTGAGCAGGCAGCAAGGCAGGGCCTCGGGGGACACTCACCAATGTCATACTGCAGGCTGATCTGCAGCTTGGGCCACAGCATGATGAGAGCGAAGGAGGCGTAGAAATGGACATCGTAGGTGTTGTACATGCGGTACTCCTGGCCTGGCAGGACGGGGCAGAGGGTGAGGGGAAGGGACTGCCATGGGCAGGGGAAAAGGGGAAAGGTCCTCCCTGCACAGGGCCCAGGACAGGGGGTCTTTCCCAGCACAGGCAGGGGCTCCCGTTCAAAGAGGGTTTAATTCTCTACACAGAGCACCAGGGATCTGGAGAACACTTCATGCCAGATCTTTCAGGGCTGCAAGGGGTTTTCCTGGGAATAGCATTGCTCCCTGAACTGTAGTGTGAACTTCACAACTGAAGTGGGAAAACCATCCCCACAGCAAGTTAAAAACACATGGGTACAGTCATGGGAGGGGTTGAGTTGGGAGAATCCCTCACATCCTTGAGAGTTACCTTCCAAATAAGCAAACCTTCCGTACTCCTGCAGGACAGGGAGGAGGTGGGAGAGTCCTGCCCCCGCTGGCCCCTGCAGGTCCTCGGCACTGCAGTCAGGGGGCACCTCCATCCAGACGGTCCCCCCATCCGTCATGAAGTAGAGCTCATTGAACAGGGCTGACTTGTACCAGGAAGGCAGCTGGCTGTGGGAAAGAGGGAAGCTCATCCTCAGAGGCCGAGGGGGTGATGCTCCTGTGGCAGCAACCCCAGGAGGCCTCTGGGAAGATGCTCCCATCTGCCCTACCTGTTCTCCAGGATGGGATTCTGCCACGCTTCGATCTTCCTCTCCCACTCCTCGTAGTGTGTCAGGGCATAATGCGACAGTGCAGGAGCAGCATTGCCTTTGCTGCCAAAAAACCGGGTGTACCGCCTGCCAAGTGAGGTTTTGGTGAGCACCCCGTGGGCTCCACCTGGGAAACCCACATGGACACTACAGAGGGACACTGGACTACAGTGAACAGCAGAACTCAACTGCAGCTGCAGGGGCATGGGGGACAGGGGCTGGGCACAGGGTCCCTCCCTGAGCTGGCAGGGCCATACCACAAGGAGTTGGTGGCAAAAGGTCCCCACATGGCACACAAGTCAGGAAGGTGGGAAAAGGGGGCTCTGGGGGCATGAGCCAAACACCACTGGAGACAACCCACCTACCTGAGGTGCAGCTTCTCCTTGGAGCCAAAGTGAACACAGGGCATGTCCCAAGCCAGGGCCAACTCCAGCGTCTTGTGCCCATGGGCAGGCACCCTGCAGCTGGCACACACTGCAGCTGCTGTCACTTCCCCCTTCTCTGTTGGCCGGCTTTTACCTGCCAGGAAAAATTAAGGTACTATTAAACAACCAAGGAAGACCAAAGGGAAGGTAAGTGAAGTTCACATACACCTTGAGGGAGTGGAAAGTGGGCATACAAAGCCCCTGTACAACCTGAAACATACAGCCCAGGGCTTTAAGGGAGGATGTTGCCACAGGAAAAAAATACCTTCCTTGGGAGGAGTGGTTAAAAGGATTCAGTCATCCAAGAACAGGAACAAATCAGGCAGGAAAAGCCACCAGGCATGAATGGAAGCTACAGAGTATCCTATGACTCTGTATCTGTGCGCTGCACTCAGAGACACTGTGACTTTCTAGGGACAGTCATTGTTTCCAGCTTTTTGCAGGGTGCTTGAGCCATTCTGGTATTTAAGAAAAGCCCTGAGGTGGCTGGATAATTATATGCTGGTTCTGACATGTGTACAAGGTAAACTCATTAGAGCAACATAAGCACAGATCCTGACTATGATAATGTCTGGCATGCATGAAGGAAAACCACATCCCAATAGCCTGGAGACCTCTGAGTGCATCTAGGCAGGAAGCTTGCTTTTCTGGAAAAAATTATGTAGTAAACCCTTCATTTACATAATTTAAGCCTCAAGAAATCCTGCAAAGACCCAGCATCACTAGTTTGTCAGCATCAACCTTATTTACAAACTGGCAGACATTAGGGAAATGGTCACCTCTTATGGCAATAAGAGGTGAGCAGCAAAGGCTGGAGATGCCACCCTGCTTCAAGGCTCCTCCCAAGGGAGGGACCAGACACCTGCAGATGGATGCAGAACTATCAAAGGAATACCAGAGATGTTCAGTGAACTGTTACAATAGGAAGAGGACAGCAAGTGATGGCAGCACTAAACCCCAAGCACTTTTAAAGGCTGGCAGGAACAAATTTGACAGGATACAGCTCATTTATCTGGAAACAGGGATTGAGGGAAGGTGGCAAGGCAGCACACTGGCTCCCTAGCAGAAATCTCAATTCAGTGTGCAACCCCACACAGACTAATGAGATACTGGCATGTATAACCAATACCCAAGAACAGTCTGAAAGTGGTATGAACAGCTTTTGGAAAACCACAGTAAGGAAGCAATGGGAAATTTGGATACAGCCTAAATCTGGGAATAAGCCACAACACCCCAGAGGGATTTTAACCAGCCAAGGAGGCTGGAGGAAAGAACTCTGCCCTGGCTTGGGTATCCAGAACCAGCATTTCCCCTGCTCCCCCTCCACCCATCCCACAGAGGATGGAGGCACTCACCAGTGGGTGAATCCAGCCTGCCATCCTGCAGGAGGTCCTGCCACACCTCTCTACCCAATCCCGTGGGATTGAATGCCGTGACATGGGTGACTCCCGTGCCAGCCTGGGGAAGGGAAGAGCACCATCAGGGGCTGCTACTTTGGAGAAGATTCATGCTCTCCACTCCCCAATACCACCAGCACCACATCACACTCACTTCCCCATGTGCTGCCCAGCAACTCTAACTCTAAACTTGTTGCCTCAGCTGCTCTCCTGACACCATTCCCAAAGCAGGTGCCCTCAGGGAAGACACGTCCCCACTCCTGGTATCAGGCAAGCACTGAGAACCCGTGCCAACCCCAACCTGCTGCACGCCCATCCTTTACCAGCTGCCTGCATGCAGCTGCCCCACATCCAGCAGGATTCTCCAGCAGGAGCCACAGCAGCAGGGCCAGCCCTTTACCTTCTCCCGGGCAGAGATGGCCAGGGTGAAGGGGTTCACAGCGGGGCAGTGGTGCAGCAGGACTCCACCAACCTCTCTCTCCATCCTTCTGGAAGGTGAAGGGCTCATTCCAGTGCCCACCGCTCCTGTCCTCCTTCGCTCCCGTGCCGTTCTGCAGACTGAACATGATGGACACTTCCACGTCCTCATCCCTGCTGTTCTCCACCTCCCAGATGAACACTGCCACTGGCAGGCTGGAGTCCTGGCAGAGACACAGAACGCTGTCTGCAGGGCTCCTGCTCCACAGGCAGAGCATCATTTCCCCTGCTGCTGGGGACACCGCTCAGGATACAGCGGGAACAAGAGCATTGGGAATAATAACTTGGTCTTGGAGTCTGCTGCCAAGCTGAGGAGCAGCAGCAGCAGGAGCAGCGGAATTTGGGAGGAAGGCAAGACAAAAGTCAAAAGAGAAGCCCTGGGCTGGCCAACACCACGCCGGGCAGCAGAGAGACGGAAAGCGGCGTTTAGGGCCCAGCCGGTGCCTCATCACTCATCTGCTCGGCAGGTTGATACAGGCTCACGTGCCGCGCTGGGGTAAGAGGAAGGTCAGACGTGTCAGCAGCACAGCTGCCACCCTCGCCCGGGGCTGGCAGCCAGCACGGGCAGTGCTGAGCCATCCCTGCTGCAATCCCCAGCTCCCGCAGGGCTGCGGGGCTTCCCCTGCCCGGGACCACTGGGAAATGTTGGGAAACCCGGCTGACAAGCAGCTCTACCCTGGGGATGCCGTCACCGCCTTACCTTATAGTCATGGGGGATGACAGGAGACACCTGTCGGCAGGTGAGCACCACCTGCTGCCCCGGCAGCTCGTACACCAGCCACGCACGGGGGTACAGCGCGTGGTAAAAGGCGTAGTGGCCACAGTAGCCCCAGTTCCAGCCCTGCAGGCTGCTGGGTCTCTCCACGGACAAGACCTGCTGGTAAATCGTCTGCCCCTTGCACCGCAGGCACACCGTGAACTGTGGAGGAGAGGAGCACATGCAGGGGATGAGATGAGCCCTGGAGCAGATGTCCCAAACACCCAGGCTGCTGCAGTGATGCTCCCTCCCCTTGCAGACCCTACCTGATTGGCGATGACAGTTTCATAGCGGTAAAGGCCAGGGTTCAGCTGCCAGCGGCAGAACTCTCCCCGCCAGCCACGGGTGATAGTGCCTCCCCCAATTCCACCTAGTGGACATCCTGGCAAAGACACCAATAGTTAGCACCCCATTCCCCCCATTGGTGGCACCTGGCTCAGGAACTCTCCCCATCTCTACAGGGGAGAGACACTCAGCATTGCCCATATCACAAAAGCTCCTTGACTCACTCATACCATCTAGCACCTTGATGCCCCCATGTGAATCCTTGCCCACCCCAGTGCCCAAAGTGGAGGCTCACCATAGATCTGCTGCAGAGGAACAGCACACAGGAGGTCAATGAAGGCAGATTTCTTCTCTATGCGGGTCTTCTTGACCCACCACCTGAAGTATCTGCAAGTGAAAGAGAAGTATTGAAGATGTCAGGAGCAGGCAACACCATCCCTTCAGTGTCACTGAGCAGGATAAGCACAGGCTGAGCTTTCCCTCCTTGTAGAGATGTTCAACATGAACCTAGGTCCTAGTGCTCATGGCACAAGGGTGATAGGGCTCTGTGACCCATCTGGAGCATGCATCAGTCAGCAAGCACAAGCAGGCAGAGTTCAGGCAGCTCAGGACTGACTGCTAGAGCAACTCAAGAGCAGGACTCCCAGCTCATGTAGCACAGATGCCCTTCCCAGACATTCATGGAAAAGTGGGAATGCACACAAGGACCACCATCATCACCTCCATGCCTGGTACACAATGTCCTGCTAAGGAAGGCCTGCAAGCAGAGGAGCAAGCCCAGAGGAGACACACACTGCTCCAAGGACATGAACCTTGCTCTTCAACCTCCACACCCCCATTGCCATACAGTACCACATCCCTGTGCCACATCATTAGGGGCAAAGGGCACAGGGCAGCCTTGCCCTGGAAGTGGTTCAGTGGCTGCTGTCTACAGCATCCTGGGGACTTGCCTCCACCCACACACTAACTGTGCAGACTGCCACTGCCCATCAGATAATTTCTCACCCAAAGGTCTGAGAATCAAGACACCCAAACAGGGGCACACCTCTGGCTGGGTGTGCCAGCACCACTCCAGGCAACAGGAGTAGGGCTGGGCTCCGAGTCAGTGCTTGTAAAGTAGTGGCTTTGGCTAATAAACTGCCCCAAGTTAAGTCTTCTATACAGAGAAAATTAGCACACGGAAACCAGCTACCACACCAGAAGCTGGAGAACCTTGCCTGGGTCAGGCAAGACCCAGCATGGCCCTGGGTGCCAGGCAGGCAGTGGGGGCACAGGAACCCCCATAGTGGGCAATGTCCCTGAGCTACCTGCAGACACCCACACCATACTGCCCAGTAGAAAATCACCCCAACCAGCAGCCCACAGCCTGTCCTATTCCTGGTTTCACAGGATGCAGAGCACAGGCAATGGGCAATGAGCAATAATCCCCTGGGACATGTACAAGCAAGGGGCAGAGGCTCTTCCATGATACATCTACGTGTCCCAAACAGAAACAACTCTCACTTGACTTTTTGGCTGCTCACTGGGCACTCACCTTTATTCACCAACATCTAAGGTCCCCAAACCCCCTTCAGCATGAGATTTTCTGGGTTGCAATCTCACAGGATCTAAATGCAGCCTGCTCTCCACTCCTACAGACCCAGCTTTGTGTTTGACTGTCTATGGATGTTTTGCTCACAGTGGTTCAGGGCATGAAGAGAACAAGCCTGTCCTGCTTGACTGCCCTGAGACAGGGTCTGCCACTATCTTCCAGCTATATCTGCTGCAACTGCTCTTCTCCAGCCAGGACAGCCCCAGCCTTACCCTGCCAAGGGCAGGTTTTGGCAGTGCTCTCTCTCTCAAGGAAATTATTATTATTTCTTTTCAACCCAGTGTGTTCAGGGAACCAACCCAGCTGCTTCCCCAGAAGGCTTCTGGCAACAGGAAATAAGGTGCCCAGGCAGAGTGGCTGCAGCACAGCCTAGCGGGGCACTCTGACTCCGTGGAAAGGAGGCAGGAGATGGATTTCAGGATTCAGTTTTTACAGAGAACAAAAAAACGTTTGGGATTTACTGCCACTGCCAGTCATTTTACCATTTCAATAGCAAACTCTTCTCCTGCCAGCTTCTCCCAAAATCACACAAGCCAAGAAGAGAAGCCCAGTGGTCGATGCCCAATTGCTGGCTATTAACAGCTCTGACAGGGCTGAAGAATAACCAGGAGAAAGATTTCATGTTCTGTAGCACCAAAAGCCTTGTCAGGGCTGGAGGGCATTTCTTCCCCTCTGAATAGGCAGTGGAATTAAAACCTGTCTGAACAACACCCAGGTGATCTGGATTCATGCCGTGACCCCTCTCAAGATACATGAGCCACCTCTGCGGAAATCTACCTGTACCTCTTCTCCTGCCTCGCTAGTCCAGCTGAGTCCTCTGCACAACCCTTTCTTTCCAGACATGTATGTCCTGCCACAGTTACCCCTATGAGCCCTGATTAACAAAAAAATCCTGCCCCAGGGCTGTGAACATCCCCCAGCCATGCCACCTGCACCTAGGGCTGGTGCTGCAGAAGAGGGCACCCATTATCATGTTTAATTCAACGTAACAACATCAACCCAGAATGTGGCTCCTCTGCCGGTCCTGGACTTCCTGAGCCCAAGATGTGCAGTGACCCCAAGGCACTCCTACTGGCTACAAACACCTGCACCAGGTGACTTTGCACTTGATGCACCAAGTCATACTAAGTTTTGAGAACATCCCTGGCACAGGGGCCACTCACCATGGGTCATTCAGGAAAGGGCAGGCCAATCTGCAGGGCTTCACAGATCCCTGCACCACAACACAGAACTGGGCTCCAGGTTCCTCTTGCACCAACAGCACCCAGGTTTCCATGAGCTGGCTGCCCCACTCAGGCAGATGTTGAGGTGTCCATCAATGCCTAGAGCATACAGCCTCCCATATATCCTCATATCCCTGAATGGGCTGTTGTTTCAGCCAACAATGCTGGCCTTGGGTTTTTAAATCAAACCCACACAGGTATTTCTCGTCACCGTAGCACTGTCTTCTCTGCTCTTGAGGCTGGAATCTTCTTGCAAGGAAGTTCTTGCCATTGCAAAAGTATTTTGAGATAACAATCAAATTACATCCAAAACTTGAACAGGACAAGAGGCAGTAGTTTAACTTCAAGCTTCTTGCTTTCAAAGACCTTGTATCAGTCTTTAGGCACTTCCAGACTTCAGTGAGCACAATGCCACAATCACTTCTTCTACATGCTCACCCCACCAGAACTTCATGCTTTTCCACATGCTCAGCTCATCCCAACCTGCCACGGCAGCTTTTCCAGCAGCCTTCATTTATCTCCAGTGCATGACCCACACTCTCCCTTCCCCAATGCCCAGGTTTGCACCAGGTTGTCTCAGGTCAGACCAGCATGCCATGCACCCTGAAGCAATCCAGAATCTGCCCTTTCATCCAGCTTCGCAGGAACAAGCTTGGCAAGCGGCAGCCTCCAAAGACACCAGCAGAAAATGGAGGCAGGAGTCATAAATCCAGCACAAGGAAATAAGCTATGCCATCGCTGGTCCCAGCGTTCAGCCTGACGGGTGCACAAACACTGCCAGCACCCGGACTCCAGCAATAAAGGTTAAAACAACACTCTCGCTTTCCACGCGTGCTCTCTGTCGTTACTTCCAGCTCACCCCAACGCAAAGCCGGGAGAGGTGCCCCGTTCCCAAACCTGCCACAGCACACAGCGTTCCAAACCCCTCCCAGCTGGCCCCAGTTTAACCTCCAGCTGCCAGCACTGGGGACGATGCGGCAGCGACGAGCTCTAGGGGTGGGAGATGGGGATCCCCATCCCCAAGAGATGCCCCCAGTCCTCCCAGTTCCCCCGTTTTGAGGAGCCCAAGCGCCGGGTGTGCTGCCCCTTTAGCACCAATTGCTCCCAGTGCCGGCGCCAGGAAGGCTGGAGGGTGCCGGCGGCTCCGGGCGGCTCCCGCCAGCCTGGGGCCTTCCGTGATCCGCCAGGCTCTGCCCTCCGTACACCGGGACACCGCCGGTGCCTCCCCGGGGCGAGGCCCCCGCGGCTCCGAGCGGCTCCAGCGCAAAGCTGTGTCCCCCGCGGGACGCCCTCCCTCATCCCGATGTGTTCCCGGCCCTCTCCATCCCCCGTCGTACCGCAAGCCGAGGCCGACGTGCCGCAGGACATCGCGGACCGGCACGTCCCCGGCGCCGTAGGGCTGCCGCAGCTCCTCGAAGCTGTGTGCCAGGCAGACGCGCCAGCCGTCCGCCGCCACGCCGCGGCCCTGCGCTGCCCCCTCGTAGTGCCGCATCAGCGGCCCCGCCGCCGCCTCCTCCGCCGCCGCCGCCATCACCGCCCCCCGCCCGGTGCGCGCCCTCTTCTTCACCGCCCCGCCCCGCCCCGCCCCGCCCGCGCCCCCGGGGCACGGCGGAAACACAGACCCGCCCCGCCGCCGGTCCCCGGGGCGCCCGGCCGAGCGCGGCCGAGCGCCGCCGAGCAGATTCCGAGAGTAGCCGAGCCCTGAACGAGCGCGGCGCAGGGGCGTGCGAGAGGTGCCGAGCGCTGGCCGATAACTGACGGGAGCTGCCCGTGCGCCGACCGCGGGTGCCCGATTCTACCCGAGTGTTGCCGAGTGTTGCCGAGTGTTGACGAGTGTAACCCGAGTGTTGCCGAGTGTAACCCGAGTGTTGACGAGTGTAACCCGAGTGTTGACGAGTGTAACCCGAGTGCCGAGCGGTCCCGAGCTCTGCCCGAACCTTGCCGAACTCTGCCCGAGCGCTGCCGATCCCCGCCGAGCGGCTGAGGGGAGCCGGGCCTGCAGTGGTGCCGGACAACGAGCGCGGCCTGTGCGGGTGGTGAGTGGGCCCGAGCCGGTAGCTGCGGAAAGTTTGCGGCCCTGTGTCCTTGATCCCTCGGGTAGAGCTATCGTGAGCGTGTGCGCGTTAGGGACCGCAGGGCTGCGGGTATCAGAGCTGTCCTTTCTCACCGTCGCGTTGTGTTCTGACCCCCCTAACCTATGTAGACCTGAGAAGAAGGCTTACGTGTTTGTAAGGACCGGGCTGTGCGTGTTTTCCCCCACACTTCCTGTGTGTGTATGTATCTGTGTCCCCATTCCCTCTTAGTTACATTGCCGAGCCTTCTCTCCGTGTCTCCGTGACAGCACAAGGGTGAATGGCTTTAAACTGAGAGAGACTACGTTTAGATTAAATATTAAGAAGAAGTTCTTTACTGTGAGAGTGGTGAGGCACTGGCACAGATTGCCTAGAGAAATTGTAGATGCTTTATCCCTGGAAATGTTCAGTGCCAGGCTAGATGGGGTCCGGAGCAATCTGGTCTGGTGGGAGGTGTCCCTGCCCATGGTAGGTGATTTGGAAAAAAATTATGTATTTAAGTACTCTTCACCCCAAACCGTTCAGTGATTCCTTGAAACTATGGTTCTGTGATAACATGCCCACTGTTGGCTTTTTTTGGCAGGTGTGCAGCAGAACTATCCAAACCATGATCGAAGTGTTGGCCAAGCTGGGCCGTGGGCCCGTGTTCCTGGCAGGGGAGATGCTGGAGTGTGTGATCACCTTCACCAACCCATTATCAGCCTCATCGACCTCTGCCAGCAGGTACAGGTGCCTATGCCAGTCCAAAATGTTGGAGCTGTCTGGGTCCCTTCGGAGGGAACAGCCCACCCTCTCTCCCTTCTCTGGAGTAGTAGTCACTGCATTGTGGGGCAATGGTGCCAGCTCAGCCTCTTGTGATTTCCCTACTCGAGGCACTCCCTTAAGGAGGCCTTGCACCATCTCAATTTTGGGGGCGAAGCTGAGGTAATTATGCTGGTTTTTGCCCCCAAGTAGACAGGAAAGAAGTATGCAGTTAGAGATCCTCTGTCCCTCAGGTGATCCCTCAGTGACAGTGACTGGCAGAAAATGAAGCCAAACTGGCTGTCAAAGTGGGATATCTGGTCACACCAGGGTGACAGTCCCACAGAGCAACATCCAGGCAATGTCATTATTTCCTGCATTTGTGGAAGGAGATCTCTTTCGTCCAGCAGTACTGGGTAGATCAGTGTGATCCCTGCTACAAGAGATGGCAGACAAAGGGGAGGGTCTGAAAGGGGCACTTTCTGCAGCCACATTTTCTGTCGCCCAGCCTTTGAGCACTGAATCTCCCCTTATCAGTGCTGAGGAAATGTGAGAAGATGGGAGCTTCCCATATTGGCTCACAGGGGGTGACTCCATGTCACAGGCAGTTACCCAAAGCCTTCATGTCCGCTGAGTGTGTGGCCTTGTCTGATTCTTTAGGGAGTGGAGAGTGCTTTCTCATCTTGAGTCCTTCCTGGGAAGTGTCTGTTTCCAGCCCTGTCAGGTTCACCATGTTTTCATCACCATGTGATTGTTTTGGTGGGCCCACTCGCAGTCTCAGCAGCAGAGGGCTTCTGTATTTATTGCCTTCCTTAACTTTCCATTTTTTCTTCCTGTTTCCTTTTAACTGCTGAGTTCAGGTTTCAAATTCAGCTGTGGCATAAGCATCCAGCTTGCCAGAGTTTTGTCCTTTGTGATGACAAGAGCTGTTTTGCCTGTTTCTGAGACACGTGGGACTGCAAGGGTACCAGGTGGCATGGTTTGGGAGGTTTGCAGTGCATTTATGGGAGCTTCATTTAAAACTTCAGGTGTGTTGTGATATGTAGAAGACTGCCTCTTGAAAAATAAAAGTTTTTAAAATAATAAGAAAAACCCCAGGTGATCAATCAGATAGGACCTGGCTAAGTCAGATGAGTGGCAACAGCAAATAGATGGGTGGTTTGGAAAAGGAAGCTATGGGTTGCATAAAGGCAGTAGCCAGATCAAAGCACTGTGACTGCAGCAGGCAGATAGACCTGTCACAGCCTGGGAGGTTTTGGGGCTGACAGATGGAGGGACAGAGAGGCTGCATTTTGAGCACAGGGACAGAATTGAAAGGCAGGAAATGAGTTTGATGGTGGAGTACAAGAAACAAATCTCTTCTAGCCAGAGGCTGCATGGAGCGTGTCCCGTGTAGGCTGCAGGAGTTGTGGGGGAAGGTGAAACTGCAGGGAAGTGACCTCAGCACCAGTGCAGGATCCTCCACTGCTGAACAAGCACCAGCTGAGCAAGCCAGCTCTGCTGGCAGGAAGGGACATGCAAATTTTGTTTGGACATCTGTCTAGAAAAAATGAAAACAATCCATATGGTAAAGCAATACCGAAAAAGAAAGAAAAAATACTCAAAATACAGTGTTTGAAGGTACTGTAATAATTCTGAGCTTATATAAATTTATCAAACATTGCCTCAAGCAAGAGCAGTTCTCTGCTTCCAAACAGCAGATACCTTACAACAAAAAAACATATGGCAGCCCTGATGGAAAAGTACCATGCTGGTACTTTTGAAACTGCAGAATTACAGCTGTAGGGTTCAAAGCAACTAGGTATAGTAACTGAGGTATGTTTGGATAAGGGCAGCCAGCACATGCAGAAGATCAAATAGCACAACATCATTAGTCAGCTGACACAAATCCAGCACACCTTTTTCCCTGGTTCATCTAGACCTTCAACTGCTCTGATGTGTCACATGGAGGAACACCTGTGTGCCACAAAAAAATCCCTCTGCCACCTAAAGCTCTGGTGTTGGTGCTTACTAATCAGATCATGATGTTGGAAAACACCAGAGGAACTATTCGCTGGCTAAACTATAGAGACTACTATTGAAATAAAAACAGAAGAGTTGTTTGGAAGCTGAAAGGTGTCACTAGTACCATGGGAAGTGCCCTATGGAATGGCTGACATCACAGCAGAATCCAAAACATGAGACTGTTTTCTGTGCTAGATGCATGGCTCTACATTAATTCCTGTGGCTGTACAGAGGGGGTCAAAATGATACCTTTGCCTCCCCTATTGCCGTCAGCAAAGTCCTTGCATAAGAAGTAAGTAGGTCCTAATGAAAGACCCAGAAGCATCCTTCTTTGGTCTGGCAAAAACAGCATCTAATGTTCTTGGTGGGGATGGTGCTGTGGGGCCAGAGGGAGCATGTCTGTGCCTATCTGCCCCGAGGATTGTTGAGCCTGGGGCATCTCCATGCTGTGGGCAGGGGCAGCTGAGCCCAGGTTGCCGGAATTTGTTGTTTAGAATTTGCCCACTTCCCTAATGGTTGTGCTGTTACCAGAGTTACCAGAGTGCTGCTCTGTGTGTCACCTCTGGCTTGGGATTTAATTCCTCGTGGCTGACAGTCCTCTGCCAGGTCCCACATGCAGCAGCTTGAGGTGTCCTCTCAAGTGTGCAGTGAGTGGCCAGTCCCAACCTGTGGGTGATGAGAAAGATGAACAAATGAGTAAGGCTTTGGGCTGGATCTTGGAACACTTGATCTCAGCATGTGTGCTGAAAGATCACTGTGAAGTTTTGCACAAGCCACCTTGTCTCTTGTACTCATGGAAGGGGACAGGGGCTGCTGACCTCAAGTGCTTGTTGTCCTCTGCCATGAGTGTACAGCCTGTTTTTTGGGGTAGATATGTTTTCTCGTGCCATGTCAGTGCTGTGGCAATGTTGTGGCTCAGACTGCAATTATTGCTGGTTAAAAAGAGCACTTGGGCCACAGAGCCTGGCTTTGGGTGAAGCTGTTGTCAGCATCTGGGGTGGAAGTGGCTTTGAGTCAGCATCCCAGCTTGAGCTTACTCCCAAGACTTGTTTAGAAGGGGACTGTGAGAGTGGCTTCAATGACAGTGATGCAAGGCCTTCCTTCCAGACAAGTCCTGCATGGAGCTGAGCAGACAGAGTTGCTCTTCTCCCAGTTCCTGCCTGCTGTAATTCAGGTTTAAAGCAGAGATATGAGTGTTACTCTTTGCTTTCAGTGAGATGCTGGCATGGGCCAGTGCCCAGATCCACTGCCAATTTCACGCCAGCGAGAACCGGGTTGCACTCCCTCCCTCTGATGGCAGCAAGCACGACGTGCAGGCAGAGAACGAGACTGTCTTTGTCCCCAACAGAGGTGAGTGCCACTGCTGCCTGTCACCCAGATAGGGACAGTGAGAGCACAGTGGACACAAGTCAGTCAGACCATATGGTGTGTGTCTTGATGCATCGTGCATAGAAGTGAGTGGGGAGTTTGTGTTGCTTTCCCGGTGATGGCATTGTGGGACTTTGTTAATACTGAAATCACAGTGACAGTAGCTTGGGTTGAAACATAACAGTTGTTTGTCCAGCTGCAGTGGCAATGTCTCATGATATGGCCAGGGCAAGAGATGGTTCCTCCTTGGCTCCCTTCTCCCTGTTCCTCCTCATGGGGTTAAAGCTTGACTGACCTGGAACACAGTGTGAGGCTGTGCAGCATTCACGTGTTTCTTATTCTCTTCCAGGAGAGCGGGGTCAGTGTATCCTGTCCACCCCACCAAAGATCCTCTTCTGTGACTTGCGACTGGATCCTGGGGAGTCCAAGTCCTGTGAGTCCTGTCTTCTCTTCCCCTGCTCACAGAGCTCATCTCTGAGGAGCTCTGCTTTCAACAAAACCAGCTTTACAGACCTGAGTGCTGCAAGTGTGAGTTCCTGATACTCACAAAAGGCAGGGTGCTTTGGTTGGAGTGTGAATACTGAGGAGCTGCTGCGTCATCCAGAGTATGTTCTCTGCTGTGCTAGGGCTGTCTGCTGCAACGTGTCCCTCAGTCCTGCCCCTGGCCTGCAGCCTTTGCTGCAGGTCCACTGTGTAGCTGCAAGGCATAAAACTTTTGATATACCTGGTTGCAGCAGGATGAATAGCTACACACACCTGCATTTCCTTGACTTTATTTCTTCAGTCACAGTGGAGTATTCTTGTAATTTTGGCTGTGTCCTCCAAAGGTTTGTCCTTCCTCTTCAGATTGTGGCTGTTCTGAAGATAACAGTCTTTTGGAAGTTCTAATTTTCTGGCTGTGAAAGTGAGCACTCCTTCTCTTCTCAAAGCTCTCCATGTCTGAGTAGATAGTTGTGGAAACAGCTGAGTATGTGCTGTTCTCTCTTGGTTGGTGGCTGTGACCCAGCCTGTTCGGGTCATGTCAGATGTCCTTTGCATTCCAGCAGCAGTGATGTTAGGCCTCTCAGGCTGTGCATGGAAGGCTTTGTTATTGTCCCAAGAATCTGCTGGGCAGGGTTGATGGAGATGTCTCTCACTGCAGGGCACAGGGAGTGGAGAGACAGTGTGTATGCTGGAGCTCTGCTGGATCACTGAGCTCTGCAGAGCTGGAAGCAAAGCTGCAAGTGAGACCAAGAAGCTGCAGGGTTGTGACATGCTGGTTTTGAAGCTGGTGTCTCCTGCCTTTCTGGTCTTGGAGGGGCCTGACTGGAGGGAAAGGTGGACCTGGTGAAACCAGGCTGGCTTGTCGTGGTGGTTAGTGGGGTGGGGCAGTGCCATCTTGGGGCTGTGCCTCTAAACTGCAGAGCCTGTTGTCTGAAGACATTTGGTTATTTCCTTATTATTCTGCAGCAGCATGTTGGGGAAAGGAGCTGGCCTTTCCAGCAGGAACGATGAGGAGGCAGAAATCTTAGCTGGCCTGAGGCTGCCTGGATTCTCCAGTGTTCCTTGCTGCTTGCAGGTTTGGGACTGGAGCATTCCCTGGGAGCAGAGGGAAGTCCCTTTTCCTGGCACTCCTTGAGCAGGTTGGGCAGTTTTTGAGATAACAGATTAGTGACGACAGCCCAATTTCCAGGTGGCTGGGATGGATTGAGGGATTGACTGTGCACTGGCTTAACAGGCTGAAGCTGTTCAACCCCCAGCTAAGCTAGGGATTGTCTATCCCTTCCAATGACGTAGGGATGTGTGTGTGTCCTCTCTGCCTCTGGGTGGCACTGGCACAAACAGCCTGCATCTGCCTAGTGCTTGGATGCAGTTCTTCTGGAAGGACACCAACTCTTCTATTCTTTGAGGTTTCTTGGCTGTACAGGACACCTTTCCCCTTGGCTGTGTGATGCACCTGTCCGTTTCATGCATCACATATGATGTGGCTGCATGTGGCGCTGCATTCTTAGCACTGAAATCCCTGTATCACAGCCCTGGTCTCATTCAACTGCCAGGCTGTTCACACCAATCCCATCAGCCTGTGGTGCTGCTGCTCTCACACGAGACTGCAGCTGGCATGCTTGCACACCATTCCTGGGGTCTCCTGCCAGCTCCGTGGAGGGAGAGTTAAGGCTGTGTGGGTGTGTATCTTAATTCTTCATTTCCTGTTTTTCAGAAGTTTTGAGTTTTACTACGCAGTTTGGGACAGGGGGAAACCAAACCAGAAAACCCAAGAAATCTTAATTCTGCTTAGCAATACACCATGTTATTCAAATGCAGCCAGAGCTGGCACATACTGCTGAGGTTGTGTCAGACTGTCTCTTGATAAAAGGACTTGTTTTCATTTGCTGACCAACTTATTCCCCAATACCTGACTCTTGTTGTGGTGCCTGTATGTTGAAGTTGACTCATATCCCAGCCCTTTGACACATGGCCCAGGCTCAGCTCTGTAAATTTGTCACCATGAAGCTTTTTCCCAAGTCCTCAAATAATTTCTGTGGCTATTTTTTCTCCACTGTGGTTTTGTAATACTTTTAAATATTTGGTATATCACAGAGAGGGGAGGAAATGGCAAGAGCCTGGACACAAGCCAGAGTGCCAGCCAGAGGATGGGTAAGGAAGGCATCTATAGGACCAGGAATGTGCTTCCTTCTGGGATATGCACGGAAGCTGGGACTTCCTGAGTCCTGGCATTCCCATGCCAGGTAGCAAACTGTCCATCCTCCTCTGACTATGGCGGTCTCTGCTCAGATTATCCTTACTGGGCATGAAGATCTTTGTGAGCACTCTTGTTGAGTCTCGTATGGGGGTTACAGAAGTCAGCTTCTTTCCTTGGAAATATCTCATTTTCCTCCCTGTCAGGATAGTTCTCTGCTTTATCTGTGCCCTGGTCCAGAAAGAGAGGCTTGTGTTTTAGAGGTGTGACATCCTGTCGACACTACACACTAGCACAGGCTTTTTTCTTCTTTCCAGTCCTGTTATTTTAAATCCAGAAGTTATATTTAAAGTGTAACCCTAACTTTCAATCTAAGCCTCAGCATTCAGTATGTGCCAGACATGGGGAAGGATCTGTGGTTACAGAGCAGGATGCTGCCCTTCCTCTGGCAGGGCGTATCTGCATTACAGTGGGCAAGCCAGAGAGGTGGAGACTTTCCACAGTTTGCTGTTTGTGTCTTTCTTGTTATACAGTGTGTGGTTTGGGAAAGCTGCAGAAGTGTTCACACTGCATCAAGAGGTGCTGGGGTTTGTGTAGTGGCCAAGGGGCTCTAGGAGGGCTGAATGTGGTGAAAACCAGGCCCCAGTATCTCAGAGTCCTCAGAGTCCGAAGCTTTGTGATCTAAGTCATCAGCTTGTCAAGGGGGCCAAACCACAGGTTGTTGTGAAGGTCTTAGGATTGTTTCTTGATCATTTAGCTGCAGTCCTTCAAAGAAAAATGCAGGAGGAATCTAACTTGTTGCAGAGTTTGAGGATTTGTGTAAACCAAAAGAGTCATGAGGTAGTGATCAATACCACATGGGGCAGGGCCTGGATGAGCTGTGCTGTGAGAGCACTGGGCAAAGGAGTGCACAGAGGCAAATTCGGGTTGAACTCGTGATGAGTAAGTTTAGCTCTGGTGGTTGTATTCCTGGATTTTACATCTTTCACATTCTTTGGAGACAGAATTTGTGTGTGTGGTTGTATGTGCTGGAACCAATATCTGGATGATGTGAGGAGCAGTATGCCTGGTGCAGGGGAGCTGGGTTGTGTTTGGCCACTGGAGGAAAGAGGAGACAGCAGAAAGCACCAGGCACTGTCCCTAGCTCACCACTGCTGGTCGTAACACTTGGTGCAAGGAACCTGCACACAACAGCTGCAGGATCTTCCTTCTGGCCTTGGAAAGCAAATTTTCTGCACCCCTTGCAGATTCATACTGTGAGACACTGCCTGTGGATGGCCCGCCCTCTTTCCGGGGGCAGTCCGTGAAGTACGTGTACAAGCTGACCATCGGCTGCCAGCGCGTCAACTCCCCCATCAAGCTCCTGCGCGTGCCCTTCCGCGTCCTCGTGCTGCACGGTGAGGCCACGCACTGCCCTCCCTGCACAGCCCAGCTGGGCTGCACTCTGCCCTGCTGATACTCTCACCTTCTTCCCAGGGCTCAAGGATTACCAGTTCCCACAGGATGAGGCTGTTGCTCCCTCAAACCCCTTCCTGGAGGAGGAGGAGGGCTTGAAGAAAGACTCTCGCCTGGCAGACTTAGCGACAGAACTGCTCATGGTGGCCACCTCTCGACGCAGCCTGCGTAGGTCATGTTCCCCACTCAAACCTGCTGTCCTTCCGAAGAAGTTGGGCATGCAGAACATCTCACGGCCAGCTGCAAAATCTCTCTCATTGACAAAGTGAAGCTCCAGCTATGGCTGTGGAGCAGCTCTATCAGGGCCGGTTTGGGTCAGGGCCTCCTAGTGGCTCAGGCTGTTACTACTTCAGCCTAAGCGACCCTCTGCCCAGCACATTGCAGCCAGTGTAGAGTTTGCCCTTGCTCACTGCAGAAATTTCCCGAAGGGAATACCACCTCTAGCTAGGGACTATCCTTCACACCCAAACAGGAGGCATGGGGTCATGTCATTAACCCAGAGCACTGCACAGAGCAGAGCCTTGTCCTGCCGCAACCCTTACCCCTCTTCTTGCTCCACAGACCTGTATAACATCAGCAACACTCGTGGGAAGGTGGGGACTTTCTGCATCTTTAAGACTGTGTATAAGATTGGAGAGGATGTCATTGGGACCTTCAACTTCTCAGAAGGAGATATCCCATGTCTGCAGGTCATTGCTCTCTGGGATTACTGGGGAGAGGCAGGGGTTTAGGGTGAGGGATGGAGGGAAGGGATTGGGATGGCTCTGGACTGTGAGGGTTTCTAGTGGGGCCCAGCTGGGGTCTTCTTGGAGTGTGAGGTCAACAGTGGTCCAGTCCTGAGCTCTTCTGGGAAATGAAGCCCCCAAGGCTTTGCATGAGGTGTGTGTGAGGTTGTGACAGCAAGCACCCTGCCAATCACCCTGCAGTTCTCAGTGAGCCTGCAGACAGAGGAGAGCATCCAGGAGGAGTTCCAGCGCCGGCGGGGGCAGCCTGTCTCTTTCACCGTGCACGCCCGCCATCAGGAGTCCTGCCTGCACACGGCACAGAGCAGCTTCAGCCTGCCCATCCCACTCAGCTCAACCCCAGGATTCACCACCAACATCGGTTAGTACCCACCAGGGAAGGGACCCACCCCTGCTTGTCTCTGCAGGAGGACTGTGCTGACCCCAGCCCTGCAGTTGCTCAGCAGGGATGTATCTCTTGGGAGGGAGCTAGCCTGTGTGAATGGGGTCATTGGCTGTCCCCTTGCCAGGACAGACAGTGCTGAGACAGCTGCTGTCCATGGCCCTTGTGGGTGTTACATGCTGATCACCCTCTTGTCCACAGTGTCCCTGAAGTGGAGGCTGCACTTTGAGTTTGTGACTTCTGGGGAGTCAGCGGGGACTTGCTTGGTTCGTGGAAGCCAATCGGAGGCTGTCACCTGGACTGGCGTGGAGCAGATGGAAGTGGACACCTTCAGCTGGGACTTGCCTATCAAAGTTCTTCCCACAAACCCCATCCTGGCTTCCTACGTATCTCAGTTCTCCAGCACTAACTCTATCACCATTTAAAGTAGGGGGAGGTTGTTGGCCTGCAGAGCTGCAAGCGTGTGCCACGAGTGGGAATGGCAGGCAGGACTGTCACCTGTGTGCTGTGGTGCACGCATCCCAGTGTCCCCTTGGATTCACCTGTGGTGTCCAGGTGGGCACTGTCCGTGGTGTCTGCTGTCCGTGGGTGGAAGAACACTACTTGATGCAGTGTCTTGTGCTGCAGCCCCCGCTGGAGCTGGACCCTTCCTGCCTGGGTGAAGGTGCAAGTCCCAGCACTAAGCAAAGGAATTCTGCCTTCCCAGGGAACCACTGATGTGCCTTTATCCCACACGGAGCTTCCAAGAAGGAAAGGCCCAGCCCAGAGAGGGGAGAGGGAAGCTCTTCCAGTCAAGCCTCACACCACCCTGGGGTGAAGGCTGTGCCCTTACACAGACCCTGCAGGCAGAGATCGGGAATCCAGGTGAAGCACAGTGACCACCGGGGCTGGGTGAGAGCCTGCTCTCCTGCCCTAGCACGTATCCTGCCTCTTGGAGAGTTGTCCCACACATATAGTCCAGTACCTCAGCCACCCCCATCTGGAGGAGGCAGGTGCTGGCAGGCCAGCCCTGTGCTGGTGGCATGTGCTGGTGACCAGGATGCAGGCCTGTGCTATGTCAGTACAATTGTGAGAGTACAAAACTGAGCAGCACTGAGCCCCTGGGCTGTTGTCTGCCTTGGCTCCTGGGTATGAGGGCAGCCTGCTGGTCTTTAGGTCCTTGGGGGGCTGTAAGGAATGCGTGTTGTGCATCCAAGAGCTGGCGTGGAGATCTCCCTGCTCAACAGCCAGCTCCCCATTTTTACTAAGACTTCCAATGAGTTTTCCTCTGTGCATGGAAATGTAATAAACATCTAAATGTGCAAAACTCAGCTTTCCCAAGAGCGTTATTCCTACATTGTTCCCAGTGCTGGACACATCCCACCTTCTACAGCACTCACAGGCTGGAGACCTCTTTGTTCATTAGGTTTATTGCAAGAACAGAAACATCTACACAAGGCTCTGCATGACGCAGGCATGACACCAGCTGGGGCAGCTGCCAGGGTGGCTGCCTCCACCCTGGCACTTAGATTGCTTCTGCTTCCTGAACCCTCCCCACGCTGCTCCCTTGCTGGAGCAAGGAGCAGGTGGGGATCTCCCCTGGGGACATCCTGTTCTGCCACCCATCCTGGGCTGGCTCTGTTGTAGTGTTGCCCAGGGCTGGCCTACAGAGCCAGGAACCCCAGGAGCTTTTGGAGCAGGGGCGTTAGTGGTTGCAGAGGTGGCTTGTGCCCCTCACGCTCCAGGAGCAGAGAAGGGGCTGGACAGGGTGTGGGGATCCTGCACAAGGTGCCGTGGTGCCCCAGGGAGCTCCGCACGGCTGCTGTGCAGAGGAGTAGAGGTCTGGGAGGGAGTAGGGAGCTGCTTTGCTTGGGGCTGGATATCAGGATGCAGGACTGCCATGGAGCAGGTCGATTTAGTCCTGTAGCCTTTTTTTAGTCACTGAAGGTTTTCTGCCCACCTGGGAGGAGATCCTGTAGAATCTGAATTTCCACGGTGTGCAGAACACCTCACAGGGAGGACGCCCTGGTTCAGGATGCTGAAGGCAGAAGCAAAGCTTGGTACCATGGTGTGCGGATAGTGGTTTCCCTCGAAGGTGCCGGCGGTGATGCCTCTACAGGGTGGGTGGGGCAGGTGTGGAACATGCGGGCGGTGTGCTCTGGAGGGGGGAGGGCGGTGCCGGGGGCGCGGGCGCTGCCGAGCCTCTCTCTATCTGCTCAGCCCCGCGCCCAGCACCTTGTTCACCAGCGGCTCGGGGGTACCGGCCGAGCCCCACTCGTGCTCCACGCTCTTCACGCACGGCAGGCTGGGGTTGGCCTTCTGCACTACCGAGATCTGGCAGGTCTGTGAGTCGTAGTGGGCCTCGCACCAGTCAGGGAAGTCGATCGGGTGCTGGGTGCTGTGGAAGAGGACACGGTGCCGTCACACCCCCTGGTTACTGCCGGGGCGCTGCGGACTGGGCTGGGTGGCTTTCTGCCGCCAGCGCCCCCACAGGATGTCTTCCAGACCAGCTCAGCCAGGCTGGGACATGGCTCCTGGCACATCTGGGCATCTTGCTGTGCTGAGACACCCTTTCCAACCTACCACCCTCAATGCCTTGGTGGGGTCCTGCCCACCTCTGCCTCTTGTTCCCCAGGATCTGGTCCCCCACAGCCCTCTCAAGGCTCTGATGTCTGCTGCATTTGCAGCCACCAGACACCTCCTGCTGCAGATGCAGGGTTGCTGTGGTGTGAAATGACAGCCCACCCCAGCACGACCCCTCACTCACGTCTCACAGCAGCCCACGCCAATGGGGTGCAGGCAGGTGCAGAGCAGGCAGTTGGTGCTCAGCCACGATTCCCCAAGGGAGAACTGTTTTCCTTCGTATTCACAGGGAGCTGCAAAGGAAACAGTGGTGATGAGAACACATGGGCCTATGCTGAGGGGGAGTGGAAGCCTCCTTGACACCCCTGTACCCTGAAAGAAGGGACAGAAGTATCATGGTGACGTCTCACCCAACTTATGGTATGGAAGGTGTATGATGGTCTCTCCACCAGCCTGCAGATGTGGAATGCCATGTCATCTGCCATGGGTGATGTACCCATCCATCCTCTCCTGGCCCTGCCTTGTGGCTCTCACCAGTATCCCATGGGTCTAGAGCAAGAAGCAAGTGGCTCTTGCTTCCCTGGGGAGCACAAACACAGTGCCTCCTGGGGTCTGGGCATTTCTACAGACCAGAAGACAACAGAGGGATAATGAGCCCCTCTCCTCTGTTTGCTGCTAGTCCTGCACACTCAGGCCCAGGCAGGCTCCTGCCAGGAGCCTTCATGGCCCAGAAAGCTGTTTGTCAGCCAGAGCCCTGGGGAGCTATTCTGTGGTTTATAGACTGCTCCTTCTACTCACCACTGGCCCATGATCCCATTCCTGAGCTCAGCACAGCCCCTTCCATACTTCTCATGCATAGGGCAGAGCCCTGTCATGATGGGAAAGCTGAGGCCTCCTCTTCCCATCAGCCTCTTCCCATATCACCTCCCCACTTACCTTTAGCCTGGAAGTAGCATTTGGCCTGGGAGCCCTGCAGCTGGAGGAGGAGGGAAAGAAGCAGGCAAAGCCTGCCCCAAGCACACCCCATCTTCTGTACTTGCATGGCCATAGATGGTTGAGCTGGACTTGTTCGCTTTGCTTCTCTATTGCCTTTGCTCCTTTCCCTTCTCTTTCTCTTTCTCTCTCTCTGCCTTTTTAATGCTCTTCCCCTGATCCCAATGAGAGATATTTATAAAGTTCAGCTTTACGACCCTGGCCACCAGCTGTGGCCCACTGGAAAAGTTGTAAAACTCATTTCCTGATTTGAAAGGCATGAAAACAAGAGGTAGGATCAAGATTTTTAACAAGCTGTGAAAAGCTGATTCATGCCCTCCAGAAATTTCTCCAGTTGGAAGCCCCTGTGGGTGCAAGGCTGCACAGTGAAGGGAGATCCAAAGATCCCCAGCGGCGCTGCCCTCTGAGTGTGGTGAGCACGTAAGCAGCAAGCATGGGAGAGCCTGGCTCCTGACCAGGAGAGCTCCAGGCTCCCCTCTGGTCATGCTGAGCTGTCACTGCTGCTTCACAGCAAGCTGAGGTTTTGGGAGCATCCCATCTCGCAGTGACTAGAGCAGCACAAGCACCCTGCTAACAGTGTGGGATGCAAATGGCTCCATTCTCGTTTGGGGATGGAGGTGCTTGAACCCAGCTCCTCTGTACCACGTCATGGCACTTTCACCTCAGCCTGGGCTGCGGCTGTGCCAGGTTCATGGCCATGCATGGGCTGGGGGGGGACAGCAGGCTTAAAATCATAGAATCACAGAATCACAGAATCACAGAATCACAGAATCACAGAATCATAGAATCACAGAATCACAGAATCACAGAATCACAGAATCATAGAATCACAGAATCACAGAATCATAGAATCACAGAATCATAGAATATGCTGAGTTGGAAGGGGCCCGTCAGGATCACCATGTCCAACTCCTGGCCCTGGGCAGGGCACTCCAAGAATCCCAGCATGTGCCTCAGATCATTGTCCAAACACTTACTGAGGATCTGACAGATTGGTGCTGTGACCAGAGCAGACAGTACAGCAACTGCCACTGATGCAGAGCAGGAAAAAACTGGGGCTCATCTGAGCAGTGCCCATAGAGGGGACTGTACCTGTGCACCTGGAACACCCACAAAGTACTGGAGCTGAGCATCCTCTTTCAGAGGCTGCAGACTAGCCCCAGCTGAAGCAGGAAACAGGAGGGATAAAATCAGGCAGACAAAAGTGCTTTTGGGCAACAAGTAACCTGAGAGGTAAACAAGGGAATTGGCTGGAAGCAAGAACCTGTAGGAAGAGGCCACATCATCCAAGGATGTGCCTGTGGACCTTACAGACCCTCACCCAGAAGGACTGCCTATGTGTAGAAGTGATAAGGCTGTTATCAGCTGGCAAAGTGAGCAGATGTGCAAGAGGGGGGAGGTCGGAGCTCTGGGAGCCACATGGCCCCGGAGAGCTAGACGCCAATTGCTGACTTGCCAAAAGCAATTCATAGCCCTTGTCAGAGGTGCTGCCAGCAGCAGGAAACAGGGCTCTGGGGATGGTCCAGGCAGGGGCTCAGCCAGCACCAGGCCATGCTGCAGCATCAGCATCAGTGGCATATGTGGGTCATCTGCCCCTGCATTAAGCTCCCTGCTTTCTGAGAGTTTGGAATAAATTTACACCTTGACGCGTGAGGCTTAATATCCCTTCCAGAATTTGCATTGGCATTCACTATTATTGCTGGATATTTTTCTTATACCCGTAAGTGCCCAATCCCTCTAAATTTTGAATCCTGCAAAATTTTGGCCTAAGCATTTTCCTGTGGCAGTCTAATTAAGCGCAGAGTGAGAAAAAACAAAAAAAAAAAGCTTCCTTTTATCCGCTTTATCCGCTTTGGATTCACCACCTTCAGATTTGAAGGACTAGTCTTTGGTGCTCTGGGCCCCTTTGCCTATCTATCGCATCTATCTCCCGCAGCTCATGCTCTCACTGCTGAGGGAGAAGCCCTGGCTTTGCATCCCTTCTTCTCCTCAGAGAATTGCCCCAGTCTTGTTGTAGTGCCACAAATGATGCTGTATCCCTTGGTGGGGTGGCTGGATGGCAGCAACTGTGGGATCTGTTGGAAAAGGCTGACAACAAATCAGAGAAATGCTGGGCACCCGTAGCTGACCGCTGGGCCATGAGCCAGGGTGGTATCAGTGACAAATGGAACTTGCCCTTTGGTGCAGAGTTGTTACCATATAAGGAGGATAAAAGCGTTCATCGTCAAAGCAGTTAATTAATATTCCTATTGTGTGTTTGGAAGAAGAAGTCTGGCACGCTAGTAACTGCAATTAAATAATCCATCATTGTTTCATCAACAAGAACAGCAAATGTTAAAAAATAAAGAAGTGGTGGGTTTCACTCAGGCCCACAGGATTTGGGCAGGCTTCCAGAAGAGTGCTCAAAACCTGGGGCAACAGCATCTCTTGGCTGTGTGGAAGGGCATTTCCTCTGCTCCATCAGGGACATGGAGAAGCATTCTCTGGATTTCTGCAGCCTTTATTGTTCATCAAATAGAGGGTGAAAGCCATGAGACTCTTCATGGCCATTGGGTTTTTCATCGAAGTGCTTTGCTGAGAAAATGCAGAGAGGAGGAGTGTCAGGACACCTCTTGGCACATTGCAGATGGACCAGGGCAGTGGAGCACCATCCACACGGTGGCTGTGCATAAGGAATGGGGCTGGTGGTCCCCCATAGCCTGTTGATCGTGCTGTTCCCCCTCCTGACCACTTTTCTTCCCCCACTTTTGCATTCCTGGGCACCCACCTGACCCCAGCACACACATCCACGTGTGATCCAGAGCATTTTGGTCCAGATTATACAGGAGGGGGTTTGCCATTTGGAAAGCAATACTTGTGATTGGACTGGGTGCTTCAGAGCTTCTGCCTGGGTTCTTGATGGGTACTGTGGCAGGAGGAGCTGACAGCCTCTCCTGCTGTGCCAGCCTGGAGGAGGTTTTGCTGCAGAGACTGAAAGAGAGCAGCCACTTTTGGTCTCACATCCTGGGGCACAACTGAGACCCAGGGAAGAGCCACAGAAAGGATAAAGGGGCTGGAAGAAGTGCCTCTCTAGAAGTTCAGTCACTTTGATTTACCAGGCAGAGCCCAGCAGAAGGGATCACTGCCTGTCTGTGTGTGCTAGTGAGGAGCAGTCACCCACTTTGGGTGTCCCAGGATCCTGCAAAAGGTCACGTCCATGTCTCAGCATCCTCCCAGCAGGACCCAGCTCTCCTGCCTGGCCTGGCTCAGAGTGTAGCTGTGTCTGAGAAAAGCTGGGTGCTGCACCCCACCAAGGGCACAGTTCTGCTGGCCTCCTCCCTCAGCAATCCCTCTGCAGAGCAGCAGATACCCAGTGCCAGGGATGGGACCCCATGAATGGGGAAGGCAGAGCACCCAAGCCAGTGGTGCTGGGATGAGGTGACAACAGCCCATCCCAGCACCACAGGAGGCTCAGGGGGTAATAAATGATGCTGGACAAGTCGCCATCAGCAGAATCCAGGATGGTTATAAAACCTGAATCTCCTGAGCCTTCAGCTGGGGCTGCAGCTGCAGAGCAGGAAGCAAACAGGATCCTGGCTGGCATTGTGAAAGCAAACACCATAAATCTGAGGAAGTGCTGCGATTGCTGTTTTAGGCACAGGGGAGCTTGGCTTCTGCTCCCCAAAGGTATTTTATTTTCTCTCTAAACAAAAACAAAACAAAACTAAACAAAAAAACACCCCAAACAAAACTACAAAAAAAAGGAAAAAAAAGAAAAAAAAAACCAACAGAAAAAAAACGCGCAAAAAACAACCCAGCACATAAAATCCCCCCAACAAACAAACAACAAACAAAAAATCTACAACCCAAATTTATCACTGTGTGGGTGCTGCTCTGGACCCTAAGGCATCTCTAGGATGTGAGCACCTGTCCTTACGGAGCACTTTGAGGATGCTTCAAGCACCCAGAGCACCAGGGCACCAGGACAGGTGCAGGTAGATGCTGGCTCTGAGTGATGAGCACTCCTGAATGCTCACTGCTCGCTGGCATGGCCAGACCCTGGGGAGAGGTGAGCAGAGGGGTGAGGAAGAGATTGGCAGTCAGGAGCTGGGAAAGGAAGACAAAGGGCTAGCTAGGGAATGACAGGTGGCTCATGGCATCCTTCATCCCACAGCTGGCAAGTCAAATGGAGTAGCTCACAGAGGCTGGAGCACAAACCCACCAGCAATAACACTGTTACTCCAAAAAGGGAACAAAATAGAGGGAATGTGAGAAAAACTGGATGTCACCTTACTCTGCAGGCTGCCTGCTGGATGAAGCTCGATGCCGGTGGAGTAGCATGGACTGCAAGGCATGCTGGCATGCCTTGTGTGCTCCATAGGTGTCCCTGGCCTCAGCACCCACATCCTGACCATTCTTGCAGGGGAGAGGTGTTCTGACCCCAGAGGTTAGGCACAGCATTTCACAGGGACTCTTCAGCCATGGTTGGAGGGGGTGTGTGAGTTCCCTGCCATGGGACAGGACCTGCTGTGGGGTGGTGTCTGTAGGTCCCCAGTCATGGGATGGGCTCTATGTCCTGGGCAGTCTCATGCTGTGGCTCTCTTGGGCTCTCATGCCCTCTTGCCCTCTCTCACATCCTCCCTTGCTCATGCCCATGCTCCAGTACTTTGGCACTTTCCCAGGTCATTTTTCATAGCTGAGGCTGCTCTGCATCAGGCCAGGTTTTGGCATCAGTGGGTCAGCCACGCATTCCTGCTTCCCTCAGCCCTGGCAGGGTGCTGGCACCCACCCTGGCTCTCCAGCACCCTGGGTATCCCAGCATGGGTGTGCTGCAGCCTGTGGCTCTGCCTGGGCTCCCCTCAAGGAAACATGCCAGGAGGTCACGGGGTGTTTAGGAAAACAGGCCTTGGCACTTGCTGGCCATACCAGGAAAATAAAAACATCCGGGCAGGCAGCGGCACAGTGACTGCGAGAGGCCGGCACCCCATAAATCCCCTGGAGCAGGTGCTTTGTAGTCGGCACAAGGAAATGAACATATTATTCAGCTTGGCTCAAACCCCGAAATGTTTCCTGTCCTGTGAGTCAGAAATAACCTTGAGAGATCATTCCTAGGCCATGCAGAAACCACACCAGCCAAAAAAGTGCCAGGCACTTGCTGGCCTGAGGACTTGCTGGGGAGGTCAATGGTCCGTTGTTTTGGAGGGGACTTTGCCATGGCAGTGTCATGCCACCAGCACTGACCTCAGTGTATAAATGTCCTGGAACCTGCTGAGGATCCACAGGGGAACTCCCAGACTGGTCCTGGGCACATTGCTTCATTGGGATGCATGGACAGGGAGAGCCCCAGGGGCCTCTGAGGCTTTCTATGTCCTGAGTGGATCCTGTGGATCTCTGGCCCCACTGTGGTACCAGAAAGATGGATCTCCCTGCACAGTGCATTGGCTGTTTTACTGGCACCCACAGGGCTGTGCTGGGGTGATATCCTCCTCTCAGGACACTCCACAGGAAAAGCCACAGATGGCTGGTGTCTTCATGGTGGAAGAGATTAGCTAGGCATGGGACCAGGACCCCACATACTCAGCCTGGGGATCCCAGAGAAACTGGAGGGGAAAGCACTGTAGGAGCTGTCCCTGGCTTGGCACAGGCAGCACCCATCTGAAGGGCTTTGTGGGAGGTGCTTCCTGTCCTGGTGTCCTGCAACGACACTCCTAGGGTCCCACCCTTAGTCTGGGACACAGAGAGGTGTGGGTAGGGGCTCTCGCCACAGACACACAGGGACAACCCTTGTTCTGAGCCAGGGAAGTGACACAGCTGCCACATTTATCCACTTTTTTCTCCTTTAAAATATTTGTCTTTGCTCTGTTTTTTCCATTACTGGCAAACAAACTTTGAGTCCCAACAAGGCTCCCTGGACAGCAGGAGCATAGGAAGCCCACATGTGATAAGGTCCCCCCATATATCTGCATCAGCCCCTGGGTGCTTTATGCCCAGCTGGTCAAAGCCTCTCTGACCTTCTGAAGGTGTTGCTGTCCCATTTGGGATGGGGTGGTGGTATGAGCACTGGCAATAGAGACCCCAGCAGAACCCTGACTCGCACTTGAGCAGAAACGTGACTCCTCAGTGGTGCCTTCTCCATGCCTGCCCTCTTTCCACACAGCCTCCAGCAGGAAGGGGCTGCTGCCCATCCGTGCCAGACTTCCCCATGACCCAGTGCTGTTTGTGCCCTGGCACATCAGTGCCTGCACAGCTCCACCTGGCCCTGGCAGTGATGATCGTGCTGCAGGCACTCACTTGTGGTGCCTGCTGCACTCTTTACAGCCACCTCCTGAGGCTGGCAGGTTTCTGGCTCCACTTTCAGCTTGGAGGTGAAGGAGCTTGGCAAGGCCCATGGCCTTGTGCTGCTGCATGCCAGGAGGTGGAAAAATAATTGTCATCTCTGGGGACCGGGGGCTTGGTTGTGCTTGCCAGGGGAACAGGAAAAGAAGACTGGAATTTCAGGGGTGTGAGCTCCCCAGGGCAGACAAGCATAGCTGTGCCCTCGGTGCCCATCATGACCTGGTGCAGTCCTGGGACTAGCATGTGTGCCACGAACGAGTGTCTGAGATCACTTAATCACTGGCAAGGGTATCAGCAAAACCCAGATTTAATATTAAGTGGCAGCATTGGCAAGATTCACTCTACCACTTACTACTTTACCACATTCACTACACCACTTACAGCTAAGGCACAGTGAGGAGGAAAAAAAAGCAACAACAAACAAAATCCAGGCAATCAAAACAGAAATGAGCCGAGAACCATTTAGGGCTGTGTTTGTGCATGTATGTGTGTGTAAATGTGTGTGTACATGTGTGTGTGTAAATGTGTGTGTGCTTAGGTGCATGTGACAAAAGGACAGTGAGGGCAAGTATTAAAGGAAATATAGCCTAAAAGCTTAGCAGCGCTCACGTGTAACACTACTTAAAATGTAACTTAACAATTTAGCAGAGAAATAACACTTAACAGTATCTAATCTATGTAACTTAAATGTAACAACTTAGCAAAGGAACAACGCATCCTGTAACTTAGCTCTTAACTTTCGACTTAACCTTACTTGCAGGCCTAAGTTACTTAGATCTGAAGTACTTAAATATCTAAGGGAGCAGTATTTCTCCCAGATTTGCCATAGCCTATGCATAGTGGCATGCACACAGGCAGAAAGACGGTGTGAGCAAGGTACCTGTGAAAATGTCCCCTCAGAGGTCTGTGAAATACTCACTTTGGATGCCTTTGCCTCCCCTCAACAGGTGAAAGGCTGAGCCTCACAGAGTAGGCTTTAGTTATAACAATATTTCATCCTTGCCACAGTTTCAGCCTACACTTTCTTTGAATATCTGAGAACATTGATGTTCTGCCTTCTGGGGGAAAAAAAAACAGTTGCTGTTCATGAAAAACCCAGGAGCTCTATAAGACAGCAGCAGTTCCTAGAAGCAGGGAGTGTTTCTCACAGGCTCAAGAAGAGCTGAGCCCAGGTGATTTTTCTCAAATCTAAGGCCTAATGAGCATTTCTCAGGTGTCAGTTCAGGCTAGAAAAGAGGGGATGCATCACCCCAATGGCATACCATGGATTCCCATGGAATGCCACAGACAGCCATGTACCACTACAGACCACCAGGACCTGTGCTGGGCGCAGCCCAGTGCAAGGGAAATCTATCATCCCAAGCTGTGGGATGCCAAGAAAACTGTGTGTGAGACTGTCGGACAGGGAATGTGCATTTGAGTTAGAAAAATCCTAAAGTATAATACGTCTGTGTGTATAGTGAGTGTATGGTGTGTGTGTGGTGTGTGTGTGCTCTGTGTGTGTGGTGTGTGTATGTTCTGTGTGTAAGTGTGTGTGAGGTGTGTGTGTGGTGTGTGTGTGCTGTGTGTATCGTGTGTGTGTGGTGTGTGTATGTTCCATGTGTAAGGTGTGTGTAAGGTGTGTGTGTGGTGTGTGTATGCTGTGTGTATCGTGTGTGTGTGGGGTGTGTATGTTGTGTGTACGGTGTGTGTGTGGTGTGTGTGTGGTGTGTATGTTCTGTGTGTAAGGTGTGTGTATGCTGTGTGTAAGGTGTGTGTATGCTGTGTGTGCGGTGTGTGTATGATGTGTGTGTGTGTGTGTGTGCTGTGTGTACGGTGTGTGTGATGTGGTGTGTATGTTCTGTGTGTAAGGTGTGTGTATGCTGTGTGTACGGTGTGTGTATGATGTGTGTGTGTGGTGTGTGTGTGCTGTGTGTACGGTGTGTGTGGTGTGTGTATGCTGTGTGTACGGTGTGTGTATGGTGTGTGTGTGTGTGTGTGTGCTGTGTGTACGGTGTGTGTGTGTGGTGTGTATGTTCTGTGTGTAAGGTGTGTGTATGCTGTGTGTATGGTGCGTGTATGGTGTGTGTGTGGTGTGTATGTTCTGTGTGTAAGGTGTGTGTATGCTGTGTGTACAGTGTGTGTGTGCTGTGTGTGTGTGTGTGTGTGCGTGTGTGTGTGTGGTGTGTATGTCCTGTGTGTAAGGTGTGTGTATGCTGTGTGTACGGTGTGTGTATGTTCTGTGTGTACGGTGTGTGTATGCTGTGTGTATCGTGTGTTTGCTGTGTGTAAGGTGTGTGTATGCTGTGTGTAAGGTGTGTGTATGCTGTGTGTACGGTGTGTGTATGGTGTGTGTGTGTGTTCTGCGTAGTTGGTGTCCGATCTGAGTGCGGTGTCGATGCAGTTTCATTGTGGTGTCAGTTTGGTGTCGGTGCAGTGTTGGTGTGGTATCGGTACCATTTCGATTCGGTTTCGGTTCACTGTCTGTGCGATGTTGGCTCAGTTTAGGTTCGCTGTTAGTTCACAGTCGGTGCGGTGTCGGTGCAGCCCCGGTTCGGTGTCGGTGCGGCCCCGGTTCGGTGTCGGCTCGGTTTTGGTTCGGTGTCAGTGCGGCCCCGGTTCGGTGTCGGTGCGGCCCCGGTTCGGTGTCGGCTCGGTTTTGGTTCGGTGTCAGTGCGGCCCCGGTGCGGGCCCGGTTCGGTGTCGGTGCGGAGTTGGCTCGGTTTTGGTTCGGTGTCAGTGCGGCCCCGGTGCGGGCCCGGTTCGGTGTCGGTGCGGTGCGCGGTCCCGGCGGTGCCCGGGCCCCCTCTGGTGGCTCACACGCGCACACTCGGGGTGCCCCCGCACCCACATTCCCCGTCACGGGCATCTCCCGCACCCCGTCCCTGCAGCGAATCCCCACCGCTTTCTCCCTCGTTCCCTCCCCGCCCTCTGCTTTTCTTCCCTAAATCTTTATTTTGTCTTACGAGTCGTCCTTTGGCTGGCGGCGCCCCGCCTGCCGCAGGTCCTGCGGGACCTGCACCACCTCCCGGAGAGGTCGTGGCGGCGGCTTTTCCCACTCAGTCTGTCGCCAGCCCCTCTGTGTCCCCTTTTCCCCGGCCTGTGCCACCCGAGGCTCAGGACAGGAGCCACAGGGCTGGGCTGGGGGCACCTGCCGGGTACAAGGTGTGCCACCATCTGTGCCCCGTGAGCAGGGGTGATTTCACTGACACTGCGGTCTCCAGTGAGACCCTCACCACCCCACCATGTCCAGCCCCACACTCCATGGGGAAGCTCTTCCAGATCTTTCCAGCTTCTCATTTCTCGATGTAATCACTGTAGGTAGGATTTCACTGTCCTTCGGCTCAGGCACCGCTACCGGCTCCGTACCGCTCTGGACCGAGATATTTATAGCCGGCAATGCAATCCCTTCGTCTCGGGTTGTGCCGGGCTGGGTGAGCCGAGCTCCGTGACCGCACGACGGGAGGCACACATCACTCGTCGTGGGGACACCTGCAGTGTGACTGACCGGGACAGTGACAGGGACTGTGATTCCCGGCAACCTCAGAGGTGAAAGGACCCATCCCGGAGCACCCTGTGGTGCTGCTCTGCACCAAAATCCCAGCCTGCCCCAAAATCCCGGGAGGGGACAGCGACGCCCTGCCCGCCGTTCAGCGCAGCATCTCAGGCGTCTGAGCCACACTGCACCTTGAAGGGCCAGTGACAGCGGCAAGACCTGCTGGGCCACCGTGCAGCCAGCGCGCTCCCCCTGGGTTCCCACACACAGGCATCCCGCCGCACACAGCTCTGAGCCATGGGGCAGGGGCTGGCACCACCCCCAACGCCCCCCTCCAGTCTCTATCGCCCCCCACCCCCGCCCGATGGGAGCAGGCAGCAGGCTGGGAATTCCAGGAATGCACCGCAGGCATGCCGCTCCCCTCGAGCCCCCCTTGCCCCACCGAAGCGCCCTGCAAACAAACGCACGGCACCTCTGTGTCCCCCTTGGCTGTGCGGCCCCCCATGAAAGCCCATGACACCCCCTTAGGTCCTTCCCAAATCCCCAGGAGAGCCGGCAGCCGCTCTCTGCCCGCATTATCCCAGCCCCACGGCACCGTGGGGACTTGTGCAAGGCTTATTGCCCCATGGTCAGACCTTGCACCCCGAGCGCTCCCCTGTGTTCCACCCGTAGGCATCCACCCTCCTGCCTCACTACCCCACAGCCCTGTGTCCCATAGCCGAGGGGCTGAAGCTCCAAAAGCTGCAGTGGTGACACGCCTGTTGCATCCAGCCCCCTGCCATCCCCTGCGCTGGCTCCCCCTGCCCTGCCAGGTCTTGTATCGGCCAGGGCCCTGTGGCACGGGTCTCAGTGCACCCTCCACTACTGGGGAGACACACTGGGTCTCAGGGGGTCTGGTTCCCCAGAGCACACAATTTCTCAGAGTCAAACTCCCCAGGTGCCTCCCTGCATCCCCGAGGACATCTCCAACCTCCCCCCCATTCCCAAGGGGAGTACCACGGCCAAAGCACTGGAAGCCCCCACAAGGGAGGCAGCCAGATCCCGGGCAACGCCTCCTCACAGCCTGATTCCTCCTTTATCCGACAGCTTAAAATCTCCCAAAAATCCCTTGTGGGGACACTCACACCCAGGATATTCCCTCCCCTTCCAGCTGGCCGTGTATCCCTTCACATCCTCGCACCCTTCTCCAGGGTACCCCTTTGCCCCATCATGCACATCCCCCGCACCCCACTGACTTCCCCAAGCCCTGGGGATCCCCAGCATGAGACATCCCCTCCCCAGTCTCTAGGCACTGGGGTACACTAGAACCCGGACGCTCTCTCACTGCAGCTCCCGAACCCAGGTACCTCTTTCTCAATCCTCCGCCCAGGGGATTTTGTTTGGGGACACTCCAAACTCCAGTGTCCCCTCACGGACCCTAGATACCATGTACCCTCTCTTCAATCCCTGCCCACTGGGAGCCGTCGGCTCTGGGGACTTCCCTCCCTTAATCCCCCGGTGGGGTGCCCCGAGCCCGGCCCCAATCCCTCCATACAGAAGCCGAGCACCCCAGACCCCTGCCCCTACGGCGATGCCCTCTTCGCCAATTCTCCCTCACTGCACCTCACCAGAACAGAAGTACACCTCCCTCGGTCCCCCACCCACTGGGGACACCCGAACGCGAGTGCCCCTTCCTACCTCCCCTCCCAGACCCCCTAGAACACAGGCATCCCCTCCTCAGTCCATGCCTACTAGGGGCTGCCGGACCTGGGGGCCGCGCTCTCTAACCCCCCGCTGCGGATCCCGTAGCACTCCGCCAACCTGGAAGCCAGAGGCTCCCAACACCCCGCCATCCCCCCCCACCCCAAGCAGCGCCCCCCGCCCCGCTAGCCCCACCCCTGGCCTCCTCTCCGGGGACACCGCCCCCGCCCCGCCGCGGTGCCGCCCATCCCCGTGCCCGGCCGGCCGGGCGGGGACCGGCGGCGCCCCCCCGGGGAGGGCGGTCGGTGGCGGTCGGCGGGCGGGGGCGCGGCGGGGGCGCCGGAGCGGCGGGCGGCGGCCGGGGCGGAGGAGCCAGCGCGGCCCATGGCTCCGCCGCTGCCGCTGCCGCTGCTGGCGCTGCTGCTGCTGCTGCTGCCGGTACCGACGGGCGCGGGGCGGCGGGCGGCGACCCCGACGGGGCGCCCGCCAACTTGACGGTGGCGGTGGTGCTGCCGGAGCGCAACGTGAGCTACGCGTGGGCTTGGCCGCGCGTGGGTCCTGCGCTCAGCCTGGCGCTGGAAGCGCTGGAGCGGGGCGAGCCGCCGCTGCTGCCGCGGCCCTTCTCGGTGCGCGTCGAGTTCATGAGCTCGGAGCTGGAGGGCGCCTGCTCCGAGTACGTGGCACCGCTCAACGCCGTGGACCTGAAGCTCTACCACGACCCCGACGTGCTGTTCGGGCCGGGCTGCGTGTACCCCGCCGCGTCCGTGGGGCGCTTCGCCTCTCACTGGCGGCTGCCCCTCATCACCGGCGGGGCGGTGGCAGCGGGTTTCAGCCGCAAACGGGAGCACTACAGCACCACGGTGCGCACCGGGCCCTCGGCACCCAAACTGGGCGCCTTCGTCTCCCACCTCCACGCGCACTTCAACTGGAGCGCCCGCGCCGTGCTCCTCTACGTGGACCGCAAGACCGACGACCGACCCTACTACTTCACCGTCGAGGGTATCTACCAGGAGCTGCAGGATGGCAACAACCTCACCGTCACCGTCCACATCTACTCCCCCGAGGAGGGCGGCCCCGACACCGCCGTCCACTTCATCAAAGCCAACGGGCGCGGTGCGTGGGGTGGCGCGGCGTGGGGAGCGGGGGGGACACGATGAGCACGGGCGGGATCGGGCTGAGCGCCCGGGGCGCGGGGGTGGCGGTGTGGGGGTGGGAGGAGGAAGGGAGAGCGGAGGGGGCTCCCCTCGGGAGATCTGCGTAGGGCTCCGAGGGGGGGGAGGCAAAATCCTCCCTGGGGCACAGCGAGGGGCTGAGGGTGTGATGGGATCCGTGTGGGGGACCGTGGGGGACGTTGGACCCGTCTGGGGCACAGGAAAGGGAAGGATGGGGTGCAGTAAGGGGACTGGGGCACTGTGGAAAACACGTAGGGTACAGCAAGGGGTTAAGGGAGCAGCAGGACCCATCTGGGGCACAGAGAGAGGATGGGGACACAGTGGGACCACTGCAGGGCAGAGCAAAGGACTGAGAACGTGGTGGGAGGCATGTTTGGCACAAAAAGGGACCAGGAGTGGCAGTGGGACCTGTTTGGGGCACACCAAGGGGTTAGGGGGCAATGGAGATAGGGCACAGCAAGTGTCAGAGGGGGCAATGAGATACATGTGGGATGCAGGAAGGGGATGGGAACACCATGTGATCATGTGGGGTGCAGCAACAATCCGAGGAGACAGTGGCACCTTTGTGGGGCATCATGAGGGTCTGAGGACACAGTGGGACTTGTGAGGGGTTGAGAGCAAAATGGTGCCTATGTGCTGCATGGCAAAGGGCCAAGGACTCGTGAGGGGTGCAGCAGGGAGTGGGCAGAGTGACACCTGTGTGGTGGGGCATGGCAAGGGGCCAAAGGAAAAGTGGGACCCCTGTGGAGCACAAGGCAGGGCTGGAGGCACAGTGGGACCTGTGTGGGGCATGAGGATGGGCAGAGGGTACAGTGGGATCCGTGTGGGGTACAAGGGGAGGTGGGCAAAATGGGCTCTGTTTGGGGTGCAGTGAGGATTGAGCACATTTTATCACAGCTGGGCTGGAGGAGCAGCAGGACCTGCACAGGAGGTGAGCTCACATGAGCCAAGACAGGACATGAGCCCCTCCTTGGGCCAAACCCTGTGCCAGTGGAGGGGCCAGGATGCAGCAGGAAGAGGGGGCACAGTGTCTCCCTCTCAGGCCCCCAGCCCAGTCAACCTTTGCCAGCAAGAGCTGGGGCAGAGCCCCAGTGTGGTAGGACACATGCTGTGATGGGCACTCTGTGGGACCACCCCACCCTCTGTGTTGGCAGGATCAGGGTGACCCAGGCATGTCCGTGGAGGCTGAGAGTGATGGAGTGGATGTGACTTTCTGAAGAACAGCATCAGCTGTGGTTACATACCTCGAGAACCATGGTGCCAGCATACTTGGGTGGCTGTGCCATGCTCAGGCAGAGCCCCCCAGACTGGTACCTGGGCACCCCAGGCTGTGCCTGTTCCTGCTGCACCTCCAGGATGGGGCTGTGATAGCCCCACCCTGCTGATGGAGGGATAAATCAATCTGGTGCCTTGTGAGTGCCCCAGGGGAGCAGCTATATTGGGAGCGGGAGGAAATGGAGGGGCTTGCAGAGGCAGCTGGAGAGCAAGGGCAGCCTGATGCTGTTTCATTATTGATGAGCAGGGTGTATCAATCCTGGAGTCAGCCACTCTGCAATGCTTCTTAATGGATTCTGAGATGCTGTGTCATTAGGAAGGACATCTAGCCAGGATAAGTGGAGCCAGATGGGCCAGCAGGACTTGTGTCCAAGGCCGGGCAGGACCAGGCTGCAGGGGGGAGGTGCTTTGGGGTGCTAGATTGGGCTCCTGTCAGGACTGAGGCCAGTGAGGCTGAGTCCATGGAGTGAGCATCCCATGGCTGCCCCACTGGGATGGGAGCTCTTGCATGTACCATCACCTGCCACGGAGTTTGGAGCTTCTTATGGGATGAGGACAAAGGACACTGCAGGGAGAAAGGCTCAAATCAGTGATTCCCATCAACATTTCGGTCTTGGTGCCATAAATCACCCCAATGGGAATCAATCCCTCCTGGTGCAGGTGAAGACCTGGCATGGGCAGAGACCTGAGAGCTTTCTAGCTGGGGTTATGGAAACCATGGAAAGGCTTACATTGAAAGGGACCTCAGAGATCATTTAATTCCATTCCCCCTGCCATGGTATGTCAAGAGGGTCTGGGCCTCTCTGGCCACAGCTCAGAGATGGCACCACAGTGTGGGGCTGAGTGGAGCTGAGTGCTTGGCCCCACAGAGGTGGGTGCTCAGGGCTGCAAAGCTGCTAATAGGTCCTTTCCAAGCCCAGGTGGGGCAGGGAATGGGGACTTGCAAGGCTGCCCTGGGGTTGGGGCCCCTGCATGGAATGGTATGGAATGGAAGCAGGGTCTTTGGCTGCATCCATGTACATGACCTGCAACAACAGCATGCATCATCCCTCTTGGCATCACCTTCCTTCTCCCAAGTCGTGGGCAAGAGTTTGGTAAATATTTCCTAGAGAAAGCTTCTTCCCTGCTCCTCCATGCATCCCTAACACTGCTGGTTCTTGACATTCACAGGTCTAATGAGCAGGCACAAGTGGGGTGGGATTGCCCCTCTCACCAGTGCCTGGGCGACGTGCAGGGGGCCACGTCTCTCCTGCCATTTGCAAAAGCACTGATATAATTAGAGCTGTGGTTGAGGGAATTACTGGAGCATCTGCCTGCAAAAAGCCCAGGTGCCCTGCCTGGGGAGATGGCTGGGTGGTGCTGCTGGAGGGGAGTGCATTTGGTCTTCACCCTCGCACTCTCCTCAGGCCAGGGCGATGTCTCTGTGCTGCAGTGCCCTGTGCTGGTGGGACTGATTGAAACTGGGATTTTCTGCCTGGGATTTGCCCTCATTTCAGGGTTATCCTCCATCATGCAGGGGTCAAGCAATATTCTGCCACCTCATCTGCTTGCTTGTGGTCCTGCCCCTTCCCTGGAACCTGGCAGTCTGCCACCTACGCCAGAGACACCCCCTAAATAAATGTCAGGGGTCTGGATGCACTCCAACTCTGCAGAACTTCATCCCCCTTGTGCTGGGTGATGCTAAGGCTGCCTTTGGCCATTTACTGGCCCCTGGGGTGTGCGTGAGCCCCCTAAGGCGCTGCTGGCTGTGCAGGAAGCTGCCAGCTGGAGGCAGCTGCCTGCCTCAGGGAGAGCCGCAAGCATTGACCCTTCCTTCTGCACAGCTCATGCAACCTGTCCCCAGGGAGCCGTCTAGGCGCCGTCCGTCCCCTTGCTCGGTGGCCTTTGACCTGCAGGCTTTCTCTGCTGCCACAGGGGCTGGCTGCCTGCAGTGTCCCACCATCTGCCACCAGCTGTTGTGGCTCCCCAACCCCTGTGGCTCCTTTTTCTTGACGCTTGCAGTGGGACGGGGAGGGTCCCATCTGTGTTCCTGGGGGGAGCCCTCAGGCTCTGCATGCTGGGGAGGTGCTGAGCTCTTCATCGCATTTGAGAAATTTGGGAACATTTCTTGATGCAGGACTAGCAAAGTGGAGAAGCCAAGAGTGTTTATTTGAAGTATTGCAGCATTCAGAGGGAACCATTTCAAATCCTGAAACAGACTTTTGCTCACACACAGCCCACGGTGCTGCGATTTCCCTCTCCCCCGTACCCAGGAGCAGCTCCCCACATTGCTGTGGACTCCTGTGCCCAAGGAGGCTCTGCTGGGTCTCTTCTCCCACCTGTGGGCTTCCTCACTGCCCCTGTGGGTGGCCCTGCCAGCCCTGCTGCCCACATGGCTGGGTGCCTTCGGGGCTGGGTGCCTTCGGGGCTGGGTGCCTTTGGGGCTGAGTGCCTTCTAGCAGCAGAAACCCCTTCCCGGAGTGCAGCGCTTCCTCGCTGTCCCCAGCCCTCCCACTCCCCGGGTCCAGCCGGGGCGCTGGGCCCCATGCAGAAGAGCTGTGTGTCGGGGCCAGCGCCCAAGCGTGACATTCCTCCAGCACCCGCTGCCGCCGCCTCCTCCGTTGCTCAATCCCGGGTTCCCAGCCAGACTGGCTGGAGCAGGGGCCCTGGTTTTCCGGGGGGAGGGAGGAGGCAGTGTCAGGATCCTCAGCAAGGGCACGGAGGGCCCCTGCTCGGGGGGGTTCGGACACTTTCAGGCTCCCATCCCCACAGCCTGTGATGCCCTGTGCCAGCAGCACGCCGGCTCCGCACAGCCCTGGGAGGGGTATCCCACGGGGGCTGACGGAGCTCCGAGCACAGGGTGGGGGCAGGCAGGACGGCCCGACGGGGCCCGGGCACCCCCTTGCCTTGTGGGTCACACCGGCGAGATGCTCTGTTTCCAATTAGCGGCCGCCGAAGGTGCTGGAATTTGGGAACCTGCGCATTCCTGCCGCACGGACAGCCGGCCACGAACCCAAACATGGGTTTGTCCCATTCCACAGCCCGGGTTCCCCAGGGGCCTCCGGCACACGGCTCCAGTGCCTCTCCCAGCCCCCCCGATTCCGTGGCTAGGGCTGGCATGGAGCAGCCATGGAAGCTGATGCAGGGGGGAAACATCCTCTGGCTGATTTTTGCTGGATCAGGGTGTGTGGAGTCTGTGCCTGGGGCATCCACCTCATGATTTTGAGCAAGATTTTCCCTGTTCTCCTCTCCCCCTTCAGTCCGAGATGATTAGTGGGGCAAGAGTGGGTCTGTGCCAGCAAGGGCTGTGGGTCTGGCCATGGGTTGCAGGGAGGTGGTCAGCCAACCCCTGCTCCATCTCCCTTGCTGCTTTTACCCCCCTCCCACCCGCAGCCACTGCTCCCGGGGCTGCTGTGCCCCATCTGCCCCATTCCTGGCAGTGTGCCTGGGGTGCAGTGGGGTGTCCCTGCCCCACTGAAGCCCTTGCCCCTCTCTGGCAGTGGTGTATCTCTGCGGGCCACTAGAGATGCTGCGGCAGATCATGCAGCTGGCACAACAGGAGAACCTCACCAATGGCGACTACGTCTTCTTCTACCTGGATGTCTTCGGGGAGAGCCTGCGGGGTGACTCTGCCCGTGACCCCTTCAAGCCCTGGCAGGAGAGCCCGGGCCAGGACTCAGGGCTGCGCGAGGCTTTCCAGGTGAGCTGCGCTCCTGCCTGGGGACAGAAACCTCCCCAGCTGGCCCCAGTGTGTGAACGAGGGTGCTGTGCTTGGTTGCAGATGGTGCTGGTGATCACCTACTATGAGCCCCAAAACCCGGAGTACCAGCATTTCCAAACCCAGCTCATCCGGCGAGCTAAGCAGAAATTTGGGGTGCAGCTCAATTACTCCCTGGTGAGTGAGTCCCCTGTGTGCTGGGGTAAGGGGGTCCATTCACATAGGTCTGAGGCACCTCACCAGGGTGCAGAGGGTGGGACACGGCCACAGACAGCACTAGAGGGGTCATCCCTGGTGGGAACAGCCACAGGCACTGCCATCCCTGCAGGATGCACGCTGGCCCCAGAGCAGTTATGAGGCTGTGGGTGGGTGCGTGGTCCTGGTGTGAAGGTTCTGGGATGCTCCTGTGTGTGTGGCTGTGGGTGTGCTCAGATTCCCCCCGGCAGATGAACCTGGTGGCGGGGTGTTTCTATGATGGGATGCTGCTGTACGCCATGGTGCTGAATGAGACTCTGCGCGAGGGAGGCTCCAAGAAAAACGCCACCCACATCATCGAGAAGATGCGGGACCGCAAGTTCCAGGGTAATGCTGGGGTGGGGGCAGCTGGGTTGTGGGTGCCATGGGGGCGATGGAGCTCAGTCCCTGTTCCACCCATGTCTTAATTTTCCCACAGGTGTGACAGGGCTTGTGAGCATGGACAGCAACAATGACCGGGACACTGACTTCAACCTATGGGCCATGGGCGACCCCAAGACCGGGCAGTATGAGGTACAGGCCAGCTCCAGGTTCCCTCTGGCTCGGTCTGGCATATGGGATAGTGGGGTCTGGGGTGGCCTCATCTCTCTCTCTGCCTTAGGTGGTGGGACACTACTCAGGTGTGGAGAAGCAAATCCACTGGCTGGGACGACCCATCCCCTGGGTGAAGGGGGCTCCACCCTTGGACAACCCTCCCTGTGTCTTTGATGTGGATGACCCCTCCTGTGAAAAAAGTGGGTGTCCTGGGTCCCCACATCCCTTAGATCCCAGCATGCTCCCGTATGGGTGCATGTCAGTCTGCCTGTCATAGCCAGCTGCGCCACCCTGACATATCCTCTCCTGCCTGCAGCCCCCCTCTCTATGCTGGCCATCGTGGCTTTGGGCACTGGCCTCACCTTTGTCATGTTTGGCATCTCCAGCTTCCTCATCTTCAGGTCAGTTGGGACTGACTGTGTCTGACAGGTGGGCAGGCAGGGCAAGGGGGATGGGGGGGACCTGACCCCTGTGCGTCCCCCAGGAAGCTAATGCTGGAGAAGGAGCTTGCCAGCATGCTCTGGAGGATCCGCTGGGATGAGCTGCAGTTTGGAAGTCCCGAGCGGTACCACAAGGCAGCGGGCAGCCGGCTCACCTTGTCCCTGGTGAGAGGAGCCATCCCTGAGGCACCACCCTGCCTCTGTGCTGCCCTCTCTCCTTGCATGACACCCCTCCCTGTTGATCTCTTACAAGGCCCTCTGTTTCCTACAGAGCCATAGCCCTGCTCTGTTTCTCCTCAACACAGCCCTTCATCCCTACATAGCTCTCCATTCCCTATAGAGACTTATTCCATCCATCCCTGGCATGACTTTCCATTCCCTGCAGAGCCACTGTAGATCCACCCTCTACACAGCCCTGAGTCCACTATGTAGTGCCATACTCCCTCAAGCTCCTATGTTGCCCTCCATCCCCTACACGGACATACCTTATCCATGTCCTACACTTGGTGCAGTGCACCATGCCTTATCCCAGAGCCTTCACCTTTCCTACACACCATGTAGATCTTGTCCTGACCCTTAAAACCCATCCTGTACCATCTCCTGCACACCTTGGATGTCCCTGCCCTGCTCCACTGGTGCAGGCCATCCCTCCACCCCAAGGTTCCTCTGCCTAATCCCCTCCTTCCTACAGCGTGGTTCCAGCTATGGCTCCCTGATGACCACCCATGGCAAGTACCAGATCTTCGCCAACACCGGCCACTTTAAGGTCAGTGCAGCAGGCAGGGAGCTGAGTCCTCCTTCTGAAATGCCACAGCTCTGTTGTGCTCCCCTTGGCTGCACCCCATCCTGCAGGATGTTGGCACTTTCCCCTGCTTTGCAAATTCATCCAGTGGACTTTTTTCCCTTCCCAAATACCCCAGGGCAACGTTGTGGCCATTAAGCACATCAACAAGAAGCGCATCGAGTTGACGCGGCAGGTGCTCTTCGAGCTAAAGCATGTAGGTTTGGGGTCTGGACTAGGGTAGGCAACCTGCTTGGGGGTGCAGGGAATGGTCCTGGTCATGTGGGAGGATAGCAGGAGCTGCAGCTCATGCGCTTTGATCTCAAGACTGTCTTGGGTCCACTTCCACCTACAGATGCGAGACATCCAGTTCAACCACCTGACCCGCTTCATTGGGGCGTGCATCGATCCCCCCAACATCTGCATCATCACTGAGTACTGCCCACGGGGCAGCTTGCAGGTAGTGGGGCTTGGGGACACTGTGGGTGACACTTAGACATTCCTAGTGACCCAGCTGGGCTGGGTATTGTGGACAGGGCTGTGGGTGCTGGTGGCCATCTGAGCCCTCCCTATAAGGCTCACAGCTGAGCTGTCCAAGCAGGTGTAAGAGGCCAGTGGAAGGGTGGGGGTGGGTGCTGCAGACCCTCCAGCTGGGCACTTGGTGAGGCTTCCATCATCATGACCTGGGTGCTTGGTGGGGTCCACTCAATGTGCTACCCCAGGATGTCCTGGAGAATGAGAGCATCAACCTGGACTGGATGTTTCGCTACTCCCTCATCAATGACATTGTCAAGGTACCCAGCTGAGGGGTGTGAGGGGATGGGGGGAGGTGTCTGAGAGACATGAGCTTCACTGTGTACATCTGTCCCAGGGAATGGCCTTCCTGCACAACAGCATCATTGGCCATCACGGCAGCCTCAAGTCATCCAACTGCGTGGTGGACAGCCGCTTCGTGCTGAAGATTACTGACTACGGCCTGGCCAGCTTCCGCTCGCCCAGTGACAATGAGGACACGCATGCACTCTATGCCAGTGAGTGCCTACCTGGGAGAACCAGGGGGATGGGGATGCCTTGTCTCACTGCTCCATTGCTTTGTCCCATCAGAGAAGCTGTGGACAGCCCCGGAGCTGCTGCAGAAGGGGAACCTGCCCACCCCAGGGATGCAGAAAGCTGATGTCTACAGCTTCGGCATCATCGTGCAGGAGGTTGCTTTGCGCAACGGCCCCTTCTACATCGAGGGCATGGACCTGAGCCCTAAAGGTGAGGATGGGGAGCACGTGTGTGGAGGTCCTGCCCCACCGTGGAGGTCTGATGCTCACTGTTGGCCACACCCTGGCAGAGATTGTGCAGAAGGTGCGTAACAGCCAGAAGCCCTTCTTCCGCCCCTCCATCGACATTGGGGTGCACAGCGAGGAGCTGGCAGTGCTGATGGAACGCTGCTGGGCGCAGGAGCCGGCCGAGCGCCCTGACTTCAGTCAGATCAAGATCTTCATCCGTAGATTCAACAAGTGGGTGGTTGGCCACAAGGGACGGTAGCCCTGGGTGGGAGTGGGGACAGCCACGGATGGGGGTGGTGTTTGGGGGGGCACCTCTTCCTGCAGTTTCAACTGACTGCACCCTGGCAGGGAGGGAAGTACCAGCATCCTGGACAACCTGCTGTCACGCATGGAGCAGTATGCCAACAACCTGGAAAAGCTGGTGGAAGAGAGGACACAGGCCTACCTGGAGGAGAAGCGCAAGGCAGAGAACCTCCTCTACCAGATTCTGCCCCAGTGAGAGGGGGACACAAGGGAATGTGTGGGTCTGAGGGTTGGCATGAGTTCAGCATGTGCCTGCTGCTGTGCAAGCATGTGCTCCCTTGCCAGCTTTCCATGCTGGTGTGGGGCAAGGGTTGCAGGGGGAACAGTGGGTTTGGGGTGGAGCTCACCACTATCCTTGCCAGTTCTGTGGCAGAGCAGCTGAAGCGTGGAGAGACAGTGCGGGCTGAGGCTTTCGACAGTGTCACCATATACTTCAGTGACATCGTGGGCTTCACCGCCCTCTCAGCAGAGAGCACCCCCATGCAGGTGAGAGCAGGACTTGTGGGGCAGCATGTCTGTGGGGCTGGTGGAGGTCTAACACCCTGGCAGTGCCATCTCTGAGGTTGGGGGAATATGTCCACTACCAGATGCACATACTCCATTGTTCCATCCAGGTTGTGATGCTGCTGAACGATCTCTATACTTGCTTTGATGCCATTATCGATAATTTTGATGTCTACAAGGTGAGTGGTGTGATGAGCAAGCACAGCTCACCAAAGTAAGGCAGGCAGCAAGGAGCCCAGGTTGTACCTGCCCCCCTGCCCCCACAGGTGGAGACCATTGGGGATGCCTACATGGTGGTCTCGGGGCTGCCAGTGCGCAACGGGAAGCTGCATGCCCGTGAGATTGTCCGCATGGCCCTGGCCCTGCTCGAGGCTGTCAAAACCTTCAAGATCCGTCACCGTCCCAACGACCAGCTCCACCTGCGCATCGGCATACACACCGGTGAGCCCCCACGCTGGCCAGCCGGGGGGTGCTCGCCCACCCACCCCCCCGCCTGCCCTGCAGCATCCCTGAAATGCCTCTGTGCCCGCAGGTCCTGTGTGCGCTGGAGTGGTGGGTCTGAAGATGCCGCGGTACTGCCTCTTTGGGGACACGGTGAACACCGCATCCCGCATGGAATCCAATGGCCAGGGTAAGCCGTGGGGCTGGCAGCTGAGGTCCAGAGCCATGGGGTGTGTCCCATTCCTGTGGCACCCAGCCATGTCCCTCTTGCCCCTCTGTGCTACTCAGCCCTGAAGATTCACGTGTCATCTGCAACCAAAGAAGTCCTGGATGAGTTTGGCTGCTTTGAGCTGGAGCTGCGTGGGGATGTAGAAATGAAGGTGAGGGCACAGTGATGCTGGTGCGGTACCAGCCCTTCCAACCATGGGGGAATGTGATGGGGAGGTGGGTTGGGCCTGGGACCCCTTGTTGCCCTCAATGCTGGGGATGACACCCAAGAAACAGCTCCAGGGGTGGGCAGGGTCTAACTTGCTCACCTCTGCCTGCAGGGCAAGGGAAAGATGCGGACGTACTGGCTGCTGGGTGAGAGGAAAGATCCTTAAGTCATTTGAGCCTAGTGGCTGTGGCAGAGCCCCCAGCTCAATGGGGCCACCAGTGCTTTCTGGTGCCCCAAGATGCACCGGCACCCCCCCCCATCACTGCATCCACCTGCCTCTGCAGCCCCCCTGCTTCTGCAGGGCCTGGGCAAGGTGGGGCAGCGGCCATAGCACCGTCTGCCCCCCTCTATCAGCACCAGCAAAGCCCACCTTCCCCACAGACTCTGCTGGAGTAGGGTAACCAGCCCTGATCCAGCTTGAGGGACCTTGTATCCCCCCCACCCTCTGTCACTGTGTCTGCCACTCTGCCCTCTCCCCTGTGGCTCAGCTGGCTCTGAGTTTCTCCGGGGCCTGGCTGCCCCGAAGGGCACTTTGCCGTCTCTTTTCAGTACCTGGCCCCCAGTAGAAGTTGCTGCCCATGTCAACCTCTCCCTGGGGTGGGGGGAAATGGGGATTCCTGCCAAGACTGACTCCTTGGCCAGGTCAGGCTTCAATGCTGCAACTCCCCCCTTCCCCAGTCTCCCCTTCCCCTGTATATAATCCCATCGGGTCATGTAAATACCCATCCTTCCTCCAGGTGTAAATATAGGACTTGCTGCAACTATTTTGTTGAAATACAAACTTCCCCAGATCCATCTGTCCTGTGGCTTCTACTTCACTCTGCTCCAGCACGCCAAGTTGGGAGGGAGGCTGGGGGGACCCCAGTATGGAACTCAGCCTGGGCTGGCGACAGCTGCCTGAAACATCCCAGGAGATCATATCCCAGGGGTTTGTCTGCGGTACAGGGCCGGGGTGTGGGCACGGGGAGCCAGTGCTGGGCAGCTGCTGAGGGCTTGGGTGGTGCTGGGAAGGCAGGGCTGCAGTGGGTTTGCTTTGGCGTGAGGGCTGCAGTGCGTTCCTCTGAGCTCATGCTTTGGCCGCCCCACTGCTGCCTCTTACTAGAACACACCTGTGCCTGGGGACTGGAACAAGGACTGTGTGTCACCTACTTTGTGTGCCGGGAGGGGACATGTCCCAGGAGATGGGGTTATGCCAGGGCTCTCCCTCCATGCCTAAGGAGGAAATCTTGGGACCGCAGTGTGTTTTGGGTCAATGGTGACTTGCAACAGGGCTGAAGGTTTTCCCATTTTGCTTCATGGTCTCATGTGACTTAAGATCCCAGGGACACAGTGCTCCCCCTCCAAACATCCAGCCTGAGGACAGCCTTGGGGTGGGCAAGGATGCTGGGACCACCTGAGTCCCCTTTTTTTTTATTGCTTGCGGGGCTGGAGCTGGCTGCTCAGGGGGTCGTAGGGGTCACAGAGGTTGAAGGGCTCAGGATGTCCTAAGTACAGGGTAATGGGAGTGGAGAAGGCTGCATTCCTCTTGAAGGGAATGTTTTTGCCAAAGAAGCCGGTGACACCCTGGAGAGGAGAGAATTGGAGAGGTCTCTGTCAGCAGCTGAGACCCCCCCAGGATCCAGGCAGGACAGCATGGTGGGGGCCTTACCGGCAGTCCGCGGGCTTGCTCCAGCCAGAAGCTGGTTGGCTCCTCTGTTAAGTAGTTGTGAGGCTGCAGTGGAAGAAAAATATGAGCTGGAGGAGATTACATGTCATTAGGACATGGGAGCCTTGTAGACTCCCTGGAGGATGCTGCAAGCTGGTGGGGGGATGTCTACTGCCCGTACCTGGGTGGCAGGCTGGGGTGTGGACTGGAAACCCATGGCACAGTAGTCATTGTGCGTGGTGGAGATGGATTCCATGCGCCTCGGTGGGGGACGGAACTCCTCCTCTGTCTCCTTACTGCAGTCAGAGCAGACCCTGTACCTCTCAGCTTGGGGATCCCTGCCTCCCCAGGTCCCCATCTATGCAGCATAGCCCCAAGGGTGGGTCTCATGCGGGAGTGAAGGCTTGCCTGTATTTCTCGTAGAGCATGGATGCCAGTGTGGCCTTCCGCTGCCCTGCAGAGGGGAAGGTGGCATCAGACCCCCAGCTAAGATCCCCCTGCTGCCTTTTCAGGGTGCACATGGCTTCTTGGGGTCCGCCTCACCTTGCCCCAGCAGGACCCTGACAGGAGGGCAGTCCTTCGGGGAGGAGCTGTCAGTGAGTGAGGAGAGAAACTGGTGGATTGGCAGACCATGGTAGCCACGCTGGAAGTCCTCGCTGCCCAAATCCTTCCCTAGCCGAGAGTCCAGGGGGTCCACAATTATCTGGGGATGGACAGAGAGGGCTGTGCAAGGGGACAGGAGCTCATGCTGCATTTTCCCATGCCCTCTCCTGGCTTTTAGGCTTTCAGTAGCCCTAGAGGTGTAAGCTGTAAAGAGGTTTTTCTGGTCAGAAACCTCGGAAAGCTGGAGCAGGGACACAGCTTGGGCAGGGCTGTCTTTTCCTGCGTGGTGGAGGTCAGCCAGCCTTGTATGGCTGTCCCAAGCACCTGGGTGCCCAGACTGCCCCTGGACAAGCGCTCTTACAGCGCTTGAACAACCCATGGAGTCCCCAGGCTGTGGCACAGCTTGGTCCATCAGGTGCCCTCTAGTTTGGCTTGCCCAAGCAGGCGTCCCCACATCACTGTGATGGGCTGTGACACACATCTCCTGCTCCCCAGCAAGGAGATCCCAGCTCCCCTCCTGCCTTACTGTTACTCCCCACATGCCTGCCTGTGCCTTTTGTGCTATTGAGTTTCATCCCTTTTCTGTCCCACTGGGCTCAAGGTCGTCCGGGTGGCTATTTAAAGACAGGGGTCTGCACAGGAGCAGGGAGCTTCACAAGATCAGCATGAGGGACACGATGGGGCCAACTTTGAGGGGCATTTTTCCTTATGGAGTTACCTCTTTCTGCCAGTCACGGGTCACATGGCTCTGCTGGGGCACCGACTGGCTGGGCTTCTCTGCTGATGTGGGTGGAATGGGGGGTAGTGCCGGCACTGCCGTGGAGGAATCCTTCTCGGAGCTAGTCCCCCACTTTCCAAGCCAGGGAGGCAGCTTGATCCTAGAGGGATCCTTCTCAATCTCTGGAGATGGCTCCCTGTCGGGCACAACTGGTAGGGCCACAGCAGGCAGCTCATCTGTGTCTGATATCTCCTGGGGCGGCTTGTCTGTGTCTGACATCTCCTGGAGCCTCTTGGTGGTGGCTGTCAGTGTCTCACCGCGGCACGGGAGCCCCTCCACGGGCACCTCAGGACCGTCACCCTGGACCCTGCACGGTGGCCTCTCTCCATGGCTTCTGGGACCCACATGGCCCGTCAGAGCGCCCCTGCAGGTGGGAATAGACCTTGAAGAAAAGCAGCGGGGCGCATCCCCCATTGCTAACCACGTCCCCAGCTCAGGCAATGTCCTGATCCCGGGTCCTCTGCAGTGTCACCTCCACACTGGGGCAAGAGACAGGGGAGGGATTTCTCTCCTTCTGGAGGACAGAAGCAGTGCCTGCTGCTGGGTCTGTCACCCCGAGGGGTCTCCCGTCCGTAACTCCCTTCTGTCCCCTTGACCTCCGGCAGCAGCACGCTTCCCACCCCCTGCCTGGGCTAAGCCCCCTCCCTACTGCGACCTCCCCACAGGCCGGACCCACCACCTTCTCATTCCCCCTGGCCCCTAGCGCTCCACAGGCCCTGCCCCCGGCTCTCCCCACCGGGGGTTACCCCAAGGGGTCTCGCTGCCCGCGGCCTGGGCCGCCGCCCCCGGTGCAGCCGGCCTCCCGCTCCATAGCGCGTGAGCGCGGCACGACGCTCCTCTCTCCATGGAGACGGCGCACGACGCCCGCGCGCCCAGGGGTGGAGCCGCGCGCGTGCGCGCCCCCCCATTGGCGGAGAAATCAGGAGGGGGCGTGACCGTACACCGAACTGGGCGGGGCAAGTGGCAGGATTAAACGGGTGATGGGTGCGGTCTCGGCGGAGTGGGCGGGGCAGGGGCGCGGTCGGCGTGAGGGGAGACGTGAGGGGAGACGTGAGGGGAGACGGGGCTGTATGGGGGACTGGGCAGGGTGCAGGGACATGGAGGGACGGGGCTGTGTGGGGGACTGGGCACGGGGTGCAGGGACATGGAGGGACGGGGCTGTGTGGGGGACTGGGCACGGGGTGCAGGGACATGGAGGGACTGGAGTGTGGAGGGATGGGAATGTAGGGGATGGGAGCGCGGGGCTGCAGAGACACAGGAGTGCCCGCGCTGTACTACAAGATGAGAACTGTCCCCACCTTTGGGGTCCATGTCCCCCACGCCATCTTATCACGCTGTCCTGGGGGCACTACTTAGGTCAAAGCTAGCCGCAGGGCTCTCAGAGGTGCACCGTGCCTGGGCAGGGCCAGTGCAGTCCCCACAGGAGGGACATACCCAGGGCTCTGAGGAGACACTGCTCCCCATAGCTTGACCCAAGTGACCCCCATACTGCCTGGGCCTGGCACTGGAATAAGCCCGCTTGCCCCAGGGACCCCCAGCTGGCCTAGGGTGATGGGGTGAGATGTGCCCGGCGCCTGGCTGGGTGCAGCCGGTGCCCGCCGGTGTGGAGCAGCTGCCTCCCCTCACCACCAGCCCTCGATGGGCCCCTGGCCCCATCCCTGCAGAGGCCGAGCAGAAGAAGGGCCCTTTGATAGCAGGCGGAGGGCTCGGGAGCGAGGGCTGTTATTCCAGCGCTCTGCGGTGTGCACCGGTGGGGCACCGTGCGCTCAGCGCTGGGGCCTCTGTTTTTCCTGGCTGGTGATGTGCTCGGCCCTTCTGGCCTCAGCAGGCCGGGGGGGCCCCCACTGGGGACTGTTCCTCCCTGCGGGCCCTCGGCCCCATGCCAAGCAGGGGCTCCTCCAAGACCATCTGCTTCACAGCTGCAGGGAGGAGGAGAGATGGGAGACGTGTCCGAGCTCATCTCATGGCTCCCCCATGCTGGGCCCACATCAGCCCTGCTGCCGCTGGGAGTGGGGAGGGGCGTGCCAAGGTGCCCCCAGGGCTGGCAGCTCGCTGTCAGGGTTCTGGGTTGCGTGCTCCTGGTCATCCCCCCGTGCTCCACTATGGGCCCTGCGGTTCACCTGTGTGTACCCCAGCTCTTGCTGAATGGGTGGCAGCCTGGGGACCCTGCTCCAGCTTGCATCCCTTGATGGTCTTCCTAGGAGCATCCCCAGATACCCCATCAAACCCGTGGGCTTACCAAAAGCCTGTCTAGGCAGCATGGCTGCCTGAGGGACACTGAAGGGACACTAATAGCAGCAAAGTACACTGCAGGATAGAGAGCTTGGCCATGCCACCCCGGGTGTGCACATTCACTGTGGGGCAAATCACCCTGGGGTGGTCTATGGGGCATCACACTGGGGCTGTGCTCTGGCAGCATCAGTTCGGGGCAGCAGCCCTGGAGCTGCTGTAGCACATCTGGCTGCCTCTGGCCGGCTGACACATCCCTCGCAGCCCCCCCGCCCGGCTCTTTTGGGAACTTGCGTCATTTGTGATCCTCTCCGGCTGAGGAACCAAAACAGCCGTTGGCTCCCGTTCCTCGCCCCTCCCCGCCTCGGCCCCATGAGGCTGTGCCCACTGTCCTGCCCTGCCGCTGCTCGGAGACTGACAAAATAAACTTGGCACAGGAAGAAACACCATGGCAGGCGACTAGTCTTGACCTCGCGTGCCAGCCCGTGCCCTGTGCCTAGTACAGTATTCCCTGTGGGACTACTCTGGGGGATGATGTCCTGGGGATGCCTGGCCCCTCTTTAGCGTCCCCACCTCCCCAGGGACACCGAACCCTCTTTGGGGTACACATCCCTGAGGCACGGCTGTCCTGAGTTCAAGAGTGGCCCCAGCCCACGCTGAGCCTCAGAGGCAGGAAGCAGCAGTATCAACAATTTTAAGGTTCAATTACACCCCGAGAACATTCCCCATACTATACTGGGTGTGTATGTGTGGGAAGTGACTGGGCTCTGCCACAGCCCCACACAGCTCCCGGGGGCCCCCCGCCGCCAGCGCCACCGAGCCGGGGGATGAACAGAGCCGCCATTCTCCCCGGCGGGCTGCGGTCCCCTCCGCGGCGGCTGGCAGGGGCCCAGGCGGTCCCGACGGCGGTGCCAGGTGGGCCGTGCACCGCGCCAGCACCGGCCCCTGCCACTAAATATAGCCCCGGCAGCCGGCCGCGGCCCAGCGGGCGCGGGAGGCACGCGGCAGGGAGCGGGCGGCCGCATGCGCCGGGCCCCGCGTGCGCTCCCCTCACGGGGCCCGGCGGACACGTGCAGGCACGGGACCGCGGGCAGGGCCTGTAAACAGGGCTGTGCGTGGACAGCCGGCCGCGCTGTGTGCGCAGGGGGCTCGGGAGCCTGCGGTTCCCCTCGGTGGTTCACAGCTGTGGGGTCTGCAGTGAAGGGTACGACGTGTTTTCCTCAGCGTGCGCTTGGCGGGGCAGGTGTCTGGGGTGAGCAGCACAGTGAGTTTCCCTCGGAGGTGTGTAGCTGGGGGGCCTTGAGTGAGCAGTGCAGTTCAGTTTTGCATGGTACTGCACACACAAGCAGAATAGTGGGGGAATAGGAATGGGGGAGCACATGGCTATTTATACATGGAGGGGGCAGCAGGTCGTCTCACCCCGCAGCCTGTCCTGTCCTGCCCTGCCCTGTGCTCTGCTCAGGGTTATGATCCTCAGAGCTACCAGAGAGGCCCCTCAGGGGTGGACAAGACGTACACGTGCAATCAACAAGCCTGCTCCAAGGGCTTTTAAATCAATCCAGTGCAATTAACTGGTTTTGAAAAGCAGGGACACATCACCGTCCAGTGCAGGGCTCTGGTGGCAACACAGAGGTGCTGGCGGGTGGAAACGCAGCCCTGGATGTGGTGCACTACTGACACCCTTAGGATGTTACCCACCTTGGGGACAACCTTGTGCCACCCAGCCTGCTCCCCCAGCCCAGCACCAACATGAGTCTTTTTGCCTGTGAGCTGTGGGCAGCCCCAGAAAACCCTTCTGCTTCAACGCTGGGGGTGGTATGAAGGGTGCCCAGAGCCTCTGCAAAAAACTGCTGTGTGACAATGGAGGCCAGCCCTGCCCAGGCCAGCCACCTCCACCCCGCAAAAAGCCACTGTAACACAGAGCCAATGAAGTCACCACGAAGGAAATGCTTTACTGGGGAGTAAGTGGGTCGTGGGCATTAGCCAGGGGGCCAGCCCATCTGCCGCCCCCCCAGAACATGAAGGTGCAGGTGGTAGACAGACTGTGCGCCGTGCTTCCCATCGTTGATCACTGTCAGGACAGGTACAAGATCAGGCCACTCCCTTTGTCCCCAGCCCCCCAGGACGACCAGTGAGGGTCCTGCCCCACAGCACGGTATGGGATATCAACTCACCAAGGCGGTAGCCATCAGCCAGTCCCTCTGCCTGTGCAGTGCGTGCTGCCACCACCATCAAGTGCCCCAGCAGCTGAAGGAGGGAGGAGTGGCAGGGTCAGCACTGTATAACCCCCACCACCAATGTCCAAGGGACCTCTCCAGACTCACCTCAGTGTCTTGGGGACCCACGCGGCTGATCCGGGGGATGGGGCGCTTAGGGATCACCAGGAAGTGCACAGGGGCTTGGGGGGCCACATCACGGAAGACGAGGCACTACCAGGGGGAGCAGGGTAAGCCCCACACCCGTGGGTTCTGCCCCCTTGTCCCGGTGGGGACACAGGTCCTGCTGTCCCAGCTACCTTGTCATCTTCATAGAGAATGGTGGCAGGGATGGTGCGGTTGATGATCTTGCTGAAGATGGTGGGCTGCCCTCCTGCCTCCTCGCCGGCCGCTGCTGCCTGCTGCGCTTTGCCCACCTCCCCGTCCCGCCCGCTGGGCGCCGACACGCACCGCTGGGGCTGAGGGGCATACCTTGGTTACAGCCTGTGCCCGCGGCGACAAGGACAAGGACAAGGACAAGGACACGGGGGTGGGTGGGAACACGCGTGCAAGGGTGATGGAGGAGAGCACACGGGGGTGATGGTGGGGTGCACGTGGGGGTGGCAGGGAACATGTTGGGGGATGCACATGGGGGGACACGAGGATATGGGCGAGGGATGCCTGTGGGGGTGATGGGGAATGTGGTGGGGATGCACACAGGGGTCCTGGGGGTGCACACAGGGGTGATGGTGGGATGCACATGGGGTTAATGCTTGGCTGTGAGAGGGGGTACCACATGGAGCAATAGGGAGGTGCAGACGCTGGTAACATTCATAAAAGGGGTAAGAAGGGCAGATGTCGATGGCGCTGGTGGCGGGCTGTGCTGACAGCGGTGACAGGAGACCGTCCACCAGCCTGGACAGTGTGCTGCTCCCACGAGTGACAAAGGGCTGTGCTCACCGGCCTAACAGGGCTGACAGGAATCTGCGGCCTCGGGGGTGCAGGGGGCGGCAGTGCCCACGGAGGCGCAGGCTGGGGTGGGGCTGGATGCCCACGGGTGCTCCGAGGCCCCGTGTCGTGTCGTGCGGGTGCGCGGGCCGGCCCTCATGCCCACCGCGGACTTTGCCCGAAAGTGGAAGTAATGGCGAGCATGGTGCGGACCCGTTCCGGAGCCCCCGTTACCCCGCACAGCCCGGCGTGCCCCTGTTATCCCGGGATTCCCCCATCCCCGCGTCCCCCCGCGCCCACCTGCCCCCGGCGCAGCGCGCCCCGCACCAGCCCGCGCGCCAGCACCGCCGCCATGGCCGCCGCTCCCGCCCCGGCCTCACACCCGGCCCCGCCCCGTTAAAGGGCCCGCTCCCGCCTCGCAGGACGCCACGCCCGGCATCCGGGCGGGGACCCTCCGGCCGGGGAAGCCAGTCACTCCCTCAGCCCGGACTCCCAACCCCGGGCGTCCCGCCCGACCTCCCCTGCCCCGAAGGGTGGGTGTCTTGACCAAGCAATTGAGGACTCCGGGAGGAAGGCTGTGCCACGCAGGTTTATTTGCACTCAGAAGCCCATTCGTGGGCGCTTGCGGCGGGGCTGTGAGGCCGAGGACTGCTGGCTCTGTGAAGAAGGGATGCACAGCTGGCTGACCTGGCTGCCAAGGGGCTCTGGGGGCTCGGGGGGTCCCTCGGCCCACACGGACAGGTAGTCCCGCAGCGTTTTCCGCCGCTCCTTGGGGATGCCACGGCAGCGCAGGCTCTGTGAAGACAGCAGGGCTTCTTCGGGCGCCGGCGAGGTCGGGAGGCTGCGAAGTGGGGGGCTGCCGGCTGGTGGGGAGCCCTCCTGGGAGAGAATGGGTGGGTGGCTGGGGGAACGCAGCTGGGGGCCCGCATCACTCAGCTCGGACAGCTCAGATTGGTAGGTGAGGGAGGAGGTGAAGCTGGCCGAAAGGCTGCAGCGGCCCTTGGCTCGCTTCTGCCGCCGCCGCCGCTCCCGCAGTGCACGCTGTCTCTGTGCCACACTGAAGCTCGTCCTCTCCTCCCACCACTGCTCCCAGTCCCCAGCCCAAGCTTCTGTCAGACGGGTACTTAGGGGATCTGGACCCCCTGCTGGCTCCAGGGTCTGTGGCAGGGGAGGTGGCTGGAGGGCCAGAGGCTCCCAGCGCTGGATGCGGCCCCCTTCCCGCATGGTTTGGCGCAGACACTGGCGCATCTGCCTCTGCAGGCTGCTGGGGCCTGCTGGCCCCTCCAGGTCCCTGTGGGTGAAGAGGCGCCTCTGGCTGAGGCTGGGAGGCCAGCTGTGCCGAGGAGGCTCCTTGCAGGCTCTGGAAAAAGCCCTCAGCCAGCGGCGGTACCGCAGGGCTGCAGCTGGGCTGGGCACTGCTGGGGAGGAGGGCTGGGGGCTGGCACAGGGCTCCTGCAGGAGTTCAGCTTCCTCCATGGGTGCTGGTGTGCCCATACCCTCCTCCTCTTCATCGATGATCACCTCCAGGTTGGACAAGTAGAATGTTTGCTCTTCCTCCTCTTCTTCCTCACCGCGCAAACCCTGTGGGCTGCTGGCTGGAGCCTCGAAGAGAGGGGAAGAGCCAGGGGCTGTTGTGGCCTCATCCCTCGATGGGGGTGCAGGGGGCTGTGTTGCCTTGTGGGTCAGCCTCTGGCAGAAGACATCCCCAGCCTCAGAGAGCTGAAAAACCAACATGGACTTGTGTGGTCCATCCTCCTGCAGCGTGGCAGCCAGCCCTGAGGATCAAGAAAGGCACTGTCATCAGGCTTCCAGTCCTGGGAATACTCCAGGGGCATGGCCAATGCTGCTTCCACCCCTCAGTGGGCACCCTCACTTCTGGATTCTGTCCTGTACATTGTTTTCCATGTCATTAATCTCTTCCATAGGCTTGTTAGGGGCATTGCTTTTGCTTTTTCAGCCACCCTCCAGCCAGGCCATGACAAGAGCTACACTTCCACTCCATTCCATCTTCTCCCCCTCCAGGACCTGCAGCCTGGGCCAGTGTGGGACACTCACCTGCTGCTGGGGCTGCGAGGCGCTGCTGGAGCAGGTGGTGGCGGTGTGGGAGCTGGGTGGGCAGGTGCTGCAGGCACCCTGCGATACTGTGCAGCTTCTGCGGAGTCCCCGCCAGCTGACAGGCTGACTGGCTGCCCCCTGAGGAAACACCCCAAAAACTTGACTGGTGAGCACAGATGCCAGAGCAGCAGCTGATCCCAGCATCAAGGAGGCTGGGACATGGGCACAGAGGAGCCCTGGTTCTGCAGCACCCCTGCAGCTGGATCTCTTACCCCGGTATTGCAACAGCAACAGCTCTTGGGTGCGGGACGCGCCAAGCAGCACCTTGTGGCTCCTCCCAGGTTTCCCTGGCATTAAGTGTGCAAAGAGTGGAGGGGCCTTCATCATGTGTGCCCACTTCAGAACAGGCACCAGTGGCAAGCGCTCATCCAGCACATAAACAGAGAACTAGAACAGGAGTCTTGGCTCAGATAGGAGACACCCTAACATACTGTGCCAGCTCCCCTCAGCTGGGAGATCCTCATGCCCCATAGGCACTGGGAGACACAGCTGTGCAGCATGTCCTCCCCAGCTCCCAGCTGTGGTGGGACTCACCTGGGTGGTGACAAGGTATTGTGAGGGGTGAGCCTTGCCCAGGTACATGGGCAGCACCACACGCTCACCCTGCTGGCAGCCAGCTTCCTCGCCCACCTTGAACAAGTCAAAGTGGCACCTCTTGGGGGCCTGCAGCAGTAGAACAGGGCACAGTCAGCACTCTGGGCTGAGGAATGCTCTTCCCTGCCTGGCCCAAGGCCCACGCCCACTGTCCCAAGCTTACTCGGGCATCCAGGCACTGCAGGCCTGTGCGGTCAGCACAGCTGAGCACTCGAGGGTGGGCAGTGAAGTCACTCCAGCGCCATGGTGAATAGTCCCGAAAAAACATGGTCTGGGGGTCGTGGCGGAGCTGCTGCAGCCTGTGGGGAGACAGCTGTATTGGCATAGGGCAGGGCTGTCCCAGTCACTTAGGCCTCCTACCCCCTGCAACTCCACTGTCTGCATGAGTCCCCAAACAGCCCTGAGTGCCCCATCTCACCCGGTCTCAATGCTCCAGAGGTAGATGGTCCCGCTCTGGGTACAGACAGACAGCTCCCCAGGAAGGTGAGGGCTGCAGGACAGGGGGCACACCATCACTATGGGGCAACAAAACCCGCCACACGGAGCTGGCTGTGCCAGCAGAACTCCCTCCTGGCACAGCCCCTTCCTCCAGCACCTACCTGACAGTGAGGCAGGAGGCAGGCATATCAGTGCGGATCACCTGTAGTGGGGTGGGAGCTGCCCCTGTCTTGCCTGGCATTCTCCAAACACCACAGTGATAGTCTGAGCGAACCCCAACAAAATCTGTCAGGGGGAAGGAGGTGGTATGTGAGCTGGCAGCATCACAGTGGCCCCCTGCTGCCCCTCGTCCCTACGTCCTGTCTGCCTCAAGACGTGGATCCTGGGGCTGGCTCACCTTGCCCATCCACACGGGCTGCAGCCACTTGCCGGATGCGCCCGCTGAGCTCAAACTGCTGTGGAGAGCCCCGGGCACGGGGCAGCTCCTCCAGCACCACATCCTGGAAATCTGGGATGCTGGCTAAGGGCAGTGCAACACAACCCCACTTCCCTCTCCAGGGACACCTCATGGGGAAGGATACAGAGATGGTTCATGGCCTGCCCTCCAGGGTGCACGAGGCAGCCCACAGGTGTTGCCCCATCTTCAGGGGGCAACCAGGCCAGTGCCCCCCCAGTGAAGCTGTCATCAAAGAGCAGGTTGGACCACTGCTGCATCAGCTCCTCGTGCAGGCAGTCTGCCAGCAGGCCCAGTGGCACTTCGAAGAGCCAGTCACGGCAGAGGTGGGAGAACCAGCGCAGGCGGGAGGCCAAGTGCTGCCGGGGACAGCCGCTGCAGGGCACGGACAGCATCAGGTGGGGGGACAGAGCAGGAGACCCCCAGACCTCTGCAGGGCAGGGAACATGGGGACACTCACCGTCGGGCCTCCAGGCGGTCGATGTCCTCCATCAGGGCTGTCATCCGGATTGTGCTATTCCGGGCTGGTCTCTACAGGAGTATGGGACAGAGATTGAGACTGGCAAGGGGAAGGGTGGGGAACAGCACTGTTAGCCCTGGACAGACAGTGACCTTCAGCTTGGAGTTTCCCAGGTAGAAGTTCTTGTGCAGCAGACGCCCTAGGGAGCCAAAAGCGTCTTCTGGGTGATCCACGAAGAAGTGGCCCAGCTGTGTGGGAGGGAGAGCAGAGTCAGTGCATGCAAAGGTCCCACGCTGCCCTCCAGGTCCTTGCCAGAACGCGACACCTCAAATCCTACCTGCCTGGCGAAGTCCAGGGTGGCTCCAGACTTGCCTACCCGGAGCTTTCTGCATGACCCACTGCGGTACACAATATCCTGAGGCGCGGGCGAGGGGAACCAGCAGCCTGTGGGGAGAATGCAGAGGCCGCCTGACACCACAGGAACACCGAGACACCGCTCAGCACTGAGGGGCAGCAGCAGCGACAGAGGTGGACGGCATGTCCCCCCCCAGCCCCCGTGCAGCGAGCGAGCTCCTTCCCGCTCCCGTGGCTCTCACCCGCGCTGGGCAGCAGCACCGGCACGGCCGCAGCGTCGGCGGCTTCCCACTTTTCGCCTGTCGCGCTACGGCGGGGCACGAACGCCGGCTGAACCTGCGGGGAACGAAGCGGGGGGGGGCACACAGAGCGTCCTGAGCATCCTGCCGCTTTCCTCGGCCGGCCCGCACCCCCGGCAGGGCCTCACCTGGCGGCGCCCGGGGCCACCCTCCAGCACCTGCCCATGCTCGCCCCAGCCGGCGACTGGCGCGGGGTCACCCTCTTCCCGCGGCGGGCCGGCGCTGAAGTAGGAGGGGAAGAGCGCGGCCGGGAACTCCATGGTCGCGGTCCCGGGCACAGGGGACAGCCCGCGGCTGGGGCGGGGGTCCCGGTACCTCGTGGGGATGGCGCGGCCACCGCCAATGGCGTCACCGTCGCGCTGCTCCGCGCACCAATCAGCGCCCGGGAACAGCGCAGGACAGAGCGCCGCCGGCGGCACAGCCACGCGGGGCGCTACCGCCCCCTCGCGGCCGGAGGGTAAAAACGTACGGCCGGCAGAGGGACAGGGACGGGACAGGGATGGGAACGGGGCGGGAACGGCAACGGGCGGGGGAAGCGGTGGGACCGGGATGGGAACGGGACGGAAGCAAGAACGGGCGGGGGAAGCAGTGGGAGCGGGATGAGAATGGGCGGGGGCAAGCGGTCGCAAGGGGTCGGAACCGGAACGGGCGAAGCGAAGCGGTGGGACTGGGAAAGGAATGGGATGGAAAGAGGAACGGCAGGGGGAAGCGGTAGGACTGGGATGGGAACGGGACGGGACGGGCAGGGAAAGCGGTGAAACTGAGACAGGACCGAGGGGAGGAGAAACAGTGGGATAGGGCCGGACTAGGACTGGAACCGGAAAACCATCAGGACAGGACTCCACCGGGGCACGGGCAGAGGTACGGGCATTGTTTCCCTCTGCTCAGCTCGAGAGCAATGAAAACCCCCTGCGAGTCCTGCCAGGAGCACACTTGGTTTTCCGTCGCCCCGGTTGCATGGTCATGGAGCACCCCATACACCAGCGGGGTGTGGGGCCACGGGAAGGTCTCAAATATCTGGGGGTTGTGGGGCTGAAGTGCATCTCCTGGAAGGCTGAGGATGTTCCAGTCCCCCCATCCCACCCTGCCCTTCCTCACACCTGCTTGGCCTTGGTGAACCCACTCCCACCCTATCTCTGTGCTCCTTCCTCCCCACAGGGTGGTTACTGGCTCCCCATGAGGGACCACCTGGCCCCAGACCCCCATGGGAACCCACAAAGAGTTCAGCTTACTCCCATGGGACTCTGATGGGACCCTGGAGCTCTTGGAGAGTATCTGGAAGGGAGACAAGTTCTCCTGTCCATCTCCCAAGGACAGTATGACTAGCTTTCTCCTCGAGGGACCATGGTCCTTGTACATCCCTATGCCAGAGGCTACTGGTCCCAGAGCTGTGCCAGTGAGGTCTGGTTTGGGGAGGGGACCCCAAGCCATGCCTGGAGGGGCTCTGTGCTCTGGGGAGGGTTGCTGGGCAGTAGGACTAGGACATGGTGGGGTGGCTGCTCCTGCTGCAGCTCCCAGGGTGCCCTGTGGGGAGCACAGGATGGGAGAGGAACATTCCCATGACTAGGAACCTGCTGCCTCCATTATGGCCAAGGAGGACGGTGATGTCAGGGGAGTTTGGGAAAGTGTGATGAGATCATTTCCAGTCAAGATGCCCTCATCCCTGCAGGGGGTGCCCAGACCCCCTCTGTGGGATACCTCCTCTCTAAGATACATGCTACAATTTGCTTTAAGAAGGTGGTAGCCCCTGGTTCAAAACCACCTTGCTCCCTTACAGAGCTCCCCGTGGGGTGGGTAGCCCCACTGCCTCCAGCTCCATAGGTAACCCTCACTGCCTCCCATCCCTTTCCCTAATTCCAGGGCATGCCATCAACTCCATATCCCTCTCCGTTATATATTTCTGTGCCCAGGACATATTCCTGTCCCAGGCTCGTGTTCCTGTCCCCTAGACCCACATCACTGTCCCCAGTCACTGTTTCTGTCCCCAGCCCCTCTCACCCAATCTATGTCCCTGTCTGCATCCCCATGTTCCTGTCCCTCAGCCCCATACCTCTGTTCCCAGCCTAACTCCTTGTCCCCAGCACCACGTCCCTGTCCCAAACCCTATGACCCCATTCCTGGTCCATATCTCAGTTCCAGAGACATGTCCCTGCCCCCAGCCCTGTGACCCCATTAGCGGTCCGTATCCCAGTTCCAGCACTATGTTCCTGTCCTCAGCCGGTGTCTCTGTGTTCTGTGGCCCGTTCCCGAATCATATCTCCGTTCCAGCCCCGTGTCCCGGTCCCTAGCGCCATGTCCCTCTCCCCAGCCCTGTGCCCCAGTTCCCGGCCCGTATCTCGGGTTCCAGCCCGCTGTCCCTTTCCCGTAGCCTCCCAGCTCCCTTCCCGCCCGTGTCGCTGTCCCTCCGTGGCCCGGTCAGCGCCGGGTCCATCCCGGGGGGAACGGGCTGGGGGGGAATTGTCTCTCGGGACGGGCGGGCGTGGCGCGGCCGCCAGTGATTGACGTGTCTATGGACCAATGGCGGAGCGGGAGGCGGTTCGGTGGGCGGGGCGGGTGACGTCAGGGCCGCCGGTGCGCGGCGGGGCGGCCGGAGGCGCGCACCCCACGGCAGCCGCGGCGGCGGCGGCGGCGATGGCCCGGCGGGGCGGCGGGGGCGGCGGGCAGCGCCCCCGCTGCCGCTCCCGCTGCTGCTCCTGCCGCTCCTGCTCCTGCCGCCGCCCGCCGCCGGTGAGCGCAGCCGGGAGACCGGGGCGGGGGCGCGGGTGTGGGGCGGCGGGGCGAGCGCGGGACGGGGCGCAGGAGCGCACGTCGAGGGTGCCGGCGCGGCGGGGCCGAAGCGAGACCGCGGAGGACGTGTGCGCAGTGGGTGGGAGGGATGCTGGAGCGGAGAGCGAGGGTCCGTGCGGCGGGACGAAAGGGATGAGCTCGGGATGGGTGTGAGGTACCGGAGCAGTGGGATGTGGAGGGTGCGCGCAGTGGGGCGGGGGGCGGGTGAGGACGGAACACCGGGGTGTGTGCGCTGGGCAGGAGGCGTGGGGCGCCGGGGTCCGTGCGGCGGGACGCAAGGGATGAACTTGGGATGGGGGTATGAGGTACGTGAGCCATGAGATGTGGGGTGTGCGCGCAGTGGGGCGGGTGGGATTGGAGCACGGGGGTGTGCGCGGTGGGCAGGGGGGCGGCAGGCACGGAGTGCGGGGGTCCGTCCGGCGGAGCACAGGACAGCGTGCCGTGGGGCAGCGGGATGAGCGTGTGTGGGCATGAGGTACACGAGCAATGGGATGTGGGGTGTGGGAGCCAGGTGAGAATGGCGCACGGGGGTGTGTGCGGTGGGCAGGAGAGCTGGAGGTGTGAGTTACAGGACTCTGAGAGGCGCCATGGGGCAGAGGGATGAGCTTGGGATGGGTGTGAAGTACACGAACAATGGGATGCGTGGTGTGCATGCAGTGGGGCAGGGAGTGGGTGAGGTGTGGTGGGCAGAAGGGCTTCAGGTGTGGGGTGCAGGGGTCCATGTGGTGGAGCACAGGGATGAGCTTGGAATGGGTACATGCATAGCTTGGGATGAGCTACTCGAGCAGTGGGGTGTGAGGTTTGCATGCAGTGGGGCAGGGTGCGGGTGAGAATGGAGCACAAGGGCGCAGCTATCGGGGGATGGATTCCTGGGATGTGGGGTGCAAATGTGATGGGACACGGTGAATGTGGCACAAGGGATGGGGCCAGCATGCAGTGGGGCTTGGGGCAGATATGCAGCAGAGTACAGAGGTGTCCCCAGCTGGGTGAGGGGTGCCATGGGGCACAGGGTGCATGAACACTGGGACAGAAGGTGCACAGAGATGCGTGTGCAGGGGGATGTTTGCATAACGGGGTACAGGGATGCCTGTGTAGACGGTACTGGATGTCTGTGGAATGGGATGCGTGGATGTGTGTGCAGTGGGGCATAGCGTACCCATGCAATGAGGCATGGTGACAGATGGGCAGTGGGGTGCAGAGTTGTGTGTGCGAGGAGGATGCAGGCAGTGCGCAGGCAGTGGGGCACCCTGGCAGGGAGGCGTGTGCGTGGGCAGTGAGCGGGCCAGGGGGGTTGTAGATGCAAGGCAGAAGGCTGTGTGTATGCGGGGGGCCGCGGAGATGGACAGCCTGCAGACACGGGGGTGCATGTCCAGCGGGACACACAGGATGTGCGGGGGATACATCGGCGACAGTATGTGAGACCGGGAGCAGGCTGTGGGGCAGGGAGCTGGCTTAGTGACCGAGATGCGGAAGGACACTTGAGGGCTTCGAGAGGCATCCCCTGGGAAGGGGGGAAGCTGTTTGGGGGCTGCCGGTGCCGGGGTGCAGCGGCGGGGGGCAGCGGGAGCTGCACGCGGTGCTGACCGCCGGCGCGGAGCTGTCCGCGGTGCTGACCGCCGGCCGCGACCGGGGCTGTAGCACCGGGGCTGGGGTCCTGCGGGACCCTGCAGAGGGACTTTGGCTTTTCTCCTTCAATCCGCTCCACTTCCATGGATAGCAATCCCTCTCCATCCTCCAGCACCTTTCCCGTGCTCTGGCTGCACTGCCATGGCGCCTCAGACTGACCCTCTGCACGCAATCAGTTCCTTCACCTTGCCCTGGGGGAGAAAGCATGGGGTGGCTGAGCTGGGACTGGGTAGCTCCGGGTTCTTCCCCTAGTTCCCCTTCTGGAGTTGTGTTCAACACCCTCCCTGGGGTCCCCTGCCAGGTCACTGTCCCCACGTGGGGGTGTGGAATGACCAGGTAGTTCCTGGTGGAGAAATTGGGATCGGATGCTCTTGCATTGAGGAGACAGGTTCTTCATGCCCGGCTTGTGCCGGCTGGGAGTGGAGGGGAGGGGGAGCTGCCTTTGTTCCAGACAAGGGAGCAGATGCGTGTCAGTGTAGAGCCTGCTGGGGCTGCACACACGCAGCACAAACACACGTGCACACAAGCACATGCGCACGCTCCTGGCCAAGAACATGTGGTGCAAAGCAGACCCTCTTCTCAGCTATCCCTCTTCCTGCTGGACGAGTCTCCTGGGCACAGACCTGCTCCCAGCCCATCCTCTGCTGGCCTCCCTGTTTCCAGCAGCTTGTGAAGAGGGGTATCTCATTCTTGCTGTGCCTCTAAAGAAAAATGGATGGGTCTTCCAGGCTGCTGCAAGTGTAGTGTGGTAGTGGTAGGTGAAGCTATGGTTGCTGTCTCAAGTCCTGCTCTTCCCTGTGACAAAGAAGAGGCTGTCTCTCTGCTGCTGGGGCTCCTGCAAATTGGCCTGTCAGGCAGCTGGTCAGGGGGAGGTGGCCTTCAGCTGTGCCGTGGGCTTGCAGGAAGTGTCTTTCAGACATGGGGCTGTGCACAGGCACACACCCCCATGGACGTGGGTTTGCACGCCTCCACTCCGCTCTGTGCATGCAGACAACACCCACATGTGCATATGTGCACACATATGTGCACAGTTCCTCCTCCACAAACCATGGGAGAGCCGGGAGGCGATGCAGGAAGTGCACTGCTTGCTCCTTCTTCTTGTGGCTCTAGGGTGAAACTCTGCACTCTATGATGGGCTCAGTGCTGAGCCTCCCCAGCAGGCAGATGAGGGAGAATATGTGTTCCTGTGGGAGCTGACTTGCTAGGGCATAGCTGAAGCCATGAAGAATGTCCCTTTACTTATTGCACGTAAAATGCATGAAGCAGAGCATGAGCAGCCAAGGTCATGGGCTCCTCAGGCTACAGCCCATCAATGCCCACAGCTCAGTGAACTGGACTTGGGGCAGTGCTGAACCAGGAATGATGCAGACTGTGCCAGGGCTGGGAGATGCAGCTGGGGACAGCTGACAACAGCCCTGGGGATTCACTGAAATGGCACTGTCCCAGCCCCTCCTGCCCCTAGGCTGCTGGACACTTGTGACATGCTCAGAGCCTGGCTGGTGCACCTGCTCTGGGCAGGGTGTTCCACAACCCCCTCCCCAGTCCTTTACCCTACTGAGAGCCCCTTGGGTCTCCTTTGCAGATGGGCTCTTTGTGACTGACTACTTCACCCGAACACCACGCAAGCTCAGCCCCTTCCGCTCCTTTGCCAGCATCGAGCTCTTCCACTTCCACATTCCCGAGGACACAGTCATTGCCGTCTGGAACCTCATCACCTTCAAGGAGCAAGGTGGCACCTTTGGGGATCAATGTCCAGACCGTAGCATCACCGTGTGAGTAAGCAGCCTGGCCTGCCTGTATCCTTCCTGCCTCTGCTGCTCCTGCCTGGATTTGCCTCACAGCTTGCCTGCTCTTGCCTGCTTCTTTGCTTCCACAAGCACGTGTACATATAGAGTCAAAGAATCATAGAACCACAGAATGCTTTGGGTTGGAAAGGACATTAAAGATCATCTTGTTCCAATCTGCTACCATGGGACACGTTCCACTAGAGCAGGTTGCCAACTGAGTACCACGCAGCTGCTCGCTCATCCCCCCCCTGCTCCCCTGGTGGGGAGGAGAATCATGGAAAAAAAAAGTAATGCTCGTGGGTTGAGATAAAAACAGTTAACTAATCAAAATAAATATGCCAATAACACTAATGATAAAACAGCTACAAAAATAATAGTAATAACAACAGTAACAAAAAGGAGAGAGAGACAAATAAAACCCAAGAAAGATGAGTGATTCATCACACAGTTGCTCACCACATGCTGACTGATGCCCAACCTGTCCCCCAGCAATGGTTGGTGGCTCCATGCCAACTCCTCCAAGTTTATACACTGGGCAGGAGGTTCTAAATGGAACAGAATATGTTCTATATGGTATGGAATATCCCTTTGGTCAGTTGGGGGTCAGCTCTCCAGGCCATGCTCCCTTCTGGCATCCTGTGTACCCGCTCTCTGGCGGAGCATGGGACATTGAAAAGTGCTTTAGGGTAAGCGCTGCTGAGCAACAACTGAAACGTCAGTGTGTTATCAACATTGCTCTCATACTAAATCCAAAACACAGCACTGTACCAGCCACTAAGAAGAAAACGAACCCCATCCCAGCCAAAACCCAGACAACATGTACGCTCCCTCCCCATGATTCATCTTCCTAGGACCAATGCAGGCTCCACTCTTTTGTGCATCTCACAGATGAACTGTTTTGCTTGAACACCCACTCAGGAAAGCTCAGTCTCCAGAAAGGTCCCATCTTACAGATGGCTTCCATGATGTGTTTAAGCGTAGAGGAAGACACCCACATACAGGACATACTGGCCCTGCCACGATGCCCAGCCTACACCCTGCTGACTGCTGTCTCTCCTGCAGGTATTTCCGCTCAGGGGCTCCCTCTGTCATTAACCCGCTGCACACGCACTTCCCCAGGGACACGGCCGTCCCTGGCTCCTTCGCACTGACCCTCACCTGGACCCTGCCCAACCGCACCACGGGAGTGTTCAATGTCACCAGCCCACTGCCCGGGGACTGGTTCCTGGCTGCCCACCTGCCCAAAGATGAGGGCAAGATCTCCGTTAAGGTGAAGGGCCGGGAGGGACCATGGCGGGGCAGGGCTGGGGGCTGGCTGCTCTGGGTTGGCAGTGCCTGGGGCAGGTGTCCCAAGTGGGGGCAGTGCCCTGTGCCCCCTGCCCTGTGCTGACTCTCCTCTGCTGCAGGGGCTCTACGAGGAGTGCCAGTATCTCTTCCAGCCACAGCTCATCGTGCAGCGCCTGGTGAACATCGCTGTGCTGTACCCCGGTCATGTCACCGAGCAGAGCATGGCCCCCCACAACCGTTCCTGCCTCTACAAGTGAGTAGGGAGGGGGCATCCTCAGGGTGGGGAGATGAGGGTGTCCCATCCCTCTGGCTTCCCTTCCCAGCCCTGTTAGTCCACAGTGATGGCCACAGCCTGGCACTGCTGTCCCGCAGGGTCTTTGTGCCCAGCTACACATCGCGAGTGCTCGTGGAGGTGCTGCAGTGCCGCGGGGCCGAGGGCTGCCCACTCTGGCTGCGTGTGCGGGCCAAGGCTCCCCCCCTGCACAACTCCACTACACTAGACTGCCGGGAACACACTCCCTGCCAGCTGGCACAGGATCTGCCCTTCTGGCAGCACTGGTACTACGTGCTGGTGGAGAAACACCCTGGGGTGCCGGGCACCGTCTCCTTCCAGGTCACTGTGCAGCTCACAGGTGAGGGTGCATGTGGGGATGTGGCTGGAGGCATGGTCTTGACTCTGCTTTGGTGTGGGGGTTAAAGGATGTCCACAGGATCTGTCTGCAGCTGGGCACAGGGTTATACTTGGCTCTGCTGGGGTGGGAATACTGTGAGGTGCTGGGGCTGGGTTGCAAATGGAGATGAATGGTGGGCAAGAAGGGAAGGTGGGAACTAAGAGGGGGCTGGAGCTTTGTGGTCCCCAGGCTGACTGCTCCATCCCTCCAGACTGCTCCCGACCCAGCCTGGCCCGACCACCGTTCCTGCCCTCCAGCGCCTCCATGAACATGCCCCACTCCTTTGGCTCTGCGGGCGGGCTGGCGCTGGGGGACAGCCCTCCACCCACCAGCCCCAACGACACCAAGCACCCCATCCCCATCCCTGTCACCTCACACGCCGGAGAGCGGTGCTGGCCTGTCCGGCCCACGCTGCGCAATGAGCTGGACACCTTTTCCGTCCACTTCTACATCTTCTTCGGGCCCAACGTGTCAGTGCCGCCGGACCGCCCCGCTGTCTTCGTCATCAACCTCCTGCCAGTGCTGGACAGCGGTGGCGTGCTCAACCTGGAGCTGCGGCTCAACGTGGTGAGGTGGCCACATACACCCTGGATGGGGCAGGGTAGCTCGGGGCAGGGGGCAGGATGGGAGATGGGTGATGTCAAGGCTGCAGCAGGGCAGGGAGTAGGATTTGGGGTCATAGGCAGTGGTTGTGTAGTTTTTGGGTGATGGAGAATGGATTAGGATGATCCAAGGCCCAGGTTCGGGGTGTTCTTGGGTGAAGGGCTGTGGGTTAGGGCATTAGTTGGTGCTAGTTGGTGTGCTGTGATCCAAGCTCTGTCAGAGCAGGGGACATTCTTGGCACTGGTTTAAAGCCATCTCCTCTGCCGTCAGAGCTCCCTGTGTGGTGAGAATGTGACAGTGTTTGGGTGTCTAAACCATGAAGTCCCACTGACATCCAGTGACAACACCTCGGTCACCTGTGAGACAGGTAGGCTGGGCTGTGCATGTCCATCCTGCTGTGTCCATGGGGTCACACCCCCTTGTGTCTGGCAAGAGGCTGGGTGGGGGGAGGCTGCAGAGACCACGGGGCATGTGGCCCTGGAGCCTGGCACCGGGTACTCTGTCCCTGTCCCAGCTTTGTCCAGGGCAGGGGGCTGCACCGTGTTCTGCTCACTCGGAGCTCTTCTGGCCCACAGAGTCTCTGGCAGGCTTCCTGCTCTCCGTTAACGCCACAGCCAGCCTCAGCCGCCTGCGGATCCCCTACCCACAGACAGGCAGCTGGTACCTGAGCCTGCGCTCGCTCTGTGCCACGGAGCACGGGTAGGAGCCCCAGCACGTCCCCTCCCTGTGCCCGAGGGGGGTGTCCTCACCGTGCCCTGTGCCGGTATATGCCGCGGGTCTGTGGGCGCGCCTGTCCCCTGCGCTGCGTGTCCCCGCTCACGCGTGTGCACGTGGCTTTGCGGGCTTTGTGTCACCGTGTGCGCACTGCGTGGGCACGGATGGCTCCATCTCGCGTCTGCCTGACCATCTGTGGGTCCCCGCGGCTCTTCCCTCTGTCTCGCGGTTAGGAAGTGCCTGTCAGCTCGCGAGCGCCGGGCATCTGTCAGTGCCTCTCCGCCCCCGCGGCAGGGCCCATCTGTACCCGTGCCTGGGAGGGGACCGGGCTCTCGCTGGGAGGACAGGGCTCTGCTCTGCGTGCGAGGGGGCATCTCTGGTCAGGCTGGGGCTCTGCTCAGCATCTCCAAGGGCTGGTCCTGTGCTGTGGCTCTGCTCCTGGCCTCTGTGTCTGCCTGGAGCCCTCTGGAAGAGTGAGGCTGCTCTGTGTGTGTATGTCTGTATGTGCAAGGATGCACAAGTGTGGATGCTGCTGCATGCATGTTCTGGTGCATGTGTGCAGCCAGCTCTGTGTGCATATTCTGGTTTGCACAAGCAGTCTGGGCTTTGCTCAAGCAGTCAGGGCTGTGTTCAAGCAGTCAGGGCTGTGTATGTTCTGCACACATGCATGTGCAGATTTGGCTGTCTGAGGACACAGTCAGTGAGCAGCAGACACAGGTGCAGCTGGCACTGTGTGCATATTTGTGAGTGTTTGTGTTCCTGTGTGTGCCTAGACCACAGCTGGTACGTGCTGTCAGCCTGTGGGGCTGCCTGTGCTCCTGGTTTGCTCGAGCTGAGGAGGTGATGGCAGTACCCAGAATCTTGTGTATGGACAGCACAGGGCACTGGGGTTGGTGTGCCTGTCCTGACTCCTCTGATGCGTTTCTAGCTCATGCTGAGTTGCCAGTCATAGTCAGTTCTTCCCTGACGGGTTCACACACGGGCATTGCAGGGCAGGGCGTAATGTTTGCACAGCAAAATCCAAATTAAATAGGAACCAGCTGAGTGTGCTGCTAAAGGCAGAGGGACTTTAAGCGTGGCCACGTTCCTCCTGCTCACTCAGGCTGGCACAAAAAATTGAAGCACACAGGATCCTTGGGGACCAGCTCTCAGCTACCACAGGCAGCACCAAAGAAGCTCATTTTCAAGCTTGCCCAGTCCCTGGGTCTCCCATCACCTGCCAAGTCTGGGTGAGACAGGTGGCTTTGGTAGAGGCAGGAGCTGCTCAAGGGCACAGAGTGAGGGCTGACCCCCTTCTCCCACCCTGCAGGTTTGAGCCCTGCACCAACGTGACAGCTGAGGTGTACCTGCGCGCCTACCTCTCACCATGCATCAACGACTGCGGAATCTATGGCCAGTGCAAGCTGCTGCGCACCAACAACTACCTGTACGCTGCCTGCGAGTGCAAAGCTGGTGAGAGCTGGCCCACACACCCCCAGCATCCTCCCCTTCTCCTGCAGGTCTCCTATCCCAGTAGTCCATTGCCCTGGTTTTAAGGACAGTTATCTGCCAATAAAGGCAGAAGCTTCTCTTTGAAATGGAGAATGCAAACCCCCTCCTTCCAAATTATTATAATTTTGAAATTAAGGGGCTCTCAGGCAAAGATATGGGAATTAGGAATAACAGTTCTTTACTGGGAAGATTAAAATAGAAATACAGAAATACAAAAAACAATCCCAACCCTGACAGAGTCAGAATACAACCTGACACCCCATCAGTCAGGGTGTTGGCAGCAGTCCAATCAAATGGTGGCTACAGTCCCCCTGCAGGGGCAGGGGTAGTTCAGCTGAAGCAGTGCTCCTGTAGAAGGGTGCAGCCTTCCTCCAAAAGTCCAGGGATGATGTAGAAAAGGTCCAGCTTCTCCTCTGGAATCCAGTGGAAAGAAGGTAGCCTGCTGTCCAACAGCTCTGTTTTTATCTAGGTAGGAAAGGCTTGGCTCCTCCCCAATGGCTGGAGCATCTCTCAATGGATGATGTAATTTTATCAGTCATACAATGGGACCTAATGGGCCAGCAGCAGATGATGTCTTCCTGGAGGGAGGATGGGTTGTGGAAAAGATAAAGGTGATTGCCCCATCTTGTCTTAAAGATGGCCCATTAGCAGAATACTGTGTGCCAGGGAGATAAGGAATCACTACCCTGGTTTTAACAGATGGTGATAGAATACACATTTCTGACTACATCAACCCAACACATCCATTCATGCCAGGTCTCTGCAGTGTGCTGGAAAGGGGGTTCCCTCCTCCCCCCCCCAGCTCCTGCGGGTGCCGCAGTGGTGATGGCAGCTCTCCCTGGTCACAGGCTGGAACGGCTGGGGCTGCACGGACAATGCTGAGGCTTTCTCCTATGGCTTCCAGCTCCTCTCCACGCTCCTGCTGTGCCTCAGCAATGTCATGTTTGTGCCTCCCGTGGCCATTGCTGTCCGCAGCCACTACCTCCTAGAAGCTGCTGTCTACATCTTCACCATGTTCTTCTCCACTGTGAGTGTGGCATGGGGCAGCTGAGGGGCAGGCAAGGGGCTGGGGTTGTGCAGGGCAGCTCTCATACCCTTTCCCTGCTACCCTAGTTTTACCATGCCTGTGACCAGCCAGGCATTGTGGTGTTCTGCATCATGGAGTACGATGTGCTGCAGTTTTGTGACTTCTTGGGCTCTCTCATGTCTGTCTGGGTCACTGTCATCGCCATGGCCCGGCTCCAGCCCATAGTCAAGCAGGCAAGTGTGGGGAGGGGGCATGCAGAGCAGGCATGGAAGAGATTTATCCTGATGGGTGCCCCACTGCCCCACAGGTGCTGTACCTGCTGGGAGCCATGCTGCTCTCCATGGCTCTGCAGATGGACCGTCACGGGCTCTGGAACCTTCTGGGGCCCAGCCTTTTCGCTTTGGGGATCATGGCCGTCGCCTGGGTAAGATGGTGTCCCCTTACATTCCCATCCTGGCTGCCCTCAGCATCCTGGCCCTGCCAGCATCTCCCCTCTGCTGCCTTCACCTTCCCCGTGAGCCCCTCTCCCTGGCTCCCGAGGGATGTGTCCCATGGCACAGGGGCTGTGCCTGCCCCTGCTGTGGGTGCCCCTTCCAGCCTGTCCTCTCCCCACCGCAGACGGCTCGCACCATCCGCCGCCGCCACTGCTACCCACCGACCTGGAAGCGCTGGGCGTTCTACCTGTGCCCGGGCGCGCTGATCGCGGCGGCGGCCGTGCTGCTCTACGCCTTCGTGGAGACAGAGGAGAATTACTTCTACATCCACAGCATCTGGCACCTGCTCATCGCTGGCAGTGTCGGCTTCCTGCTGCCGCCCCGTGCCAAGCCCAGCAGGCGCCTGGGGCCGCTGCCCCGGCGCAAGGGATGTGGCTACCAGCTCTGTGTCAACGAGCAGGAGGAGCTGGGGCTCGTCGACCCCGCTGTGGCCTCCATCAACAGCATTTGTACCAGCTGATGCTGATGCCAGCTCAGACTCCTCTGTCGTGGACAGCAGCCTTGTGGGGCTTGGCACCCACTCTCTTTGCTGGCCACCCACCTCTGGGAGTGCCAGGACTCCTCTGGGCAGGCACACAGCCACCTGTGCCAACCTGTTCTTCCAATTACAGCCTGATTGAACTTGTCTCCAGGGGTTGCTGTGGCTCAGTCTGGGGCAGAGTGGGGTCTCAAGGCTGAGCTGGGTCACATTCCTCTCTTTGCCAGGTCATGGGGGTGCTGAGGGGATGTGGGTGGGAGTGGAGGGGAGGAATGGCAACAGTGTCTGGCTGTCAGTCAGAGCTGCTCTGTGGTGGCTGCTGTGGAGGTGATGCAGCTCCCATATAGAGCAAAGTCACTGGCAAGAGATGGGGAGCAGGGGCTGCAGTGATTTGGCTCCTGGCATGACAGGTTGCAAGGGTGGGATGTCTTTGTTGGGGCACTCACAGGCTGGCTGTAATGTCTGACCCGGGAGCACCTGTGCTGTACCAGGGCATCAGGGACCCTCTCCAAGCTTGCAGGACTGTGGTGAGTCCATAGCTGTGGGGGTAGGTGCCACTGGGGAGTGATGCTGGAGCTGCCTGCCGTGGCAATGCACAGGTCTGAGAGGGCTCTGCCTGCAAGGGCCACATCCCCAGGAGCCCACTGTCTGCTGGTGTCACCCCACTGCCTGGGGCAGCCTGCCCCAGCACTCCACAGGTCACTACACCCAAGGAGCAGCGGACTAGTGACGTTGTGTGCCTGCGGTTGCCACCAGCCCTTTCTCTGCAGGGCATTGGGATCCAGTGGGAGGGTACCTTGTGACCCGGTTGGGACAGCCCTTTCTCAGCCCCTGCTCCTTGTCTGGCTCATGGCCAGACCTGTGGGCTCAGCACCCACTGCAGCCAGTGGTGACCACAGTGTGGTGACAGACACATGGCTCTGTGTGTGCCTCAAGGACAGGGGGTTTTTAGTCTGCTACAGCAGCTCAGAGGGGTCAAGAGAGACCAGGGAGGACAGGGAAAGCTTCACTTACACTCCTCACACCCATGGGGATTTCCCCAATCTCCTGAGAATTTCTCAGCCCTGCAGGGGTGTTCACGGGGGAATCCTGAGGCAAAGCTCTGCATCCTAGCAGCCACATCCTAGCTCAGCAGAGCCCACCCGCCAGCAGCCCCCCTCCCTGTACCCCTGGGGACACAGCCCGGCACAGGGAGATTTACTGGATGCTTAACAGGATTAGCAACTGCAGGCAGGCAGGCATCTATGTAATAGGATTGCAATCTAATTAAAACTGCTGCCTGGGAGCTGGGCCCCAGCTGGCCAGAGCAGGGTGGGCTTGGGGGTCTGTGTGGGCAGCTGAAAAGGACTGTGGGGATGGAATTGGCAGAACAGGAGGAGGATGAGCTGGCAAGGACCATGGCAGTGCTGGTGAGTTCAGGGGTTTGCTGCCTCTGTGCCTTAGAGTGGGATATGCCCACGGGGAGCCAGCTTGGTGTGAAGGTGTGCTGGGCAGCCTGGGCAGGAGCCCCAGTCATTGTACAAGGACTGGGGAACCTGCATCTGCCACTCTCCTTTTCCCCTGAGCTCATCCTCCAGCCCTCTCTCTGCCATACAGAATATTCTGTCTGGTCTGGCCAGGTGGGAGATTAAGGATTAATTTTTTAATTAAGTCCAATTGCACCCCACTGGCAGTAGCAGCCCCCAGAGGATGAAGAGCTCATCTTTAGCTTTCACACCAGTAAGAGGGTGGAGTAGAGTGCATACTGGGCACAAACTTGTCCTACACCAATGCACTCCAGTTTCATGGAGGTGTTGGGGCTGCATGCAGCATCCTTATCCATCCCTCACCTCCTGTCTCACTGCTGCAGGACTGAACTGCAAACCTGCTGCTTGTCAGAATTGTGAAGACTCTCAGTAACAGAGCCAGTGGTGGGATGAGCTCACCCTTGCAAGCAGCTTCACAGCCCCTGGTCTTCAGGGGCTGCAGACACCATGGGGGTGACACAAGTGGGATTGGACACTTGAGGGGTCCTGGAAGAGCTGGGCAGGAGAGCTGCCCAGGGAGGCCTGGAGCACACACCAGCTCTCCTAGATACTGCTTTTCTGGGCTGCTGGTGCAGCTCAGAGCTCCCTCTCCTTTTAATTAAACCTGCAACTGCATTTTTCATCTCAAGGACAGGCCACGCATCTGACCGCACTGCCCGGGAGGGAGCTCGGCCAAGCAGCACTGGAGGGGATCCAGGCATTCTCTGCCAGCCCGGCTCATCCCTGGAGGCCCATGGGCTGCCTGCTGAGAGCTGGGAATCCCCATTCTCACCTCATCTCCCAGTCCCAGGGTGGGCAGAAACCCATTCCCTTGCCCAAGAAGCTGGCACAGTGAGGTGCACTGCAAGTTCAGAAAACACAGCACTGCAGGACAGAAAGGTTTTTTGCTCACTGCTCCAGGCACCAAGCATGGAGAAGCAGGTCTCCCCTCTGGGAAACCCAGCACAGGGGGTGTGTGTGCCTCTCCCAGCAAGCCTGTCTATGAGCATGCTGGGACACACCATGGAAGACTCAAATTCCTCTCAGTCACCTCTCCCTTGATGCAAGGTCAGGAGCACCAGTGTGTCCATCCCTATGGGTCTAGTGAGCTTTTCCATCTTGGTTCTTCATAGCCTCCAGCCTCTGCCCCATGAGGAATGCTTCTGCCTTCCCCTCCTGCTCAGAGAGTTGGGGTCTCTGTGACTCCCACCCCCTCAGTGTAAACAGCTTTCCCGATGCTCCATCCCTGCCTCTACCAGGCACAGCAACCACATATCCATGGCAACCGTATCCCTATAACAGCCAGGTACATCTGACATCCCCATGGCAACCAACTCCCGCAACAGCCGATGAAGAGCTTTGCTTCCTCAGTGCTGGAGAGGGATGGGGGGGATTCGAGCCATACCAGGTCAGGTGGTGGCAGGGACTCGGGGACAGACACAGCAGGGAAGGGTTTTTGACTCGGTGTGTGGAGCAGCAGAAGCCTTCACAGCCTGACAGGTAAGATGCAGGCGACACAGGGGATGCATGAGAAGCCCTGGGAACAGCATCACCCTGATTCAGCCTCCTGCATCCCAGCTCCATCCTGCCTGCTGGGCTGTCAGTGCCATTCCCTGCTCCAACACGAGTTTCTTGGGTATGTGCATCCCAAACACTGGTGGTGTGCTTCCTGCCCCACCAACTAACCTCCCCCCACCCCAGTCCCCAGTAAAGAGGTGCTCTGCCTGTTGCCCTCACTCTGCCCTCCTCGGGGGCTGCCAGACCCTCCCACCACTGCCCGCCCAATGCCTGCTGTCCGAACCCATCACCCAGCAGCCCTGACGCAGTCTGTCGTTGCAGATGGCAATTGTATGCCATGCAACTTTAATGTCTCAGGCCTGAATTATTGAGCCCTGCAGCAGACTGCGTGCACACAGGCAGGACCCGGCATCCCTCCTCCTCTCCCTGCCCGTGTGTGCCTGACCAGGCAGCAGCGGGTGGGGCTGGCGAGAGCTCCAAGGTTTTGGGGTCTCTCTGGGGGCACAAGGGTGCTGTGCTCCTTGCTAACCACCGTGGCTGGGAGGTGTGGGTGGAACAGCGGTTAGTGGTGTCACCAAATTGGTCGCCTGGGGGGTTGGTGAGTCTGCAGGCAGGTGTGTAGGGAGGGATGTGTAATTCTGCTGTCCCCGCCCGAGCATTTTCTCAACCTCATGAAACTCCAGGTCTAGAGGCAGTAGATCCCCGACAGCTGCCCTGCAAGTCCTCACCCCTCCTGCTCATTGTGCTGCCAGACCCCAGGGAGGAAAATCCTTTCCACCCCAGTCAATGTAAATCCCATGGTGGATACAGACAGAGCTTGCTCCCTGGCCGGACACAGCTGTCACTGTGCTGCTCTGGGGATGATGAAGGGCTCAGAGGATGCCCTGGCTGCTCTCTTATTTTTGCAGTTTGCCTGAAGCACCCTGCAGCCACTCGATGATTTTCTCATCAGAGTAGCAAGGCTTGACTGCCCTCCCCACACAGAGCCATCCATCACCCACGGCTGGCACCACCATACAGCTCACAGGCACTGGACCTGCCTGCCCTGCTCGGTCCCTGGCTGTCCCTCAGCCCTGCAGCCAGTGCCTGCACCACGGGCACCCGGAGGGAGCAGCTCTGTGCATGCAAATAAACCCGTTTTCCCCGGGGCAGCTTGCTCACCCCTCCTTCCCCCCCATGCCCTAGCTCCAGGTCTCATCATCCCCGTTGCCATCCCCAGCTTTCAGGGGATGGGATCAGGGACCCCTCAAAGCTTCAGCCCCATGCTGCATGCTGGGGTGAGGACCAGGCACTCACAAGTGGGAGAAAACAGCTACAGATGGAGAAAGCCCAGCTCCAGTGCCAGGGGCCAGCTCTCCAGCCGTGTTCCTGGGAAACACCCTGCCATGGGCACCTGTCCCATAGAACTGAGACACAGCTGAGCATGACAAAATCAGCCCAGAGCAGGGACAAGTGGTTCTCAGGGGGACCCAGGGCACTGAGAGCCAGCGTTGTCCCAGCAGCACATCATGTCACAACACCTGGAGAAGTGAGGAAACAGAAGAGTGGCAGGGCATGAGGGTTTGGCATGAGGGTAGGGGTGCAGGGGCTGTGGAGATGAGGGACAAAAGGCTTGGCTGTACTCACAGAGACCAGAGCATTGCAGGGGGAATATGTCGAGGGACAAACAGCAGCTGCTGTGGTCACATAGCTGGAAGGGAGCAGCAGACAGGAAAGGGGGACACTGAGACATGGGAAATGAGGAAAATGTGGTGGTGATGCAAAGCATCACGATTTTCAGCTGCTGTTAATTGAGTTTCTTGGAGAGGTTGGTGGGGAAACGTGTGGGGGGGCTAGACTCAGGACTTTATCCCTGGCAATTTAGAAGAGGGCTGTTGAAGACCTGCTCTGTCGAGCGGAAAAACCACTTGAGTCGTGCTTAACTTCATCAAGGGAACTGCATAGAAATCAGGGAGCTTGCTAAGAGAAATTAATAGAGCAGCCAGGGGGGCTGTCTGCCTGCAGACAGCATGAGAACTGCTCAGATCCGCATGCTGGAGACTTCCAGTAAATGAACACGACCTTTAACAAGATTTGCAAGGCCAGCATGGCCAAGGAGCAGAGTGAGTAAATGGGTGGGAAAGGTCATTCCTCAAGGAAGGGAGCCGTGCCAAAACGAAGGGCACATGAAAGGGGGGGGAAGGTTACATGAAAAACCAGAGCAAAACAACCCCCAAGCAGCCTGTGAGGAAGATCCTAGCAACAGCTTAAAATTGCAAATAATTTTGCAGTGCGAAATTTGCTAAATTGTTGCCATAGCAATGAGAGTTTGGGGATGTCCAGGGGTGCATCAGAGTGCTCTAGCTCAGATCTACCCCTTTGGATGAATCTTGGGGTAGGATCTGTGAGTCCTGCAAGCTCTTTCTGTTAGGACAAGTGTTTCTATCCCCAGAACAGACATCTACAGCCCACAGAGGGGTGATGCTGAAGGAGCAGCCTTGGCACATCCTGACTGGAGAACAGAGGAAGAGCTGGGATTGCAAGGACAAAGTCTACAAGTACAAAATGCAGCTGCACTTGCTGTCAACTGGTAGGAAATTAAGGCAGTTGCTCTTGTGAGAAATCAGCCTTGCACCAACAGAAATCAAGCTGTTACACCAAATGCAATTGTGGATAAATTTATCTTAAGAAGCAAGCCTGCAGAGGAAGATAAAATCATGTTAGCAGAGGCTGAGAACATTGTCCATAGGATGCAAATCCACTGTTCCCTTTATGGCTTGCAGATTAAAGTTTTCCCTAAAAAATCATTTCCCCCCACTCAAACACTACGACAAAAATTTCCCTTGAGTCCCAAATGCTAAACAATATGTTGTTATGTATGAACAGAGCTCTCAATGGAGACTGCATTAAAGAAATCACATTGAAGCTTCCTGTTCGACTGCGAGATGTGCCTGCAATGAGAGGAATATTACAGATTACTCTCACTTTACATAAATATGCTTCATCACCTCCACAGCTAAAACACAAGGCTCTGCATTTTGAAAAGGAATGTTTTTGGCTAAAATTAACTGGGCTTGGAACAAGTGCAATCCAGAGGCTCGTGGCTCAGCAGGATGGGAGGTAAGTCCCTGAGGGCTCCGTGTGCCAAGTCCTCCTGAGAAGCTTTGCCCCAGGGCTTGCCTGCAGTCAGCAAATCTCCTGCCAGCACAACTACAAATCCCAGATGAGCCCATGAGGATTGTTGTTCTAATTAACTAATGAAGTCGTCTCCTGTTGGGAAGATGAATAATCTGAGCTGGAGGCTCCCTCCCTGTTGTGGGGGAGGACCTGGAGCAACACCCACCTCCTCTCAAGGGACCTCATAAATGTTTGTACACCCCGAGGTTGTACTTGCTGCAGGGAGCTGCCAAGTGCTCCTAGATACAGCATCTCCCTGCACCCTGCCTTCAACCTGCCTTCAACCTGCCTTCAAAAACCTGTCTGACCCCGTCCTCTGTCTGGCAGGTCCAAAGGCAGCTCAGCTGCTCTCATCCCTGAGTTTTCACTTTGGTCTCATAATTTTTAGGCAAATCACAGGAGAAAAATTAATGTTTGAGGAGGGTGAAGTCTGTGCAGGATCTTCCTGAGCTGCAGCCATGCGCAGCACAGGAGGATCCACTTCAAAGGGAGGAGCCACTTCATTAAAAAAGAGAACTAGGGCTTTTGATATCAAGATAAACATCCTGATACACATCAAAGCATCCTCCTCTCCTTGTCCTTAGACACCCTCTCCTGCTTCACTCAAGTTCTGGATTTTGGAATTATGCCTCTGCCTAATCCATGCTGTGCTGCATCCCATCTGGATGGTTGTTTGGTGGGATAGATTCTGGGTGCTCTTTCGTGGTGTGTGAGACCTTCAGGTCATGTCCATGAGCCTAAACGCTCTGTCATTGCCTTCCATTCCACATACGAAGAGCTAAGAGCTGCTGGTAAAAGTGATTCTATTTCCATGGAAAAAATTCACGTTTTTAAAGTGCAATAGAGAAGGGGACAAAGGTTGCCTGAAAGCCCAGTGGCATCCATCCCTCTGGACCCCTGCCCGAGGCTGGCAGCAGGCTGGGCATCCAGTAGCCTGGGAGACAGAACTGAAGTGTTAACACTGACCACTGGCACAGGGAGAGGTGTGAGGATGCAGGGGCGGTGTGTGCACAGGGTGGGAGTCACACCATGGTAAACCTCTCCTTCAGAATTTGGAGATTATGAGAAGGATTTCATAATGCTCAAGAGCCATGTCCTGCTCCTAGTAGCTTGTGCTTTTGCTGTGTCCAGGGGCTTTATCAGAGTGGCCGCCAGAGCTCAGCTGAAGGGTGAGCTGTGGCCAGGGGGCCTGTGTACCCCTCACCAGGTCACCCCAGGCCTTGGGGCACTCCTTGGGACAGGAAAGAGAAGTGGAGTGGCTGATGCAGAGGGGAAGACACAGGACTGAGCATTCGGCTATTTGCAGCCACTACAGACAGCCCAAAGCTGCTGTCATCAGGGCAGTCATTTGGGTCACATCACCTGTACCCCAGGTTTGTGAGACAGGACTGGGCTCAAGAGGGCACAGAGCAACACCTCCAGGTCACAGCATGGTACAGGGGCAAAGAGCTTGCTGCTCCTGCAGGTAACAATTTCATTACTTAATTCTTCTGGGTATTAAACATAGGCTCTGGACTAGGAGAGGCCAGGCAGGAAGGAAAGGATCAGGAGAGGGGTACAGCTTTGACTTGTTCTAGAGCAGGTCAAAAACAGGGAAAAATCCTCCCCTCAAGCCTCCACTATCCCAGGATCCCTTCTAGCTGCCCTGGCAGCTGGCTGTTGGGTTTCAGCTGCCCTGTGCAAGCTGTTGTGTGTGACGGAGGCAGAAGGAGTTGTATGCCCAGGCTGCCCAGACTAGCATCCTCAGGGTCCCTGGGCCACCAGACAGCAACACTGAAATCCTACTGAGACATGCTGGTATTTACACTTGTATTTCTAGCCTGGACAAAATCTTGCATACCCCAGAAGAAGCCCATCCTTTTTTCCTGTGTTCTCCTGGCTGTCACTCCAGCCCTGCAAGTGCACTTTGCATGTGTCCGGAGGGAGAGGGTCTCACCAGGCAGGAATTGTGATGGACACCCCCAGGAAAGGCGACGGCTGTGTCTGCCTCAGAGCCTTCCACACCTGCATCCCCTTGTGCCAGCCCATCACGCTAGCTGGAAGAGCCCTGCACCGCATCCCAGGGCTCGGGGCTCGCTGGGAAGAGGCTGGGGTCCAGCCCTACTCCACCGCCCCTCTGGCACCGCCCGGAGCCCACGCTGGAGGGGAGCAGGGCAGCCTGGGGTAAGGGATGCACTGCGGGCACAGGGAGAGCGAGTGCCACAGCCTGGCCCTGGCAGGACACCGCACGCCTGCCCAGCAGCCCCGGGGTGAACAGAGCGCCCAGGGGCGCAGCGCGGGGCCAGCCCCTTGGCACGGCGGACACCGTGCCGGGTCGGCGATGCCCCAGCCGCTGCGGGCCGGACCGGACCGGACCAGACCAGACCGGACCAGACACGGCCACACCGCACCAGGCACTGGACCCAGGGCTGGAAGGAGTAGGTGTAAACTCAAGTGAGGATCATGTCAGAACGGCAGGGAGCAAGCCAGGGTGTTGGGGAGCCTGGTGGGATGACAGGGATCATAGCAGGCTGATTGGGAGCACTACGGGGCAATCAGTGGAATGATGGGGAACACAGCAAGGTAAGCGTGGAGCATGGGCAACCACAGCCCAACCATTGCAACTTCATCAGTGCAAGCAGCAGGGCTCAGGAAGGGAGATCCCACCTTTTTCTTCTCTTTGCCCATCCTGATAGGTCCCAGGGAGAGAAATCTGGGGCAGAGATGTTTGCAGGCAGCGGCCCTACCACTGTGAGGCTTGAGGCCAGAGCTGCTGGCCAGCAGCCAGGCAGTTTCTGCTTCTGCTTGGGAGCACAGAGCATGTTTTGTATGCAGTGGTGGGAGCATCATGCCCACCAGGTCTGGCCCTGCTCCCAGCAGCCCCCGCAGACCCCAGCTCCCTGCCCACTGCATCACGAGGCCAGCGTGCCTCTGTGGCATGCCTTTCTCTGGCCCGGGGTGCACAGCTGGTATGGGATGAGGGACAGTGTTAGTGGTGGGGTCACGGGCTTTCCCAGCACTACTCACCCATATTTCTCCCCTGCCAGATGATGTCTGAACTGTGATGTTGTTGCTCACTGCTGCTGTGACCACATGTCCCCTGCCACCTCGCTGTTCTGTGACTGTGCCCCTGGTCCCCCTCCACGTGGGATTGACCACATGTGGGATGCTCCAGACAGCTGGAATGTGCACCTGGAAGACCTGGGGTGCCCTAGCAAGCTCCTGGAAGACGGTGGGGCAGGCAATGGGCCAGGACGTGCAGTGGGAAGGGCAGGAGTTCAGGGACATCTAGTTGGAGAGCTACAGAGATGTGTACTGCAACCTCACCTCACCCTAAAGGTCATGCATGGCATCAGGCAGTGGATCCATCATCTGTATATCTTCAAGATGGGATGACAACTGCTTCAACATGGACTGCTTGTCCACCTTCCTGGCTGGGCTTAATCTGGCACAGACTGGCCTCCCCTCTCTTCCAAGAGAAGTGGCAGGCCACCTGCCAGTCTTCCAGAAAGTGGCATCTGGCATGGCAGGACCATTTTCATGATGTCTACATGCCATGTCTGTACACTTAATCTACCTGGATGTGGAAAAGAGATTCTAGAGGCAGACAGCACATTGCCCCATCCCCATGCAGGATGTGCAGGAACTGGTGAAGGTGGTGGGGTCCAGCAAGGGCCAGAGGCTCTTTTCTAGGCACAATGTGCCATGGCATGTCTGCAGCTGTTACCTGATGATGATCCACATATTAAAGCAGGAAGATCCCTCCTGGAGCAGCAGGACCTCACCAGAGCGTGTGGCAAGCCCACAGCACTGGCTGTGAAAGTCCCAGATTGTCCCCTGGAAGAAACCTGCCAAGGACCTGGACACTACGGCTGCTGCACATGCTGCTTTCTCAGCACAGCATCACCCACTCCTCCTCCCTTGGAGAACGATGCAGCCTGAGCTTCCTGGCTGGTGATGCCCACCCCAGGCACTGCTGTAAAGGGTAGAAAAAGTATATCTGCCCCCCACTGTGTGGGTTGGGAGTTTCTCAGAGTCTGTAAACAGCTGAGTTTCCCTCATGCTCATCTCGAAAGTGAGAAGGGGAACATTCCCCAGAAGGGGGAAAGAATTGGTCAGTTGCCATCACTGGTAAAAAAAGCTATTTTTAATTTTATTAAAATGTCTCTCTAGTATAAACTTTCAAAATATCTGGAACCTCTGATATAAAGATTTGTGCCATGGCTCTGTACCAAGGCTGTTGCTCCTGGGACCAGTGATGGTGGCAATCATGGGTGGATTCACCTGGCATCAGGGGACAGCTGAGGCTCCTCTTTGTGATCCGGAGAAGGGTGGGGAGCACCAGGGGAGCAGGGCAGTCCAGAGCCACCCTCAAAAAGGGGCACATGGGGGACGTAGTGGCCAATGGGGCCGGGATAGGTCTGTGGCCGTAGCAAGAGTTGGTGCAGGGTCTCGCCCACCTGCACGAGGCTGTGGGAGAGGAGGTGGAGGTGGGAGACAGTGTCGCTGGCCAGGCTCTCCAGTAGTGCCTGCTGCTGCCGTGATGTCTGCAGGATCTGCACCAGGAGCTGCTGGACGTTCTGGAGCAAGCCTGCCACGCCAGACCCTGCAGTGAGACAGGGGTCAGTGGCACCTCACCATGGCTCCTCCCTGTGAGGCTGTCAAGAAGCTGCAGGGAGCACCACCATGCAGGCTTGTGTCTGATGCATCTTCACCTACTGCTGGCTGCTCACTCATGGCTGCTGTCCCGTGGGAGCCTGCGGCTGCAGCAGACAGTGGCAGCATTTGGTTTCCTCTTCCCACCCCCAGGGACATCTCACCAGGAAAACCTGTCACAAAAGCTTGGCATGGAGGAAACAACAAGACTGATGGAGACACCCAAGCCCCAAATTTAGCCTGACTATAACACAGAGCCCTGGGAGGGCACTGCCTCTGGGAACCCATGCCCTTCTCACTGGCAGGACAGGATGGAGCTATGCCCTGGAGCACAAGGACTTGGTCAAAGCTGCAGACACTTACAGGCTTTCCTCAGCTCCTTCCTGCTTCAGATCAGTGTGACAGCCTGGAAGGAGAGCAGACACAGCCTGTGAGCTGCAGCCACCTCCTGCCCCAGGGCACACAGGTGTGGTAGCCAGGGCATGGTACTCACCCAGGAGGGAGAGGGGAGGGAAGCAGCCACCGGCGTCTGCAACGAGAACCATATCAGAGCCTGCTTGTGGGGCTGAGGGGGTTTACTGAGCTGAGCAGGGCAAGGAAAGCCTTACGTGGCATGGCAGGGGGTGTGGGTGGCACTCCAGTAATGTGGTCCCCACCAGCTGCTGGGAGAAAGCAGAGAGGAGAGATACACCTTCTGAAGGGACCTGCTGGTGGATCACCACCAGCTCGGGGTCTGCCCAGCTTGTCCCAGCCAGCCCCTCAGCCTGACATGCCCTAGCCACAGCTCCAGAGCGCCCTGCAGGGCCCCAAAGCATTTCAGAGCTAGGTACAAAAGCAGGAGTCACTCACCCACCACTGCAATGCAGCCACCTCTGGGCTGGAAGGCAGCAGCGGCGGAGCAGCGCGCAGCAATGCTACACAACAGACTAGGACTGGAAGAGAAGGAGAATCCCACATCCACTTGAAACTGCAGGGGGAATTTGGGGAGACAGAAGGTAGTTACCCAGTGTGGGAAGATGGCTGGGGTGCCCATCTGCAAACCAGACTCAGGGATGTGTCCTGCATCACCTCAGTGCCAAATCCCTGGGAGCTTGAACAGTGAGGGCTGTGCAGGATACATACATGGGTGGGCTGGAGGGCAGGGGAGCTGCAGGCAGCTCTGACCTCACACACAGCCCAAACTCGTCTGAAGCTTTATGGTGTTACTGGGCAAGTGAGGAGCCAGGAACTGCTGAAGAAAAGGGAGTCACATACCCTGCAATGCCACCAGCCACGAGATCCCTGTGCTGTATCAGGGCCACTGCCCCTTCTAGACCTCTCATGATCTGCCATAGGGCAGCCAGCAGCCATGCCCTCAGGCTGGGACCCCCTTTTGCCCCAGCCCACCCAGCCCCATCCCCACGTTCTCTGGGGCTGGTTTGGAGTCAAAGCCTGTGGAGACGGAAGTCCAAACACACCATCACTGACCACCCTCGCTGAGGAACATGTGATGGATGCCCTGATTCTCTCAGCCTCCCATTTCCATCACGCTGGCATGGGTTTGGGCTGGAGCCGTGGCCACGCAGCTCAGTGCAGCTCAGTACTTACGACTCTCTGGCTCGTCCTTCGCACGCTGCAGCACCGGTGACAGCAGCGTGCCGGGGGTGTCCCTGCCAATGTCGTGCTCTGCAGAAGGAGGTGAAGGGGTGCAGAAAAGAGCTTCAGTAACTGGGGGAAGAGGGGTGTCTGCCACCTTGCAGCCAGGACAAGCCCCACTCTGGCTGCATGAGCCCACGGATACCTGGTGGCTCTGGTGAGGATGGAGAGCGTGTGGCAAGGGTTGACCTGCGCTTTCTGGAAGGCAGCTTCGCCACGTCTAGGGGAAGAGAGGGCAATCAAGAGACCTTGGGTGTCCACGCAGCACCAGCCCCCAGGTCCAGCCACCCCGCAGGCCCATCCCGGTGCCCACCTGGCATCCTCCGCTCGCCAAACACCGGCCGCCCGGCCGCCTTCCAGATGCTCTTCATGGCTCGGTAGTGCGGCGGCAGCCGGGCCGAGTGCTGTCCCGCCCTGCGGCGCGTCTCCCGCTCCGAGTGGAAAGCCTGCTTGAGCGCCTTCCACTTGGAGCGGCACTGGGCCACGCTGCGCCCGTAGCCGGCCTCGGCCAGGCCGCGGGAGATCTGCCGCCAGAGCGCCTCGTTGGGCCGCGACGTGGAGGCCATGAGCAGCGCGGCCTGCCCCGAGCCCCCCACCAGCGACAGCAGGCTGCCGACCTCCGCCTGCGTCCAGGCCCGCCCGCGGGGCATGCTGCCGGGCCGAGCCGGGGGCCCGCGATGGCCCGGGCCCGGCCGTGCGCTCCCAGGGAGGGGCCCGGGAGGATGCCCCGCCGGGGGCGGCACCGGGAACCGCGCCGGGAGCTGCACGGGGAACCCGTGCACGGGGAGCGCCGCGCCGCCGGTGGCACCGGGAGCCGCACCGGGAGCCGCACCGGGAGCCGCACCGGCACCGCACCGGCACCGCACGGCCCCTGCGCCGCGCCGGGAGCTGCCGGGAGCCGCAGCGAGCATGTGCAGCCCCGGGAGGAGCCGCTGGGAAACGTAGTCCCGGACGAGACAGCCTCCCCCAGCCACAGCCCGGCTCGGAGCGCGGTCGGTGTCTGCCCGCAGGCTCCCCGCGGCTCGGGGGAGCTCTGCCGCTCCCCCGTACGAGGACGCGGCAGGGATGGCCCTCACGGCAGCCCTGGAGGCTGGGGCAGGGGAAGGAGCACCCAGCCCCCCATTTTCCAGGGCTGAGATGCAGCTGCAGCCCCATGCAAAACAAGTGGCTTGTAAGCAAACACCCGGTGGCCTTGCTCTTGGAGAGAGGGACATGGGAATGAATGTGTCCTGCTGCCCCAAGGATACCCCATCAATCCCTAGGGCAGATCGGACCGAGAGAACCACGCTTGTTGAACCTGGTTGAGAGAAAGTTCTGGGGAGACCTTAAGGAGCTTTCCAGTACCAGAAAGACTATAAGAGAGCTGGAGAGGGACTTTTTACAAAGTGTGTAGTGATAGGAGGAGGAGGAGGAGGAATGGCTTCAGACTGTCAGAGGACAGGTTTAGGTTAGATATTCATCATAGAATTGCAGAATATCCTGAGCTGGGACCCACTGGGGTCATCAAAGTCCATCTCCTGGACTTGCAGGGACACCCCCAACAATCCCTCATGTGCCTGAGAACATTGTCCAAATACTTCCTGAGCTCTGTCAGTCTTGGTGCTGTGATCACTTCTCTAGGGAGGCTGTTTCAGTGCCCAACCACCCTCTGGGTGAAAAACCTTTCCCTAATATTCAACCTCAACCTTTCCTGGCACAGTTCCCTCATGTCCTGTCACTGATGATCAGAGAGAAGAGATCAGTGTCTGCCCCTCTGCTTCCTCTTGTAGACTGTGATGAGGTCTCCCCTCACTCTGCTCTTCTCCAGGCTTGAGCAACAAAGTGACCTCAGCTGCTTCCCATATGGCTTTTCCTGTTCTAGTAAGAAAATATTGCAAAGGTGGTGAGGCACTGGCACAAGTTGCCCAGGGAAGCTGTGGATGCCCCATCCCTGGCACTGTTCAAAGCCAGATTGGATGGGGCTCTGAACCACCTGGTCTAGTGGAAGATGTCCCTGTCCTTGGCAGGAGGCTTGGAATGAGATGACCTTTAAGGTCTTTACAACTCCATGACACGGCTGCCCAGCCCAGCCGTGGCTGCATGTTTGAGCCAGCAGCCAGTCCCACCGCTTGCTGCCCCAAAGCCAGGGCTGTGCGGGTCCCTCCTGCTGGGATGCTGGCCTCACCAGGGCTGCCCCTTGCCCCAAATGTCTGGCAGTTCCACAACCCCCCGGGCTTTTGTTGCAGGTGGTGCCTCTGGGGACCCCACCAGGAAGTGACACTTTCCATTTTGCATCGCACCCGTCAGAGAAGCTGGGCTGGGAAAGGGTTGCCTCTGCCCCCGTGGGCTGCAGAGCAGGAGACCTTGGAAGAGATGGAAGAGGGTGTCATGTATGCTGACCTGCGCTTTCCCCCCACTCCAGGTAATGGCCCCCCAACTCTCTCAGTGGGTTCCCTGCCCTCCTGCAGCCCCTTGCCTTCCCCAGAAATACCCTCCCAGACCTGCTCCCCCCAGTCCCCCTTTTTGGGTGTCCTCTCTCAAAGAGCTCCTCTCCAGCCCTGTTGCAGGCTGCCTGCTCTCGGGGTGGGGGGGCAGGAGGGGCTCAAGGGCAGGGAATGCTCGCTGCACCCCCATGCCACAGCACAGACATTTCCCCTCTCTGGTCTGTCACCCAAGCTTTGCGTGCAGGGAGGTAATTTCTAGGACGAAAAGCTGCTGCAAATGGGCTCTCCCCCACTTTTTCCCAGGCTCCCTCTCTGCCTCCTGACATTCCACCTGGGATTCACAGACATTTCTTGGCTCAAGATTCCCCACTGCTCCCTCTCCCCCTCCCTAGTCTACGTTAACTCCTTTTCTCAGCTCCTCAGCAGCAAATGCGCCTGTCCTGGTCCTGGGCAGCCCTCAGCCTGGGTCTCCTCTCCCTGATGCTCCTGCTGGCACAAATCATCCTTGTCAGCCTGAGTTTCCACTGTAAGTACCAGCCATCCAGTTCCCAGATCTCTGCAGAGGGGTCAGGGCTGGCACCATAGCACTTGTGTACTAACCAACTGAGCTGCAGCTTCCCCATGGAGCTGGGTCCTTCTGCTTGGGGCTGAGAGCATTGAGGGTTCTGGGGCAAGAAGGAAAACTGGTGAGACAAGACACCACCTACGTGGCTGGAAAAGGAAGCTGGGGCGACAGCGTGGGCTTGGGGAAAGCCACTCTGTCACATGGCAGTGACAGAAGGGCAGGAGGGACAGCGCTGACACTGAAACTGAGAGACAGCAGCACTTTGCCTGAAAGCCTGTTGCATGGAAGGCTCCCAAGCAAAATCTGCAAGGACCTGGGCAGGTTTGGTGTACCTAAAGCAAGGCTCACCTCATCTGCATGAGGCTGTCCTGTGGGAGAGGACACTGGGTGCTGCTGGGAGCAGGAGCCCAGAGTCGCTGGGACACACCTGTGCTTTTTGCTGTAGATTTAGTGCAACAACAAACAAGCTGCACACATGGTCCCTGGAGTATAGAGGAGAGCCCCAGCTATGGGAAACACACACTGGAAGGTAAGAGAGCCTGGTGGGCTCCTGGATAAGGTTTGGAGAGGGCCTTACTGCTTCTTTCAAGCAGTAGGATCTGTCCATACTCGAAGATGCTTCCCTGATCTCTATCCCTACATATTCCTTCACCTTTACTGCCTGTCCCCTGGCTTGTGGCATGGAGAGCTGCCCCAGCACTGCTGAACAGGCTGAACTGCTGGGACCCCTTTAGAAGAGATGGCCCCAGATGGCTCAGTGTTACCTGGGCATGCCACCAGCACCAGGATCGTGGATGCCACCAGCATCCCTGTGCATATGACATCAGTTTCTGGTGCAGCTGAAACCTTAACTGAGTTCCCAGGAAATTGTGTTTGTATCACCTCACCAAACCTGCAGCTCCCTGCTCTGCTCATTGCCTGCACCTTCTTGTAACCATCCCCTTTTCCCGGGGCACTGGGACTGGAAGGTTGGAGCTGGGCTCCCTGGTGAGGGCCAGTGCAGAGTGGTCTCTGTGGGACAGACATACAAATACGGTTGGCTGATGCATGACTGCCCACTGTCACCCTCCTGGTCCCTTGGGCTGGGGGCTGGTGGCAGCCCCTGCCAGCTGCCCCATCCCACCTGCTGTGTTTCTGGTGTGCAGGGCCATGCCAGTTTTGCCCGGTTGGCTGGCTTTGGGATGCAGGGCAGTGCTACTACTTCTCCTCTGCCAAAAAGAGCTGGGAGCAGAGCAGAGAGGACTGCTGCTCCAGAGGGGCCCAGCTGGTCACCGTCCAAGCGAACACCACCCTGGTGAGTGCACCCAGCCTGGCCTGTCCAGCCCCCTGTGACCATTGGGCTGTCCTGGTGACCACCCCGCTGTCCCTCAGCAGTCACCCCCACACAGCATTGTCTCAGCTTCCTAGCCCATGTGCCTAAAGCCTAGCAAAACCTCCAGGCAGGGAGCTGGCAATGCTGTGCCCATGCAGCACAGCCCCCATCTCTGGTTGTGTGGCTGGGCTGGATGTCCCCCCAGGGGGCTCACGTGGGTCCTCTCCTGTGTTAGGCTTTCCTGGTGCGCACAGCTAACTTGGATGCCTTCCATGTGGGGCTGAAGCAGGATGGCATCAGGTCTGACTGGAAGTGGCTGGATGGCACCACACTGGAAGGGTGAGGCTATCAGCTTGTTCACAGCTAGGCACACTGAGGGTCCAGCACCAGGGCTCGGGATGGTGACAGGGACAGGCATACAGGGATGTGATCCGTATTTTGGCCACCTCTTTTCTTCCCAGGACTGCATTGGGGCATTTTAGGGGAGGGCTGTTTTTAGCAAGGGCCTGACCTTGGTGCCCACACTGCCTGGGTGAGGGGCTGCAGGGGGTCCCACAAAAGCAGGGTCCCAGTCTGGTTGGTGCTGAGCCCTGCTAGGATTGACCTGGGGGTACTTTGTGAGTGATGGGGCTGGGGGCATCAGGGCATGTGGCCTAACTGGGAGGAGGCTGGCAGGAGACTGCTCCATGGGGAGGGGAGGGCTTTCCCGCACACCATCCCTGTGCAGTGTCTGGTCCCTGGCTGCAGGAGCTGCTGATGGGACAGCCTCAGTTCTTCCTGCCCACCACATCTCAGCCCACTTTCTCCCTTGCAGGATCTTCCCTCTCCAGCGCTACACCAGGTCCTTCCAGGCCTGTGGCAGGGTGTCAGGCTTGGGACTTTTAGGTGGTGCATGTACAGAAGCCCTCAGATGGGTCTGCAAGCAGAAAGCAGCCACCCTGCAGTGGCTCCAGTCCTCACCTCCTGCCTTCCTCTGGGGAAACACCACCTACAGCTGTGTGAGGCCCTGATGGCTGTGGTGACCCCCAGCCTGTGCCACCACCCTGTTCCCTGCCTGACCTCAGTGCCTGGGCATTCCCAGGCTCTGCTGCCTCCTGGCCCAGACCTCTTTACCCTCAGGAGCTCTGCACTTTGCCAATAAATTCTGCCAATAACTGGAGCTGGCTTTGGGGTATGGGGGAGGTAGGATGGAGGTGCATCCTCCAGCTCTCAGACACAGTTACATCACTGACAAGTGGGAAATTGCATCTGCTGCTCTGTAGCAGGGAGCCAGCATTGAGCCAGCAGCAATCCAAGGAAGCAATCCATGGGAACATGGTCCAATGGCAGCGTGAAGCAGCTCCTGTGCAGGCTGGCACAGGTCCTGTGAAAGCTCTGGGATTTCTGATCAGGTGTTTGCCTGGGCTTTTGCCTCTTGGGGCATGCTGCTGAGAGGTGACCCTTGGCCTCTGAAGTCCCATGGAGGACTTGGGCTGGGCAGCAGGTTGTTTGGTGGTGCCTGCCCAGTCTGAGGAGGTTCCAGCAAACACCCTCACTTTGTTTTGGGGCTGGGTGATGTATGAGAGCCTAAAAGGCCAGCTGGGTCTTGATTTGGAGTTGTTTGGTCCCAGAGGCTGTTCTGGTTTTGGTATAGACCACTGGGTTGTTCCTGCAGGCTGCAGCTCTGGCACAGATCTGGCTGGGACTCCCTCTCAGCACATGCCAAAAAGACCAAGCCCCCACAGCCAGTGCAGCCTGTCAGCCTGAGCAGGACTGGGAGGGGGAAGTGTAGCCCTGCTGTGGCTTGTGTGCATGGGCTTGGGCTCTTCACAGCCTGGGAACCTGAGGACAGAGGATGCTGAGCAGGAGAGAACTTGTTCACCCCCCAGCCCCTAAAGTGAGAGCACACGCAGGAAAAAAACCCACTTTTTGCAAATAAAGCAACTACTTCTGCTTTTCTGCATATGAAGATGTGTCTCCATGCAGTATGTTCTTAGCCACACTTTGCCACCTGACCACAATGAAATACAACAGGACTGGGTTCCTGGGCTGCTGCTGCCCAGCTGCCTGCATGGCCCAGAGTGTGGCCCACACTGACCTGCATTTTGCTGAGGCTCCTGCTCGCTGCCCCACGTGCCCTGCAGACCCCAGTGAGGACAACATTCACACAAGAACCTGCTGCTGGGGCTGGTGCTGACAGTGAGAGCCTGGGTGAGAGCCCAGCTGTGTTCACTGCCACAGGGATACCCCAGCACAGGGTGAGCACTGGGTGATGGCAGTGGGACCGTGGGGTGATGCCTGTGGGCACTCATCTTGTTGCAGGTTTCCCGTGGAAGAGTCTCAGATGTCTTGTTCCACTAAGCCATTTATTCACAGCACAATAATACAGGAACAGCTCGAGATGGTTCCTCTGAGGAGGGACGCACAACGAACAAACCCTTGGGCTTTTATCCCCTCAATGTCTGCTTGTGCTCAAGCCTTGCTCCTCTTCCTCAGTTCTCTTTTCCTGCCCCATCTCTGTGTCCATCCACCTTGCTTTCATCACCCCTCTCTTTCCTTATCCAAAAGGTCAGCACTTCCTAGCTCCTGCTGTGTCTCTGTGTCCATACATCTGTCTGGCAGCACTCATCTTCCTGCCCTTTGCTATGCCAAAGGTTGGCAGTTCACAGCCTCTTGCCTTGGGCTCATACCCAGAGCTCAGTCTGCACTTCCATCTGCATCTCTAACTGCACCTTGCAAGCCCAGATACCTCTGGGTAGCAGAGGTATTCCTCAGCAAGGGGACATCTGTACCAGCCTTCCAGCTCACCTCTGCTGCCTTTCACTGGCAGATGGTGACACTGGTGTCCCTTTGAGGACTCTCTTAGTTTCCCTGGCTGCCCCTTGCCTCCGCCACAATTTGCTGCTGGCTCCTGTCTTGCCTTTTCTTATGCCTACATCACCTGTCCAGAGCTGAGCTTTGTTCTCCCACCTTGATACCAAGAAGAAGATGCAGCACATCTCCTGGGCATGTGACCATCCAGTATGGATGGGGAAAGCCAGGCAGGATTCACCAAGGGCAGGGGATGCCTGTCTGACCTGCCTGCTGCTGTGGGAACAATGGGCTGTGCATAAGGGGAGGGCAATGGGGGACAATTATCATGAACCACTGAGGTCTGGGATGTGGTGTTCCATGGTCTCCTTACTGGCAAAGTGGGGAGAAGTTGGGAGAAGAGTGTGGGTGGAAAACCTGAATGGTTGGAGGGCTGCAGTGGGTATCAGTAATGCCCTTGTTCCCTTGGCAGTCGCTGAAGGATTGATCCTGGGGTTTATGCTCCTTGGAGGCTTCATCAGGGCACTGGATGATGGGTAGGGCATGGCCTCAGGCAGCTGGGGGGCAATTCCAAACCACTAGTGTGTATACTGGAGGGCAGGACTGGGGTACAGAGAGGCCTGGAGAAACGGTTTAATGGGAGCTTGCTGATACTGGAGTGGGTAAAAGTGAAAATCCTGCAGCTGTGAAAAAAGGAGAAGCCACATATCAAGATGGGCAAGCAAGCAGCCATGCTGAACCAGCCTGGGGAAACCATGAACTAGAGGCTGGATGGGGTCTGCAGTGTGTCCTTGTAGTAGAAACTGCAACACTGTGGGCAGTGGAGGCTGGAGCTCAGGGCTTTAGGAGCATGGAGGATGTTTGGACTCTCCAGGACAAGCCAGACTCAGCAAGTCTTTGTTTTATATGACAGCTGAGACTGTAGGGAACCTGCAATCCTGTCCCAGCCTTGCCATGCCATTGGCTGGCCCACCAGCCTCTCTTTAGGGAAGCTCTCCTAGGACCTGCCCTCTCAGTCTGAAGCTATTTCCCCTTGTTCATTTGCTACAAGCCATTGTGTAAAGCCTCTCTCCAGTTTTCTTGCAGCTTTCTTTTCTCCAGCTTTCTTTTGCTACTGGAAGACCACAGTAAGATTTCCCTGAAGCCTTCTCCTTTCCAGGCTGTACAATCCCACTTTTCACAGCAGAGATGCTCCATCCCTCAGATTTGTGTCTCTCCTCTGTGCTCACTCCAGCAGGTCCCTGTCCCTCCTGTGCAGGGACCCCAGCTCTGGCTGCAGTGCTCCAGGTGCTCTCAGCAGAGGGGCAGAATCCCCTCCCTGCCCTGCTGCCCACGGGGCTCTGGATGCAGCCCAGGACACGTTTGGCTCTCTGGGCTGGGAGTGCCATGGCTGGGGCATGTCCAGCCTCTCACCCACAGCACCCCCAAGTCCTTCTGGGCAGGGCTGGGCTGGGGCTGTTCATGCCCAGTCTGTGCTGATACTGGGGCTGATCTGACCCAGCTGCAGCACCAGCACTGGGCCTTGTTTAACCTCATTATGTTCTCATGAGCTACTCCTTGAGCTTTTCCAGGTCCCTCTGTCCTTCAGATGTGTCAAACCACCTCAGCTTGGTGTCATCTGCAAACTTGCTGAGGGTGCAGTTGATCCCATTGCTCACTTTGTTGACAAAAGTACTAAAGTAACTTTGGTCCCAAGGTGGATCCCTGAGGGTCAACATTATCACCAGTGTCCACATCAGGATGCTGAGCCATTGACCACTATCTTCTGGATGCAGCTGTCCAACCTTACCTACTGAGCAGTTCACCCATTGAATCAATTGCTCAGATTTAGAGGGGGACTGTGTTGAAGGCTTTACAGAAGTCCAGATAGAAGACGTGTAGCCCTTCCCTTGTTCTGTGATGCAATTGCTCCATTGTTGGCCACTGGGTTGATTGGGCAGGACTTGTGGTGAAGCTGTGCTGGCTGTCTAAAGTCCAGCTTAGCAAAATGGTTGCCAACACATTCCCTCCTCTGTAGAAACACTGAGTGAGACAGGACCAGCACTGCTTCTGGACTTCCCCCATATCCCATCTGGGTCCTGGACAGGGGTCTCTCATCACCCTGCTTTGGCAGATAAGGTCCTACCACATTCTTAGGGATCTTTCCCCCTTGCTGGCAGGGGTCTCCCCTTTTCCCCATGTTCCCAAGTCTTCTCAGTGTTCCTTCCTCTCTCCCACTGTCTTATCAGTGCACCTCCATTTTTCAGGACCACCCTCATTTGCAGTTCCATTGCACCTTCTTCTTTCCATGGTCTCAGGATTCTCACATTCATCTCCCATGGTCTTAGGGCTCTTCATTGCCCTCGTTTTCCTCCCATGGTTTCAGTTTCCTCATTCATACACCATGTTCTCAAAGCTTCCCAGCACTCCCCCACTTCCCATATGGTCTCAGGGCTTCCCAGCATTTTCTCACGCTGATGGCACCATTGTCAGCACCCTTTTCAGGGAGGACCCCGCCCAAAGCCCCGGGCAGGTGATGAAGGCAGAAGAAAGGGCAGAACAAGAGCTGTCGATGCTAAGAGAAGGGACAGGCTGTAAATCCGAAAGTCTCCCCAAAATGGACAGGTTGAGGACATCAGCGTGTCATCCCCCAGCTCTAAAATGATGCAAATGGCAGATCCTGCAGCCCTGGCAGCCTTGGGGTAACAAAGAAGGCAGGAGCTGGGCTCTGCACTGGAGACCTGGGTCAGAGCTGCACTGGCCAGGGCGCAGAGGGACATGCAGTGGCACAGTACAAAGCAGTATTATATGTGTATGCATAAATGTGGGAGAGGAGAATAAGGTCTATTTTCCAAAATCGTTGCTTTAAAATAGAGACACTTTTCCCTAGCAGTTTTGCAACGCAATTGACACGAAGTGTGCTCAGGTGACAGTATCTCATGTCTCAGGACAGGTCCTGCTCCCGAGTCCAGTGATGGAGGGGGGTGGCAGCAGTCAGTCCTCAGCCAGAAAAGGTGGTTGGGTCTCAGATGCACTGCTCAGCTCTGGGGATTTCTCGCAGATCCACTGGAAGGCGCGGTGACAAGAAAGACTCCATATTTCCCAATCAAATACTGACCAGCACTCTGAACTATGGTGTCTCCTAGGAAAGAGGGCATATCTCAGGGCAGCAGTGACAACCTCCTACTGTGGACACCACTTCCCATAGATCCCAGTGCTGCTGGGGGGCAGGCACCTGGCACAAAGATCAGCCTGAGGAAGTGTCACATTCCTCCTCCTGCTCCTCTTCTCTGCCACTTGGATTTTTGGCACTGCACCCCAAAGCTTGGCTCTATCCTCACCCCCCTCCCTTGGGGCTCTGCTCATGGGACCATCAACCCTTTTATTGAGGGGTGTCACAGGGGCAGAATAGCACCTTACTACTATGGCAAAGGGCAGGTACTTGTGTCAAGGACTCTTGCACTTACAAGTGGTATTTGCTGTCTGTCCTTACAGAAGATCTCCTGGTCCCGTAAAAATATCTTTGTCCAATCCAGTACTTTGCCTTAGACTCGTGCACAAAATGCTAGGGCAGAGAGAAGCTGTCAACCACCTGCTTCATGACCAGCACTTGCCAGGTGCCCAGGAGCCCCAGGGCTGGCTGTGCTTCTCCCCTGGGATGCCAGGATGGGGACCTGGGCCTCATGGGCCCCCCTGGCACCTCCACAGGTACTGCTGCAGCTGGCCCCGCAGGGCTCTGCCCATCCCCACCCTCCTGGGGTACCACAAACCCCCTGCTCTGTACCGGCACTTTTGACGGTGGCCACTTGTCTTGGCCCAGCAGTTGAGCAGATTGATCTCTGCAGTCTTTCTCACTCTGCTCCCAGGTCTTGTTTGCCACTGAGATGTAGAGACACCTGCTCTTGTAGAGTACCCAGCCTGTGGGGCAGCAATCTGGGGGCAAGGGCACGGCTCAGGTGCTCATCCTTCTATGGATGCTTGGGAAGCTCAGCCTGGCTGAGTTCAGCCCCTGCATCTTTGCAGCAGCAGCATCACCCGTGCCCCAACCCCACAGGCTCTACCTGTGTTCACGCAGGCACGCAGGCTGCTCACAGTGCTCTCACTGGTGTTGAGCCTCCCCTGCACCACCTGCATCTCCTCCTGCAACACAGCCAGCTCCTCCTGGGTATGCCCCAGCTCAGCATTCCTTCTTTCCAGCTCCAGCTGGCTGATGTTGCCCTGACGCCACGCTCGCTGCAGCTCCTCTCTGGCCCATGCCAGCTCCAGTTGTGTCTGCTCCAGGCTCTGCTCCCGTGCCCTCAGCTCCTGTGACAGGCGGCCCTGCTCGGCCATGTGCTCACGGGAGGTGTCCTGCAGGTGGCGGGTGAGCTGCCAGTCTGGGGACAGGGCAGGTGAGCTGAGACACGGGCATGGGGCCCTGCCTGGGGCACAGCCCTTGCAAGGGAGAGTAGGTAAGAGTATCTGGCTGTGCGTGGAGATTGTCCTGGGGGTGCCAGTGGGAAGGCAATGGAAGCCCCAGTGGTGGCAAGAGGAGAGAAGACATTGGAAGGCAGTGGGAGACTGTGGGAAGGCAAGGAGAGTCAATGACAAGGTGGTGGAAGGTAGTGGGAGGCAATGGGAAGGCAGTGGGAGGGTTTGGTGGGCAATGGGAGGCAATGGAAAGCAGTGGGAGGCAATGGAAAGGCAGTGGAGGGATTTGGGGGGCAGTGGGAGGCAATAGGAAGGCAGTGGGAGGGTTAGGGGGCAGTGGGAGGCAATGGGAAGCAGTGGAAGGCAGTGGGAAGCAATGGGAAGCAATGGGAGGGTTTGGGGGTCAGTGGGAAGCAATGGGAAGCAGTGGAAGGTTTGGTGGAGAGTGGAAGGCAGTGGAAAGCAGTGGGAGGATTTGGGGGGCAGTGGGAGGCAATGAGAAGACAAGGAGAGTCAATGACAAGGTGGTGAAAGGCAGTGGGAGGCAATGGGAAGGCAGTGGAGGGATTTGGGGTGGGTGGGAGGCAATGGGAAACAGTGGGAGGATTTGGGGGGCAGTAGGAGGCAGTGGAAAGCAGTGGGAGGTTTGGTGGAGAGTGGAAGGCAGTGGGAAGCAGTGGGAGGATTTGGGGCAGTGGGAGGCAATGGGAAGCAGTGGGAAGCACTGGGAGGCAGTGGGAGAGTTTAGGGAGCAGTGGGAAGCAGTGGGAGGGTTTGAGGTGTGGACACTGCTGAAGGCCTAGGCAAATTTCAGCCAGGCCTTTTCTCAGAGTCTGAGTGTTTTTCTCAGGCTGTGAAACTTCCTCAGCTCCAGCCAGGATTTTTCCCAGGCTAGAGGCTTTTCTCTGCTGTAAACATAAGAGAAAGAATTATAACAAAAGATAAACACCTGCTGGATCCATGAGAAAGCCTGGGACAAGAGGTGTCTCCTTCTCTGACCAATGATCTGTCTGTATTCTGTTTTTCACAAACTGTCTTACTTAAAGCCATGGCTTCCTTCAATAAACTGTTCTTTCTTGCACCATTCTAGAGAGTCCCATGTTACTGTGTCCTTTAGCTGCTTTGTAACCCTTATACAGCAACCTTGGGGGTACAGTGAGGCAGTGGTAAGGCAGAGAGAGGGTTTGGGGGGCAGTGGGAGGCAACGGGGGACAGTGGGGAGAAAATGGGAAGGAAATGGGAGGCACTGGGAGGCGGTGGGAATAAAATGGGGAGGCAATGTAAGACAGTGGGAAGTAAGTGGGAGGGAATGGGAGGTAGTGATGGGGAGGCAGTCGGAGGGATTGGGAGGCAACGGAAGGGAGTAGAAGACAGTGTGAGGAAACGGGAGGCAGCGATAGAGAGTGGGAGACAATGGGGGTCTCCCATGGGGCTGGGAATCAGTGGGAGGCAGTGAGACGGCAGTGGCAAAGACTAGGGGAGATAAGGGGAGGGAGTGGTGGGCAGTGGGAGGCATCTCGTGGTGGCCACACAAGAGCCCCGGACCCCAGCCCCAGGACCCCTCCTCCCTGCCCGCCCCTGGCCCAGCCCGAGCCCGCTCCCGGTGCCGCCCTCCCGAAGCCCCAGCCCGCGGCGGCCACCGACTCACAGCAAGCGCCCAGGGCCACGACGGCCACCAGCAGCAGCAGGAGCAGGAGCAGGCTGGCTGCCAGCCGCGCTGTGGGGTCGCGCCATCGCCGCGTCCAGCGCCCTGCAAGAGAGGAGCACCCGCCGCCATCGCCCCGTGGTCCCCTGCTGCCATCCCCCCGTGGTCCCCCACCGCCATCGCCCCGCGGTCCCCCGCCGCCATCGCCCCGTGGCCCCCTGCTGCCATCCCCCCGTGGTCCCCTGCTGCCATCCCCCCGCGGTCCCCTGCTGCCATCCCCCCGTGGTCCCCCCGCCGCCATCGCCCCGCGGTCCCGCCGCCATCCCCCGTGGTCCCCACCGCCATCGCCCTGTGGTCCCCTGCTGCCATCCCCCCGTGGTCCCCCACCGCCATCCCCCCGCGGTCCCCCGCCGCCATCCCCCCGCGGTCCCCTGCTGCCATCCCCCCGTGGTCCCCCGCCGCCACCCCGCGCCGGGGCATCCCCGCTCTCACCTGGGCTGGGCGCTGCTGCCGCCGGCCCCAGCGGCACGTTCTCGTACGGACTGTCATCGTCGTCGGGGACGGTGGGTGGGGGGCCCGCAGCGAACTTGAGATCGGCATAGATCACGCTCTGGGCCATGCCTCCGATGGCCCTGCGCGCTCTGCCCCGCTTCAAAGGGAAAATGCAGCTGGTTTCTGCAGAAGCAGAAGTGTGCTGAGGTGCAGCCGAGGGGAAAGTACGGCCACATCACCGGCGCCCTGCCATTGGCCAGGCACCACTATCTTTTTCCCCTCCACACACCGAAACTGCTCAGTGTCCCCTGGGATGGCATTGGGGCGGTGCAGCTCGGGGACGGAGCATGGGGCAGAGCTGCAGGGCTCAGCCTACAGAGAATTCATCAAATCCCCTAGGGCAGGGGAGAGCAGGTCGGGATTCCAGATGGGAACAGGTAGTTCTGCTGCTGACTCCATCCAGGATGGAGGTTCCCTCTTCTTGGTGGTCTGCTCCAGGATCTGGGCATCACTGCCCTAACACCTAAAAGGGACTTCCACATTGCAGCATGAGCTTTCACTTCTCCTCTCATCATGGCCACATCTCTCTACTCTGCCAGCAAGTACACTATGGAAAACCACATCCCAGACACAGAAGGGTCATGATAAATTACCCCACTGTTCTACCTTCAGTAGGAGGTACATTGGGCAGTCACCCAATAAATCCCACTGGCCTTTCCCCTGCATGTCCTCCCTGGGTCTGGGCCCCTGCATGCCTGGGCAGACATGCTCCATTTTTTTCCAGGAGGTTGAGTACAGGCTGCTCAACCTTTAACTTTCTAAACCTCCTTCCTGTCCCCTTTGAAGCTGGCTTTGATTTTTTTTCCTTTCTCCACTGATGAAGAACTTCCCTTGCTCTTGCAGAGATGATGGTCAGCGGCTTTGTAACACCGTGCTCCACCATCACCACTGTGCACCTCCAGTGTTCAGATGTGCCCATCTGGCCATCTGGAAACTGGTGGGAGGCAATGGCAAGGCAGTGGAACAGAGTGGGAAGCAGTAGCAGGCAATGGGAAGCAGTGAGAGGGTTTGGGGGCAGCCCTTCTGAAACCTGCCCTTCTCTGGATGCACTTCAGTAGACACTTCTGAGATGCTGAGGACCTGGAGGGACCAAGAAGAATGTTTTGTGAATACTGGGATTGTGGTCTTGGGAAGGGAAGGCAAAGGGGATGCCACTGATTTTTGTAACTGACTGGGGCTGTTTTGGAGCAATGCCAAAGCTGGGGTCTTCTTTGGAGGGGACCAGGAAGGGGATGAGAGGTAGTGGAACAAAATACATCATGGGGAAATTCCCATTCTTAGAGACTGGGAGGGGAAATCTTTATCTGTGAAGAACTCCAAGGAGCTGTCCAGAGGGAATACAGGAATCCTGTATTCAGGATTGCCCTGCTCTGCCCTGGCTCTCTGGTAAGCCCAGGGATTTGGGTCTATCTTTTCCTCTGCCACTGCTGTGACATCTGGCTGAGCCCTCACCCTGCCCCGTGCCTAGGGGGAACCATGAGCACCTTTAGTGTGTGGGAGGGGACGGGCCAGTGTTTCTGGGACCAATGAGAGGGTGCTGGTCCTTGCAGACGTGCCTCACTAGTCCCATCTGCTACAGTGCAGAGCAAACTTCTGCTTCTGCAGATGCTGGCTGCACCTCCGAGAGACGGCGCAACCACCAGGAACAGGGACATCTCAGAAAGGCATCCCAAGGGCAGAGCGGAGCCAGCAGGGCTCAGGGCTTGCCCAGTGTTTGCCCACATGGCCCAGCTTTATGCCGACCTGAGGTTTGCCAAAGTGATGGGGGCCCAGAGCACGGCCAGCCAGGCGCTGGAGGCAGGTGAGAGGCCGCTGGCCCTGCCACGCTGTCCCTGCCATGCCCAACCCCATGGCCTCACTGCTCTCCCCTGCCTTCCTCCAACAGCCTTCGGCATGAATGAGGCAGAGAGCCCCTATGAGAACACGCAGCCAGCACTGGCAGAGCAGGATGAGGGTGGAGCCGAGCCCGGCCCGGGTGAGTATCCAGCTGGATTCCAGCAGACCCAGGGTGATCCTGGTGTGGGTCTTGGGTGGTGTTTTGGGGTCCTCCCACTCGCATCACTCACACCATGCTGCCCATGCTGTCATGCCACCACTCTCCTGCCTGTACCAAGGAAGGAGGTCTGGGGGCTGTCAGGGGTTTTCCAGCTCTTCAGGTGATGTCTGGTGTCTGTTGTGTCATGCAGGGTGCTGGTCCCGTCGGTGGTGCATCCGTCTGGGTCTGCTGGCAACTTTCCTGCTGCTGGTGGCCACTGTGGCCCTGGGGGCTTGCTGTGAGTTGGGGTACTGTGAACATCTGGGGCAGGGAGCGGTTTGGTCAGGGAGGCGTCTGGCTGTGGTGCACACTGTGGGTGAATAAGAAGTATGCTCACACACACTCATTGCTGAGTTCCTCTTCCCTGTCTGCCACAAGCTGGTCTATATCCCTCGCACATCCCTCCTTTCCTTCCCATCATCCATCTTCCTCTCTGTTTCTCCTCCTTTTCTTTCCCGTCCTGGCATTGCCCAGACTCATATCGCTGCACCCTCCCTGCCCTTAATCTGCTGTGTCTGCTCCTACACTCCATCCTGCCTTGCCCTGCTCTCCCCCCGCCAGATCCTGCCCAACCCTTAACCATACAATTCGTTGCTGTGTGCTTCCCTCCATTCATAATGGATAATTCCCTGCTTTGCCCTGCCCACCCCACCCCACCTGCCTTTAGCAGGGTCAGTCCCGCATCTGAACTGCCCCATGCCCGTGTCTCAGCTCACCCACTCTGTCCCCAGACTGGCAGGTCACCCGCAGCCTGCAGGACACCTCCCTCGCGCATGCATCCGAGCAGGGCCGCCTGTCACAGGAGCTGAGGGCACGGGAGCAGAGCCTGGAGCAGACACAACTGGAGCTGGCATGGGCCAGAGAGGAGCTGCAGCGAGCGTGGCGTCAGGGCAACATCAGCCAGCTGGAGCTGGACAGACTGAACGCAGAGCTGCGTCGTGTCACAGGGGTCCTGGGCAAGGCAGAGAGGGAGGTGCAGGAGGTGCAGGGGAGGCTCAACAGCAGCGAGAGCACCGTGGCCCTCCTGCGCTCCTGCACAGCTATAGGTAGGGTGGTGATGGAGCAGGGAGGGCTGCTCCAGGTGACTGGCACTGCTCGGCAGGTGCCAAGGGGCAAGTACTGGCTTTTTTGACCACATGGTGGGGACAGGGTGGTCCAAGTGCCTGAAGCAGGCGCTGAGCCTGTGATGTCTGCTGGGAAGATGTGGGGCTGTTCCTTGTTAACCCTCTAGGGCATTTGGGGCTGAGCAAGCCCCTAATGAGACCCTGAGCATGGACCCCTGAGCTGTGCCCTTACCCACAGATTGCTGCCCTTCGGGCTGGCTGCTGTACAGGGGCAAGTGCCTCTTCATCTCCTCGGAGAAGAAGACATGGGAAGATAGCAGAGATGAGTGTGAGAGGACATATTCTCAGCTGCTGGTCACCAAATCCTGGAGTCGCTGGACTGTGCCGGTAGGGTGCTGGGGGGCTGAGGGCAGGAGATTGTGTATCCAGCCATAGGGTACCCCGATGGGCTAGCACGGTTCTGGGGGCCCCCTGTCCTGCCAAAACATTGGAGGGTGCAAGGCTGCTCTCTGGAGCACATGGCTGGAGGTTGACATGAGATAGCAAGGCTCTGGCACCCCTGGATGTTTCCCAAGCTGGAGCAGGGCACTAGGGCTGCTGAGCTGTCCTGCCTTAAGAAACTCCAGCCCCAGGGGCTCGTTGGGGAGATGATCACTCTGCTGTGAAGTACATAGTACTGCTCTACATAGGTGCCATGGAATAAAACATGAAAAAGCACATTTTCTTCTTCCCCAGACCTTCCTGAAGAACGCAGATGTCCCATACTGGATTGGATTGCAGAAGGGCAGTTTCCCCTGGTATGACTATGGCTGGCTGGAGGAAGAGGACACAGATGGTGAGGGAGGCTCGGAGGCCTGGTTCTGGGTGGATGGCTCCCTTTATGAAAGGTACGTGGCAGCACTCCCTCTTGCCAGAACTCCCATCCTCTGGCATGGCTCTAGGAAGCATTTTAAATCCCACCAGTACCCAGTTACAGGCACAGGTCCTGGGAAACAAAGAGCATCAGAGCAGCAGGGGCTGAGGGAAGGTGAGTGCAGTGGTGTGATGAGATGTTCAGAGGACACACAAATGGAAAGCTAAGACTCAGTGGAGTGGGTAAAAGGCAGGGCATGAGAAGCAGGAGGCAGCAAGAGTGGACAGAAGAACCCCCAAATTTTATCTGGGGCCTTGGCAAAGTGTTTGAGCACCACCTCTATCCCCCCATGCCTCCTTGATTCCTCTCCAAAGGGAGATCAAGCCTTCCAGTCTGTGGAGACTCCTGGGCTCCTCCCTGCCACGTGCACCACCTCCTCAGCTCGCTGCTGCTTCCTCTTGCAGTGTCTGAGAGCACTGGGGAGGAACAAACCTGTCTGGCCAGGTTCTGAGTACCTGGCCCTCCATCCTCAGCCCTCCCACAGCAGCTGCACCCAAAGCAGACCCAGGGCTCAGCACAGCTCCTCTGGTCATCCATGTGCTTCAGGAGGACCTGGCTCTGCCCACTGCAGCCATGGAATAACCCCCAGCAGCAGGGCTGAGAGGGAGGAGGCTAAAGGGCTGTCACAAGCACTGCAAACCTTTTACAGCGTTTCTCAGCCTGCTCGAGGAAGTGCAGGGATCCATCAGCTGAGCCTTCAGCTGGTGAAATCAGTAGGGGAGGACTGGGGGACCCCCTCTGACTGCAGCATCCAACCCCTCCTCTGCCAGTGTACAAAAGGCAGTTGTCAGTAGCTGCAGCTGCCTCAACAGGGTTTGTAGAAAGAACATGTCATTGCCTGATAGGTTGTTTCCCCATTCAGGCCCTGGCAGTCAAAATCGAATGGAACCTGTGCCATAATAAGCCGTGGGAGCATCAAACCTGCCCAGTGCACTGGTCCCAGTGACCTGCACTTCTGGATCTGTGAGAAGGCAGCAGGGCCAAGCCTCCTTTTCAAGTGATGATGGCTGCTGGCCCCAGCACTGCTGTGGTGAGTCCTGCTGAGTCAGGGACACATGTGCCTGTGGGGTGTGCCTGGGGGAAAGCAGGGAGCCTGCAGCTCTGTCTGGGGCATGCTGAGCCCCTCCCTTGGAAAGGGAGAGGAATGCAGTCACCTCCCTGTGCTGGATGGAGCCTGCCTCCATCCCTTGGCTGTCATGGGTGTTCTGGGTCTGAACACTTTCCCTGAAGCAGTGGCTCAGCAAAGGGGCAAGATGGGGAAAACCCTTGGCGAGGTGCTTTCCCAGCCCTGTTGCATGTGGTGGAGGGTGAGCAGCATCTCACCTTCACCTTCACCCTCACCTTTACCTTCACCCTCACCTTCACCCTCACCCTCCTCTGCTTTCCCTTGCAGCACCTGCACCCTGCACACTGCCTCTGCTTCACCCTTCACCCTGCTGTGTCCCTGCTCAGGGTGTCCCATCCATTCCAGCCAACCACCTCCCTCTCACAGCCCACTGCCCCTGGGCCACCTAGGTCCTTCCCACTGGTGCCCAGTGGCCCATTGCCTCCAGCTGATGTGCTTTGGCTGAGTGGTAGAGGCTCCACAGCCGACCCCACACCTGCATGGGACACTCTGGTTCTTCCTGAGCACAACGGCTAGCGGGCAACAGGGAGCTCAGAACTGGCTGCAGAATGGATCAAGCACTGATACTCAGCACTGGAGCCATGCCACATCCCCAGCACGGAGAGAGCTGCTGTGCTGGCACGCCAGGAGCAGGAGCTGGGGACAGCACAGCCCTACCCCCACGCAGTCCCCTCCCCACAGCAGGGATTTTCTGCCTGACCCCCCGCAGGAGCAGCTTGGCCATGGCTTTCAGACAACCCAGCACTCAACAGCCTCAGCAAAGCCTCAGCCCCTAAGGAGGGAAGCTGAGCCTGAACTGGCTGGTGCCTGTGCTGACGTTTGGGGATTATTTTTGCGCTGATTAGAAAGTAGAGCAAAGACCTTTAGGGTCCCATGGTGTGATTGTGCCTTTCAAAAGCAAAAGTTAACTCACGCACTTGTAGCAGGCTGATGCTTTGCAAGACAACTCATCAGGACTTTAAATAGCTGCTACACACGTGCACATGTGAAGATTAAGCAAAGTAGCCCTGATGTAACGCTGCGGCCAGGTGAGAGCAGAGGAAGTTATGTTCAACCAGGCGAAAATGCTCTCGGTTTATGATGAGGTTGTGTGTGCCATACGTAGTTGATGAACTGCTGTGTGAGTGAGCTTGCATGAAGAGCAAAAGGGTGTTGAAGGCAGGCTTTCTGGAGGGGGCATGTGCCACTCCTCTGTCTTGTCTGCTGGTTAAACCCACTTTACAGCAATAAAGAGACACAGTTTGCCTGCTCTTTGTTTTCTTGTACACCACAGCAAACACAGGCTCAAGGGCATGAACCCAAAGAACCTAAATAACCAAAGAGAATTTTTCTGAAACCATCTCAGTCGAGATGGGTGCTTTAGGGGAGGTGAGATCTTGAGCTGAGCCAGGCTGGTTTGCAGTCTTGGAGGAGTTCCCCAGAGTGCCCAGGCAAGACCATGCAACCTTCTGGGCCCACATCTGATGCGCAACCAAGAGACAGAACGAGCAGTCTGAGTTGCAAGGACATTCAGTTTTTATTGAACACTTTAAATAAGCTGGGTATATATTACTAGCAATTATTATTAATAATAATAAAAAACACAAAGAGTTCTGCATTCACCAGTGCATTGTGCAGGAGGGAGGAAAGCCGGCTCCCACCCTTGCCGGGGGCCAGGCAGCCTAACTGTGCTGCCCACTGGCCCCATCCCCATGATGCCAGGATGGCATCCTGGCCCCTCTGCCAGCATCCTGCTCCCAAACCTGCGTGCCAGGGGGATGTGAGGTGCTGTGCTGACTCAGCACCCAACCCTCAGCATCGGTCAGGCAGGGAAAACCCCAGTTCTGGCAATCCTCCCCATGCACTGCCCATGGGCATTGCCCCTCTACGGTCCCCTGCCCTCTTCTCCCCATGTCAGGGACTGGCTGTGCACCCCACGCTTGTGGACACACATGGGCTCACCCACCAGCCCCCCAGGATCCCCAAAAACACACATACACACGCTGACCTCTTTACCCCAGCCCAGTCCCTCTCACCTGCCTGGGAACTCCCAGTTCTCCCAAGGCAGCAGGCTCATTGTATACCCCTCTACAAGAGCCTGCAGAGGGGTGAGCCCTTGGGGAAAGGAGATCCTGGATCCAGGGCTTGAGCCCCATGGCCCCCGCGGGGGACCAGCCCTGCCGCTCGGGGCAGTGCTCAGGGCAGCGGTGTTATTGCACTTTGGTCCCCAGCAGAGACCCAGCCCACCTCCAGGGTTCCCTGCAGATCCCCAAGGCTGATCCTGGTGGGGTGGGTGCCCGAGTGCCTGGGCAGCGCTGCGGCAGCCACAGCACTTGGCACCACGGCCACTGGTGGCCACCACGTGCTGAGTGATGAGAGACCTTGGGGATGTGCCAGGCTCCTGCACTGCCCCGTGCTGTGGCTGCAGAGGGGTGCAAGGGGCAGCTGGATTCAGCCCTACTCCCCAGGGTCCCCATCACTAGGACTGTGCCTCCGGCAGCTTCAGGCTGGGCTCAGCCAGCACTGGCCCCGGAGATTTCTGGTGTTGGCCCCGATCATGGCAGATGAGGCTTTTGGCCTCATAGTTGAGGTTCTGGTAGCGGGGCGGACTGGGCGCTGGCCGGTGGCAGAGGGAGGCAAAGCTGAAGCTGAAGGGACTCAGGCAGCAGCCAGGGCAGGGCAGCACCTCATCCTGCTCCAGCATGGCACCAGAGCTGTGCCCGGGCAGCATGGCCGAGTGCTCCGTCCGCTCCAGCGCTGCTGCACAGGAGAAGCTGAGCTCAGAGAAGCCGTGCTCCAGCCCACTGCCCCAGGCCAGAGGTTTGCTGACCACCACGTGGTTGTTGTTGATGAGGAGCCCGCTGGGGGCTCGCACGTCGGGCTGCCAGGGCCGCGTGCCCGAGGGTGCCGTGCGGATGAAGTTGCTGTCGAGGGGCAGCGGGCTGGGCTGCGGCAGCTCAGAGCTGTCTGGGCCACAGTCCATCTGCTCCTCTGCCCGGGAGCTGGGGGTGGAGGCTCCTCCCCATGCTGGGGGAGGAGGGAGGGTGGGGGGCTGGGAGTCGTCAGCGGGATGAGAGGACCCCACACCCAGCTCCAGGCCCCCCCGGTGGGGCAGCTCAGGAGAGGAGGGCAGAGAGTGGCACTTGCGGGGGCTGGTGGCGGGTGCTGAGAAGTCACACTGCACCTCCACGGCGGGCTCAGGCGTCACAGGGCTGCTGAGCTGCAGCGGGGCGGGCGGCGGCAGGTTGAAGGTGAGCGAGATGACCGACTTGCTCGGCGTATCAAAGAGCTTGATCTTCCCCCCCTTCAGGTCCTCACGCTGGGAGAAGGGGTTGACACGGGGGGACATCTCCATGGGCCTGGCCCCGCTGTAAGGCTCTGGCGGCAACAGCAGGGTAGGTGACTTGGAAGGGAACATGTCAGACTGGCTGCGGGACAAGCGCTGGTCTGGCTGCAGGTGCTGCGTCCCCAGCTCACGCAGGGGCGACTGCTCGGTGTGGCTGGATGACCTCCTGGCCACTCCTGGGCATGGGCACAGGAGAGTGTCACCAGCAGCCAGCAGCTGCCCATGTGGGGTGCTACAGGGTGTTGGGTACCCAAAAACTTAGGGGCGCACCCCAAGGAGGAACAGGGATCAGCTCTATCTTGCAGACCTCACACCCCCCGTCTCCTTTCCCTACAGCTGATGGGGCAGGATGGGAAACCCCACACTCCCCCAGCTTTACACCCTGCTATGGCCTGTCCCCGAGGTGCCCACGTACCACTGAGCGTGGCTGAGGTTCCAGATGCAGGCAGACTCTCCCCGATGCTGAACAGGGTGGCCCTGGCACCTTCGGCGCCCAGCTGGTGCTGCAAGATGCTCTCCAGGCACTGAGTGATTTCCAGGAATGAGGGGCGGGAGGTGGGCTCCATCTGTGGGCAGGAGAGATTCCCTGTCAGGTCTGTGTTTCCTCAGGCACCCCAGGGAGCCCTGCAGGGAGCAAAGGCAGCTCCCTGCTCTCCCTGTGAGCAGGCAAGGCAGCCTGTCCTGCCTGCCCTGTCCTGGCAGGGAAGGGCAGCTAGTGGAGGTGGGAGTCTCACACTGCAGCAGTGGAAAGCCAGCTGGAGGAAGGCTGCTGGGCAGTCAATTCCCACCATGGTGCGGAAAGTGGTGACATCCAGACCAAAATCCTGCACCAGGGAAAGGAAGAAGAGTAAGGTTGGGTCTCCTGGGGCACCAGAAGGCCCAGGGGACCCAAAATGGCCTGGCCCCCTCCCCACTGCACTGTCACACAGGGCTGTGGACCTGGAAGCACCCCAGCTGGAATACAGCAGGAAGGACTCTGATGTCACCCCAAAGTGGGCTAAGGCTGGGGCATGCTAGGACAGATATCGCTTCTGCTCTCTGCCTGAATCCAACTGCCCTGTTCTCCTTTTCAAGCTCACTGTGGGTTCTGAGGTTACTGGCACAGACCATCCCCCCCTTGGGCAGCAAGTGGGGCACAGCACCCCAGCCCTGAGATGTGGGACCGGTCCTGCACACAGGTCTCTGCCCAACACAGAATGAACCCCCCTTGTTGGATGAAGTGGTCCCAGCCCCAGTGCTGCTGCCCACACCTCCCCCCATCCCAGCCCAGAGTCACCTCAGTGCGGGGCAGGTAGTCGGGGTCGGCTGGGACGCGCGCGATGGTCTCGCACAGGATGATGCCGTACGCAAACACATCGGCCTGCGGGGAGCGGGGAGTCACGGAGGGGCCCTGCAGCCCTCAGGTGATGTACCAACCACTCTGCAAGGCCACAGCCCCTCTCCTCCCTGCAGAGCCACACTGGGGCTCTGGCACCTCCTCACCAGAGGGACGCCCAGTTCCTTCCCTCTAGGTGCACCCCAGGACTGCAAACCACCGGCAGCACAAGCCTGAGTAAAGCCCCACACAGGGCAGCCTCACCTTCTCGTTGTAGATCTCCCCACGCAGCACCTCGGGTGCCATCCAGTACGGGGAGCCCACCACGGCAAGCGGCTCCTTCTCGCTGCCCTCGCTGGGAGACATGGTGGAATATCAGAGGCGTCCCAGTCCCCCCAGGTGTCCAACCTCCCATCCTCCTGCTGCAGCATCCCAGGTGACCATCTCCACCTCCCTTCCTGGCCTAACTCCACGCACCCTACAAGCTCATCCCTCCCCTATCACACTACCCCCTTCTTCATCCCCTCCTAGCCATTCCCAAACTGCTCCTGGAGTCCCCCCTGCCAAGGACCACCTCACCATCCCCACTCCTACCCTTTCAGCTGCATCCCCAACATCCACCCCTCTCCAGCTTCTCCTCCGAGTGGGCTCCAGGGATGGGGATGGATAGGTGGATGCTGCCCATGTACCTGTAGGTGGGGATCTTTTCTGCCAAGCCAAAGTCACCCACTACAGCTGTGTAGCCACTGGCCTCGCAGCGCACCAGGCAGTTCTGTGGGCACAGGAGGACCTGTCACACCAACTGCACCAGCCCTGCCTTCCTGGCTACTGGTTTCAGGATGCCCCAGCACGGCACAGCCTCCTGCTCCCCAGCCTGCCATGCCTGGGGCAGCAAGGCAGCAGCGTGGGTATGGGAGGATGAGGGCAACGCACTGCCTTGGAACATCCTGTACCTTGGAGGTGAGGTCACGGTGAAAAATGCCCTTGGAGTGCAGGTAGCGTAGGCCATGGGCGATGTCGAGGGCCAGCTTGACACGCATGGACCAGGAGAGGGGCACAGGGCTGTCCAGCAGCTGCTCCAGGTTCCCACCGTTGATGTACTGATGGAAAGAGCTGGACCATCACATCACAGCATCCCTCCCCCCGAATACACTGGATTCCCATCTCTCAACCTAATGCATATTCCAACCATCCCACACCACAGCAGGCCTTGCCTGCATGTGTCACAGGCCAAGAACATGTCCCTACAGGTATCAGAGGCTTGCAGGAACCCCGAGACTCACAGCTGCTGCTACACCCTTACCTCCGTCAGTGCATGCAGCTGTCCCTGGTGCACACACACCCCCATGAACCTGTGAGACAGACAGAGGGGACCTGAGGGTGGCTGTGGCAGGGGCCAGCCCCAAGAGCTTATCCAGCATCAGCAGCAGCTCCAAACCCCCAGGCTAGGGAAAAAGGGGGCAATGGGGCTGGCAGTGGGGAAGCAGGTCCAACCTGAGGATGTTGGGGTGCGAGAGGCGGTTCATCAGCTGCACCTCCCGCAGCATGTTGCCCCGGTTGCTGGTCAGCTTGTTCATCTTCAGCACCATAATCTGCCCTGACTGGCGGTGCCGCACCTGGAGGGGGACACAGGAAAGCTGAGCCCCATGCATCTCTGCAGCCCCATGGACACCAGGCTTCACCCAGCTCCCAGCCCCAGACAGGGGAGTTAGGCATCCCATGGCACCCCAGGGACCACTAGGCTAGGGGGACACTTTCCCTACATCTCCACGCACTCCCAGTACTGATGACACACAGCCCCATCCTTCCTGGGGCACCCTGCTTCTTTTGCTCCCTCCACCATGCTACACTGCCCTGAACTCCCAAGGGGCAACAACAGCTCCCATAAGGTGTGAGCTCAGCCTGACCGTAAGAACAGGAAGGTACAGGACTGGAGAGCATCAGGGAGGACATTTTTTGGGTCAGCACCACGCAGCCAGACCCTATCAGCATGGGGTGGAGAAAAGAGGGGGCACACTGCCCCTCAGAACCAGCTCTAGGTGTGGCCAACTGCTGTAGTGCCTGACCCCACTCTGGCAGGGCACGGAGCCTGGATGAGCTGTATATTTAGCCAGTCCCAGCCTGACACTGTCATGCGATCTGGGGGCCTGGTCCCCCGCCAAGAACAGCAGCTGGAGCGTGGCCAAGCACGGACACCCTGCCCATCTGCAGCTCCCTGGCATGTGCAGGGCAAGGGAAGAGCATGGGATGGGCATGGGATGCCCTGACCTAGCACTGATCAGCCAGTGCTGAGGGTCCCCTCCTGAGCAGGTGCTGTGGGTGGGATGCCACCCCCCTCCCTGCCTTGGAGCAGCAGCTGCTGGGGGGACAACCCAGTGGATCCCAGCTGCCCCCCAGCACACACAGAGCTGTGCACTGTGCACGGAGGCGCAGGCATTCCTCAGCGCTGCCGTCAGCTCCCTGCTCTTCTCCTTTTTAGTCGATGCTGGTTGAGGCTGCTGAGCCGGTGCCAGCCCCTGGCCAGCCCCACAACACCCCCACAACACCCCTCACCTCAGGGATTGCCTTCCCAGGAAAAACACAGGGGGTTGGCTGGAGGTAGGATCTCCAGCACCCTCATCCTGCTCACAGCTTGGCCCTTGTCCCCACCACAACAGAAGGTGGCTGGCATGCTGGGCCCTCCAGGGCTCTCCTCTCACCCCCTGGCTGGCACTGCTCCTGGGGTGCATGCCCATGATGGGGATCTATCCAGCAGAAAATACCCAGGGGATGGGGCAGAACACATCCCTTCAAAAGGGCCAGGGGGAAATGAGGGCTCTGTGAAGATCTTTCTACATGTCTGTGTGCACTGACACCAAACCAGTCCCAGTCTGAGTGGAAGGGAGAAGGAATAACTGCCGTGCTACCATCAGCCCATTGAGCTCGTGGAGAGGCTTTGAATAATTCAGCCTGTGGGCACCCCGCTCCAGTTACACCTGTGTCACCTGCAGCCAGCCCCAGACAGGCAGCTGGCACTCCTGACCCACCGAGAGGGGCCACCTGACAGCACAGCTCAGAACGGACCCTGGGCGAGTGGGAAGGGGACACCTCAGACACCTGCCACCACAGGCCCCTATCCTGCCACCCCACCATGCTGCAGGGAGGAGGGAGGGCGGGTTTCCCCATGCCTCTTCCTTGCTGAGCACTGCACATACTGAGCTCCTGGGCTCAGGGAGAGCCCGTCCCAGGGTGACACTGCAGTGCCTGCTGTGGGGAGCACCCAGAGCGCCCCATCTAATGGTGCTCCAAGTCCTCCCTGTGCTCACTACCCTGCTCACCACACCAGTGCCCAACAGCACCTGGAACTGCTGCCAACACCATCCTGATGCCCTAGGATCCCTTAGCCACACCTGGACCAAGGGCAAGGGGTAACCCTACCCATCTCAACCATCGCTGTCTTCCCTCCAGCCCCATCCCTGTTGGTGAGGCAGCTGAGGGCAACACCAGAAAGAGAAACTGGGCTCTCAGCCAGGCTTCAGTGCAGGCTTTAAGGAGGGGGCCTGTGTGACTGAAGCAGGCTGGGCACAGTCTCACTTGGTCCCTCCAGCTCCCCACAGAGCCAGGGGTTGAGGAAAGCAGAGCCTGCACAAGGCCAGCATGACCTACAGCCTTGCCAAGCCTCTGGCACTGGGTGCTGCCCAGCAAAACCCATCACTCCTGCTCCAGCTCTCCTGGTGGCAGCCCTTCCCTTCCCTTCCCCTTCCCTTCCCTTCCCTTCCCTTCCCCTTCCTTCCCTTCCCTTCCCCTTCCTTCCCTTCCCTTCCTTCCCTTCCCTTCCTTCCTTCCCTTCCCTTCCCTTCCCCCTTCCTTCCTTTCCTTCCTTCCCTTCCCCTTCCTTCCTTCCTTCCTTCCTTCCTTCCCTTCCCCTTCCCCTTCCCTTCCTTCCCCCTTCCCCTTCCTTCCTTCCTTCCTTCCCTTCCTTCCCTTCCTTCCCTTCCCTTCCCTTCCTTCCCTTCTTCCCTGGCTTCCCTTCCAGCTGCCTTCCCAGCAGGGCCTGGCTCCCTTCCCTTCCCAGGCAGGCTCATCCCAGGACTGGCGGGATGTCTGGCTGGGCCAGGCAGCTGCCAGACAGCAGGGCCTGGCTCCGTGGCGCAGGCAGGCTCATCCCACCGGGATGGCTGGAGGCGGCCAGGCTCCGGCGCCACGCGCCCACGCCAGGAATGCCGCGCGGCACGCACAGCGCTGGCACTTGGTGGCCATGTGCCACAGGGCTGGCCAGCTCCCTGCCAGCAGCAGGCCCGGCATCAGGGACAGCATCTGGTGGGCACCAGCTCAGCTCTACACGGCCGGGAGGTGCCCATGGCTTAATTCCTCATTAAAAAGCCACCTGCCATTGGAATGGGCTGAGTGAGGTCTGAGAGCAGTCACACAGCATCGGACACCTTAAGACTGGAGGAGAGGCAGCCTGGGGGAGGGAGGTCTGGTGAAAGCTGCTTCTCCATGAATTATCTCAGGGATCCCAGAAACTCCTGGCTAGTACAGCCCTGCCCCAATGTATTTTTCTGTGACTCCATCCCCATGGGGCATGATGTCCTTGAGGCTTTCTGATGTCCTTGAGGCTGTCCAATGTCCCGAGCGCACTTGTGAGGCCCTGTTCTGCCACCTCCCTCACAAGTTTTCTGGCTCAAGGCTAGCCCACACCTGGGACAGCAGGGAAGGAGTTATGCTCCCTTTCCATGGCTTCCACAGGCACTGCCCAGTTTACCCAGTCTGTCCAGGTGCTAGCACCATCCCAGCGCACTGGCCACCCTCTGCTGCAGACACACCAGCAAAGGGCACCAGCCATGACTGCAGGGGGATTGAAACCCCCCACTAAGGGAGTTTCCTCCCTCACTGACATACAGGGAAGGCAGCAGGCAGCACAACCTCCTCGGGCAGGAAGGTGTCCCCTCTCGCCTCTCTCATGCACTCTGGCATGGTGCCCAGGAATCCCAGCGCATTCCCTGGAGCTGAGCTCAGCCGGGCAGCCATGTGGGGCTGCAGGGGGAGGGCAAGCCCCTTGTCCCCCACCCAGGAAACAGGCGAGCCCTCATCCCTCACGGATGCTCCCTGGCATCCCACATGGCTGGCCCATTGGGCACTTCACAGGGGTACCGTGGCTGAGCCAGGGTGCTGTGACACGTTGGTCCCCATCCCATCTGCCGCCAGCACACAGGGCTGGGGGATGGGACGGGCTGGCGGCAGCCCCAGCCCGGGCACAAGGGATCTGAGCTCTTCTAACAGCGGAAATTAGAGTCTTATTTAAAGAGCATGCTAATCAGAGTGAGCAGACGGCCTCCTCCCTCCTCACAGACGGCACTCCCGTCTAGACAAGGGGCAAAGCTCCCTGACATCTCCCAATCCGGAGGTCTCAGCGGCCAGCCCCCCTGCACCCTGCACTGGGGACTGGCACACAGCTCCACTCTCTGCATATTCCCCTGCCCCACACAGGCACAGTCACACAGGGACACCTCCCTGCACCCGTCACTCCAGAGAGTTCTGTGGGCAAGACAGGAGAGGGGCAACGGAGCCAGCAATGCCACTGGTAACCCCACAGCCACCCACAACAGCTGCATCTGAGCTCACAGGAATCCCAGCAACATAGCTGGGTGGGACTGGAAAACATGCTCAGCAAATGGGAAAGGCAGAATCAGTCAAGACAGACTTTCTCTGAGGAAGAGACAAAGCACCTGCTGCTGGAGAGTGTCACACCAGGGGCCGGGCAGTGCCAGTGCTGCACCGTGGTGGCACAGCACTGCCTGCCCTGACTGGCAAGCCTGAAGCATGCCCTGTGATAGAGCAGGAGAGGGGCTGGCAGGTCTCCAGCTGGTCAGCACAACACATTTCCTGTGCCCAGGACTCCCGAGAGGCAACTTGGGGCCGGAGCTGCACCAGCCTTGCCACGGCTGGCTGACCTTGGCTAATTCACTTCCTCCCTGCTTGCCTTAGTTTCTCCATCGGTGTCATGCTGCTTCATCCTGCTCTGTAAAACAAGGCAAGAACCCTGACGAAGAGCAGCAGATAAGAGGGGAAGACTTGCTCCATTAGTTGCACTGGAAAATTGGAAGTAAACAGAAAATCCCAAAGGTTGCTGGGGAAGCAAGCAGAGATGAGCAAGTGACAGTGATGCCAAAACCCTCTCCTGAGCTCTGCCCAGGCTGGGAGCTGCTAATCCACACGAACACACAAACACAAAATGCCATGGAAATGGGGTGCTGGGCAGAGCACATTATACAGCTGCACCCTGGGAAATAGCATTTCCAAGAGGATGTGCAACAACAGGACATGAGGCTAAGATTCATATGAGTGAAGGCCTCTGGATACAGCCCCAAGGATGCTGCCCACAGCCCCTGTGTCTGCTGCAGACAGCATATGGGAAAATAAGAGAGGGATTTGGGGAAAAGATGCAACAGTGGTTTAAGGGCTGGAGAAAATGCCTGGCACAAACAGACCCGGCTTGATCTGCTCAGTCAATAGAGGTGGCTTCCTGAAATGTCTGTGTATCTGAGGAAATTGGGGGCTTAGTGCCTCTGAAATTGCACAGGGAAAGGCAATGAGAACCAGCTGTTCCAGAGGGAAAACTGCCTTGCTCTACAGCACAGTGGGGGATCAGCTATGAACAAGCGCATGAAAAAGAGCAGCTTCTTGTCACTGGTGTCTCCTGTTTGCTCTGGACAGCCTTTCTGAGAGAGGTGCTTGACTGGAGGGGCTAGCTTGGGACACTAGGGCTTGGACACACTGAGCTCTTTGGCTTTAATGATGAGAAGACAGTCAGATGCTTGTCAGCACCCTGCCTGGTCCTGGCTCAGCTGCACGCCAGGACTGAGCTACCTGTGCAGAGGCAGAGACGTCCAGGTCCCCTCCCTGTCCCCCTCACCACCAAGGCTGGAATGACGTAGGACTCAGCAGCCACACAGAGGAGGCAGATTCAAGTGCCCACAGCCTTGGAAAGCTGCAGAACAAACAAGGGAGGTGGGAGGAAAATGGGTCCTGGGTTGCCCTGCCAAGCTCTGTCCTCCTCGCAAGCTCTGGCGGCCAAACCCCAGCTCAGATCCCAGGCTTACCCCACCACCCTGCTGAGCTCTTGGACTCAACCCACTGCACGAGCACAAAGCCCCATCTGGCCCCCTCCCATCCCTGCTTCCTTGCCACCATGCACATGTCAACTACTGATCCTGATCCTCTTCCCACCCCTCAACCTTTGCCAATCCCCAAATCCTACGTGCCAGTGGCCCCACAAGATCCTAAACAACGTATGGGGGAAGGAGCATTTTTTGGCTCCAGCCGAATCTGGGAAAACAGCGACGCAAGAAGAGACCGTGGCCTCGCTGAGACACGGGAGCATCCATTATTAAAGAGCCATATCCACGCCTGGTATTATTAAATGCCTCCCTCTGCTCCGAGGTGCTGCTGTGCACTCCAAGCCAGAGATCAATAGCAGGAACCCAGCCAGCAGGGAGGTCATGGGTCCACTGGGAGCTCCAGGAGGGAGCATGGAGGAGAGGGACCTCTGCACACCCTCCGTAGCCCCTCACAGGACACCACTTTTGTGGCTGAGGAGGAGACAGGTCTTGGGGTCTCCCTGCTGAGTGGGGAATGGTGTTAGGGCTGGAGAAAGACCCCAGGGTACTGACAGGATGTGAATGCCCAGTTGTGCTGCCTGTGACCCCAGTGACTGTGGTGGCAGGTAGTGGGAGTTGTGTCCAGCTCTAAGTTGCTCTTTGAGGGATATGAAGCCACTTAAGGGCAGTCCTAGCCCAGAGGCTTATGGCACTTAAAGTGATGCTGAGGCTCAAAACAACACATGCACACACCTCCCCTCTGCCGGAGAGGTGGTGGTGACATCGAGGCACAGCCCTTCATCCCCAGCAGCAGTGCATTGGGCTGGCAGCATATTGCCACCATGCACCTCTGCCTCACTGCCGGAGACCCTGACCTCCCCACCAGCACTCACACACCCGTATCCTGGGCACGGGCCACACACAGGCATCCCCACCCTGACAGTCCCAGAGAGGATGGAGGACAAAGACAGCTCTGGGGGCTCAGCCGGGATTCAGCGCCGTGCCGTTCTACGGCATCACACCCCTGTCCCACAGCCAAACACCTCCGTGGGGGTCCCGCGGGGAATCCTGCACATCACCTGCTCAGCAGGCCCGGCAATGCCGGACATCACCTTGGAGAGGCTAAGAACGCTACCCGGATTCCTTGCCACAGGCACACCCTGGGCGGGCTCGGGTGTCCAGCCTTTTGACAGGGGTGCCCGGGGCTCGGCTGCCCGCCACCCGACCCTCGGCGCAAGCACGGCGCAGCGCTCGGAGCGCTCAGCTTCCCGGCTGTAAACAGAGCGGCGCTCCCCTCCCCCTGCTCGGGGCGATGGAGCCACAACGCCCCGGCCGGGACGGGGCGAGCGCCGCCGGCCCCGCGTCCCCTCCGCACGGCACCGCCTCGAACAGCCCCCAGCCTCGCCCGGAGCCGGGGCTGAGAGGGGATCCCGGTCCCCAGCCCAGGGCGCGGCCGGGGCTGCGCTGCTGCCGCGGTCCCCGGGGGACGCCCTACGCCGGCGGGATGCCCCGCGGACCGCCACCGCCGCTCCCGCCCCGCACACCTTGAAGACCTCGGAGAAGAAGCCGGCCCCGATCTTCTCGCAGTAGAAGTCGTCGATGCGCGCCAGGGTGGAGACGGCGCTGCGCAGAGCCCGGTACGAGGAGGGCCGCAGCCGCCCGCAGCCCGGCCACGGCCCCGCCGCCTCCCCTCGCCCTCGCTGGGCCGCCGCGGCAGCTTCTCCCACTCCATGTCGGTCCCGCCGAGCACCCCCAGCGCCATTCACATCCCCGCCGGGGCAGCCCGGGCCGGGGCGCCGCCGCTCTCGGGCCCCGGGGCGATGCTAGCGGCGGCGGCGGCGGCGGCGGCGGCGGCGCGGGGCGGGCGGCGCTCCGGGGCGCTCCGCGCTCATGGCCCGGCGCCCCCGACCCCTGCCGCGGCCCGGCGCTGCGCCTCCACCGCCCCGAGCGCTGGCACCGGCGGGGCGGGGCCGGGGCGGGGACAGCCCTTAACTCCTTGGGACCCGCCGCCGCCGAGCCGAGCCGGCAGGGAACACCTCCACCGCCCCACCCCGGCGGGCAGCGCGGGGTCCCGCACGCCCCGATGTCCGCGTTCACCGGCACCGGCCTCCGGTGGGCGCCGAGAGCTCGTCTCCCTGCTCACCAGGGTGTGCTGTGAGGCCCTGAGATCCCGGGGCGCCGCTCGGGCACACCCCGCGGACACAGGGCTTTGACTGTCCCCAACCCCTGGATGCCCCTTACAGGCGTGGGAGTCTTCCTCCCCTGGGTCCCACCTGAATACACACTGTAGGTGCAGGACTTGCTTTCTCCCCTGGGCCCTCCTGGGATTCTCCATTTAGCTATGGGATTGTCTTTGTCTTCGTGGCACCCAGTCCCTGATGGATGGACAAAAGGCATGGAGATCTGGTCTGATCTCCCCATATATCCAGCCCCACCCTATACGATGTTGTTGGACCAGTTCCCACCGAGCAGCTCTTGGCAGTTTGAGCCCCATTGGTATAGGCTTGGATCTCTGCATAGGGGCTCTGATTGTCCCCATACCCCCAGCCGGGATGGTGTCCCAGGAGCAGTGGGATCTGTCCTGTGGAGGAGCAGGAAAGTGCAGCTTCTCAGTGACAGCATGCCTGGTGCCTGTTGCACCCTTTCACCGTCCTTGTTTTCCTGAGCTCTTCCCCTTCTCCCTGATTTTCTTCTGCTTGCTGTTCCCCCAGTTTGGCCTTTTCTCTGGTGTGAGGCTGATCTGTCCTGTCCTTCCTGCCCAGGGACTTTCTGCAGCTGGATCTGCCCTTGCTCAGTCCCACACATTTTGCTGACGCTCTCCTTGGCATCCACCTGCCTGTGCTGGCCCAGCCCTGCCCCAGCCACCTCTCTGGGTGCTGCCAGGGCCCTGACTCTGCAGCTCCCCTCAAGCAGCTTTGCTCCAGCTGTTTTCCTGTGTGGTAGGACTGGCTGCACAAGCCCTGCACTACTCTAGCTGCTTTTCCTGCTGGGAAGAGTAACCACATAAAGTATCTCCTGGTGTGGTATTTTTTGGCCAGTGCTCTAGCTCCAGGTGCCACCAAGCACAGCATAAACACCTCAGACCATGAGCTGGGTTTTCCTCCTTGTCTCACGGAGAGAGAATAATCCTGTGGGCTAGAGCAGGGAACTGAGCCTCTGATTTGTTTATAATGGGAACAGTGCCCTGCCCTCCCCCTAGGAATTCATGGTATTCCTGCTCTTCCAGGCCTGCAGAGGGAGTGGGTTTGTGCAGGGCAAGTCTCCTGCATGTAGGGAAGCAGAGTGCTGGATAGCATGTGCCAGGGAGGCTTTTCCAGCTGTGGGGTAGAGTGCTGTGCAACAGGCCACATTCCTAGGTTTCCTCAGCCTCACATGTCTGTCCTGCTGACAGCAGCCTGACAAAATGACAGGAGCAGCTCTGTGGATGAGAGGAGAGAACAGCATCTGCCTGTGGGGACAGGAGGCTGTGGTCTGTGCCCTCCCACGCTGGTGTCCAGCTGCAGCTGCTCAGATGGATGGCAGTGGGTGCCTACCTGGGCTCAGCCCTGGCGCCCGAAATGTGAGCATGCTGATGCACCCACAGCCCACTAACCCTCAGTGGTGTGGGACACTGCTCAGAGGAGCACAGTCAGCTCAGCTGGGGCAACAACCAGAGCCTCTCCCTTCCACTCGAGTGCAGCAGATTCCTGATGGTCAAGGCACTGCAACAGAGATGGGGAGGCCTGGTGAGGCATCTTGAAGACAGAAACTCAGGACCACGGTGTGATCAGAGCTCCTGCTGCTCACAAGTGACTGGGTTTACATCCAATTAAGTTGTAATGGATAAATTAAAGCCCTGGGGATAGCTCTGACTGTGGAAATTGCTGCTGCAGGATTTGCAGTCCCTTCTCTCATCAGCACTGGTAACTCTACTGTGCTATTTCCATCACGCTCTGCTCCTGCCTGGCACAGCAGGGCTGAGCTGAGACATGGCTAAAAGTCTCCAGTGTCCCAAATCCCTCCCGTGGTGCAGGCAAGTACACTGAGCAGCTGGGTGCAAAGTCAGGCTGGGCTGAGCCTGCAGCAAACCCTGAATTAAGCTCCTCAATCCCTGGTGAGAAAAGCAGGAAGGAGGTCTCCCAGGCTGTACTCTGCTCACGTGGATCTGCAGGGGAGAGAGGAGGCGGGGTGGGCTTTGTCCTCTTTGCCCTTCTCTTTCTGGGCTTTATACCCTTCCCCTTCCACAGGGAAAAGGTTCAGGCATTAGTAAACATCTTCACCCTGCCTGCTGGGAATGGTGCATCACCCAGGCAGAGCAGGGTGGGAGTTTTCAAACAGCCCAGGGAGGCTGGAGCTCTGGAAATACAGGGTTGTCCTGTAAGGATCAGGACACACTACAGGTGTGGGGTGGCCAGACTCTGTGCAGGGCAGTGAGGGGCACAGGGGCTCTCCACACAAAAAAACTGGTCCTTGTTGCACTCCCACCACTATTCCACAACAGCACCTGTGGCACTTGCAGGACAGCTCTGATTGGGATGAGCCAACAGTAATCCACCCTGACCCTGAACAAAGCCTTGCCCTGTTCAGAGCCCTAGAGCCAGAACTTGAGCAGTCCCTTCCTCTGCACCCATTTGCAAGAGCCCACCCATACCTGAGGTTCCTTCTCTGCAAATGCTCTGGAAAACAACAGCTGCTGCTGCCAGGGGTGTGCTGCCAAAGCAGGCACAAGGCTAAAGTGCACGAGGGTTTTCCAGCCTGGAGGGGCTGTGCAGACACAGGGGTGAGCAGGACAAAGAGCGCTGGCTGACTCAAATTACTCCTTTTGCTGCTTGTCTCCAGAATGTGGGTGCAACCTCTTGGTCCCAAGTATTCTCTTTCCTTCTGTGTCAGAAGATCCCTGCTCTTGTCCCACATTATCACACATCACCCTGCAGATCTCCACACTTCACCCTATGTCCTGTATGTTCCCCAGCTCCCTGCTTATGAGATGGTTGTTTCCTGAAAAACATCTCATGCTTCTGCCCTGTAGGAAATTGGAGATGAGGGCCTGGCAGGGGCCATTACATGGTGATAGGAGGCCTGATCAGTTTGAGGAGCGCAGGGTATGTGGGAGAAGGTCTCACTCCCAGCCTGGTGATGTCCAGCAGCACCCAGTCCGGGTGATGCACCCAGACTACATTTCCCAGTGCGCTGTGTGCTGCTGAGCCTGGCAGGGCCATGCATGTTCCACACCCAGCACCATGCCTGCAGGCTGCAGCAGCCTTCATCCAGCTGCCAGCAGGGACTGGCAAGGTCCCTGCTGTGCAGGCACTTTACTGTGCCCCCATTGCCTCCCTGTCACCCCAGATGCAAAGCCATTGAAGGGTTGTGTGCAGCATGAAGGCTGCAAGTATTTGTTGTGTCATTAATATTCTTCCAGCATAGTCAGCACAGCACCTGGCAGCATTTGCTTGCTGCCTCCTGTAATCTCTTGTCGATGCTTCTCATGCCTGGGCGCCAGTGCTGTGACATCCATGGAGACAGAATTCACATCCATCCCTGTCTCGTAGTTCTGGACAGTGATTTCAGCTCCCTGCTTTGCTTCTCCTCAAGCAAACACCAGTGCCTGTGCCTGGGGGACACTGATGCCTGAACCCAACGGAGTGCATGCCTGCTGGAAGCCCCATGTGGGTAGTGAAATTGAAAACATTGAGAACACTGATAAAAGAAAGCCAGCCATCCCCTCTGAAAAGGAGGGACAGCAGCTCTGGCTGTGCCTGCACCACGTGTAACCCGGGGTGACGTGACACGCAGCCATGTGAGCACAACTGCACAGAATCGTAGAATGGTTTGCATTGGAAAAGACTATAAAGATCATCTTGTTCCAATCCCTCTGCCATGGGCAGGAACACCTTGCACGAAACTAGGTGGCTTAAAACCAGGGTTGGAACATCCATAACTCTAGGCAACCTGTTCCAGCGCCTCACCATCCTAACAGGGAAAAAAAAATTCCTAATATCTAAACTTATTCTTTTTGAGCTTGAAGCCAGTCCTGCTTGTCCTATCACTTCACAGTTCCTGGTGAAGTCCCTCTCTAGTTTCCCTATAGGCCCCCTTTAAGATACTGGTTGCTATGAGGTGTTCACACAACATTCTCTTGAATGTTGAACATCCCCAGCTTTCTCAACCTGTCTTCATAGGGGAGATGCTCTAGTCCCCTTATCCACTCCAAAGCCCTTTCCTTGACTTGCTCCAACAGTTCCAAATCCACATTCTTGCAGTGATTAAGCACTACAGGGACTTTCACAAATCACCAGGAGCTGGTCACTTCATGCCAGGTAGGGACAAATATCTCCAACATTACCCACCCTGCTCCTGAACTGGCCTGAACAACTTATCTCACAATACACAGCCATGCTCCCATCCTTCAACGCTGCCCAGCAGATGAAAGAGCTTTTCCTTGTCCTCTTGACCTGGACCTGGGAAATGTGGCTCTCAGCAGCTCCACACACATCCCAGGAGGCTGTGTCAGCCTTTCTCCATCTCCTGCATCTTGCTGAGCAATTAGTAACACTCCCCAGGTGTGGACACTGCTGAAGGCCTAGGCACATTTTAGCCAGACCTCTTCTCAAGTTCTGAGTTTCTTTTCTCTTTCTCAGGCTGGGAGGTTTTTTCCCAGGCTGAGACAGTTTCTCAGCTCTGGCCTGAGCCTTTCCCAGGATGATAGCTTTCTGGTAAACAGAAAAGAATTAATAAACAGAGATTAGCACCTGGTGTTGACTGAGGGACAGTTTCGTGATGTACGTGACAGGAGATATTTTCTCCTATTGTTCAATGAACTACTGTCCCATTTGAGGCTTGTGAACCAGTCTATAAATATGGTTCAGTTTTTCAATAAAATGCTTCTTTTGCTTTTCTTGCCTAAGAAGTCATTTGTCGTTATTATATGCCACTCTTCACGTATAGTGGCACCCAGGGACTTTGCAGCACACTTGAAGGGCTTGTGGTTCTGCCAGATGTGAGCCAGGAGCACAGATGCCAAGAACCTGGTCTGGCTGCAGTGTTGGGACAAATGGGGCCATACTAGAGTGGACTGGCCTCGGACTAGGTGATGCCTGTGACCCAGCTGCAGGAGAGCAAGTGTCCTGATTTCAGCTGGGATAGAGTTAATTTTCTCCCTGGTAGCTGTTTCAGTGCAGTGATTTGGATTCAGTATGAGAATAATGTTGATAACACCCTGATGTTTCTGTTGCTGCTCAGCAGTGCTTACCCTAACTCAAGGCCTTCAGTTTCCCATGCTCTGTCAGTGAGCAGGTGTGCAAGAAACCAGGAGGGAACATGGCCAGGAGAGCTGATCAAACTGCTCAAAGGGATATTCCATACCATAGAACATCATGGCCAGGAGCTGCTCATAGCTGCTGGGTACCAATAAGTGGGTGGTGAACAAGTGTGTTATGCCTCATTTAATTCACTCTGGTGTTATCCTTCTCCTTTTAATTACAATTATAGTTTTTAATTTTTATTATTATTAATAACACAACAACAGCAACAACAACAATATTGTTTAAATTATTAAACTGCTCTTATCTATACCCACAATTATTTTTTCCCCCTGAATTTCGTCCCCACTGTGGCAGAGGGAGACTGAGTGAGTATCTGTGTGGTGCTAAGTTGCTGGCTGTGGTTAAGCTGCGACACCAGGGCAGTTAGAGCCTTCACCCATGGTTCATCAGTGCCCTTTGATCTGTATGGCTTGATATTGCTGTAGGGAGGAACTCAGAAGCAGCACAGCAAAGTGTAGGGAAAGCCTGGTGAGGGCATGCATAGCTCAGCACAGTACCTGTCAGAGACCCTACAGAACACACCCATATGCACAATTCACCCCAGAGATCCTGACACTAACAAATCAGCATCCTCCTGCTTCCCCTGACTTCTTTACCCATCTCAGAACTGACAAAAAGAAAACCTTCTAAGGGAAAGCAATGCTGGAGAACTATTCCCCTTTCAACACTGAGCTTCTGTTTGGAAGGGTCCATTCCACCCTAGCCCCATCAGCATGGGTGAGAGACACACTCCCAGTCCCTTCTGCTCTCCTGACCCCAGGCAGAGATGGTGGAGCTCTGCTTATTCTCCCAGATGCCTGAGCAAGAGGTGGGTGCTGCAAGGAACTCCCCACCCTTGGGCCAGTGGTCACTCAGGCTAAACCTCTGTGAGTAACTCCTTGGCCTGCTCATCCTTGGTCCTCTAATCATCCACACCATGCAGTTTTGTCTCCTGACACAGCTATGGCTTGGACTAAATAAAGCAGGTTAAAGGGAGGTCATTCACATAGATTATCCACAAGAGAGAACACGAACACATCTACTTTCAGGAAGAGAATTTGTCTGTGTGCCTGTCCTCTGGTGTCTGTTGCCTTCCCCTCTCTGTACCAGGGTGACTATGTTGTATTCTAGGTGCCCACAGGAACCCTTCAGCTGGAGGTCATGATTGCCACAGCCACATGCATCCAGGTGTTGGAGGAGCTGGAAAGCAAAGGACTGTGCACTAGAAAACTGGGAGCTCCCTGTGACTTCCTAGCCCTTTCCCGTGTCCTTGTGCCCTTTCCAGGCAGGGCAGTCTGAGGCAGCACAGGCTGGAGCGCGGCCTTCCAGTGTGGGGAGGGAAGGCAGCTGTGCTGTGTTTGTTGTGGAATCTGCCACTTGCAGCCAATTCAATCACAGCTCTTTATTGCTTCCCCCAGCTGTTGAAAATCTCATTATGTTTAGTGAGCTCTGTGAGCAGCCCTGCCAACCTTCCTTGTGTCCTGTCTTCTTCCATGGGTCCAGGCACACTGCCTGCTGAGGAAGTGCACACTCCATTGGCCCCAGGATGAAAAACCTGCACCCCAGCATACATAGATGTATCTGGCATGGACTAGATGTCCTGGGATTTTCCATTAAGACAAAGGCAAAGGAAGGGGATTTGTGTTGTTCTAAGTGGGGACATCTCGACAGCATGACAGCAGGAACACAGGGCTGTCCACAGACAGCAGCCTTGTACTCCACATTGGGTTAAAAATGAAGAAATAGGGTGGGTTCTGCTTGGCTCTCTTAGTGTCAAATGCGAGGCAGCACGACAAGCAGAGGACACTTGAGCCAGGACAAAAGGTGGCAGGTGGGATATGTGCTGGCTCCAGCACAAGGCAGAGCTGAGACAAATGGCGCAGGGCTTTGATCCTGCTGTGTCCTGCATGCTGGAGCCTGGTTCCATTAATGCCTTTGATTACTGTGACCTCATTTCTGTCCACCTGTGTCATGGGTGGCTGGTCACCCCACCCTGCAGAGCCCTTGTTCTGCAGAGGCTGATTGCACCAGCCCTGGACTGACTGGTGTCGGGGGTAATTACAAGAGACACCCGATGCTGCAGGCTGTGGGTGAGCCAAGAGTGTCACCACAAGCCCAGCACCTGAGATGTAAGTCACACCACGATGCATGGCAGGCCCTTCCTTATGGTTCACTCAGGAGCATCTCTGTGGATGCCCTGTGGCCTGGACTCTCACACCAAGAGATCATAAAAGGCATTATGCATGTTTCTGCTGGCTGAAAGAAGATAAGGCTGCTCACAGGAGGTTGTGGCATGAGACAGGACCTTGCCTTCTCCCCCAGGTCTCCTGTGATGCTGCTGTACGTCTGCTCAATATCTTGACCTTGGACTGATCTTGGGCTGGAACACACGTGGCTTTATGCACGTATTTATACTACAAAGGGCTGCTGCTCTCTAAGCTCTGGGCACTGTGCCATCCACACCACTCACACTGACTTATCAGGACACTGTACCCTCTTCTCTCCTCTTCTCCCCACCTGCCCAGCCTCTGTGGAGGATGAATGAACTGATGCCTAGAAAGGCTGATCTGGAACAGAGACTAGAGAGAGATAAAAGGAATAAAATAGGTATTTATTGGGAGGCCTTGAAAGGATACACCTTGGGCAGTACAAAAGCCAGGCTGGGGCTGCGCCCAGGTTGAATCCAAGAAAGCTCCTGGTCATGAGTTTTTACACTTTTGTAAGTTTTAGTTCATCCAAATATTGGGGTCAATTGTCCAACCACAACCCCAGGTTATGAAGTCTCAACCCCCTTGCTTGTCCCCTTCCCTCACCATTGTTTCTGCTTTTTGGGTGCTGGCTGTCCTTAATTCTCTAGCTGGGGAGGGATTGTTTTGTCTAACTACTCCGTGAAGAGAACTTACTAACACTTAATATGAAGTTCAGAGTTACACACCAAGCAGCTGAGATTCTCAAAAATATAAAAGCTAAAACCCAAGGCATCACTACGACAAGCTTTGGTTCAGGGGCTGTGTGCTGGGGAAGACAGCAGGCTCCTGGGGCTTCTGCAGGGCCATGCACTGAAGAAAGGGGTGGGCAGGGGTCTGCCTTGCCTTTCCAGAATCCCATGTGTGAAGAAAGTTGCACTGGGGAGGCACAGCATTCTACGGATGGCACCTGCAAAGCCAGGATATTAACAGGCATCCTGGGATAGGTCAGGTAGGGGCTGTGCCAGCTCAGGGTCCCATTGGCAGCAGTGAAACCTCCTCCAATGCACCATCGATGCAGCACCAGGCAGGATGATGGGGCTGTGAAAACCACAGAACACCAGATAGCACCACCAGCTGGGCCACCTTATCCCCTCCACCAGGCCCGTGGCTTCATGTCACTGGAGAAACCACTGTTTGACTTTTCATATGGTTCCTTTTGGGGTCAGTATATTTTTAGCACTTCTCTCTTCCCAGACACTTGATTGGCATATGTGGTTTCTCAGGATTTGCTTTTCCTTGGAAGCTGTACAGGCTGAGATCTGTAAAGGGGAGGTCCAAGCCCTTTGTTTAATGGGATAGAAGGAGAGACTCCAGGCTCCACCAAACACTCCATCAGCTCTCTATGAAAGGGAACTGTGATGGCTGTGGTCAGTACATGGGGTGATGTGTAGCACTGGAAAGGGAGCAATGCAGAGAGGCTTGAGCAGTGAAGGAGGTGCAGGGTGAAAGGTCTGTCAAGGAGATAGAGAGCTGCTTGGGTAGCTGGAGGGACCACTGTCACAATATGCCAGATGGAGAGCAGAGGGTGGGAAGGGAGTATAAAGCATGAGGGCAGAAAGAGAAGATCAGAAGCTCTAATCTTGGTGCAGTGTTGTAAGGCTGAACAAGGTTTGGACTCCCTGGACATGGCTGTACAAATCTGGGCCTTATGTGTGTGCACCAGCCAAAAACTATATTTGGTTGTTAAGTTATGCTGTTCAGTTATTGCTGCACATTTTGCTGTTAGTTCTCATGTCTCTTTCACACAATAGCTGTTTTTCTGTATATCTTAGTTTAGACCAGTGTTTACAACAGGTGCACTGCATGAGAAAGTTTCGGGAGTTTTTCGATAACTTGTTTGAAACCCCCCCAAGGACGCTGGAACATCAACTATGCTAAATCGGGAGAGAAGACATTGAAAACATTGAATACCAAGATTAGAAGATTCAAGATAGTGGAGGGCAGTGAAGATTTTGAAGACTACCAATGACAAACTTTTGGGGGGTTGAAGGGGTGGATTGATATTCTGAAATCACCAACTGTAAAGTTTGGCCCAAGTGGATGATGGTTCTGGAAATGTATAATTGGGGTGAATTGTAAACAATAAATTTGCTTCTGTGAAATCATATTGTTTCCTGTTCAGAAGTCCAATTTCTTCCCACAGTGCAGAGTCTTTATGCAGTAGGGTTTGGGGGGGAAGCTAGTCTGACCTGAGATACTGCCCCAAATCTTAAAATTCCCACCTCCTGGGCTTTGCCAGAGTCCCTGTTTGAGAACCAGTGTGGGATGTGCTGAAGATGGTTCTGGGGATGGAAACAGGAATGGCTGCGCCAGATGTGGAACTGCTTGAATGCCAGAGCTGGAAACCCCATTTCTGAGCACATCTTCCTCAAACCAAAATGCAGCACCCCACCCCCACTTCATTTCTCCCCCCCAGCCTTACTCCACCCTGCTCCCAGCTGTGAACTGCTTATGTCCAATTTTGTGTGCTAAAAATACCTTTCTGGGCAGTCAGCAAATCCGCAGCCAAATAGGGGACGTTGGCAGTCTGAGCATGAAGGGGATTTGGGATGGATTTAGGGTTGTTGTGGTTTGCAGCACCAGGCCAGGAGGACCTGGATGGCCTGAGCAGTGGGCAGAGGGCTGGAGATTTCCAGAGGGACCTGCATCACAGTGGCAGTGCCAGGGCAGATTCTTGCCGAGCTTAGGTGTTTGCTTCTGGGGAGAAAGTATGTGCGAGTGGACTCAGGTGGGAAGATGCTCCCTGTGGAGAGCAGTCAGCAGGTCCTGCTCCCTCCCCTGGGAAGAGGTGATGTAGCAGTCATAGCAAAGGGATTATCCAGCCCTCAGGGCTTGCCCCTGCTCTGCCCAGCACCCAGGAATGCGCTCCTGGGAACCCTGCAACATGCTGGGCTCTCCCCTGTCACAGCTCTGCTCTCAGCACACCTATCTTGGATCAGACCTGGCAGCTCATCAAGCCACCATAGGAGCAGAGATGGTAGCCTTCTGCTAGGCTTTGCAGCCTTGTGCTAGACTTTGTAGCCTTGTGCTAGGCTTTGTAGCCTTAGGTGACCAGTTGCACAAGAGGGAGTCCTGCCCCTGCCACTGCCAGCAACTGGGTGACAGCAAAGGTGCCCCGGTGCCACCCCTCTCTCAGGCCAACAAAGCTCCCTGCAGACCTCCCAGATATTTTACTGAGTCCAAGACAGATCATGATAGCTGATCATGACCAGGCCTGTCATGATCAGGGCTGATCCCTCTACACCCCAGCACTACTGGGGCTCCCCTCACCCTCCTTCTGCCCATAGGTCTGGGGTTCTTCCCCCAACTCTGTAGGTGATCTGTAGGGGTTTAAGATGTCTGTTCCATCCTCATTTTGGGAATGGGGCTAGAGAGTTCCTAATTTCAGGGTGGCATGGAGTGTGGGCCATTGTCTTGTTGATGGCACTGCAAGATCCCTTTGTGGAAGGTTTGGGCCTGGTGGGTTGGGAAAGTCACTGGAGGGTTGAGGAAGAGCCCCCCAGCAGGGTTCAAGACTGGGTTCTGGCTGGAGCCAGTAGGCATTTTCCAGTTCTCCCTACCAGAATATGTTCTAGGTTCTGGCAGCACAGGCAGTATCCCTGACTGAGACAGACTCTGCATCCTGGAGAGGGACCAGCACCATGTGGGGACCCAGACCACCAGACCACACAGGGCCATGTGCTTGTGCTCTGCAAAGAACAGACCCCTTCCTGGCTTTCCCAGGGATGGATCTGACCCACCTCAGGCCTGAGCCTGACTCAGAAGCTTTGGGTTGATGTCCCAGCCTGGCTGCAGCCCACCCCCATCACCTGAACAACATCTATAGGTACAACCAACTATAGGTACATCTATAGGTTCTGACCATCACCACCTCCTGTAGGTACAACCCACAGTGGGCTCCCTTGGGACAGGTGTGTGGTAGGGAGGAGGATAAGACCCATAATATACTACTGTTGTTTGTGAGTTCTGACACAGTAATAGACTTTACTATAGGGGAACATGGTGGCTGTGTTAGCAGTGCTTTCCACGAAGTCTCAAAAGCCACAGCTACTTCTCCTTTCTCTTGTGGTTTTGTGGATGGTTTTGAGCCCCTAGTGTTCTTCTCTATCAGAAGTAAATCTTGTAAATTTCAGGTGATTTTGATTTTTCTCTCTTCAGTCTGGAAGTCTGAGTCCTGGTAGTTCTTTCATGACTGAATGGACCTTCAGGAAACAGCCCATCAATCACATTTGCAATGATATTGAATTCAATGCATATGGCTGAGTATGCTGGCTTTCAGTATTTCTTCAGCATTTTTCAAGTGGATGCTATACACCAAGAAAACAACAAATCTCAAAACAATGATAAATTTCTAAGGAGGGAGAGGCCAAACACAGATTTCCAGGCCTCAGGACAGGCGTAAAGAAATAATCTCATTGGGGAAATAGGAAGCCTGTTGTACCACTTGTGAATTTTTGAAGCTTGGCTGTTTGATTCCATTGGTTTTGCTTCTTTCACATACCAAGGAGAATCAGTGAGAGTGTCTGTGCCTAAATCTGGGATTTTATCAGGACATGACCCAGTGGGTGCTGACTGTGGCCATTCTCCTGGGTGCTTGCACATTTGTTGACTGCACAGGAACAAGAAAAACCTGGTTCCCAAAGGACAGGGATCCAGTAAGCAAACAAGAAGGACATGACTTAGTGCTGCTATTCCTCTTGCTGAAAGCCTTCTAGAAGACTTCACCCATTAACCTCATAACAGCTGCATGTGACACAGCTGGACTTGATGTAATGATGTTCCCAAAAGGACCTTAGGAGGCATCTAGTTTACAGAAACTCAGTGTTGCTGTTTTACTGGGATAATACAGACAGGTACACCAAGCACTGTCCTGAGGATGGTGGCTCCTGCTGAAGGATCTGCCAGGGAGCTCTGGGCCAACAAGTTCCAGCTGAGTGGTGAAAAACACCATGGGTGACAGCATCCATACCCAGAACACTGATGGTATTGCACCATAAGGCATTGTGCTTTTCTATCTAGGAAAACACAGAGAGAAAGACACTGTAAAGCACAGAATTGAAAGAGGAATGGCCCAGGAGAGCTACAACAGCAGAGGGAGTCAGGACTCATGGAATCTTGAAGTTGTGCAAGAGTTTGTGAGCTGAAAAGGGGTTCAGAGAAGAGCTTGGTGGTGATATCTGCAGGGACAGGAGTCTGGGGGAGTGTAAGCATGCCCCAGATGGAGAGCACTTAGGGAATTCTCTCCCATACCCAAAGACCTTACCTGAGGTCAACAGTAACAGGAACAAGACACCTCCATCTATCTCCAGGAAAACTCTCTAATCCTCATACTGTCCACACTGTCCTTGTTGAGTGCGTCCTGTCCTAAAAGACACTGACAAAGGGCAGCTCAGAGCAGGAAAGGTTTGGAGAAGAAAGGAAAACAGAACACTTCCAGGTTCAGGAGCTTGTCTGATCTGGAAACTCTGCTGGTGGGATTCAACAACAAGAATGTTGCAGCTCGATTTGTTCAAGGTAATAAGAGGAGAGACTTTTGGAAGTATTTAAAAGATATGTAAATGTGGTACTTAGGGACATGATTTAGTGGTGGGCTTATTGTACTGGCTTAGTGGTTAGACTTGGTGATTATATTAATGTTTTCCAACATAGATGATTCCATAGTTTGAAAGAGAAAGTGATGCATGATGACAGCAGCCTAGGGTGGCCTTGGGCACATTAATCAGGGGTGTGTTCCTCAACATCCTCCACTGGATCTGGAAAGAGAGTGGAGAGGGACAGATGTGAGAAGGTTTTGGAGGTGTTTGTGGGAGCAAGTGCTGAGATAGCCAAGGAGAAGGCTGGATTAAGACACCCGTGACACTCATGGAGCCTGTACCCACTGTCTGCGGGAAGATGTGTGAGAACCCACACCGAGGCTGGTGGGACGCTCTCTTTCCAAAGAGGAAGCTTCTTGTGCCACATGTGATTTCCCTGTGGGGCTGTCTCATTGCTGTGTGAGTGCCTCTCCTGTGCAAGGCTGTGCAGACACCTTTCCTGAGTAGCTCACACTGAGTCCTGCCCAGGACTTCATGCCAGCATGGCCCTGCCAGCACCGGCTCTGACATTCCTCCTGGCCCTTGCTCCTCTGCTGCTTGCATGGGGACAGATGCACCACGGTCCTGTGACTCCATGGGAAGCAGGTAAGAGTGGATTGTGCCTGTCTCTTACAAAAATGGTTCTGCTGCTCCTCTACCTGCGTATCTGCTACCTGGCCTTACCCTGCTCAGCCCATAAGTGAGCTGGGAGGGGAGGGCTGGAGCTGATATCTGCATATACCTTGAGACACTCACACGTCCTTCAGGTTGTGGTGGGACAAAGCTCTATTTGGGGTGGAGGGCGGAAGGCCTCACTGCACTAGGAAACTTCCATGAGAGTGGGACTTGCAGTGTCCCTCTAGGAAATGGGGAGTATTGATGGGAGCAGTAGGTGGCCAGGTCTTGTTATGCAGCAGACAGATGAATCCAGAGCAATCAGAGCAGTGATGGCCTTTCTGGGCAGTTCAGGTAGCACCCCTGTCACAGGTGATGATGATATTCATCAAAGATGTGGGGAGTTGTGAGCTCTGGTAGCTGCTCTCTCCCACAGTCCCTGGGGTTAGGGAACTGTATTTGGTGGGATTGATCACATCAAGAGGCTTGTTCTGTTCTTTCTCCATGCCAGGAGGGTTAGGGGTAGCCCCTGAGTCTCTGCTAGGCTTTTCCTACAAAGAATGTGGGCTTTCCTGGTGGTGATTGTGTGCTGTGCCCTGGGCTTGCTGGTACCTGTCGAGGTCCCTATGCGCCACAGCACGGGTAGAGAACCTGATCTGGGAGTATTGTCTCTGTAGGGAAATGGGAGCAGAAGTGGCTAACCAAATGATCAGATGGGTCATGAGTCATGCTGTCCATCACTGATGGCTCGAGGGATGCTGCCCTTCCAGCAGTGGGCAGCTCTCAGCTACCCAGGGCAGGATGGAATCTCTCCTCTCCTAGTCTGTGCTCATATCTGAGAGAGACCCAAAAGGATCCTGGATGTCACCCTTGGGCAGAGTGTGTGTTACTTCAGGGTTTTTAATGGCAGGGGGTGGAAGGTGTGTGAGAGGGATGCCTGACAAGGCTGGGACCAAGTCAGGGGTTTCATGTCTGTCAGGTAGTTTTCTGTCAGTGAAGTGTGTGCTCTGAGGGCACTGAGAAAGACACTATTGAGGGGGAAGAAGTTTCGTGCCTGCAGCATGTGATCTAAAAGGATGGGGCTGGTGACCACTGTCCTTTGGGGTGGAGAGCTGGGAAGAAGGTTGCGATGATGGCATGGAAACCTGCTGCCAGAAAAGGGAAGTGGTGAGTGCTGGCTGCCAGGAAGTGGGCAGCTGTAGCTGAAGAGAGGTATTTCATCCTCCTTCAGGAAAGCCCACCTCCATGCCCGCTGCCTCCTCATGGATTTGTTTTGCACGGAGTGAGCAAGTCTAGGTGACATGTCTGCCAGGGCAGGACAAGGCAGACTCATTCTGGGTGAAGTGCAGAGGCTAGGCTGAGCACATTGGGCAGGATGTGAGCTTTGTGGCCACTGGTGTGAACACAGGTGGTCTGAGGGCAGTCTCTAAATGAAAGCTTCTTTCACCCAGTGTGGAAAAAGCTGATTAACACAAAGAGTCAAGGTATTTAATTTATTTACAGTTCTGCACAGAAAAGTGTGCTAGGTGTGCAAATCCACACAGCCAGCACACTGAGGCAGACAAAAGCAGGTATACTGACACAGACACAGTCCTTGGCTGTTAGTATATCTTACTGAAGTCACTGCTTGCCTGCATTACTATGACTCATCTTTTCCCTTCTTCACTGTAAAAGCACAGTGTTCCAAGAAATCATGGTACATGCTAGTAGAGTGGTGGTCTTTTTGAGAGAAGGAGGCAAATGAGCTGAAAATGTGGGGGTTTTTTGCGACAATTAAGAGCAAGGATTCATCACTAGGGTGATGAATAACGTAACAAAACTCGTCAAAACTGGGTGTTTTCTAGCTCACAGGTAAATATCATGGATGAGCAGGGGTGTATTTTTTGTTTTTCCCCTTTCAAGGACATAGACGATTCATTTTCTGTCTGCCTCATTCTGGTAGTTATTGCTTCCCCTGCAGAATTGCTTTGTTCTTTCACTTGTTACCTGCAACTTTGCTCCTATTATTCACCATTGCTGCTGGTAGTCAGTTCATGGGACCAAGCTGTGGAGTCACAAATGGCAGCAGAGACTCCCTGGGTCTGGTGCACTCCCACAGCCCCTGTATTTGTGGGAGAGAGCAGCATCCCCCAGGCTGCTGGATCCCTCTGGCTGGGCTGTCTCTGCAGCAGCAGGTGGGCAGTGGACTGTGCATAACCCTCCTGCACTGCCCCTGGGAGTGTGAGGAGGGATAAAGCATCTGGAGGATGGGGCTCATCCTGGGAGGTGCCCTCTCTGCCACCCCTCTGCAGAGAGGGGGACTGGCACCCCTCTGGATGGAACACCCTCACCCTGAGGATGCTGCTGGAGCCCAGTGACCCTCAGGCTCTGCCTCCTGGCCTTTGCACACAGGAAAATGCAATGCTCCCTCTGACTGGGACCCCAAACTGCGATTTAACCCAAAGAGGAACACCTATGATTTGAATGAAGTGGTGAAACTCAGCTGTATTGGGGAGCTTGTGCCATCCATTCCAGAGATCCGATGCATTTCCAGAGGGGCCCAGATCCTGTGGAATGAGGCTGCCACCTGCAAAGGTAAGCACAGCCCTGCAGCACCCTGACCCAGGGTGCTGAGCTGGTGACAGACCCTCTGTGACCTGGTCATGCACATGACAGTGCAGGAATGGGAGACCTGGATGCCTTGGCTTTCCCCCATGTCCTGGCAGTGACAATGCTCTTTTTGTCTCAGCACCTTGCTGTAGGCACCTGCTGGGCTCTGTGCTCCTGGGGAGAGGAATCCTTCCCAGCCAGCATCTCCTGCCTCAGCATGGAGTGGGATTCTCCAGCTGCAGGGATTCTGCTTGTTTGCCTGGAAAGCTTCTCTAGGGTTTCGGTTGTCTCTGGTGTGGGAGGCTGTTATTGCAGCATGGCTCACCTGTCCATGAGGGAGACAATAATATGGCAGCTTGAGCACCCCATGGAGGGGCTGGAATCCAAGGGAGGCTTGCCAGTCCTGGAGATGGGGTGATGAGGAGCCCTATGTGCTTGGAGAGTGCCTGGGCTCATGACACTTGTATGTGTTGGGATGAATAGTCAGACTCATGGGAGACATGTCCTCAGTCGTCTCTTATAACCACCCGAAAGTACTCCTCACCCAATTTTACCTCTGACAGAAACATGCCAAAAGCCTACTTGGTGGGACCCCAGACTCCAGCTGGCACCAGCCCGTGACAGTTACACAGAGAATGAAGAGGTGACTCTGAGCTGCAACAAAGGTTTCCAGCCATCCTTCACCCATGTCAAATGTTCAAACATGGTTCAGCCGTTGGATCATTCTGGATCTCCAAAGGAAGATGTGTGGCTGGGGAGAAAGAGCAGTGGTGTGTGGACTCACGTTCAGGGGAACATAGTGTGCATTGGTAAGCAGGGTGTCAGGAGGTGCTTCCTACCAAGCTCTGTGGTCAATTTCTGCCCCATTCATCCATCTCCATCACTGTGGCCAGGGATGTAATTCTGATGCCATGTCGGCGCTGCTTGGATCTCAGGCATTTGATACCTGAGATCAATCCCCTACTTAATTCTGGCATATCTTTGTCCACTACCTGCCTGGCCAGGCCTCAGCCCCAGCTGACACTCACCCACAAGAAATGCCCCCTCCCAACCAGCCTTGCCAAGGTGTCCCATCATAGCAGATGGATGTGTCACCTTCCCTTTCCTTTCAGGGGCTAGAGGGTTTGCTGGGGATTGCTGAGGCCCCACCAGATACCCTGCTTCTCCTTGAAACCTCCCAGCCCAGCTAACACCCACTTTCACCTCTGCCAGAAACATGCCAAAAACCCCACTGGGACTCCAGACTCCAGCTGGCACCAGACCAGGAGAGTTACAAGAAGAATGAAGAAGTGATGCTGAACTGTCCCAAGGATTTCCAGCCACCCTTCACCCATGTCAAATGTACAGGAAAAGTTTTGTCTGTTATCAATGGAAAACCTGTATACAGAGAAGCTTGGAAGGGAAAGGACAGCAGAGGCAGTTGGATCAACATTCAGCCCAACCCAGGCAGGGTACAGTGCCTTGGTAAGGAAGCATGAGGAGCATTTCTGACTGCCCTGCTCTGCCCTTCCTGAGCAGGGAAGGCAGCCTGTGGAGACACAGGAAGCTTCTGGCTCTGTGTGCCCGAGGAAATGGCAGGTGCTGCTGAAGGCAGTGCTGAAGCAGCTCCTGAGTCTGCCCTGTGCCAGCCCTGGGGTTGCAGCGGTGCCCTGGTGGAGATGGCTGATACCAGCTTTAGTCCCTGAGGATCCTGGCAGGCGGGAGTTTTGGTACAAAGGTCACTACCTTGATACCAAAGTAGCCATTTTGGCAGTAACCAGCACTGCCCATGGCACAGGAGGTCAGGGACCATGCAGGGCTTCAGGCTTTGTTCACATACACAGGGCTGGGTGGTGTATCTCCCTGAGATCTCCCTAAGGGCTTCTGGCAAGAGCATGTGCTGAAAGGTCAGGGGCACATGTGTGGGTCTGACAGGTATTTGTGCTACAGGTGACAAGGTGAAGGCGTGGCCCTCTCCTCATGTGCTGATCCCCCCTCCCTGCCCTGCTGCATGCTGTCATTGCAGAGCCAGCTTTGGGGCTCAGACTTTATGCCCTCCCACAAGGAATTGGGGTGTCATCCTGCCTGAGGGACAAAGAGGGCACCAGAGTCTCCGGGCAGGCTCTGTGCAGAGGACAAATCCCTCATGGGTTCCAGCTGACTCCAGCTCCTCCTGGCCCTTCCCAGGAGCCCTGGGGGAAGAAGTTTGGAGTCCTTCTTTGCCCTCGTCCCCTTGCCAAGGATTGCTGTGGCAGGGCTGTTCTGTGCAGTGTCCTGAAGCTCATCTCTTGCCCTGATGGGCTAGGGAAGGGGATGCCCTGCGACAATCCCTGGCTTGCCCTGCAGAGCCACACTTCTCAGCTAACACCTTTCCATCTTGTTGGTGCAGGGAAATGCCAGAAGCCTCAGTGGGACCCCAAGTTAATCTTTGACCCAAACCAGGGGAGCTACAACCCAAATGAAGTGGTGAAGATAAGGTGCCCTGAGGGATCCTGGCCTCCACCCATGGAGATCAAATGTGTGACATCAAAGCCAAGAGAAAGTTCTGTGATTCCTCATAGTGGCTGGATAGTGAGGAATGCCACAGACACCTGGCACCATATGGAAAAGAACTTGACCTGTGTGGGTAAGTGAGCAAGCCAGACATTCGCCCAGTGCTCTCAGCCTGTTGTCCCCACGCATGGAGAGCAATTCTGTATGTGTGGCACAGCATCAGTGCCCTGTGCTCAGGGTGGTCAGGGCATGGCAGAGAAATCCAGAGAAAATTCTGGATGCATCCCATGTTCATGTCTGTGCTTTTGGCAACTCTGGCATGTGTAGTCTGGGAGAAGGCAGAATGTCCTTGTCCACTCTGTGCTGGGGACAGGCAAGTGAGGAAATGGTGGAGTTCGTGGAGTTTGATGTCAAGGGTTGGAGGGGAAGGGAGGGACTGATCCTCTTGGAACGTTCCCTTCACAGAGGTCCTCCAGGTTGTCCCTGAGACGCTGAAGATTTCAAGCACCAGCATCAAACTGAACTGGACCTGCATGCTCCCTAACATGTGCCAGCATATTCGGGCCAGGTGCCGGCTGGAGCGGCGTTCCTCCTCAAACTGTGAGGCTGAGGAGGTGACGGGAGAGGAGATACTACAAGGCCAGGAGGGAACTTTCATCTGCTCCCCTCTGCAGCCCTTCACTGTCTACAGTGTCACCATCTCCCTGCTGCCTAGCACAATCTTGTACACACGGCTCCTCAGCACAAAGGAAATGGGTGTGTTTACATTAAATGTCAGGGTGCCCTTCGCCCTGAAGCTCAGCCAGAGCATCTGCACCCTGCTGTGATGTTCCTAGGATCAGAACTGCTTGCAGCCTGTGGGGATCTGGGGAAGGGGCTGTGAAGGGCCCTATAGCAGGGTGTTCCCCCTCCTCACCACACCATTGCTGCTGCAGAGGTACAAGCAGCCCTTGGGGACAAATTGTTATCCGTGCATGATGCTGTTCTCCTGTGCTTCCAGTGCCTGACAAACTGGAGAAGCTGTGGATGAATGTCAGCACGGGGTCCCTCAGGTGGAAGGCACCGCCCTCCTGCAAAGGGGAGATCATTGGATACCAGGTACCAGGAGTCCATGGAGTGGCCCCCCTCACCTTGCCTGGAGCTCTGTGCAGGCAGCCTGAGTCAAGGCATGAGCCCTCCTTGGCCAGGGCCCACAACCTGTACACTGCTGCTGTTCCTGGTAGGGCCATGTCCCCTCTTGTGCCCAGCCAGCAGTAGCAGCCCCTCTCCACAGAGCTGCCCAGTGCAGAAGCAGGATGTTGCTGCTACTGCCTAGCAGCTCCCTGTCCTTTTTCCAGCTGAACATCACCACCATGAGAGCAGCGGATGGCAGCTTCCTCGAATTCAGTCAGGTGTTGGTGAACCAGTCTGTCTTGGAGTATGTGCCACCTCATCAGACAGCTGGCAGCAAATACCTGGTGACAGTGCAGGGCCTGACGGCAGCTGGGGCTGGGGCTGCATCACAGCTGGAATTCCAAACCTACGTCCAGGGTAATGGTTGTTCTGCCCTGTGTCTGGTTGGGGTGGCCTCTCAGGGGGTGAGTACTGAGTAGGGAGCAGCTCCCAGACCTGTGTGTGCAACCACCCTGTCCCAGCTCAGACAGGGGCAGGCAGTGTGGGCCCCTGCCTCAGCAGTGGGCGTGAAGCTGGGTGAGTCCTTCCTTGAGGGCTTTCATTGGCAGGTCCGCAGAGGAGCTGCACTGTTCAGCTGCTCTTTTTGCCTTTGGTACCAGACCTGCCCCCTCTACTCTTCCACGGAAGAAGGTGACACCCATCCCTGCATTTGGGTGCACAGTGGCTCAAGGTCAGAGAGCCCTGGGCTGCTGAGCCTGGGTCTGTGTGCCTGCTGTGTGCAGGATGGCTGAGGAGGCTGCCAGGCCCTCCAGCCGGGCCGTGGAACAAGGCCCTGCGCTCCAGAGCCTAACTCTGCCCTGCCTAAGCACATGTGCAGGCAGGGGAGGGTCTTGCTGCCTGTCCCTGCAGCAGCCAGGGCAGCAGGCTCTGGACACGCATTTCTACACACGTACAGACACCCAGCAGCAAGGCTGGGGCCGCTGCTGGTGCACGGCCCAGGCTGGGGCACCCACTCCTCTCCCTGTGCTAGTTGCAGGGCAGCCCCCGGGCCCTTGGCCTGAGTCAGCAGTCATTGTAGTGGTGCTGGTGGTGGTGCTGTTGATCCCCTTGTCTGCTGGGATCCTCTGGTTCGTGTTCTGCAGGTGAGTGGTAGGAGATTTGGAGTCTTGGCTCTGTCTCAGGCCATGCTGTGCTGTGCTTTGGGTGGGGATGGAGAGGGTTCCCCAGCTGCTCCCACCCTTCTCTGGGTGCAGAGGATGCAGCTGGCTGCTCCTAACACACATTGGCTCTGGGGTCCTGGCTGGGGCTCCAAGTGTCTCCCTCAGGGGCAGGGCCGTGTGTGCTGAGACCCTCGACCCTTGTTGTGTTGCAGCCACCACTGCTGTCCCCTGGGGTGGGCAATGCCTGCCAGGGCAGAGGGAGGGTGTGCAGAACCCTCCATGCCACTGCTGCTGGCTTCAGCATGGTCTGGCCCAGGTCAGCCTCTCCCTCACTCACAACTGCCTTTGCCTTCTCAGGAAAAAGAACACCTTGCCCAGCACAGCCGAGGAAGATCACTACACAGGTAGGATCCCAGCACAGAGGGGACTGTAGGGCTGGAGCTGGGAGGGCAGCAGGTGTGTTTCAGGAGGGCCTGCTGCCATCCTGAGGTAGCTCCAGGCAGCCCAGCTGGCTTTGGCTGACCTGTCAGAACAACGTGTCCCACATCTATTCCCAGCTGAGCCCCTGCTCAGGAGCCTCTCCCAGGAGCTCCTGGCTGGGGTCTCCCTGAGGTGCCAGTGGGGTTGGGAACTGCTGCTCCTTCTCCCTCTCTGGGGTAGGCAGCAGATCCTACTAGCCCAGCTCCTGATGGAGCAGCCAGGATTATCTGCAGCCCCTGGTGATGCTGCTGCCTGAGGCTGCCCTGCTCCTTCTCCCACAGCCCCTGAGTCCCTCAGGCTGTTTCTGTCCTCTTGTCCCCCCAGAGCTTCAGCCGTATGAGAATGGGGATAATTACTGCGTGATCAAGACTTTTCTAGAGAAAGATGCAGGTAGATAATGGGTTGTCCTGCCTGTGAACCCCACATGGCCCAGAGAGAGTGGAGACTGCCAGCTCTGATGGTGTGTCTGAGCTCCTCACACTGCTGAGGGCATGGAGCAGCCTCTGCCCTGGGTTCTCTTGTTCCCTCTAAATGAGGACAGGAGGTAAATGTGACCAGGCTGAAGAGCCATTTCCCAAGCCCCTGCCTGTTCTGGAATCCTAGGAGAGCCAGAGCAGTGAGGAAGAAGAGCAGCTGGAGTAGACATCTGAGGCTCAGTGGTGATGGCACTTCCCTTCTCAAGGCTTGGTCTTCCACCACCAGAAGCAGTGAATCATCTCAGGGCTTATTGCTTCCCCCCAGATTTTCTCCTTCATCAGACTCCAGAATCCTCTGTCACAGCACAGGAGCAGCTCAAGGCATGGGATGACCTGCTTGTGCCAGCAAGGATATGTCCTGGTTGTCCTCCAGTGCTCTGGCATAGCCATCTCACCAGCATCTTGGTGCCTGCAAATGTCCTCTGAGAATGAAGGAGCTCACAACTCCTCTTTTCACCCTGTGTCCTTGTATCCATCTAGACCCTGTCCTCTGCTTGAGTTTAGCCTAGCTGTGCTGCCCTGGCCACTGTGCTGCTGTGTCTGAAAGAACCAATAAATTGTTCTGGTTTGGAGGGGCTGCCTGGCCCACAAAAACTCCCACCTTCTTTTGTGTGTGAAGGCCTTGACCACAGGAATCTTCATGGAGGAGCCTGGAGGAGGCTTTTCCAGCCCCTGGCAGCTCCAAGGAAGCACACCCGAGGCGCTGCCTGCTCCCAGTGCAGTGCTTTGAGTGGCTGCTTTCCCTCTTCGTCATTCTATAGGTGACACCATCTCTACTGTGCACAGCTGGACCTCTGTGTTGGTTTGTGTCTTCCTCTGTGGGTGCTGGTGCTCACCTCCCATTTTGTGAGGTGCAGTTGGCCCTCTTGGGACATCTGTGTCCTGCAGCCTTTGGGATCTGCTGGCTCTTGGCTGCTGCTGCTGTCCCCTCCCCTCCAACACCGCTGTCTCCCAGCCTGTGGGATGCCAGTGCCCAGTGCAGCCTGGATGCCGAGGCACAGCCCAAAGCTCTCCTTGGTGAGGGGTGCACTGCTGGCCAATGGAGCAATCAGCCTCTCTGTTCTCTACATCTGTGAGCTGCCTGTGATGTTTCCATCTCCTTCTCCTGGCTCTCCTGAGTTCCCTGGACTCAGGTGTGACAAGCTGGTTCTGGTTGTGCTTTTTACAGCCCTGAACACAGAGCTGTCATGTTTTATTGCTTAGTGTTATCTCTCTCCCCTGTCAAACTTGCCAATACCCAGTTCAGCCTGAAGGCTGAGGGGCAGCCTGAAGGCTCTCCTGTAGAGGACTACACTGCCAGAACATAGAGCAATCGATCTCTCTCTTCTCCAGCTTTTTTTGGCATGACTTGCACGTGCTGGTAAAGACACGTTTTGACAGTTCTTCATATGAGCTGTCTGCCCATCAGCTCAGTACCTGTAACTGGGTCCTGGGACCAAAAGATCTTCCTGTGACTGTTGCTGGTGTGATGTGTGTGCCTGATGGAGCAGCTCTTTGTGGGTATTGGGCAAAGAGGAGAAGAGAAACTCAAGGCTGTGTGGCTGCTGCTGGTTGAGAAAGGGGAATGAGCAGGCTTGGGATTGGGGAGAAGAGTTGCCACCTCCTTGGCTACCCTGCTTCCCACTCCATCCCCCCACACCCAGTCACACCCTGGGCTGTCAGCCTCATGACTCCAGCTCTGTCCAGACAGTAAAGGCTTGTGCTTTGGACAGCTACCTGCTGCCCCCAGCTCCTGCCCAGTCACCTCACTGCCCTTGTGAGCTGCTGTTCCCTGTGTGTGCTGGCTGCACCTTGTTGAGGGGAGCCATGAGCAGGGCACCCTTTGCCCTGGGCAGGAGGGTGTCCTGTGCATGTGCCACAGACAGAGCTGAGGGACAAGCATGGTCGGTGTGCCTCTGCAGCCCCCCATGCCTGATCACCCAGCCTTCTGGAATCCAGGACATCCAAAGTGGAAGGGAGGGTGTGGGGGAAGAGAAAAGTGGTGGCTGCTGACGAGCGAGGGGCATGTACTGGGAGTACAGTGAGAGTTTTCTCAAGCACACAGCTGGCACTGTAGGGCAGCGTGGTCTGCACACTTGGGGACAGAGGAGAGTGCTGCCAGGCTGAGTGGGAGCAGGGGGAGGAGGCAGCTGAGGATACAGAAGTGGGGAAGGATGAGAGAGGCCGTGGGTTGAGTGTTTCTTTCAGACGGGCCACAGACGGTTTCAGGCATTGAAGTCCTCCTTGCAGTTCATGTCCCCATTCCTATCCATGCTTCTGACCAGGTCTTTATGTGGTTTCTCAAACGTCCTCCATTTCCTGTGATCACTGATGGGAGGTGATTCATCACCACTCTAAAACCCACACAGTGTCAGGAACGGCTTGGATATTACCTCAGAAACAGGAGTAACACTTCTTGAATGCCCTGGTAACTAGGAGGGTTTTGGGAGGAAACTCTGGGATCTTGGTGACAAGGCTCCTTCTGTTGAGTCCCAGAGCCTGGATGCTCCTGGGGCAAAAAGATATCAGAAAGCAGAAGCGCTAACAGTGATGGGAGGTTCCCTGCCAAAAGAGGAAGCACCCTACATCTCATGAGGAGATTAGTCTGTTTCCTTCCTGTGGTTGCAAGCCTTGCAGTCAGATACGGATGCCTGGGCTCAGAGACAGCGAGTGGGGCTGAGATTTCAGTCCTGACTGGGGGCTCCACGCTACAATGGCCCTTCAGTCACTGGTTCTGAAGTTTCTCCTGGCGCTTGCATCTCTACTGTCAACACATGGCCAGGAAGAACATTTCAGCATCCAAATTGTGCCCCAGGGAACAGGTAAGAAGTGGTTCTTCCTCTTGAAGCTTCTGCTCTCTTTCCTCCTGTACACTGGATATTTATCCTCACTGCCTGCAGTCCTGGGCTGGAGGCCAGACGGACCCCTGAGGGCTGTGTCAGCTGGGGCAGCCTCTGTGTGCCCCAGGGACAGAAGCTACAATGCAGTGTGCACTGGGGCTCTGTGGGAGAGACCGGACTGGGGCTGGATGAGCGGTGATGAGTCATGCCCTCCTGAACATCGGTCTGCTAATGATTGCCTAGGGACAGTGGGCATTAATAGGGCATCGATCCACACACTGAGAATCGGGGGAAGGCTCTTCAGGGAAGTGACACTTTCTGTACATGTCCTGTCCCCAGGTGTGCCTGAGGGACACCTGATGAGAGCAGTGCAAGAGGGAGCTTGCTGCTGCTTTGCCAGACTGCTGGATTGGGCCAGGATCAGTGGCTGGGTGCCTGAGCATGGGGTGGGTCATAGTCATGTGCCAGTGGGACAAAGCTGCTGGTTGTGGTGCTCAAATGGGTGTCACTGGTCCTCTGCCAGCAGGGCTGTTTGAGAGCAAAGCCTGAGCACAAGTGCCTTGTCACCAGCATTTAGTTCCCTTTGTGGCAAAGGTGATCTGCACCTTGTGAGATTCCTTGTGCCCCTTTTGCAGAAGGAAGATTGTATTTTAAAGCCCTTCAGGACTCACAGAGCTTCTTGCAGAGGCTTGAATAGGCAAGGGCTCCTTCCAGAAGCCAGTATCCTTCTCTGCAGGAATCCTTGCCACAAAGCCTCCCCCTGCAGCACTGGACAAACTGCTGGGACAAGCTACACAGTCAGTGCCTCCTCAGCCTGGAGGGTGGTGAATTTGGTGAGGAGGTGACGAGAAGGAGGAAGGGTTGTGTCAGGAGAAAGGGGCAGGGGCATTGGCAGAGCAGGAGATGTGAGTGGAGGAGGCACTGCTCAGCCCCTGTCCTGCTGCCCAGCAGCGTGGGGCAGGAGGAGAGCAGCCAAGGCACTGAGTGAGTGACAGCAGGGAGCCCAGAGGTGCCACAGGGCCATGGCTGGTGCCTGTGGGAGGGATGAGCCAAGGCTGCAGGGACATGCATGCCAGCAGGAGTGGTGGTGCCATGGCCCAGCAAGGGCCACCTGAGCTGGGCTGGGTGACAGGCCTGAATGAGAGGTTGGAGGGCGTCTCCTGCTGCAGGGGTGATTGTCCTGGGAACATCCCTGCTGTGGGCTTTGGAGAAGGGAATATGGTGCCCCTGGACACAAGTGTGAATGGTGCAGGCTCATGGAGGAGTGATCCTTCACAATTTCCATGCATAAGGAAAGCCCCTTCCTGTTGCTGCCTGAGATGGTTACGGAGCGGCGAGAGGAGACAGCAACATGGCAACTCTCTTACTTGATGCAAGAAAGAGTGCAGTTTATTGAAGAAAGCTGTGGCTTTTTATAATACAGTTCGTGCAAAACAAAATACAGATAGTTCATTGGAGAGGCAGAGAGACACCTCTGCTCTCTGGTTCTCCCATAGATCCAGCAGGTGTGCTATCTATGTTATGATTCTTTCTCTTATGTTTACAGTACAGACAGAGGCCCTAGCATGGGAAAGGTTTCAGCTTGGCCTGAGAAAGTTTCACAGCCTGAGAAAGGAACTCAGACCCTGTGAGAAAAGGCCTAGGCCTGCAATTTTCAGCCTGTGGCTTCACTGAAGCCCACAAGTCCCCCTTTTAGTTTTAAAGAAAAAAAAGAGAAGTGTTTGTAATCCTTTACAGGATCCTTTTGCAAAGGGGAACAAACACTACTCAGGAGATATGTGGATACCTGGAGTGCCTAGGGAAATCTTCAAGCTTGGTGCTTTTTCTCTGCAAAGCTTACTTTTAATACAATAACAAAACCCATCACCATTCACCCGACTTATCAAACAGTGAAAAATCAACCACTAAGTGATTATTCTAATATAACAATGAAAACTATATTGACAGTTCCAACATGAACAGATAAATGTCCATTCCCTGCTTGTAGAGGGATGATCTGCTCAGTGTTTTCATCTGGTCGGTGTTTGGTGAGCTGGTCAGCAAGTGAAGGCTGAGCTGTGATCACACTGTGCCCCTGGTGCAGGTCAGGGTGGACACCTTGCAGGTCAGCAGGAAGGACCTAGGCGTGTCTCATCTGAAGCCTGAAATGAGGCAAAGGTGATTCACAATAACAGGATACTTTCTTTCTCTTTTTCCAATCTCGCTGTTCTATCATAGAGACAGCATCAGGCACAGGAAAACTCTGAATCTCTCTGATTTGAGTATCAGAGACATCTGTCCCAGCACTCCCTCCTTCCTTGACCACTGCAGGAATGAAACCAGCCTCTGCTGCTCCCCCCTCTAAAGTAAAGACAAAGCTGTCGTTGCTGTCAGCACAGGGTGGAAGCGGCGAAGGGGCTGGAAATGCCCGTGGGAGGGGTCCGTTCGTGACCGGCCAGGCGGGCAGAGCTCCTCCGGCTGATGAGGGCAGCCCTGGGGTCGGCACTGCTTCCGAGCGAACGGACGAGGCTGAGGGGAAAAGAGAAGAGGGCGGGCCCGCCTCTGCCGAGGCAGAGACAGGCCGCCGAGACCCTGCCTGCGCAGGCAGGCCGAGCTCCGACATCGGAGAGGAGGGAGGGGCCGGCACCCCCTCCTTCTCTGGGGTGGCCGGTGCCGACAGCTCCCTCTCTGCAGGCGGGTCGGGGTCAGCCAGCATCTCGGATGGAGGGGCCAGCACGACCCCCACCTTTGCAGGGGGTGGCACTGGCCCAGCAGCAGGCAGATCAAGCGATGGCCCCGGCATGGTGGGGGGGCAGGCCGATGGCACCTCTTTGTCAGGAGCGAGCAGCGTCCCCAGAGCGGGGGGGCCACCCCCTCAGGCAGCGCGGGCTGCACGGGGGGGCGGCTCCCAGCCGGCGGCTGCTGTGAGCCGTGATTGCCCGGCGCTGTTAAGGTGGTGTGGCCAGGATAGCAAACAGATTCTTCCTCGCTCTGTTCTGAGCCTGTTTCGCTCCGCTCAAAACCCGTCTCCTCTTCCAAAAAACTTCGATTAATTGTTGTCCAGGTGAGCATCAGGGGGCCGGCTGAGACATCCCCCTTTCGGAAGGCTGTCCACAGAAGGTCCCCTAATTCTTCCCATTTGTCCATAGAAAAAACTTCTCCTGCCTCTTCTGAAAAACCATGCTCTCTCGCCCAAGTTAACAAGGCAATCAAATCAGTTTCCTCTTGTTTAGATAAATGAATCCCCATTATTCGGGATTTTCCACCTAGCTGCTATGCTGGGAGGGGTGGGGGGGAACACAGAGTACCTCTCTCAACGGGGAAGAAGGCTCGCAGAGCTGCTCGCGGCTCCCGCTGTCAGGGGTTGCGGTGTGCCGATGAGAGATGGCACGGCTCCGCTCCGGGCCGCTCCGCTCCGCGCGCTCCGCACCGCGGGACGCTGGGGCTCCGCGCCGCTCCGCACGGCTCCGTGCTCTCTCGGTGGGAGAGCAGGAAAACCGACGACTTTTCGCGGATTTTTCCGCAATGTCCCAGATGGCTCTCTGACTCCGGCCGTCTCCTGGCTCCGGTCTTGGCCCCAGGTTCGCAGTCCTGGTTTTCCGGGATTCAGCCTGGTATGCAGGCTGTCAGCTCCGAGTTTTTTTTCGGTGCTGTTCGTCGGTCAGAGATCGCTGAAAGCAATCCCAATCCGCTGGAGTGACGATCTCGGCTGTCACCCCCAAATGTCGTTTTCTCGGTGGGAGCTCCAAAATGTTGTTATCTCGGTGGGACCGCCAAATGTTGCTGCCTGAGATGGTTACGGAGCGGCGAGAGGAGACAGCAACATGGCAACTCTCTTACTTGATGCAAGAAAGAGTGCAGTTTATTGAAGAAAGCTGTGGCTTTTTATAATACAGTTCGTGCAAAACAAAATACAGATAGTTCATTGGAGAGGCAGAGAGACACCTCTGCTCTCTGGTTCTCCCATAGATCCAGCAGGTGTGCTATCTATGTTATGATTCTTTCTCTTATGTTTACAGTACAGACAGAGGCCCTAGCATGGGAAAGGTTTCAGCTTGGCCTGAGAAAGTTTCACAGCCTGAGAAAGGAACTCAGACCCTGTGAGAAAAGGCCTAGGCCTGCAATTTTCAGCCTGTGGCTTCACTGAAGCCCACACCTTCCCAACAAGGAAAGCCTTGCCCTGAGTTCCCATCCCAGCAGATGGATGTGTCACCTTCCCTGTCCCTTCATTGACTGGAGGGGTTGCTGGGCATTTCCTCCCACTACTCACCAATATCTCATCTCATCTCATCTCATCTCATCTCATCTCATCTCATCTCATCTCATCTCATCTCATCTCATCTCATCTCATCCCATCACCTCCCAGCCCAGCTAACAGCCTCTTTCACCTCTCACAGAAGGGTGCCAAAGGCCCCCATGGGACACCAACCTGCAACTGGCACCAGACCAGACGAATTATGCAAAGAATGAAGAAGTGAAGCTGAGCTGCCCTGAGGGTTTCCAGCCATCGTTCACTCATGTCAAATGTTCTAGTGAAGTCCAGTCCTTCTCTCTTGGGAAACCTGTATACAAGGAAGTCTGGTCTGGAAGAAACTCCAGAGGTGCCTGGGTCCGCATTCGGTCCAGCGTGGAGTGCAGGGGTAAGGAAGGGACCAGGGGCTCTCTTGGCTGCCTTGCTCTGCCCTTCCTGAGCAGGGAAAGCAGAGTGTGAGGCACAGGAGGTTTTGGGCTCTGTGCTGCCCAGGGAAATGGCAGGTGACAAGTCCAGCCTGCAGGTCATCACTGGAGTGTTGGTGATAAGGCTCTCCCTCAGGGCTTCTGGCAAGAGCATGTGCACAGAGGAGAAAAGCACAGGAGAGGGGTTTGTGGTGGACTTTGTGGCCAGCACATGGCATCACTGTTTGAGCAGGATCAGAGGGCTTTGCTGCTGTGTCCTTTCAGACAATGCAGCTGTGAGTACCACAGTTTGCTCCGTGTGGGCTGGGCCCCTCCAGATTCTTGCCATGGTGGGTGCAGGCTTAACACCCTCTTGTCACAGCTTAGGGCATTCATGTTGCCACCAAGGGAGAACAGAGCTGTACCTGATGGACTGTAGAGATTTTGGGACACACAGACACCTCAGTTTTGAATCAGTGGGGAAAATTGCTTGAATAGCAGTAGTCCACTCATTCACTCACATTCATTCCTGTCCAACTCCTCCTGCTCCCCTTTGAGAGAGCTGCAGTGAGCACCTTCAGTCTCACTTTCCCTCCTACTGGGCTGGGTGATGAGCAAAGTTTCTGCCTGCAGCATCCTTGCATGGCTGAAATGGGAAGGGAATGAAGTGACCTTCTGGCAATCTCTCCTTCACAGAAATCCTCCAGGTTGACCCTGACACCTTTGAGATTTCCAGCACCAGCATCAAACTGAAGTGGACCTGCAGGTTCCCTGGTGCCTGCCAGGGCATGAGGGCCATGTGCCGGCTGGCAGCGCCTTCCTCCCCTCCCTGTGAGCCTGAGGAGGTGAAAGGAGAGCAGCTGTTACATGGCCAGGAGGGAACAT